>CM077098.1:39632878-40232878 GCA_039513925.1 Platanthera zijinensis
TAGAAGGGAGGCGTAGATGATTCGTGGCATTGTGGAACTAAAGATTCTGGGTCGTCACTATGACTGTCGATGATAAGTGAAGAGCTACTGTGAAGTACGCTATGCGAACTTACAGCGCTATACGAAAAGGCTGACGAAAGTGGGTTCCGAAAATACTGATTACATAGCCGTCGCTCAGCCCATTTTTGGCGCCTGTCGTCGCCACCTCATCTGGAACAGATCTAGCTGCTTGTGAAGATGCATAGTCTTTTCTTCGACCTAGATCTTGTGTGATAAGAGTCTAAGGGTTCTCCCATTCGTTTGGATCACCTGTAGAGGTGCGGACATTATTCTACACTCAGAACTCCAGTCGCTAGTGATCTCCGGTTTTATTGGAGCATCTCGGTTGAGTAAAGAATTAATCCCGCAAAGGTCATTTTGTTTTACAGCATTTTACTTCTTGATCAATGTTCATCGCAAGATCTATTTCTTTTGGGCTTTTCTTGTTCCTTCTTCCGCAGCGCACAAGTGTTGTGTCGTATAAAAAAACTCAACAATGGTATCATAGGGAGATTTAGCGATGATCATTGTTTCAGAAGTTGCTAAATCAATTGTATATAGATCTAGAAATTTAGTGTTCTAAATTCCCAAATATATTCTTGGAACCCTGCCAAGAACATATATGATTTCTCTATAATATCTTTGTTACTCCTTAATAGTAATTGTCCCTCTTGTTGGTTTGTGGAACCAAATGTGTTAGATTTTGAACCTCATATAGAGAGACAAGCTTGTCTACTGTATAAGTGGAGTTAGTGTTGCTCATGTCTATTGCATGTAAATCTGAAGATTTAGAAGGGTTCTAGATATTCAGATTTTTCCCAGTTCGTTAAGTATACATGATTTTTCTTGTGCACATCTGGGATGCATTTGGATTTTGAATTCTTTAAGTTTTATTTTGTGGTTGTGCATATTGGTTAATTGTTAACCATGATTAAGTGTTAATCAATTATCTGAAAAATCCCTTATGTAATATTAAATATTCGGATGCCTTCCGATGGATGACACTCTTCCTGCCTTGATCGATGAAGTGTGGGCTTTCCAAAAAAAAGGTATATTAATCTATCTTGGTAAGGGTGTGAGCGGATAATTATGATATCCCACTGTCGACATCGGGTCAAACTTAACTGGGTGGCCTTATGGTTTGAGTGCCTAGACGCATGGGGTTGTCATGCACCATATGAAGGATATGAATAAAGAGTTAATCACTAGCCATACAAGAGTTGCATAATGATGCAATTGGCAAGCATTGCCTACCTATATAAATACATTGTGAGAGAAAAACTAAAGCTTCTCATGGTGTTGGTGAAATATGGATCTTGTCCATTAAGAGAGTAGCTCACCTAAATGCTCTGAATTCATATTGGGGGTTATCAGTTTGATAAAAATAGTGTGAGTATTTTTAATTCAAGTCCTAATTGAAATAAATAAAATATATTTTGAAATATAGAACTTAGTTTTTCTTTGCTCAAATCCTTATAGAATATACATGTCAAGTGGATCTCACTCCAACCTATCCCTCAGAGCCATCCTTGAGAATTAGAAACTGAGTAGGACAAATTATTTGGACTGGTACAGGAACCTAAGAATTGTTCTAAGGTAAGAGCATAAGCTCTATGTCTTGGAAGAAGAATCCCCTGAAGAGCCAATCGGGAATGTGTCCCAAGCTGATAAAGATGCTTATAAGAAGTATCAAGACGACTACTTGGATGTCGAATGCCTCATGCTGGCAACCATGAACTCTGAGCTTCAGAAGAAACATGAAAACATGGGTTGCAAAAAGATTTGTGAGAATCTCAATAAAATGTTTCAAGGGCATGCTTGGCAAGAGAGGTTTGACGTCACCAAGGAGTTGTTTCAGTGTAAGATGGGAGCTCGAGACTAGGTAGGGACTCACGTACTCAAGATGATTGGGTATATAAGGAACCTTGAAAGATAACGTTTTCCTATGGGATAAGAGGTAGCTACATACCTGATCCTACAATCGTTGTCGGTCAGTTACTTGTAGTTTGTCTTAAACTATAATATTAATGAAATAGACAAGACACTGCCCGAGCTCCGAGGCATGTTAAGAACTGTCGAGATCAAAATGATGAAGGCCATGACTGCTAGCCCCATACTGATGGTGCATAAAGGAAAGGGCAAGTCCAAAGGTTTCATGAAAACAAAGGTTGGACTTAAGTCATCTCTTGAACCCAAGTCTTCAGTACTGAAAAAGAAAGGTTTAGCGAAGGAAGGGAAATGCCACCACTGTGGCAAGGCAGGTCATTAGAGGAGCAACTGTCCTTCTTATATTGAGGGTTTACAGAAAATAAAAGGAGGTGTGTTTCCACTTCAAGTATTTATGTTATAAAGATAAACCTTTCTGCTCCTTCATCCTGGGTATTAGATACTGGATGTGGTTCTCACATTTGCATAAATGTGAAGGAACTAGGAAGGAGAAGAATGCTGAGAAAAAGGGAAGTGGACATACGTGTTGGCAATGGATCAAGAGTTGTTGTTTTCGCAGTAGGATTTTATCATCTTTATTTGCCAAGTGGGATTATAATAAAACTTGATAATTTTTATTATGTTCCTTTAATAACTAGAAACATTATATCTATTTCATGTTTGGACATGATTGGATTTTCTTTCATTATTGAGAACAATTGTTGTTCTATATTTAAGAATGATTTTTGTTATGGTGTAGCCCAAATGTTTAGTGGTTTATATGTTTTGAACTTATACCATCAGATCTATTATATAGAAAATATTAAAAGACTAAAAATGAATGACTCGAACTTTACGTACCTTTGGTATTTTTGTTTGGGCCATATAAATGAGAAACGCATATCCAAGCTCAATTGATATGGTCTACTGGACTCATTTGATTATGAATCATTTGAGAGATACGAATCCTATTTGTTAGGCAAGATGAATAAAGTCTGTTTCACTAGCTTCAATGAGAGGGTTGATGATCTCTTGGGTATATTATATAGTGATGTATGCGAACCCATGAGTTCTATTCCTAGAGGTGGATATTTCAACTTTGTTACATTTACTGATGATTTCAGTAGATAAGGATACGTGTATCTTATGATGTAAAAAATCCAAGACATTTGAAAAGTTCAAAGAGTTTAAGAACGAAGTAGAGAATTAGCTGGGTAAGTGGGTTAAAGCACTCTGATCTAATCTAGGTGGCGAATACCTAAGTCATGAGTTTCATGATCATCTAAAAGAGTATGGTATTGTATCACAGTTCACTCAACCCAGAATATCACAGCATAATGGTGTGTCTGAGCGAAGGAATCATACTCTATTAGCATGTTACGATCAATGATGAGTCATGTAGATCTGTATGTTTCCTTTTGGGGGTTTGCTCTAGATACTGCTTCTTTTACACTAAATATTGCTCCAATGAAGAACGTTTCTAGAGACACCATATAAGATATGGACTGGGAAGCATCCTAGTATGTCTTTCATTAAGATTTGGGGCAGTGAGGCATATGTGAAACGTCAAATGCCTAACAAGCTGGAACCCAATTCAAATAAATGTTATCTTGTGGGGTATCCTAAGGAAACTAAAGGGGACTAAATTCTACCGACCATTTGAGGGAAAAGTGTTTGTCGTGAGGACTGGTGTCCTTCTTGAGAAAGAGTCCTTAAGTAGAAATACTACCAAGATAGAACTTGAAGAAGTTCAAGAACCACAAACAGTCAATGAATAAGAATTAGAACCTGAGCAAGGACTACAAGATGTTGTAGCTAGAGAACCTACTCAAGAAACACAAGTTCCATATAGATATGGCAAACCAAGGTTTGAGCCTGAGAGATATGGATATCTCATGTCTCAAAAAGGTAATGTGTTGTTTATAGATCATAATGATGAGCCTGCAACCTACGAAGAGGTTATAAGTGGACCAAACTCTGAGAAGTGGCTAGACGCCATGAAATCTAAAATTTACTCCATATATGCAAACCAAGTTATGACCTTGGTGGAACCATCTGAAGGGGTACGACCCGTAGGGTGCATGTGGTTCTTCAAGAAAAAGACCGACATGGATGGTAATGTACAAACATTCAAATGACAACTGGTGGCTAAAGGTTTCAAACAAATTCATGGTATTGACTATGATGAGACTTTTTCCCTTGTTGCCCTAGTTAAGTCCATCAAAATTCTGCTTGCTATTGCTGTGTATTATGACTACGTGATCTAGTAGATGGATGTCAAAACATCTTTCCTTAATGGAAACCTCCTTGAGTAAGTGTATATAACATAACCCGAGGTTTTTGTATCTCCAAGAGAAGCCACTAAAATATGAAAGCTGCAGAGATCCATTAGTGGGTTAAAACAGGCTTCTCGAAGTTGGAATCTTTGTTTTGATGAAATGATCAAAGAGTTTGGTTTTATCAAGAACGAGGATGAACCGTGCGTTTATAAGAGGATTAGTGTAAGCATTGTTTTCTTCCTAATATTGCATGTTGATGGCATACTGCTTATCGGGAATTACAAACCAACCTTACAAGTTGTTAAGAATAATCTAGGGAACTACTTTTCTATGAAAGACTTGGGTGAAGCGAGTTATATACATGGTATTATTATCTATAGAGATAGATCAAAGAAGTTGTTGTGTTTAACCCAAAGTACATATATTGAAAAGATGTTGAAACGGTTCAACATGCTTGAGTATAAGAAAGGATTCTTATCCATGTCTTATGGTGTGAGCATCTTTAAGGATTAGTGCCCTAAATCTTGTAAGGAATGTATGAAGTTTATTCTATATGCTTTGGTAATTGGATCAATCATGTATGCAATGATATGTACTCATTTCGATGTCTCTTATGCTTTGAGCATGACTAGCAAGTATCAGTCTGATCCTGGTGATAGTCACTGGATAGTTGTTAAGAATATCCTAAAGTACCTGAGAAGGACTAAGGATACGTTCTTGGTATTTGACAGAGAGGAAAAGCTCATTGTAAAGGGTTACACTGATGATAGCCTCCTAACTGATAGGGAAGACTCAAAGTCTAGGTCAAGGTTTATATTTTGCCTAAATGGAGGAGCTATTAGCTAGAAGAGTTCCATATAGGAGACTATTGTTGATTCTACAACTAAGGTCGAGTATATCGATGTTGCTAATGTGACGAAGGAGGCTGTATGGATTAGGATATTCTTCGGTGAGTTATATGTAGTTCCTAGCATTGTTGGTCCAACGGTGTAACTGCACTTGCTTCGAAACCTAGATATCATCAGCTCTACAAGTACATACTTCGGCGATTCCATCTTATTCGTGAGATTATCGATCGAGGAGATGTGAACATTTGTAGAGTGCCAACTGAAGAAAATATTGTGGATCTACTGACAAAGCCTCTCACACAGAGAAAGCATGATGGTCATGTTAGATCAATGGGTATAAGATACTTGAATGATAAACTCTAGTAGGAGCCTTGTGGATTGTATATTTATCGGTTGTTGTAATAATTCATTTGATGAATAGAGTACTATATATTTCATTTTATATTTATGGCAAGTTCTTTTATTGTGTAAATTAATTTCTATTTTGATAGATCAATTTAACATAATAAATGCCCTTAGAATGTTTGCTTCCATAAGAGTCAAGTGGTTACTTGAATGTGAGAGCCTATGTTCTTAGAAGCTTCATTCTTAAATGGTCCCTAATCGGCGTTTCATCTTAGAAGCTTTGGGTGATGATGATACATTAAGACTAACATGTGTGTTGACTAATGATCGGTTCTCACAGTTCTTAATATTTTTATATCAAGTTATCACATGGGCACTTGTTACTGAACAAGTTGTACCTAACAGACCAACCATGAGAATACTTTGTGGATTGTTATATGAATGTGTCACAAGTATGGCTCAAGTGGCTATGGTGTTTGTGGTTCTTTCACCTGAAGTCACATCATTCATCAAGTGAGGAAGAGCGTGCTTTGATACTATTAAAAGTCCAGTCTTGAGAAATTTGGATGATAAAGGTGGTTATTGGGTACGTTAAAATCATTTGGGTGTTTGGGTATTGACAGAGATGGGATTTGTCCTCCTATATGACAAGAGTTACATCTATAGGCCCCCTTATTAGAATGGGACTGAGAAATGCATGACCATGCTTGGTTCAGTCAATATATGATATTGGACTCACCAATTTCTAGAAGTCCATTTTAGATCAGGAAACTAGGATTGAACAATTATAAGGGTGACACAGTCTTTACCTCTAGTTCTATTCAGATGTAAGGGACGAAGAGACATGACAACACTGTTATATTGGTCATAATTGCTTTTGAGTTATAAACTCTTATTGCTTGGGGAGAAATGATGTATTTCTATATGTCGCTCATTATTTGTGAAGCTTTTGTTTGATACTTTCAAGATTAAGTGGGAGATAATTGGTGTTACCATTATAATCTAGAAGTGATCAAGTATGTAGTCTCACTGCTAACGCAATATAAGCCTATCAGGGTCGCATATAATAGCGTTTGGATAATTTGGAGGAATGGATTATGTTAGTCCTTCTCATGTGATGATTGAAGGACTAAGCTGCAAGTCATTGAATGTATTGAGTCCACTCAGCCAGGCATTGAGTACATCGAGACCATTCGGCGATTCGTCGAGTCAAGTGTTGATTCGTCGATTTGATGTCGAGTGCGTCGATACCATTAGACAATTCGTTGAGTCAACTGTTGATTTGTAGAGTTGGCGTCGAGTGCGTTGAGACCATTCGACGATTCGTTGAGTCAAGTGTTTACTCGTCAAGTTGACGATTCGTCAAGTCAAGTGTGAAATCAAGTGTTTAATCGTTAAGGCGTTAAGAGCATTGAGTCCACTCGACAATTCATCGAGTCAAATGTTGATTCGTTGAGTTATGTGATGTGGCTACTTTCGAGAGTTGAGTGCGTTGTGTATACTCGACGATTCATCGAGTCAAGGGTGGATTCGACGAATTATATTCCATATTTTGCTGGTCTGTCGATAGTGATGACTTTCTGTTATATATTCCTTTGGGTATAAATAGAATATGTCTTAGGGTTTTGCGGAACACATACACGTGAAAGTTAAAGCCGCTAAGTACCTGTTTGAAACCCGAGATGAAAAGGCCGACAGAAATGATTACGAAAATCCTGATTCCATCGTCGTCGCTCTGCCCATTTCGGATGGTTGTCACCACCGCCTCTTCTAGAATAGATCTAGCACTCTATGAAGATGCAGAGTGCTTTCCTCCAACCTAGATCTTGTGTGACAAGAGTCTAAGGGTTCTCCCATTTATGTTGATCACCTCTAGAGGTGCGGACATTATTTTATGCTCAAAACTCTTGACGCTAGTGATCGCCGATTTTATTATAGCATCTCGGTTGAATAGAGACTCAGGCTCTATTTGTTTGGGCGTTTTGCTGCTCTATTTTGGGCAAATGCCGTCGGAAGGAGGGTAAACAAATGAATCTCTGGTGGCGTTTTCTCTGTTTCCACCCGCCCGCCTTAAGAAATGCCCCAAAAAGCTCTGTTTGGAGCAGCCACCTCCCCCCTCCGATTCGAACACTCCGTTTCCACTCGCCGAATCGACCCACCACCGCTAAACCAAATGAAGCCTCAATCCTATAAAGGTAATTTTTGATTTACAGCATTTTACATCTTGATCAATGTTCATCGCAAGATCTATTTCTTTTATGCTTTTCTTGTTCCTTCTTCCGCTGCACACAAGTGTTGTGTCGTATAGAAAAACCCAACACACACAAGCCCTTGCATTGATGTTTCAGACGTTAAACGCCATTGATTTTTTCGATTGTTATTTTAATCTCATTAGTGGCATATTAATGACGTAAGGGCGTTACGTTGGCGCATAATTAACGGTGCATCATTGTTAGTGTGTGGTTGCGTCCGTTGGGCCTAGTTGGCTAGATTTTAGACTCATCGGAATTGAGTTTTTAAGCTTTAGAAAATTAAAGTATTTGATCCTAGTCATACATGTAAAGTTTCATGGCAATCTGGGCAAATTTGAAGGCTCGGTGAATTTTATAAGGAATATTGTTATTTTAACTTCAGGTAATTTTAACCTGAGATTGGTTTGTCGAATCCTAATTTCGACTTCATCTTTGGATTCGTAGCACCGACATTTAGCTTTGGTGCGAATTTCATCGAAAGGGTCTGATCGAGAGGGTCATGAGAGAGGTGGCATGTTTTCATCGTGAACCATCCGACGACCATTTCGGGAGCTCCAATGGATGAAATCTTCAGCAGAGCATATATCCGGAAATCTCTCGCCGAGATCTATGCATTGGTGGTAGGTATTTTTGTTTTCATTGACTTTTGGCATTAGGGTGTGTGGCCATAAACTTTCATTTTGTCCAAATCTCTCCAGATCTCGTTGTCGTGGTTTATTTTTTGGCTGATCTGTACAGTGGAGTGTTCAAAAGGTTGGGATAAGGAGGTTTAAGGCAAGTGGTGGTTTCCTCCTTTGAGTAGTTTTCGTTCTGTTCTTTCTCCTTCTAAATTTTGAGGAATATTTTTATGTTGTAGTTATTTCTTGATGATCGTCAAGCCCGGGTTGTATTATGATAAATTTATTAGGTTAATCCTTTCCCAAGTTATTCGATAACCAGGTCCGTTCCTCCATACCCATTGAAGTCCTCATTGAACTTTTGCATCGAGTGAATTCAGTGTTGGCGTCGGTGATGCCTTGGTGTTGAGTGAATTCAGTGTTGACGTCGAGTGAAGCCTTGGCATCGAGTGAATTCAGTGTTGGAGTCGAGTGATGCCTTGGTGTCAAGTCATTCTAGTTTTGTCATCGAGTGATGCCTTGGCGTCGAGTGAAGCAGAAAGGCGTCAAGTGGTTATAGTGTTGGCGTCGAGTGTTTCCTTGGAATCGAGTGATTTTAGAATTGACGTCGAATGTTGCCTTGGCATCGAGTAATTTCAGAGTTGGCGTCGAGTGAATTTTGTGTATGCGTCGAGTGTCCTCCAATTCACTATGTCCAATTCATCGAGTGTCTCTGAATCCGTTGAATCAAATTCATCATGTAAGACATTATTCGTCAAGTTAAATTTGTCGAGTATTGACGTGAGTTCAAGTCAATTCGTTGAGTATCGATAGGTTTTAGTTAAATTTGCCAAGTAAAACTCATCGAGTAACCTTCCAATTTGTTGGGTATTATCGACAAATCTTTGTGGACTTAGAAATTTTTCGTCGAGTGACCTTCCAATTCGTCGAGTGAGCAATAATTCGTCAAGTATACCTTAGGAAATTCTTATGGATTTTCTTCCTTTAGCATCGTTGTGGAAATCTGATTCTAAGTCTGGGATTCTTTTTGTTTATTAGTATATTTATATAATTAATTGTTGCATTTGGTTGGTAGTGGATAACGGACCACTACCTCAGTGCCGGTTTGTGAATCATTACACCGGGTGGGTTTTATTTTCTACTTCTGGACTGTTTGTTTGAGTTGGATAGGTGGTCAACGCCACAGTGCCTTTTTGATATTTGGTCCAAATGGTTGTGTTGGACAAGTGGCAACCGCCTCAGTACATGTTTCTTTTACCAGTGTTAATGATACACACTTTAAAACTGATCAGTCTTTTCTTATATATATACATATATTTACAAGTATACTCTTGCAGATGTTAATGAAGCATATCTCTAAAGCGCACTTGGTGGAACTTCACATATTTAAACTTCTTTGAACTCTTCAATGCTTACTATTTTATGAATTAGATATGGTGGTTTCACAGTGAAAGTGAGGATAGATACAACTCTAGAGGGGGGATGAATAGAGTAATCAAAAATATGACAATCTAATCAACTCCCTTAGAGTAAATTTGCGGAATAAGTATATAAATATATGAAACCCTAGAGCCTAACACAAAGTGAGGTGTACAAGAGAAAGCTAACTGTAATTACAGTTTAAGCTTTAGTCCTAACACAGCAACTAGCAATCCTAGTTAATTCTACTCATAGCCACAGTACAGTAATTAAAATAAGCAACACAAACAACACAAGAAGATTTATAGTGGTTCCCTCTCAATAGGTACATCCACTCTTCTACCACCCTGATAGGAATCCACTACAGGTTTTTGTTCAGGTGCCCTTCCACCAACTGATCTGGTTCAGGTAGATCAAGTAGACCCTTTGAGCTTTTGATCAGGAGCTCAAAATCTAACACAGGTTTTTGCTCAGGTGCCCTGTCACTAAGATTCACTTTTGAAGGGAGTAATAACCCTTTATACAGGAGGTTGAGAGAGTTAGAATGTCTTCTCTATTGTTAAACAGAATAAGAGAAGCTAGTGGATTGCACTGAGCAATAGAAAGCTTTGAAGGAATCAAAGCTCCCCCTTGCTTAGAGAATATCCAGGAAGAAGTTTTGCTTCAGGGTGCAGGATCTCTTCAGAACTCTTGATAGAAACTATTGTCTTGAAGTTCTTGAAGGAGCAGCTTGAAGAAGACTCTTGATGTGGAATGGTTGTTCTTCTTCAACGGCTTTTCTTTCTTCTTCTTCTTCTGAAGCACTGAGTATGAATGTTCCTGTAAGCAGGATGAACTCAGGATTGAAGAAGAGAGCACTGAAGAGAGTTGTTCTTCTCAGTTGTATGTAAAAGTATCTGAGAGCTGTATCTTCTTGTTCTTGTTGTATATTTGTATCACAATGTTACTGTATATGTGTGAGAGCCTTAGAAACTTCTTTCAATAGCTCTTTTTATATCAGCCTTTGTAACGGCCTTAATCTTTCTCTTGATTTGAAAACTTGTCTTCTTCTGAGATCTGCAATCTGGGCTGCAAATAATACAATACATCTAGCCTGCAGAAAGTACATTCTATAAAGAAATAAAGCTTTCTAAGAAGCTGATTATCCATTCTGCAAGTCAAAAAGGTATTAGAAAAGTCACATCAAAAACAAACTCTTTACGGCCAGAGAAAGACTTTTTTGTCTAACGGCTATAAAGGACATCATGGCAGATAAAGCATAAAGATTTGTCAACTAATAAGACAAAAGACTTTGTCAGATAGAACTTGACTTATGCATAAAGAATGAGGGAAAGATTGCCTTGATATATAAGCATAAAATCAAAGAAATATTCTTTAATAGAATAAGCCATATAAATAAGAAATAAATCACAGAAGAGAAAGAATATAGTATCTCTAAGTGCAGACAAAAGATCGTCGAACGACTCACGGAGATCGTCGACCACTCAGAGAAGATGGTCGAACTATCAGAACAGATAGTCGACCTACAAGAAATCTGTCGAGACAGAAAAAGTCGAGCTACAAGAACAGATAGTCGACCTATAAGAACAGATAGTCGACCTACAAGAACAGATAGTCGACCTACAAGAACAGATAGTCGACCTACAAGAACAGATAGTCGACCTACAAGAATAGATATTCGACCTACAAGAACAGATAGTCGACCTACAAGAAATCTGTCTGGACAAAAGAAGTCGAGCAGGACTCGACGATCGACGATGCTGAGACCACAAATCATCGAACTAACAAAGAAGAACTAACTCAGAGATAGTCGATCTGCTGATAGACGATAGTCGATAAACTGATAGACGATAGTCGAGCTGCGTTCGACTATAGTCGAACTAAAAACACTTAACCAGATTTTCAATCTGGATAAGCAACAACTCTACAACTGAGGGAATCTAACCTAACAACTAACCTTTGACCATAGATAAATCTTGGGTCAAGAAACTAATTGAGAGGACTTAACTCAAATCCAAACTAGGGTACCAACAATCTCCCCCTATTTGGGTTAAGTTTCTCAAAACAAAAAGAGTGTTATAAATAGATATAAAAGCAACATTAACCTGTTAGGATCAAGGTGTATCATATCATATCAATAAGCAGCATTTCATATCAAACATGAAATCAAACAAACAAGCAAAACAGATTGGCAATACAAATAAATCTAAACAATATCAGAGTCTGGATTAGAAGAAACTGGACGAAAAGAAATCTTCCTTTTGGGATCAAGAGCATCCTTCTTTGAAGTTTTCAAGTCTTGTTCTCCAATAATCTTAGATTCACTTGCTCTGGGAAAACAGCCTCTGGATGCTTTTCCATATATCTTGAGGCATCAAAAACTTCTGGTCTGACTTGATATCTGTCTAGTTCCTTTTCTCTGAACTTTAACATAGTTGTTAAGCCTGTTATGTCTTTGCCTTCAGCTCTAGCTTTTCTTATTTGGGCTGATCCAACTAACTCAAGAAATCTGGCCATCCTGAACTCAGGATTAAGCTCTTGGCTTTCATACTCATTTTCATCAACTGGATCTAGAGGTTTTATAGTTTTGAACTTTGTAGAAAGGTCTAGCAGACCTTCAGCTGGTTCTATGTCTTCTTGAATAACAAGAGTTGATGGTTGAGCAAACTCTGCAAATCTCTTGCTTGACTTGTCAGAATAAATTACTCTTTTTCCTTTTGATTCTACTTGCTTATTCTGAGCTGGCTTTTAGGAGGGAAGAACTTTGCTTTCCTTAGAAGGTGAAACTTTTCTTTTGGGTGAAGGAGGAGGAGAAAAAGTTGGTTTCTTATAAGACATCTCCTTCACCTGCTCTTTAGATTCAGCTATTTATCTTTGATGGCCTGAATGAGGTCTGCCCTGGTAGCCTGGGTTTCCTCTTCTTTGATAGGTCTGAGAAGGTGTAAATTTGGCTGGAGGAGCTGAGGGATTAGAAACATTTCCTAAAGCTCATGCACCAGGAGGAGGAGGAGGACCTCTTGGAGTCCACTTGGAAACTGGAGAATCATATCACTTGCTTTTCTTTCTCTTCTTTTGCTGATTTCTGGACAATCCCATCCAATGTTAAAATCTTTAGACATGGGGTCAATCCCTTTCAATATGTAATAGGGGATGTCATGGTCTGGATTAGGAGGAGGAGGAGCTTGAGCTTTCCTTTTTCTTTGAGCAATTTTTCTTTTCTTTGTCCCTTCAGAATCCTCAGAATCTTCCTCATTATCAGAGTGTGATGACTGAGGTTGGTCATAGGGATCAATGAAATCTTGAGCAGCTTTTTCTTTTGCTTTTAAAGCGGCCTTTTCCATTTCTTCTTCTATGGCATCTTGAGCCAATAGAGTGTCCAGATCTAATCCAGGATTATCATCCCATACAGTTGATTTCTCTTCTGAAACATCTGCAACTGTCTTGAGGACCAGTTCTTCTGCAGCAGGTTCTAGAGAAGGTTCTGGAGCATCTTGAGCTTGATCTGTAGCCAAAGGGACACAAAAATGTTCTAAATGGTATATAAACATCCCTTCAAGGTATTCATAAGTTAACATGTCAGTTAACAGGTCAGTCAATTGAGTAATTGAATTACCTGCAGAATTTCCTAACTCCCAAAGTTCATCTAGGTAGGAGGTAATGACTCCTTCTAGATACATGGCAATAATAGGAGTAGAAGACTCTTCAAGACAAACTCTGAAGGCAAATTCAGCCTCAGTTATAACTTGAACTTCTGAAGCAACAGCTGAGTCTTGAATTTCAGCTGTAACTGGAACTGCAACTGCAACTGATGTAGTAATCTCTGAATCTGCAGCTGTAAGAGTGACCAGTGGAAGTCCTGAGACATCTTCCTGGAACATCTCCCCCTGCCTGACTTCAGTGGGTACTGAACTCAGGACCCTAAGAGAAGAGGGCTCAGCAGAATTGGTGAGAGATTTAATGGAAGATGTAAGAGATGAAATGGAGGCAACAAGAGGGGCAATTGCTTCTTCAATCATTGATTTGATTGAAGGGGTAATTAGCTCCATGATTCTTGCAATGAGAGATGGTGTGATTTCAAGAGATGTAGATGGGGGAATCACAACAGATGGATGATCATCAGGGATGATGTTCTCCTGATGAGATGCAGATGCATGAACTAGTGATGGAGATATAGATGTATGAAGATTAATATGATCTTGATGTGAGATTGGTGACTGAGGTGGAGTTGGCAGTGTCTCAGAAGCCAAAAGATCAAAACTAGGATGTGAAATCCTAGTAAGGTGTGAAGGAGGTGGAGATGTTGGTGGTGATGCATGGAGAATAGTTGATTCATCCAGTAGGAGATGATCAGTGGATGTAGATGGTACTTCAATGGAAGTGGATGGTAATACAGTTGAAGTGGATGGCAATGCAGATGAAGGTGGAATGGGGGGAATGGAAGAGCCTTCTCCAGTTAGGTGGGGGTGACTATTACTGTCCTGGTGTTCTTAGATGTAACAGGAGCAACCCCAGCAGGTGAGGGCTTCTGGATGTTCCTTCTCCACTTGATGAACAGAGTGGGATCCATCTTCTTGCTTGCATTGATTTATGTTGACACTGTTCCCAGCAGCTGAGGGTATTTCTCTCTAGAAATATCCCAATTACCCTTCCAAGGGTTACTTCTTTCTTAGAGTTCTTCTTCCTGATCAAATCAAAAACTATTCCTGCCCAATTGATTTCTTTCTTGTTGAAAATGGCACACATTAAGGCAAACTGTTGCCTGGTAATGTTATCGTGCGCAGAGTGCTTTCCCAACAGCACTTTTCCAACTAGTTCTGCCAAGAACTTGATCTTCATGGGGAAGCTTACCTTTAGAAACTTGGAAGGAATGCCTTCAGCATGTCCTAGCTCCAGTAGCATCCTGCTATACTCTTGAGTTTCTTGATCATACTCTTCTTGTCCATTTATCAAATCAAAAATCCCAGTCAAGACGGCAGGAGTCAAAATTACCTCCTCGCCGCCGATAGTCCCGGTCATCGATTCGTCGCTGGAGGACGATGTATAGACCCATTCTTTGATCTCTAGAAAATTTATCTCAATCTGTGTAGACATAAGCTTCTCCAGTCCTTGATCTTTGCATAACTGCAGTATCTCTAGAATGTCGGCATCGCAGGCACTGAAGGAGTAAAAATTGACGCTGAACCCGGCATCAAACTTCATCGCAGTAAGCAGAGATGGAGCAATCGCCATGGATTTGGTTGGGAAAGACGACAGAGATGAAAGCAGAAAGTGCGGGGCAGAGCTCAAGACAAACCTTTCAAGCAAGAAAGAGGAATATGAAACGACGAGCTCTGTCGACTACAAAAAGCACGATCTATTAACCTAGGTCGACCATCGGTTTATATTAAAACAACAATCATCGACCTATTTCAAAGGATACTTGAAACGATGATCGATCGATCGTTCGACGATCGCTTCCTGAAGCAAAGTAGTCGAGCTATCGATCGACTATTTCTGTCTTCACAAATAATCGAGACGTCATCAACCATAGGTCGACGATAGGCTCAACCTGTTCGACTATGGTCGAACGACGTTCGACGATATTCGAGCAGATTTCAACATAGGCAGAAATCTATACTTGGTCTATTCCATTTATCATGCCTAGTTGATTCGAAAAGAACAGATGCTTCTGTTCATCTAAGGGCTTGGTGAAAATATCACCTCTCTGAAGGTAAGTGGATATGAACTCAAGACTGATTTTGTTCTTTTCCACACAATCTCTTAGAAAATGGTGTCTGATCTCAATGTGCTTGGTCCTAGAGTGGTGCACAGGATTTTGTGCTATGGAAATAGCACTGGTACTATCACACATGATTTTTGTTTTCTTGTGTGTGTACCCATAATCCAAAAGCTGGTTTTGAATCCACAGGATCTGTGAACAACAACTAGCAGCTGCATATATTCAGCCTCTGCAGTTGAAGTTGATACAGAAGCCCATTTCTTGCAGAACCAAGAGACTAATCTCACTCCCAGGAACTGGCATGTCCCTGAGGTACTTTTTCTGTCAAATCTACAACCAGCATAGTCAGAATCAGAGTATCCAATTAACTCAAATTCTGATTCAGCTTGGTACCACAGTCCTAAATTTGGACATCCCTTCAGGTATCTCAAAATTCTCTTGAGAAGAATCAAATGAGATTCCTTGGGGTTGACCTAGAATCTAGCACATAGGCATGTGGCAAACATTATATCTGGTCTACTTGCAGTTAAATACAATAGGGAACCAACAATGGCCCTATAGTTTTTCTGATCAACTGGCTTACCCTGATCATCAGAATCTATAACTACATTTGTAGCCATGGGTGTATGCATTGCTGAAGCATCAGCCATCCAAAACTTCTTTACCAATTCCTTGTCATATTTAGATTGGGAGATGAAGATGCCATCAATATCTTGCTTCACTTGGAGACCAAGAAAGTAAGACAGCTCACCCATACTACTCATCTCAAACTTAGAGTGCATCAGGTCTGAGAACCTTTTGCATAGTTTGGGATCAGTGGAACAAAAGATAATGTCATCCACATAGACTTGAACTAACAGGATGGTGTCCTTGTGATGCTTAACAAACAGGGTTCTATCAACTACTCCCCTAACAAAGTTGTGCTGAAACAGGAAACTAGCTAGAGTCTCATACCAGGCTCTGGGTGCTTGCTTAAGTCCATAAAGAGCTTTTTGCAACTTATAAACAAATGAGGGTTGAGTTGAAGAAACAAACCCGGGAGGTTGTTCAACAAACACCTCTTCCTTTAGCTCACCATTTAGGAATGCACTCTTGACATCCATTTGAAAAACCTTAAACTTCATATAGGCTGCATAGGCTAGAAAGATCCTTATTGCATCTAGCCTTGCAATAGGGGCAAAGGTTTGGTCATAGTCTATACCTTCCTCCTGTCTGTAGCCCTGAGCTACAAGCCTAACTTTGTTCCTTATAATAATCCCTTGGGTATCCAACTTGTTTCTGAACACCCACTTGGTGCCTATGATCAGTTGGCCTTTTGGTCTTTGAACCAAAGTCCATACTTTACATCTTTCAAATTGATTAAGCTCCTCTTGCATAGCAATGATCCAGTGGGGATCTAGCTCAGCATCTTTTATGGTGAGGGGCTCAATTTGTGAAAGGAAACAAGCATGCATCACATCCTGTCTTAATTGATGTCTTGTTTGCACACCAGCTGATATGTCACTAATCACTTGAGATGTAGGATGATCTCTAATGTGAAAATAACAGTAGGTGGGATGTGATCTTCAACAATAGTTTGGATTAATTTCGATTGTAGAATAGGATTAACTGTTGGTGGTACAGCAATTGCTTCCACAAAGTCTTCATCACTGTCTGAATCAGTAATATGAAGAGTTGATAGAGGGGGAATCTCTTGGGTGAGATCCTTGCATAACTCTGGTACCTGCAATGAGTTTGAGGAAGGAGAAGTTTCCTTCTCCTTGTAAAACATTTTTGACTCATCAAAGGAAACATGCACAAACTCTTCTATTTTTAAATTTGATTTGTTAAATACCCTATAAGCTTTGCTTACTTGGGAATATCCAAGAAAAATTCCCATTGAAGCTTTTGCTTCAAACTTTCTAATGTATTCTTTGTTGTTATTGTGAATGTACACTACACAACCAAAGACTCTAAAATAGTTAATTTTAGGTTTCTTTCCTTTAAGTAATTCATAAGGAGTTTTACTCTTAAGCTTGCGTATCAGACATCTGTTCAAAACATAATTAGCTGTGCTAACAGCTTTTGCCCAATAAGAGAGAGGCATGTTAGCATCTGCCAACAATGTTCCTGCAGCTTCAATTAGGGTTCTATTTTTCCTTTCCACTACCCCATTTTGTTGGGGAGTTCTAGGAGCAGAGAAGCTATGTTTGATACCTTCTTTCTCACAGAATTCTTGCATGAGAAGAGACTCAAACTCAGTACCATGATCACTCTTGATCAAGGCAACATGAGTAGAATACTCAGTCTTCACACATAGCAGAAAGTCTGCAAGAACTTTGAAGTTATCAGCCTTAGTTCTCAAAAAGAACACCCAAGTGAACCTACAGAAATCATCTACAATCACTAAAGTGTAAAATTTCCCTCCTAGACTCTGTACATTTATTGGGCCAAAAAGGTCCAAGTGCAATAAGTACAGGATTCTAGGTGAATCACTCTTATTTACAGATTTGAAATAATTTTTGGTTTGTTTTCCTAATTGATAAGCCCTGCATAGACCTTCCTTCTTGTAGGGGCAATAAGGTATGCCTATAAAAAGGTTGTATTTAGATAACCTAGATATATTCTTGAGGTTAACATGGCTAAGCCTTTTATGCCATAAGGTGTTATTATTGGTTACTTCATTAAACAGGCAGATTTCAGATTGAGTTGAATTAAAATCTACTAAGTAAATGTTACCCTGTCTAATGCCAACTAACACTACATTACTATTCAAAGTAATGTTGCAAAGAGTGTCAGTGAATGATACCTGATAACGTGCATCACATAACTAGCTTACTGAGATTAAGTTGTGCTTCAGCCAGTTACATATGCAACCCTTTTGAATGTCACTGCTCCAATGGTAAACTTACCATATCCTTCTGTTTGACTACAGCTGGAATCCCCAAAGATCACCTTTGGTCCAAGCTTGGCCTTGAAGCTTGACAGATTATTTTTGTTTCCTGTCATATGTTTGGAACAGCCACTATCCAAATACCATTTGTCTTTAGTAATTGGATAGGTCTTCACCTGCAAAATAAACAGTTAGACATTGTGGACCCAGACAACCTTGGGTCCATTATTCTTCACATAATGAAAACTTGAAATGAAAGAATAAGCAGGCTGAGGTTTATATCCTAAGGGGTAGGATCTCCTAGGTAGAATAATCCATGCAGTTAATGGGTCAATGAACCTAGTGTTTCTATTTTCCTTAGTGTTTCTAAGATTCTGGTTATTATTTTGAAAATCATGTTAAGATCGTCGATCGACGTTCGATGATCGATGCCCAGATCGTCGAGTATCGGTCGACCATTGGGTCTGCGATCGTTGAGCATAGTTCGATATTTTTTGTAGTTCTTTAAATTTTTGTTTCCTGTTTTCTCTCTTAGCCTTATTTAAAGCATTGTTAACTTGATTTACTTGCTCAGTATTCTTTATTCCATCAGCTGAAATAAAGTTTACTTGTGTGGAAAGATGGTGTTTCAGAACCATGGGGGGTTCACTTGGTGAAGCTCCTAAGCCTAGTTTATTATAACCTGTCCTAGTGTTTGACATGCTAGTAATCTCTAGCAGCTTAAGACTTCTACCATTAAGAGATTCTTCTAATCTTTAGATTTGGCTTGTTCAGTTTTAAGAAATTTGATTTCTTCAGTAGATCTAGTGAGTTCAGCTTCTAGCCTAGCATTTTCACTAGATAGAGATTCTGATTCAGCTATCCTATTTCTAAGCTCCTTAATCTCCTTATCTGAGCTAATTAAATCTAAACAGAGAGATTTAAATTCAAATATAAATTCAACATAAGTAAAATCATTAGAATACAATACCTGATCTTTAGTAGGCATTTCTTCTTCATTAGAACTCTCTGCAGCTGAATGATTGCTGCAGGCATCAATTGCCATTAGGCAAATTTCTTTTGCCTTCTTCTCTTCCTCATCTTAACTGGAGCTTGAGGAGGAAGATTCCTCATCAGTCTCACTCCAGGTTTCAGCCACAAATCCTTTCTCCTTCTTCTTGTTTTTGTAGGAGGAGGACTTGGAATGCTTCTTCTGATATTCTTTGTCTTTTCTCTTCTCCTTGTTCTTTTCCTATGGACACTCAAGTAAAATGTATCCAGGTTTCCTGCAACCATAACATATGATTTCTTTAGCAGGTGATCTGTCATACCTTGGCTTGTCTTCATATCTTGAAGACTTCTTTCTGAAGTCCTTTCTGCCCATTTTGATAAACCTTTTTGCAAAGAGTGTCATTAGCTCCTCATTTGATTGGCTTCCTTCAGATGCATCAACAGCCTTTAGAGCAAGAGTTTGCTCTTTCCTTGTTGGAGTAAGTGCTTTGGCTTCAGCTTCAGCTTCCCTGGTCTTCAGTACTTGCTCAAATGATTTGATCTTGCCAAGGAGAGCTTCAGTTAAGATCTCAGTTGTACTTCTGGACTCTTTGATGGGCCAGATCCTGAGATCCCATGTGCTGGGGAAGCACATCAATATCTTGTCATTGACCTCTATCAATGTTATCTCCTTATCAAGGGTTCTCAGCTCATTGATGATGGAGCTTAGCCTAGTGTACATTGCCTCAACTTATTCTGCTTCAGTCTTCTTGAAATTCTCATATTGGGATATGAGGTTGGACCTTCTGTCCTTCCTCTCATCAGCTGAACCAGCTACAATCTGGTTCAGTGAGTCCCACATGGCTTTTGCAGAAGTGCAATCAGCCACTTTCTAGAAAGTTTCATCAGACATGGTCTGAGCCAGAATGTTCATAACTTTTGCATCAGCTATCTTTGCTTTCTTGTAAGCATCATTGTAGTCAGGAGGTGGCACTGCACTGAGATTTGTTGAAGTTGTAGCAGTAGTTGCAGCAGGTGGTGTTGGTGGTCCTGTCAAAATAGAAGAAAAAATATCTTCATCAATAGAATTCATATACAGTTTGATTCTTGCCTTCCAGATGCTGAACTTAGCTAAGTTGCATACTAGAGGTCTGGTGCTAGAATAATCCTTGTACTGGGCCATGAAGTGAATATCTATAAACTTGGTATCTATCTAGATCTTGTGACTCAGGTGTTAGCCTGTACAGTCAGTCAACCTCCCTCTGATACCAATTGAAAGTGAGGATAGATACAACTCTATAGGGGGGTTAATAGAGTAATCAAAAATATGACAAACTAATCAACTCCCTTAGAGTAAATTTGCGGAATTAGTATATAGATATATGAAACTCTAAAGCCTAACACAAAGTGAGGTGCATAAGAGAAAGCTAACTGTAATTACAGTTTAAGCTTTAGTCTTAACACAGCAACTAGCAATCCTAATTAATTCTACTCACAGCCACAATGCAGTAATTAAAATAAGCAACACAGACAACACAAGAAGATTTATAGTGGTTCCCTCTCAATAGGTACATCCACTCTTCTACCACCCTAGTAGGAATCCACTATTGGTTTTTGTTAAGGTTCCCTGCTACCAACTGATCTGGTTCAGGTAGATCAAGTAGACCCTTTGAGCTTTTTATCAGGAGCTCAAAGTCCAACACAGGTTTTTACTCAGGTGCCCTGCCACCAAGGTTCACTTTTAAAGGGAGTAATAACCCTTTGTACAGGAGGTTGAGAGAGTTAGAACTTCTTCTCTATTGTTAAACAGAATAAGAGAAGCTAGTGGATTATACTGAGCTATAGAAAGCTCTGAAGGAATCAAAGCTCCCCCTGGCTTAGAGAAAATCCAGGAAGAAGTTTTGCTTCAGGGTGCAGGATCTCTTCAGAACTCTCGACAGAAACTGTTGTCTTGAAGTTCTTGAAGGAGCAGCTTGAAGAAGACTCTTGATGTCGAATGGTTATTCTTCTTCAATAGCTTTTCTTTCTTCTTCTTCTTCTAAAGCACTGAGTATGAATGTTCCTGTAAGCAGGATGAACTTAGGATTGAAGAAGAGAGCACTGAAGAGAGTTGTTCTTCTCAGCTGTATGTAAATGTATCTGAGAGATGTATCTTCTTGTTCTTGTTGTATATCTGTATTACTATATTACTGTATATGTGTGAGAGCCTTAGAAACTTCTTTCAATTGCTCTTTTTATATCACCCTTTGTAACGGCCTTAATCTTTCTCTTGATTTGAAAACTTGTCTTCTTCTGAGATCTGCAATCTGGGCTGCAAATAACACAATACAACTAGCCTGCAGAAAGTACATTCTATAAAGAAATAAAGCTTTCTAAGAAGCTGCTTATCCATTCTGGAAGTCCAAAAGGTATTAGAAAAAGTCACATCAAAAACAAACTCTTTACGGCCAGAGAAAGGCTTTTGTGTCTAACGGCTATAAAGGACAGCATGGCAGATAAAGCATAAAGATTTATCAACAAATAAGACAAAAGACTTTGTCAGATAGAACTTGACTTATGCATAAAGAATGAGGCAAAGATTGGCTTGATATATAAGCATAAAATCAAAGAAATAATCTTTAATAGAATAAGCCATATAAATAAGAAGTAAATCACAGAAGAGAAAGAATATAATATCTCTATGTGCAGACAAAAGATCGTCGAACGACTCACGGAGATCGTCGACCTCTCAGAGCAGATGGTCGAACTATTAGAACAGATAGTCGACCTACAAGAAATCTGTCGAGACAGAAAAAGTCGAGCTACAAGAACAGATAGTCGACCTACAAGAACAGATAGTCGACCTACAAGAACAGATAGTCGACCTACAAGAACAGATAGTCGACCTACAAGAATAGATAGTCGACCTTCAAGAACAGATAGTCGACCTACAAGAACAGATAGTCGACCTACAAGAAATCTGTCTGGACAAAAGAAGTCGAGCAGGGCTCGACGATCGACGATTTTCAGACCACAGATCGTCGAACAAACAAAGAAGAACTAACTCAGAGATAGTCGATCTATTGATAGACGATAGTCGATCAACTGATAGACGATAGTCGAGCTGCGTTCGACTATAGTCGAACTAAAAACCCTTAACCAGATTTTCAATCTGGATAAGCAACAACTCTACAACTGAGGGAATCTAACCTAACAACTAACCTTTGACCATAGATAAATCTTGGGTCAAGAAACTAATTGAGAGGACTTAACTCAAATCCAAACAAGGGTACCAACAGATAGCTATTCTTTCTTGGGTTGGTAACCCTTTGACTTATCTTGTTTATTTACTTTTTGTCTTTTACTGCTACTTGTTCATTCCTGCTGAG
The DNA here is from genome assembly GCA_039513925.1 of Platanthera zijinensis. Lineage (NCBI taxonomy): Eukaryota > Viridiplantae > Streptophyta > Magnoliopsida > Asparagales > Orchidaceae > Platanthera > Platanthera zijinensis. The sequence goes on from CM077098.1 coordinate 39,655,532, forward strand.
GTGTTCTTTCTTTTGAATGCCTCAGGCTTGGAATAGTAGCGGTCTGAGCAGCTAGAGTTTGTGGTTCTTGGCGTGGGCTTTAGTAGTTGTTTTTTCCTCCCTCACCATTGTGAGGTAGTTTTGTTGTTCTTACTTTGGTTCAGACATGCATATTATTCTGTGGGGTTCGTGTCAGGTCATTGACGTCCACAGTTTGTTTTTGTAGATGTTAGACTTTTGCTAGCTGGTATGTTACTATTGATTTGTATTACCAACTTGCCCTCTAGGAAAGATTTATGTTAGGTTGTATGTAAATTATTTTCAAAGTATAAAAAGATCAATATTCTTATCTCATACTCATGACATCCTTTTAAATCAAATGTCACTCTATTTTAACGAACGTAAAATCTCTTTTAGTACTTATATTAAATCTAGATATATGCATAACATGAATTGTTCTAATGGACTTCCATGCTTACATAGGATAATAATTGAACTAAATATAGTTTTTTATGTGGTGTATACGTATATTTTACCTGTGGACTAGTTGATCCACTGAGCTGAGGAACACAACCATCAAAACTTAAACTCAAACTATATTTTTATCATAACAAACTTGAGGATTTCATGAAAAGTATTAGGAGTAGGTTCTTGCCTGAGCGTTTGTAGTTGTCCCCTATGCGGCGTGGTATCACGATGTATATTTTATCTCACTCTGATATATATTATTTAATGCTGAGAAAATGCGGGTTGTGACAGTTGTATCAGAGCCAGGTTTGTTTGACAAGTTGGTCGAACACCTATCTCTGGTAAAGTTTTAGTTGTCTTGTCTCATTGCATACACACAGCAATGTGTCATCAGTACGTCTTGGCTGAAGCATGAACGCTACACTCATAAGCAAGATAAGAAGTATACGGGGAATATTATATAGTATGTGATGCATAATATGTATTTGTATATGGATCCTCATAGGAAGCAACATGTGACTGTTATATAGTATGAGATGCATAACAATCATCACATGGATGCCCGTTAGATTCTATTTCCATTACAGGTGATATTATGTAGTATGAGATGCATTATATTTCATGTTTACGCTGCTCATAACATGCATTGAGGCATTTATTAGAATGCATAGCACTACATGTATAACATAACATAGCATGAGCACATGTGCCAAGTTAAGATCTAGCTGATGACACACGTACACACATGGTTTTAAAACAAAGAAATAAGAATTCATGCATTCATATTATATGCACGCGAGATAATAGAAAGATGATGTATCATCCTAAGTTAAATAATAGCTTCATTTATGAAAATCCTAGAGTAATGTAGAAGCAAGAGAAAGTATCTATACATGTGTGGTCTGAACTAAGTTGAGTAGTTTTAGCGTTAAGCTAGGTTTTGATGAGTTGTTCACTGTATAATTAGGAATTTCGCCTAAGCATATTGTGACGAGGTCGACTCCCTAGTCTGACGGTGAGTCATTGGGTCCACAGTGTGAGGCTGTGATTGAAGGGTTGTGACAGAGCAATGAGGCTCTGTCAAGTTAGATGGTTGCAATGAAATCGCAAATTCAGGCATTACTGACTGCCGTCTCAGGGTAGCAGCCTGTGTTGTAGAACCTTGTGATGGGACAGTCTGTACCTATTCCCCATTCTCCTCTAAAGACTCCAATTCTGCTGCAATTGGAGATGAATTTCATTTCGCACTTCCAGCGATTAGGACCTCCTACCTATGACAGGAGAACTGATTTCATGGATCTAGATGATTGGATCATTGTTATCGAAATGAGATTTTCCGTATTTGGGGATCTCTATGGACCAGAAGGTGATGGTCACCGCTTACCATCTAAAGATCCTTGCTAAGAGCTGGTGGATCCGAGAGAAAGAGAGCCTCTCAGAGGGGTGTTTGTAGGAATCTTTAAACGAGATGTTGCTCAAGAAGTTTCTGCCATCGATCGAGCAAGACTGACTGATGAAAAACTTTTTGCACCTGAAGCAGAGACAGCTCACGGTTAGTGAGTACGAGATAGAATTCAGTAAGTTGAGTAGGTTTAAGTCATTTTAGTTCATTTTCGTTATTTTTAGTTAGTTTTGTTCAATAAAATATTCCTTTTTTGTATATACATCTTCTAACTTAGCTTCTTTTTGTTTTCTGAAATTTTGAAGAAAACTTTCTAAAAACCAAGGTACATGCCCGTGTACTTCATGTCACGCCCGTGACCAGGGCATGTTACTTTGATTACAACAAAGATCCGCTTCCTACATAGAAATAGTTTCCATTCGTCGAGCTGCTTTTGACGATTCGCCGAGCTGCGCTCGACGTTCGTTGAGCCGCGCTCGATGAAGTTAATCCCAGCGTTAGCGCTCAACGCTCGTAGAGCAGCTCACGACGATTCGTCGATCTAGCGCTCGACTAACTCCAAGAGGATCAGTGCTCGACTAACTCAGCAGCGCTCGATGAGATTCCCCAGCGCTCGACGTTCGTCGAGCAGCGAACGACGTTCGTCGAGAAGCGCTCGACGATTCGTCGATCTTGCGCTCAACAAATTCCATGCGGATCAGTGCTCGATGAACTCAGACGCGCTTGACAAAACTTCCTCCACTTGACGCTTTGCTTCCAGGAACCACTCAATGCCGTCACCAGATAAATCCTGCTCTGGCTGCTTCTAGAACCAGGCCAGTTATCAAAATTTTAGCTTCCCCTGCACACTAAGAGTGCCACCTCCTATAATTTTTTGCTTATAAAACAATCTTCTTTGTAAGATCAAATGTTCCCTTTTTTGAACCATTTTGCTTGGGGTAGATGCTGCTTAGAAGTTTTCCATGCTATGTAAGGGAATTTTCTCCCCCTCTATTTAGTTTTTGTTTTTAACTTTTTTGTAACTCTTTTTTAACTTAAAAAAAGTTCTAGATTTTATCTTCTTATTGTGTATTGGAATGAATTTGAGTGCCCCTCCTTAAGTGATATTTTTTGTCTTTTTTTCTCTTTAAAATAGGTGTGTGTGTGTGTGTGTGTGTGTGAGAGAAAAATCGGCTAAATTCATGTTTTTCTTCTTTAATTTACTTAGCCTTTTTAGCTTTCATGCTTTATAATATCTTTTTATTCATTCTTATGGAATTATAAAAGTGGGTTTAAAGTGTTTTTATTTTTCTCTAACTTAGTTTTACTCTTTATTTCATAAATTTTTTGTTCCGTTAATTTTTATTTCCACTTTTTATACACTTTTATAAAGCTATAAGGATGAAAAGTTGGTATTTTTATTTTTTGAGCACTTTGCTCTTTCATATTTTTGTAGAGTGAAGTGCATGTAGGAGTTAGCCTTTATAGCTTTCTTTATCGCTTTCTTCAATTTTTGCAGAGTGCGTGTGTGTATGGGATAGCTTTTACTTATTTCATTTTCTGCTTTCTTTTAACGCTTTATTTACTGCTTTCTTCAAATTATGTAGAGTGTGTGTGTGTGTGTGTGCATTTATTTCCCGCCTACTCATTTTAGAAGGACTCGTAATTTCCCCCCTACTCGTTTGAGTAGTTCCTTTCAAATTCCCGCCTACTCGTTTGAGTAGGACTTGTCATTTTAATGCTTTAATTTTCCGCCGGCTCCTTTGAGTAGGACTCGCACTTTACTACTTTCTTTACTGCTTTAATTTCCCGTCTACTCGTTTGAGTAGGACTCGCAATTTATATTATGCATTTTCTTTTAAATAGCCGTCCCCATTCCGATGAGTGGATAATCGTTCTTATCCCTCAGTATCGAAGAGCATTGGGACAGATAAAATCATTTTAAATAATTAAAGGTCTTCTTTTTCTCGTTAATTAAAGCACTTAAGGTTTGCCCAAGATCTACGACGCATAGGACCACATATCGATGTGTGGGCTCTATTTCTGTTGTCCATATTAGCTAGCCGATAGGCCGTGCATATGAACCGATCACCCTTGGGTAAAGAGAATTGCATGAATAACCTCGAGAGATGAGAAGCGTAATTCTCCTGGATTGGGTTCCCCACCTAATAGCAGGGTTCTTATTGTAATGCGGACATTAAGAGGAATCCTTCGTAAGATGAGATTTCTATCGAATTGTCTTAATGTTCATGTGAGCGATATTCCTAGAGCTAGGTGAGCTCATTCTTTTTGAACCTCCACGACCAATTCGTCATTTAATTAATTTGAAATTTAGGATCTCTAGTTATTAAAAATTATTTAAGTTCTAATCGATTCGGTACTGATGTGCTATTTCTTCATCGGCCTTTTTCTGCTTTTATTTTCTTCTTATATATATAACCACGCTAGTTAATTAATAACCCGACAAGTTATCTACCGTAAAATAATAGTCCCTCCAGGGAAGAGTAAAAATAATCAACCCGTCCCCGAGAATAATACGACCCTGATATTCCCCACCGCAATATCCTGTACTACACGCGATAGGTGCACTTGCCTCCTTTCGTTAAAACTCACTTTCAACTTTTATATCTAATAAAATCTGTGTGCCCCACCATTCAAACTAAATAAACTACAAACCAAAATAAATAAGCCGTGAGTTTTAACCATCATGAGTCAATATGTGATATTGGACTCAAAAATTTCTGGAAGTCCATTCTAGATCAGGAAACTAGGATTGAACAATTATAAGGGTGACACGGTTTATACCTCTAGTTCTATCCGGATGTAAGGGATGAAGGGACATGACATCACTGATACATTGGTCACACTGGCTTTCAAGTTTTAAACTCTTATTTTTTGGGGAGCAATGATGCATTGTTAGATGTCGCTCATTGTTTGTGAAGCTTTTGTCTGATACTTTCAAGATCAAGTGAGAGACTGTTGGTGTTACCATTGTGATCTGGATGTGATCAAACATGTAGTTTCACTACTAACGCAATATGACCCTATAGGGTCGCACATAAGAGCGTGTTGGGACTGCGGTCCGGAATCGCCCCCGCGCTGCGGTGCTATGCGGTAATGGCTTAACTAGCTGCCCCGTGGATCCGCCCGAGGTCCTTTGATATAAAGATTAGTTGCGTCGTCCTCCATCAGTCCGGGCTTTTGGTGCGAGTGGTTGTGCTAAGTCCTCTCAAGTGGTATCAGAGGGGGTCGCGGGTTCGAAACCCCGGGGTCGTTTCCGGGGGGGATTGTTGGGGCTGCGGTCCGGAATCGCCCCCGCGCTGCGGTGCTATGCGGTAATGGCTTAACTGCCTGCCCCATGGATCCGCCCGAGGACCTTTAATATAAAGATTAGTTGCGCCATCGTCCATCAGTCCGGGATTTTGGTGCGAGTGGTTGCGCTAAGTCCTCTCAGAGCGTTTGGAGAATTTGGAAGATTGTATTATATTGGTCTTGATCACGTGATGGGTGAAGGACCAAGCACTAACATGAGATGAGTGAAGGACTGGAATCTGCCATGCATTGAGTGCATCGAGACCATTCAAAGCATTCGTCGTGTCATGTGTTGATTCGTCGAGTTAGCGTTGAGAGTGTTGATACCACTCGATGATTCGTCGAGTCAACCATTGATTCGTCGAATGACGGCATTGAGTGTATCAAGTCTACTCAGCCAGGAATTGAGTGTGTGGTGACCACTCAACGCTTTTGTCGAGTCAAATATTGATTTGTCGATTAGGCGTTGAGAGCGTTGAGGCCACTCAACACCTTCATAGAGTTAAATGTTGACTTGTCGAATTAAGAGTTGAGAGCGTCGAGATCATTCGACTCCTTCGTCGAGTTAATTAAATGATTCATCGAGTCAAGTTTGTTTATATTCGACGAGTCTGGCATTGAGGCGTTGAGTGCATTGAGTGCACTCAATGATTCATCAAGTCAAGTGTTGATTCGTTGAATATTGACATGTATACTCAACGTTTCGTCGAGTTAAGTGTTGATTCATCGAATATCGACGTGATACTCGACAAATTCTATTTCGTCGGTTTTATTTCCTCTACGTATGGTTAGGCGCGGTCTATTGGTATTGATTGGCTCGGTATTCAATATATAAACATTATGTATAGTAAATCGAGCAAGGAAGTTACTGAGTTACGAAAGACGATACAGTTTTGACCTAATCGCAAGTCGGCTCTTCTTCCCTCCAGACGAAACTGTTCCGCCACGACCGATTACGTTGATCTCGTCATCGACCGTTCGTCATTCCTATACTTCGCCTGAAATCGTTTCCTAAGCACCGTACTCATCTCTTCCGCCTCTCCTTGAATGGATCTAGCAGTGTGTAGAGACGTTGAGGGCACATCCCCTTCTTACCTAGATCTTGTGCGACAAGAGTCAAAGGATTCTCCCATTCGTGTGGATCACCTGTAGAGGCTTGGACATTATTCTACGCTCAGAACTCAAGCCAGTGCCATTCGTTGGAATAAATCAGAGTAACTTGGGTCAGTATTGACTTAATCCCTCAAAGATAAAATTTCATTTACCGCACTTTACTTCTTAATTAATGTTCATCGCTAGATCCGAACTATTTTGGGCTTTCTTGTTCCATTTTCGTTGTACACAAGTATTGTGATGTATAGCAAAACCCAACATTTCCGAGCACATACTGCAGAAATAATCGGGGAATCCTTATGAGGAAAACCATACACACTCATGGGTTATCCATTATCCGTCTTGAAGTCCAAACGCTTTACCCTGCATTGGATAACAACATCATATATGGACAGCCAGACTATGCCCAAAATCACATTGAAGTTATCCAGGTCTAGCACCTTCAGATCGACAAAAGCTAGGAAGTAACCCAAAAGGATATGATAACTCAAGATTCCCTAGCCCGACACCACCGAGTCACCCGAGTGAAACTCAACGCGAAATGAATCGCCAACTTGATCGAGAGTCAGATGATGACGATCTATGAAATTCCTAGCCATGAACGAGTGGGTAGCACCAGAATCGAAAAGAACACGCGCAACGATTCTTTACCTTAAACTCCCATATAAAATCGTACACACAACTAGCTAAATCAACATCAAAGCCAAAAATGAAAGCTAAGAACTAGTTTAGCATCTAACCTGAGATCACTTGGGTGGAAGTATGTGCTTCATCCATGGTCACCACATTCAACTTACCCTTCCCTTTATCCATATGTTATGGCAGTGGTGACAAGGCTTGAAGTGGTACTGGTTTTAGCGGGGGCTGAGACCGTAGGCACCTAGTCTTCAAATGCCCTTTCTGCCAACACTGGAAGCACACTTTTTTTTTACTAGAAATGGGCAAATATCATGCCCCTTTTGCTTACATGCGGCACAAACCAAGTCTCCTTTGGGTGTGCTCTGAATTGCAAGCACTTGTTGCTCCTTCTGTGCTCTCAACCTCTTGAAACACATCTTTAAGGGCTGGCCTGGCTGGCCAAAGAAGCTACACGCATCTTTACTTCCTTTCTTTGAATCAGGGCCAGATTACTGAGTGCTTCTACTTTCATCAACCTTTCTCTTATCCATCCTTGCCTGCATCCCACGATTCTTTGCATTGTCGATAATCTTGACTTTCAGAGAATCTTCTACTATTTTAGCATAAGTATCTGATCTGTAGCGACATCCAGCAGTTGGCTAGCGTGTATAGATCAGATACTTATGCTAAAATAGTAGAATATGCTCTGAAAGTCGAGGCTATCGACAATACAAAGAATCGTGGGTTGCAGGAAAGGATGGACAAGAGAAAGGTTGATGATAGTAGAAGCACTTAGGAAATTGGCCCTGCTATGAAGAAAGGAAGCAAATATGTGTGTAGTTTTTGTGGCCGGCCAGACCATCCCTTCGAGATGTGTTTCAAGAGATTGAGAGCGCAGAAGGAGAAGCAAGTGCTTTCAATTCAGAGTACACCCAAAGGAGACCTGGTTTGGGCCCTCATAAAAGCAAATGGGGCATGATATTTCCCATTGCTGGTCAAAGGAAAAGGTGTGCTTCTAGTGTGGGCAGAAAGGGGATTTGAAGTCTAGGTGCCCACAGTCTCAGCCCCCGCTACAGCCAGTTCCAATTCAATCCTTGTCACCGTCGCCATAGCATCTAGATAAAGGGAAGGGTAAGTTGAATGTGGTGACCATGGATGAAGCGCATACTTCCACCCAAGTGATCTCATGTTAGATGCTAAACTATTTCTTAGCTTTCATTTATGTCTTTGATGTTGATTTAGCAGTTGTGTGTACGATTTTATATGGGAGTTTAAGTTAAAGAACCGTTGCACGTGTTCTTTTCGATTCTGGTGCTACCCACTAGTTCATGGCTAGGATATTCATAGAACGAAATCGTCTGCCTCTCGATCAAGTTGGCGATTCGTTTCTAATTGAGTTTCCCTCAGGTGACTTGGTGGTGTCGGGCTAGGGAATCTAGAGTTGTCATATCCTTTTGGGTGACTTCCTAGCTTTTGTCGATCTGAAGGTGCTAGACCAGAAGAACTTCAATGTTATTTTTGGCATAGACTGGTTGTCCATATATGATGTTGTTATCTAATGTAGGGTAAAGCATTTTGACCTCAAGACGGATAATGGATAACCCATGAGTGTGTATGGTTTTCCTCAAAAGGATTCCCCGATTATTTCTCCAGTATGTGCTTGGAAATGTTGGGTTTTGCTATACATCACAACACTTGTGCGTAGCGGAAATGGAACAAGAAAGCCCAAAATAGTTCGGATCTAGCGATGAACATTAATCAAGAAGTAAAGTGCAGTAAATAAAATTTTACCTTTGAGGGATTTAGTCAATACTGAACCAAGGTGCTCTGATTGATTCCAACGAACGACAATGGTTTGAGTTCTGAGCATAGAATAATGTACATGCCTCTACAGGTGATCCACATGAACAAAAGAATTCTTAGACTCTTGTCGCACAAGATCTAGGTCAGTAGGGGATGTTCCCTCAACGTCTCCACAGACTGCTAGATCCATTCAAGGAGAGGCGGCAGAGATGAGTACGTCGCATAGGAAACAATTTCCGACGACGAACAGGAACGTCATACGATCGGCAGTGAGATCAGCATAATCGGTATCGGCGGAACAGTTATATCTGGAGGGAAGAAGAGCCGACTTGCGATTAGGTCAAAACTATATCGTCTTTCGTAACTCAGTAACTTCCTTGCTCGGTTTACTGTACATAATGTTTATATATTGAATACCGAGCCAATCAATACCAGCATACTGCGTTGAACCGTACGTAGAGGAAATAAAATAGACGAAATAGAATTCTTTGAGTATCACGAAGATATCCGACGAATCAACACTTGACTCGAAGAATCGTTGAGTATACACGTCAATATTCGACGAAGCAACACTTGACTTGATGAATCGTTGAGTGCACTCAATGCACTCAATGCCTCAATGCCAAACTCGTCGAATCTACAATTTACTCGATGAATCATTGAATGAACTCAATGCACTCAACGCACTCAACGTCATCAATCGACGAGTAAACATTTAACTCGACGAAAGAGTCGAATGATCTCGATGCCCTCAACCCTTAATTCGACAAGACAACATTTTACTCTACGAAGTTGTTGAGTGGTCTCAACGCTCTCAATTCCTAATCGACAAATCAACATTTTACTCGACGAAAGCGCTGAGTGGTCTCGATGAACTCAATGCATGGCTGAGTAGTATTGATACACTCAATGTCATCATTAAATGAATAAACGATTGACTCGATGAATCATCGAGTGGTCTAAACACTCTCAACACTAACTCGACGAATCAACACATGACTCGACGAAATATTTGAGTGGTCTCAACGCACTCAATGCATGGCAGAATTTAGTCCTTCACTCATCTCATGCCATTGCTTGGTCCTTCACCCATCACGTGAGCAAGACCAATATAATACAATCTTCCAAATTCTCCAAACGCTCTTATGTGCGACCCTATAGGCTCATATTGCGTTGGTAGTGAGACTACATGCTTGATCACTTCTAGATCACAATTGTAACACAAACAGTCTCTTACTTGATCTTGAAAGTATCGCAAAAAAGATTCACAAATAATGAGCGGCATCTAACAATACATCATTACTCCCCAAATAATAAGAGTTTAAAACTCGAAAGCCAGTGTGACTAATGTATTAATGGTGTCATGTCCCTTCGTCCCTTACATCCAGATAGAACTAGAGATATAGACCGTGTCACCCTCACAATTGTTCAATTCTAGTTTCCTAATCTAGAATGGACTTCCAGAAATTTGTGAGTCCAATATCACATATTGACACATGATGGTTAAAACTTGCGGCTTATTTATTTTGGCTTGTGGTTTATTTCGTTTGAATGGCAGGGCGTGTGGATTTTATTAGATATAAAAGTTGAAACTTAGTTTTAATGAAAAGAGTCAAGGGCACCTATCACGTGTAGTACTGGATATTCCGGTGGGGAATATCAGGGTCGTATTGTTCTCGGGGACGGGTTGATTATTTTCTCTTTCCTGGAGGGATTATTATTTTACCATAGATAACTTTTCGGGTTATTAATTAACTAGCATGGTTATATATAAGAAGAAAATAAAAGAAGAAAAAGACCGACGAAGAAATAGTGCATCAGTACCGAATCGATTAGAACTAAAATAATATTTAATAACTAGAGATCCTAAATTTCAAATTAATTAAAGGGCGACTTGGCCTTGGAGGTTCCAAAAGAATGTGCTCACCTAGCTCTAAGAATATCGCTCACCTAAACATTAAGACTATTCCACCGAACTCTCTTCCGACGAAGGATTCCTCTTAATGTTTGCTTTACGCTAAGAACCCTGCTATTGGGTGGGGAACCCAATCTGGGAGAATTACGCTTCTCCTAGATCGAGGTTATGCACACAATTCTCTTTACCCAAGGGTAATCGGTCCATATGCACGGCCTCCCAGCTAGCTAGCGTATGGACAACGAAAATAGAGCCCACATATCGATATGTAGTCATACGCGTCGTAGACCCGGGCAAACCTTAAGTGCTTTAATTAACAATAAAAAGAAGACCTTTAATTATTTAAAATGATTTTATCTATCTCAATGCTCTTCAATATTGAGGGATAAGAACGATTAGCCACTCATCGGAATGGGTACGGAAAGAAAATGCATAATTGAAATTGTGAGTCCTACTCAAATGAATAGACGGGAAATTAAAGCAGTAAAGAAAGCAGTAAAGTGCGAGTCCTACTCAAACGAGCCGATGGGAAATGAAAGCATTAAAATGACAAGTCCTACTCAAACGAGTAGGCAGTAATTTGAAATCACCTACTCAAACAAGCAGGCGGTAAATTACGAGTCCTACTCAAATGAGTAGGTGGGAAATAAATTCACACACGCATATACTCTACATAATTTGAAGAAAGTAGTAAATAAAGCATTAAAAGAAAGCAGAAAATGAAAGCAGGAAAATCTATCACATACACACACGCACTCTACAAAAATTGAAGAAAGTAATAAAGAAAGCGATAAAAGGCTAACTCCTACACGCACGCACTCTACATAAATATGAAAGAGCATAGTGCTCGAAAGATAAAAATAACAACTTTTTCATCCTTATCAATTTATAAAAGTGCATAAAAAGTGGAAATAAAAATTAACGGAATAAAAAGTTTATTAAATAATGAGTAAAACTAAGTTAGAGAAAAATCAAAACACTTTAAACCCACTTTTATAAATCCATAAGAATAAATAAAAAGCTATTAGAAAGCATGAAAGCTAAAAAGGCTAAGTAAAATGAAGAAGAAAAACATGAATTTAGCAGATTATTCTCATACACACACACCTATTTTAAAGAGAAAATAAAAAGACAAAAAGATCACTAAAGGAGGGGCACTCAGATGCATTCCAATACAAAATAAGAAGATAAAATCTAGAACGTTTATTAAGTTAAAAAGAGTTACAGAAAAATTAAAAACAAAAACATAAGAAAGGGGGAGAAAATTCCCTTACATAGCATGGAAAACACCTAAGTAATACCTAACCTAAGAAAAAAATTTCAAAAAAGGGAACATTTGATCTTACAGAGAAGATCTATTTATAAGCAAACAATTACAGGAGGTGGCACTCTTGGTTTGCAGGGGAAGCTAAAATTTTGATGACTGGCCTGGTTCTAGAAGCAGCCGGAGCAGGCTTTATCTGGTGAAGGAGTTGAGTGGTTGCTGGAAGCAATGCGTCGAGTGGAGGCAATTTTGTCGAGCGTGGCTGAGTTCGTCAAGCGCTGATCCACAAGGAATTTTTCGAGCGCAAGATCAACGAAACATCGAGCGCTGCTCGACGAACGTCGAGCACTTGGGAATCTCGTCGAGTGCTTCTGAGTTCGTCGAGTGCTGATCCGCATGGAATTAGTCGAGCGCAAGATCGACGAATTGTCGAGCGCTGCTCGACGAACATTGAGCGCTGATGCTGGGATAAATTTCGTCGAGCGCAGCTCGGCGAATCGTCGGGCACAACGCGAAGAATGGCGACTATTTCTGTGCAGGAAGCAGATCTTTGTTGTAATCAAGGTAACACAACCCGGTCACGGGCATGACATGAAGTACACAATGCCTGTACTTTGGTTTTTAGAAAGTTTTCTGCAAAATTTCAGAAAACAAAAAGAATCTAAGTTAGAAGATTTATATACAAAATAAGGAACATTTTATTGAACAAAACTAACTAAAAATAATGAAAATTAACTAAAATGACTTAAATATAGTACGTAAAAATACGATTTTCTACAACTTATCAACTCAACCAAGCATGACCATGCATTTCTCAATCCCATTCCATCAAGGAGCCCATGGATGCAACTCCTGTCATATAGGAGGACAAATCCCATCTCTGCTCACATGCAAACAACTAAATGATTCGTAATGTACCCAATAACCACCTTTATCATCCTACTTTCTCAAGACTGGACCTTTGATAGCATCAAAGAATGCTCTTCCTCACTCAATGAATGTTGTGACTTCAGGTCAAAGGACCGCAAACACCATTGCCACTTGAGCCATACTTGTGACACGTTCATATAACAATCCACAAAGTATTCTCATGATGGGTCTGTCCAGTACAACTTGTTCACTAACAAGTACCTATGTGATGACTTGATATCATAATATCATGACCTGTGAGAACCGGTCATCAGTCAACACACATGTTAGTCTTAATGTATCATTATCTCCCTTAGCTTCTAAGATGATAGTCGACCAAGGACCATTTAAGAATGAAGCTTCTAAAATATAGGTTGTTACATTCAAGTCACCACTTGACTCCTATGGAAGCAAACATTTTAAGGGCATTAATTACATTAAATTAATCTATCACAATATAAATAAATTTACATAACAAAAGAACATGTCAATAATATAAAATTAAATGCATAGTACTCTATTCATCAAATGAATTATTACAACAACTGATAAATACATAATTCACAAGACTCCCACTAGGGCTGATCATTAAGGTATCATATACCAATAGATCTGACATGACCATCATGCTTTCTCTGCGCAAGAGGCTTCGTCATTGGATCTGCTAAATTTTCTTTAGTCGGTACTATATAAATGTTTAAATCCTCTCGATCGATAATCTCTCGAATAAGATGGAACCGCTGAAATATGTGCTTATAGCGTTGATGAGATCTAAGTTCTGAAGCATGTACAATTTCACTATTGTTGTCACAGTAGAGAACAATAGGAAAAACAATGTTAGGAACTACATCTAACTATCTGATGAATTTCCTAATCCATACATCCTCCTTCGCTGCATTCGTAGCGGCGATATAATCAGCCTCAGTTATAGAATCAGCAACTGTCTCCTGCTTGGAACTCTTCCAGCTAACAGCTCCTCCATTTTGGCAAAATATGAACCCTGACAGAGACTTGGATCCGTGCCTATCAGTTTGTAATATAGCATTTGTGTAACCCTTTACAACGAGCTTTTCCTCTCCACCAAATACAAAGAACGTATCCTTAGTCCTTCTCAAGTACTTCAGGATATTATGATCCATAAGCAACACATTACTTATTTGGGACACGAGAAATCCATATCACTCGGGCTCAAACTTTGGTCTACTAGATCTACGTGGAACTTGTATTTCTTGAGCAGGTTCTCTAGCTACAACAACTTGTAGTCCTTGCTCAGGATCCAATTCCGTTTAATTCATAGTTTGTGGTTCTTAAACTTCTTCAAGTTCTACCCTGGTAGTCTTACTACTTAAGAACTCTTTCTCAAGAAAGACACTAGTCCTTGCGACAAACACTTTGCGCTCAGACAGTTGGTAGAAATATTATCCTTTAGTTTCCCTAGGATACTCCACAAGATAATGATTATCTGACTTGGGTTCCAGCTTTCCAGGCATTTGACGTCGCACGTATGCCTCACAACCCCAAATCTTAATGAATGACATACTAGGACGCTTCTCAGTCCATATCTCAAATGGTGTTCCTTAGAACCGCTTTTGTTGGAGCACAATTTAGTGTAAAAGTAGTCGTTTCTAGAACAAAACCACAATAGGAAACAGGCAGATCTGCATGACTCATCATCGACCATACAATGTCTAACATAGTAGATTCCTCTGCTCAGACACACCATTATGTTGTGGTTTTCTATGTGGAGTGAGCTGTGATACAATACCACCTTCTTTCAGATGATAATGAAATTTATGACTCAGTTTTTCACCACCTCGATCAGATCGGAGTGTATTAATCTTCTTACCCAACTGGTTTTCTACTTCGTTCTTAAACTCTTTAAACTTTTCAAAGGTTTCTGATTTGCACTTCATAAGATACACGTATTTGTATCTACTGAAATCATTAGTAAATGAAACAAAGTAGAAGTACCCTCCTCTAGCCATAGAACTCGTGGGTCTGCATATATAACTATATACTATACCCAAGAGATCATCAGCCCTCTCATTGAAACCAGTGAAAGGGACCTTAGTCATCTTGTCTAATATACAGGATTCGCATCTCTCAAAAGATTAATTATCAAATGAGTCTAGTAGTCCATCTTTATGGAGCTTAGATATGCATTTCTCATTTATATGGTCCAAACAACAATGCACAAGGTATGTAAGATTTGAGTCATTCATTTTTATTCTTTAAGAATTTTCTATATTATAGATCTGATAGTCTAAGTTCAAAACAAATAAACCATTAAACATTTATGTTATACCATAACAAACATCATTCTTAAATATAGAACAGCAATTGTTCTTAATAACAAAAGAAACTCCAATCATGTCCAAGCATGAAATAGATATAATGTTTCTAGTTATGGAAGGAACATAATTATAATTATCAAATTCTATTACAAGCCCACTGGCAAAGAAAGATGGTAAACTCCTATGTAGACAATAGCAACTCTTGCTCGATTGCCAACACGCAGGTCCACCTCTCCTTTACTCAGCAATCTTCTCCTTCACTATTCCTTCACATCTATATAAATATGAGAACCACATCCGGTATCTAATACCCAGGATGAAGAAGCAGAAAGGTTTATCTCTATAACATAGATACCTGAAGCGGAAGTCATACCTCCCTTCATATTTTGCAGACCCTCAGTATAAGAAGGATAGTTCCTCCTCTAATGACCATCCTTGCCACAGTGGTGCCATTTTCCTCCTTTCACCAAGCCTTTCTTCTTTAGTTCTGAAGACTTGGGCTCAAGAGATTACTTAAGTCCTACCTTCGTCTTATTAAAGCCCTTGGCCTTACCCTTGTCTTTATGCACCATCAGTATGGGGCTAGTAGGCTTGACCTTCTTCATATTGATTTCTACAGTTCTTAACATACCTAGGATCTCGAGCAGTGTCTTGTCTATTTCATTCATATTATAGTTCAAGATGAACTGCTCATAACTGTCCAGCAATGATTGCAGGATCAGGTTTGTAGCCAACTCTTGGCCAACAGGAAAGCCTAGCCTCTTAAGGTTCTCTATATACCCAATCATCTTAAGTATGTGAGTCCATACTAGGTCACGAGCTCCCATCTTACACTAAAACAATTACTTAGTGACGTCAAACCTCTCTTGATAAGCTTGCCCTTGAAACATTTTCTTGATATGCTCGTCAACTTCCTTGCAACCCATGTTCTCATTTTGCTTCTGAAACTTAGAGTTCATTGTTACCAGCATGAGGAATTCAATATCCAAGGAGTCATCCTAATACTTCTTGTAAGCATCTTTATCAGATCAGGGCGCATTCCCAGTAAGCTCATCAAGGGATTCCTCTTCCAAAATATAGAGCTTATGCTCTTGCCTGAGAATAATTCTTAGGTTCTTGTACCAGTCCAAATAGTTCATCCCACTCAGTTTCTCCTTCTCAAGGACGGCTCTGAGGGGCAGGGTGGAATGAGATACACTTGTCATGGAAATTCAACGAGGATTCAGCAAAGTAAAATCAGTACTATATTTCAAAATATATTTTATTTATTTCAATTAGGACTTTAATCAAGATACTCCCACTACTTTAATCAAACTGATAACCCTCGATATCAATTCCGAGAGTATATGTGAGTCACTCTCTTAGAGGACAAGATCTATATTTCACCAACACTATGAGTCAGCTTTGTCTTTTCTCTCACAATACAGTTATTTATGTAGGCAACGCTTGCCGACTGCGTCACAATAAAACTCTTGTATTATTGGTGAATAACTCTTTATTTGCATCCATCATATGGTCCATGCCAACACCATGCCTCTGGGCACTCAACCTTTGAGGCCACCCAGTTAAGTTAGACAAGATGTCGAGAGTGGGATATCATAATTATCTGCTCGCACCCTTACCAAGATGGGTTAATGCACCTTGTATTGGCAAGCCCACACTTCATCGATCGAGGCAGGAATAGTGTCATCCATCAGAAGGCATCCGAATAAATAATGTTACATAAGGGATTTTATATTGTTGATTAACACTTAATCATGGTTAACAATTAACCAATGTGCACATCCACAAAATAAAACTGGCGACAATCATAATCCAAATGCATCTCAGATGTGCACAATAAAATCATCAACACTTTATGAACTGGGCTAAATCTGAACATCTTGAACCCTTTTAAATATTCAGATTTACTTGCACTGGACATGAGCTACACGAACTCCACTTACACAGTAGACAAGCTCATATCTCTATATGAGATTCAAAATCGAATACACACTTGCTTTCACAATCCAACAAGAGGGACGGTTACTGTTAAGGAGTAAAAAAGATATGAACTAAGTTATTACAAAGAAATCACATGCATTCTTGGCGGGGTTCTAAGAATAGATTTGAGTATTTAGAACACTTCTTAAATCTCAAGATCTACACGCAATAAATTTAGCAACTTTTGAAACAATGATCATCGTGTCAACTTCCCTTTGATACCACTGTTGGGTTTTAATATACAACAAAACACTTGTGCACAGCTGAAATGGAACAAGAAAACCCAAAATAGTTCGGATCTAGCGATGAACATTAATCAAGATGTAAAGTGCGGTAAATAAAATTTTACCTTTGAGGGATTGAGTCAATACTCAACCAAGATGATTTGATTGATTCCAACGAATGGCAATGGCTTGAGTTTCGAGTGTAGAATAATGTCCATGCCTCTATAGGTGATCTATACGAATGGGAGAACCCTTAGATTCTTGTCGCACAAGATCTAGGTCGGAAGGGGATTTTCCCTCAACGTCTCCATGGACTGCTAGATCCGTTCAAGGAGAGGCTGCAGAGATAAGTACGACGCTTAGGAAATGATTTCCGGTGACGTACAGGAACGGTGGATGGTCGGTTGCGAGATCGGAGTAATCAGTCTTGGCGGAATAGTTTTGTCGGGGGGGGGGGGGGGGGAAGAAGAGTCGACTCGCGATTAGGTCCAAACCGTATCGTATTCCTTAACTTAGTAACTTACTTGCTTGGTTTACTGTATATAACATTTATATACAGAATACCAAACCAATCGATACAAGCATACCGCATTGAATCGAACTAAGAGGAAATAAACCGGATGAAATAGAATTCATCAAGTATCACATCGATATTAGACGAATCAACACTTGACTCGATGAATCTTGAGTTGGGTACTTTCCCTATTTCTAATGCAACATTCCGTATAGCCCTGCGTGAGCTGGAAGAGTTGCATACCAAGCTAGATGAACTAGTGTAGTGTGGATTTATTAGGCCAAGTTCTTCACCTTGGGATGCTCCCGTCTTGTTTGTGAAAAAGAAGAATGGTTCTATGAGGTTGTGCATTGATTATAGGGAGTTGAATATGCTAACAATCAAGAGCAGGCATCCCTTGCCGTTGATAGATGATTTGTTTGATAAATTATGTAGTAGTACTGTGTTCTCAAAGGTTGATCTTCATTCAGGTTGCATCAGCTGAGAATCCGTGAGTCGAATGTTCCGCGAAATGCTTTTCATTCCCGGCATAGACATTTTGAGTTCTTGGTAATGTCCTTTGGACTGACAAATGCACCCTCTGCAATCTTGAGCATGATGAATAGAGTGTTTAAAGATTTCCTGGATCATTTTGTGGTCGTTTTCATCAACGATGTCCTGCTTTATTCCCGGAGTGCTGAGGACCATTCCCAGCGCTTGTGTTTAGTTCTATCTACTTTAAGAGAGCATAAGTTGTATGCAAACCTTAGTAAGTGCGAGTTTTGGTTCCACAAGTGTTTTTTTGGGTAATATTGTGAATAAAGATGGAATTTTTGTTGACCCGGAAAAGATATCTGTTGTGATGGATAGACATACCACACCCAAAGAGATAAGAAGATTCTTATGATTGGCAGGCTATTATAGAAGGTTTGTGGAAGGATTCTCTATTTCCACCACACCTTTGACTAAGCTTATTCAGAAGAGTGCAACGTTTGTGTGGAGTGATGAGTGTGAAGGAGCCTTTCAGGAATTGAAAAAGAGATTGTGCAATGCTCTTGTGTTGACTTTACCTACCGAAGGGGAGGAGTATGTTGTTTATGTGGATGCATCACACGTCAGGCTTGGACGCATCTTGATGCAATAAGGAAAAGTGACTGTGTATGGGTCAAGGCAATTGAAGGTTCATGAAAAGAATTATCCTACACATGATTTGGAGTTTGCGGCATTGATCTATGCCCTGAAGCTTTGGAGACATTTATTATATGACGTGATGTGTAAGATTTACACAGACCATAAGAGCTTGAAGAATGTATTCACTCAAAAGTAGTTTAATTTGTGCCAACGAAGATGGTTGGAGTACGTCGTGGATTATGATGTTGATATCCTTTATCATTCGAGAAAAGCATAGGTGGTAGCCTACGCCTTGAGTAGAAAGACCGCGCAAATCTTTAACCTTTATGTGCAATCCTTGGTGGAGGAGTTCTTATTAATGAACATAACTGTTAGGAGTAGAGACTCGTCGAGTAGCTTTGAAGTGGCAGAGCCTTCATGGATTACGCTTACAAGGTTGCATCAGAAGGACGGTCCTGATTTGCATCATATCTAGAGTAGAACTAAAAAAGGGGAATTACCGGACTTTTCAGTTGATGATGTGGGTACCATGAAGTACCGCAATAGATATTATATTCTAGTTGTTGGTGATATTCGGGCAAGGAATTGCAATGAAGAGTATGGTTCTAGTATGGCCTACCACCCTAGCTCTATAAAGATGTATAGTGATCTAAAGCAGATCGTTTGGTGGTATGGGATGAAGAATGATATAGCTAAGTTCGTGTTTGAGTTCTTCACCTGCAAGTGTGTTAAGGCAGATCATAAAAGGCCTAGTGTCAAGCTGACGCCTTTGGATATACCAAGTTGTAAGTGGGAGAGCATCTCTATGGAATTTATTACCTCTTTCCCGAGGTCTTCCCAAGGGCATGATTCTGTGTGGGTCATAGTTGATAGATTAACGAAGTGTGCTCACTTCGTGCCCTTCAAGATTGGTTATTCCATTGAAAAGATAGTGGAGTTATATTTGGATGAAGTCATCAGATGTCATGGAATGTCGGTAAGTATTGTGTAAGATTGGGACTTTAGGTTTATGTCGTGTTTCTAGCAAAGTTTGTAGGAAGGGTCGGGCACTGACCTCAGGTATTCAACTGCTTACCACCCGTAGACCAATGGTCAAACAAAAAGAGATAATAAAATTTTGAAGGATATGATCAGATGTTATATTTTGGATCATGGTGGAGCATGGGATCAATGTCTTAGAATGATGGAATATTCCTATAATAAAAGTTATTAAAAGAGTTTCAAAATGGCCCCCTTTGAGGCTTTGTATGGTAGGCATTGCAGACTCCCATGTTTTGGGTTGAGGTTGGTGAGAGATCGTTGTTGGGTCTAGAACATTGGATGAAATGAGTATTTCTGTAACATATATTCATGAAAAGCTTCGTGTAGCCCAGGATCACTATGAGAAGTATGCAAATCGACGAAGGGTTGATCTGGAGTTCACTTTTGGGGACATGGTTTTTTCAAGGTTTCTCTGATGTCAGGTGTTAAGAGGTTTGGAAAGAACCACAAGTTGGATCCTATGTATGTGGGACCTTTCCAGATTGCTGAGCGCATCGGAGTGTCAGCATATAGGATGGATTTGCCCGCTACATTCCCTGGTGTTTGTGATGTGTTTTGTGTGAGCCAGCTGCAAAAGTGTGTGCTTAGTGATCGACATGTCCTTGACTCGATGCCCCAGTTGAAGTCTAATCTTTCTTATGTCGAAGAGCCTGTTCATATTTTGGAGACTTAGTATCGGGTGTTGCGGAGGAAGACGATTCCAAAGGTCAAGGTTCTTTGGCGAAACCAAGACGTCGAGAGCGCGACTTGGGAGTTGGAATCGGCTATGAGAAAGTCTCATCCTCAACTTTTCTCCAAACTTCCTTAGTAAGTTTTTCATCAACAACCTTTAGTTATTCCTTTTCTTCTTTGGATTCGATTTGTATATCAAGTTTCGGGACGAAACTTCTTTTTAGGAAGAGTGGTTGTAAAGCGGCTGATTTTTTCGATAATTATTTTAATCTCTTTAGTGGCATATTAATGACGTAAGGGCATTACGTTGCCGCATAATTAACGGTGCATCATCGTTAGTGCATGGTTACATCCTTTGGGTCGAGTTTGTTAGATTTTTAGACTCATCGGAATTGTGGTTTTAAGCTTTAGAAAATTAAAGTATTTTATCATAATCATACATGTAAAGTTTCCTTGCAAACCGGTCTAATTTGAAGTCTCGGTTAATTTATAAGGATTATTATTGTTTTAACTTTGGGGAATTTTAACCCGATTTTTATTTGTCGGATCCTGATTTCAACTTCGTCGAGTATCATTGGGTTTTAGTTAAATTCGCTGAGTAAAATTCGTCGAGTAACCTTGTAATTCGTTGAGTATTATCAACGAATTTGTGTGGACTTAGAAATTTTTCATCGAGTGACCTTCCAATTCGTCGAGTGAACAGTAATTCGTCGAGTATACCTTAGGAAATTCTTATGGGTTTTCTTCCTTTTTCGTCGTTGTGGAAATCTGATGCAAAGTTTGGAGTTCTTTTCCTTTATTTGTATATTTGTATGATTAATTGTAGACTTTGGTTGGTAGTGGATAAAGGACCACCATGTTACCCAGAAATCGGTAATCCCTCCCAAGGTAGCCAACTTGTAAGTCGCGGCCTGCTCTAGGCTCCACCTGGAGGTCGCGACCTGTCCTCTCTTGGGCTAGGTAGACAGACTTCTCTGTCCACTCAGGCCGCGTGACTTGGGCGCTCACCTCGATCTGACCGCCCAAATCACGCAGCGGCCGATTTTTTTGTAGGGGGTGCGGACTGCTTCCACAGTCCGCCTCTACAAGCTGCGCGGTTACATCAGCTAACCGCGGAGTGGTTCTCTTCCAACAGGTGTTATCCAATAAAGCGGCGGACTCGCCTTGCTATCTGCCAAGACCGCCAGGTAGCCGCTTACTCGGTAGGGGTCACGGTCTTCTCCAGCCCACTCCAGCAAGTCACACAGCAAGACAAACTGCCACATTGCCAGGCGACCGTCCTCCAGGTCGCTCAATAATAAGCGACGAGCTTCAGGCCACCGGATAGGCGATAACTCTCTAGGTCATCTACCAGCGGGTGTGACCTGCCTTCAGGTCGTTCGACAAAGGGCGACAACCTCCAAGCCGCCCAGCAGGGACAGCAAGCGTCCATCCAACAAGAGGCGGACTTCGGCAGTAGGGGCGACCTTCTTTGTCAGTCCGCCAGGTCGCCTAGACAACACCCTCTCGACCTCTTCCAGTTCGCGAACTATATCTCAGTCCCCCCAAGGACTGTGAACTTGCTCCAGCTCTCCGTCAATCCGTACAAACATCCAGCGAACTCTACTTAATTCTATAAGTTTTCCAACCTCACCTAGTGAAGCCTGATAAGTCCCCATTTCATACCGAATTCTGGACTCATCTAGGCTTCATTTCATGACTTTGCACTACCATTTAGCGCCATTAGCACTCCTTTTGGTTCGCTACGACATTCCACGTCTTGTGCACTTTATTAGCCTATTTTTATGCGTGTGTGTATTTCCCTCTTGTTATGCATTTTATTAATATCTGTGACCACCATGATCGACAACCCGTCCAGTTTTTCTGCAGGTTCGGGGATCGTGTGGGCGTCCGGGATAGGGCTTTCACCATTTTTTGGCAAAGGAGTCAATGGTCGTGCGTTTTTACCCACGCACGACCATCGACCTCTTTGGCGCACGATCATCGGTCGTGTGCAGTCTGGCTTCTCTTGTGAAAGTTCTGCCCCGCCATATCGCACGGTCACCAGCTATACCGCGCACGATCACTGCTCGTGCGTTGCCGGTCGTGCGCAGTCATGCCCTATTTTGAAAAGTTCTGTCTCGCCATTTCGCATGATCACTGATCGTGCGCTGCTGATCGTGCGCGAGCTTTGATTTCCTGGTGCAGGTTCTACAGGTTGTTGCCGAACGGGCACTGACTTTGTTCGCGCATGACCACTGGTCGTGCGCCACTGGTCGTGCGCGCTATTTAACTCTGCTTCTATAAATCGGCCTGTTTTGCGAATTAGGGCACGGACCCTGGATCGATCTTTGCCGCCACTTCGCCGTTCCGCATCCTAGGAGTTCCATCCATCTCCACCTTCATCCCTACCATCGATAGGTCATTTTCCGGCGATTCTAAAGCGTTCCGCATCCTCCGGTGATCCTCCCGGCCATTAAAGACCTCTTCTCCGAGCTTTCCATCGAAGAAGATGATGAAGACAACCTAGAGAATGGACTTAAAGGCCCTCGAGGTGACAGCTTGTCGGTACCAGAAGCCTCCTCGGACTGCGCGTGGAAGCGGATTGACAACCCGCACCTCCGGCAATCAACCGCGGTGGATCTTCACTTTCTTGGTTTAGTCTTTCTCCATCTCTCTTGTTGTATGAAATGACTTAAGCTTGTATTGAACATCGATTTCTAGTTGTTTTAATTAGATTATTGTTGTTTAATCTTGCTCGTGATATTTGTGATTTGATTCGCCTGGCCCCATCTCACTTCACTCCGTTCCTTCGTTCCATTCAATTGCACTCCGCACTAAACACCTCACTCACTGGCTCACCGTCCATTCGCCTTACCGAAGTTCGGCATCGCGACCGTTACATCCATATCACCTTGTGAAGCGGTGATTGCGACCCGCATATTTTGCTTTAGTTTATTTGTTTGCAAAACCACCTTCAAAGCCCTTTATTTTTCCTTTATTTAATTAACTCTCATAACGATTATTTCGGATCGTTCGTTGTTCTACGCTAATTGCATTCCTCAAGAGACCGACACTCGGGGATTCATTCCCAAAACTTTATTACTTGTGCTACTGGTGCGCTTGCCGTATTTACACGCATCAAGTTTTTGTCGTCGTTGCCGAGGAGTGCAACTGTAGAACGATCCATGATTCTGAAAATTTTGTTATTAGAGTTATTTCGTTTTGTTTTATTTTTATCCCTTTTCCCCTATGTTGTTATTTCATTGTTGGAGTTGTTAGCTTTACTCGAAGAATTTATGCAAAGTAGTTTTACCCGCTATTTTTGATATTTTTGCAATGTGTGCCAATTTCAATATTCGTTGCCCTCATTGTGGAGACATTTCTCTTGCTAGCGATAGATGTCCTCAGAAGTATAGTACCCAGGAAATTCACGACTCTACATTACGTAGATATAAGCCTGTTATCCACCGACCCGCGTAGCAATTACCGCACTACTTCTTTTCGGCTTCAGCTGTCGCTGCACCGCTAAAGCCGGCCAAGCAGTGCCTTTTTTGTCGAAGCTGGGATCATGCATTGAAGGATTGCACTGCTTATCTAGCTGAATTGGAAGTGGATGATGAGCCGGATTTTCGGATTATTCCCACTTCAACCTTGAGCAGCACCCCTTCAGCCTCGGTATATGCACCATTGATATCTCTATGTTTCGGAGAAAGCATTTCTGGTACATGCACCGATGCTTGTGTTGATCCCCATACCTGCATGGATATCTATACTTCTGATGAACATTCATTACCTAGCATTGAGTTCTGTTGCGAAGAGCCAGTTCTTGACTGCCTGTCGAGTTCTGTACCTTCACCTTCTTCTTTGCATAAATATTCTGTCTTTTTCTGATATTTCTGTTAAGGTTGATTCGCAGGTGGAAACTAGCATTTCCAGCTTTCTGTTAGATCCTGTTGTGGTGGACAATTCCGTGGTCGAGGTTGCTGCTTTTACCCCATGTGAGGACGTTCAATGCACGGACGAGGTGGAGGCTGTGCTAGAAACTTCTTGTACCATCCTGGACAGTGGTGTTCAATTTTCTTATATTCCACCAATGGGGGATGATTCCGGAATCATCTCCAAGATTAAGGATCCTTTATGTTATTCTTCTAATTTAATTCTTGACCCTGTTCTTGTTTCCACATCCCTGCAGGACCCCATCGTGGAACCGGTTCGATCAGTACAAGGGCCTGTAATGCGGCCTACGACTGCTAGCGACCATATGCAGGTGGAGTTGGAAATGACGAGCTTCACAAGTTATGTCTTGCCCATGCCTGACATTCATGACATGTATACTTATACAGGTAGTGGGGCATTTGTTCTGTCTCTATACCGGTACCCACTACCAAAATGCGAGCATGAACAATTGCCTGAGCATTTCTATTTTCATACGCCAATCAGCTAAGAAATGTTTAGAATTTGAATAAGTCATGTTGGGAGATAGAAAACCCAATAGTTATCTAGGTAGCTTGTTCTTTTCTTTTCTTGTAGGATTTTAGCAATTTGCTTCTACTTTTTCAATCTCATCTTTTATTTTCATGCCCATTTAGTCTCAAAATGTTTGTGGTAGCTCCGCCTCATTTCCTTATCTTCCTTGCGCACCCACAGCGTTATCCGAGCGATCTTGGTATAAAACTAGGTTACCTGTAATTTTGATATATCGCGCACGATAACTGATCGTGCACGCTATTTATTTTCGCACGATCACTGATCGTGCAGTCGGCCCAGTTTTTATAAAAAGACCCCTCGGGCGACGCTGAGCGTGCGCCCTAATCTCTCGTTCCCGAAGTCCTGTTCGTGCGCCGTTCTCCCGACCTCCCGCTTCCTTCTTCAGCTCCGACAAATCTCCGGGAGATTTCTTCTCTCCTCGCTGCTCCGGATCTCCTTCTTGCGATGGCTTCTCCGTCAAATCGCAGGGCTGTCAACGCCTACCGGCGTTCCACTCTAGCTCAAGTGCTAATGAGGATGGCGACGTTTCAGAAGGACGTCCATCAACGCCGGTTTTATGATTTGAAGAGCAAACCCTTCCTCCCTCAGCATCTTGTGGATGGGGAGGAGTTGAGTTCAATTGGCTACGGCGGCGTCCTTGCGGACATCGAGGCCTCCCAGTTGTGGATGCAAAACCTGGTATATCAGCAGGCTTTGCGTGGTGGCCTGAACATCCCTCCACCGCCAGCTCGTTTCGCTCCCGCTCCACGCCCGCCACCCATTGAGATCTACAGCAGCGACGAAGAATGAGGGCAATTCCTCCACCCCTCAGCTACCTCTGCATTTTTATCTTCTGATTCTGTGTCTCATGAGTGTTCTTTTTTTATTATTTTTATTTATTTATCTTATAAACTGCAAGGACAATATATAAACTTCTAATACAGGTATTTGGTCCACCTTAAGGACGGTAAACAAAAGGGCTATTTGGGAGACAACCCAAGCTTGGACCTTTTTGGTCCCTCTTTTTTGTGCTTTCTACTTTGCTCTTCTATTATATTTTCTGTTATTTGTCTTTTCTTCTGTTCAACCTAATTCGCAGGTCCAGCATACTTTTGTGCGATGCAGCAACCTCCGCCTTCTGGTATGTTCATTCTTTGGAGCATAGGTACCCTTTCTCCTCAGCCCTCTTTTTATTTTAGATGTCTATTTTCATTTCTGCTTATGTATTCATTCAAGTCTGGGGGGAAGAGCCGCTTATGCACTCCACGAGCACATTGATAGCATGCCAGTAGTTTTATTTTATGCTTCATTATTGTAGAATCCTGCTGCACACACCTTACCACCCACACGAGCGCGCACTTAACCACACGCGCGGCTCGAGTCAATGTTGTCATTTTGTGTCAATTTTAAAATGGCGGTGCTGACTTTGGATTTTAATTTAGAGTAGTTCGAAACTCGTGCAGTGCTCCTAATCGAGTACTCACGTGGTATAGAAATTGTATAGGTTTAATTTTTCTTTATGCTTGTAAATTTACATTTTTTCTGCACTCGTAAATCATGTTTGTCCTACTCAAAATTGTGAATCCGGAGCAATCTATCGGTAGCGTAGGAATGTGTGTGGACGTCTCTAGCTTTGTATTGCTCGAGTCAGGAGGACGGATCATTTCTCTCAGTGGCTAAGAACTTGCCCCAAGCTACTTTCGAAGCATTGGTGCATGGTTAGTGTAGCGTGAGAGTGATGTAGGCCATCATGTTGGCCCGGTTGAGCTTTGTACCATTTCATAACGTCGCCCTCGCTAGCCCCTTTGTGCCTACCCTTCCTTTTGATTCAGCTCCACTATATTCGCCAAAGCCTCATAGCCGATCCTAGTCGCACGCCCAATTCGAGCATTAGTAGTTTACATTTTACGTTGGGTTGTGATGTGGTGATTTGTTTTTGTTATATGTGGATGTGCCCAAAAGAAAAATGTGCTGATTTTGTAAAATAAAAATGTGAAAGCTTAAAAGAAAAATCTATAAAAAGAAAAGGAAAAAAAATAGGAAAAGAAAAGAAATAAGAAAAAGTTTAAATGAACAATCTTTTTGAGATGGGAAAATTGTTTGGAGTAGGCGGTGCACACACCCATTTGTAAAAGTAAGCCTCATGAGTGGTCACTCTCACGTTGCTAACTTTAGGGGTTGCAGCATTTTCAGGATTGAACCAACAATCACTGGCAAAGTGACCAATTCTGCCACAGCACCAACAGTTGAACCTGTTGTATCTTTGCCTTGTGTAGTCCTGCTTGACTTTCTGGAATGAAGGTCTAGCAGGAGCTTTACTCTTGGAGGAAGAGGCTTCATGATGATGGCAGTTACATGAGGTCTTCTCCTTCATAGGCTTTTCTACAATGGGTTTTACTTTTGGTGTCTTTTTGAAATTATGACCATGAGCATAAGGTCCATAGCTTTGAAGCTGAATCTCCTCATAAGGTGCCTTGAAGACACTCTCGCCAAAGTTACGAGGACGAGTCCAACCTTGGTATCTTGACTTAGGCTTCTCAGGGATCGGCCTAGAAAAGTGTCCGTAGGTGGACTCATAATCGAGTTCGTTCGTGGGAAAGATAACTTTCTTGAACACAACAGGTTCCAAGGGAGCTTTCCTTTTTCTTCAGCTAGAGCCTTCCGGGCAGCCTTATTCTTTCTCTTGGCCTTGTTTCTCCTAGAGGATTTACTAGAAGAGACAATGTGGCCTAAACCAGCACCCTTGGCCTTAGCAGAGAATTCAGCAACGATTGGAAGAACTGTCTTAGGCTTAGAGAAACTCTCAACAAGATTCTTTTCAGCCTTGAGTTGTCGTTCCAATTCTTTGATGATTTCCTCTTTAAGGTCGATGTGCTTGAGAGCTTTATTATATTCCTCTATAGCTATATTGAGGTTCTCTTGAAGAGAGTTAGTCTTATCGACTTCTTCTCTCAAGCTGCTCTCACTAGCCCGTAGAGTATTTATCTCTTTGGCTTGAGTTTTCATTAATCTACGACATTTTTCGTAAGCGGTGAGTAACTCTTTATACTGACCCAAGAGCTCAGATTCATCTTCAGAGGAATATCACTCTTGCTCATTGTCATCATCAGAATCAGAGAGAGGAGTGTGAGATTTTACCTCCCCAGTAAACTGGGGGACTTGTTCATCATCTGAATGAGCCATGAGCCCAAAGTAAGCTTCCTCTTCTTCACTCGACTCAGATGAGTCAGAGTCGCTGAGAGTTTTGCTCTTCTTGGCTACTAAGCTTTTCTCTTTCCTGTTCTTATGGTGTGAGGATTTCTTTTCCTCTCTTCTTCCACCCTCTTTCTTTTTGTGAGGGCAATCGGCGATGACGTGACCTGGCTTATTGCAACAATAACAAATGATGTCAGTTGAGATCTGTTTGTTCTGTTTAGAATTATACCTGTCATGGCTGCTTGAGCCTTTCTTCCGATTATCACCGTCATGTCGTGATCTTCTATATGAGGCATCCTTGCCTCTCCATTGCTTCTTCTTATTCAAGAACTTCTTGAACTGCCTTGAGAGTAGGGAGAACTCTCCATCAGATAGTTCTGAGCCAGATGAGCTGGGCTCAGATGATTCTTCTTCATCAGCCTCAGGAACTGGGGCAGGAGAGCTAGCCTTTATCTTCCTTGAGCTGTCTGCCTTTAGAGCGACAGATTTCTCCTTGGATGCAGACCTGCTTGTCTCTTCTTCAGCTTTTCTTGAGTTGATTTGCAGCTCGTAAGACATAAGCTTTCCGAACAGATTCTGCGGGTCCGTCTCAGCTAACCTTCCAAACTCCCGAATGGCACATACCTTATTGTCCCATTCCTTGGTTAGGGATCTTAAGAATTTGTCATTGAGTTCCACGTTGGTGAAGACTCGGCCATAAACTCTTAGGCCGTTCACTATCTTGAAAAAGTTCTCGAACGTGTCAGCTAATGGCTTCCTTGTGACCTTGCCGGAAGGCTTCATACTTTTGATTCAGAAGGGATCTCCGATCATCCCTCACTTCTTCAGTGCCTTCCATCAGAGTCACCAGGGATTGCCACATCTCCTTGGCAGACTGGCAATGAATCAGATTCTGCAGCATTGAGTCATCGACTGCACTTGCTATAATATTTTTAGCTTTCTTGTCCAGAGAGACAAGTGCAATCTCATCCTTATCTAGATCCATCAACTTCTTGGGAACTTGCTTGGTGGGATCTATGGTGGAAGTAGTCATAGGAATGTGGGGACCTTCTTCAACAATCATGAAGATCCTGGGATCTACTGCTTCCATGAAGAACTTTACTCTTTCCTTCCACATAGGAAAATTGTTCTTGGTGCAGATAGGGAGTTTAGCAAAATCCTTGGTCTTACTCATGCTTGATACCTTTCAAGAAACAACTTAGAAGGATAAGATCAAGGTGTTAACCTTTTAACGATCAACCTCCCTCTGATACCAATTGAGAGGTCTAAGTTGTTAGCCTAAATCACCTAGAGGGGGGTGAATAGGTGAAATGCGTGTCAAATGCGGAATTAAAAACTAACACAGCACACATCAAGCAATCACAGACGACAAGAGATTTATAGTGGTTCCCCAACCTTGGGTACGTCCACTTTCCTCACCGATCTAGCAAATCACTAGACTCGGCTACTCCACTATCTCGGATTGAAAACAATCCTACACCTCGGAACCACGTTCCTACAAAACTCGATCCAACTGGATCTACAAAACTCGGAAGCAAAAGCCTTCCTACGAATCTCGGAGAAAAACTCCTACACAATAATTTGTTTAAAGAAAATACAAACAATAATCTCAGATCTGGATCTTGACAGTCTTCTTCCTTAAGAGCTTTGGCTTGATCAGAAATGTTGAAGACGACCTGAGAGAGATCCACAAATCTGAAAAACTAAATCACCTCGATCGAGAAAATAGATCTGGAATCTTTAAGGCGCGGCGAGATCGAGTGATTGACTTGCGTCTGGATCGCTGAAGAATCAGAGTTGCAAACAGAGATCAGAGATCGTCGATCCAGAGCTTCTTCCGTGAACGTTAATGGCGGCGGCGGCGACTTGAAGAATTAGGGTTCACGGGATTTTTCTCTTTCTCTTTCTTAAAATAATAATCTCTGAAGGAATCTTAATTAGTCAAATCTGAAAGGACCTATTTATAGGTGGACTCCAACGGTCATAATCTTAATTAGGGATGACACGTGGACCAATCAGAAATAACCGATGCAAAATACACATGGCGAAATTTTACTTAGAGAAAATCTGGAATAATGGATATACTATACTCGAGTTAGAGACAAGATATACTCGAGTATGAGAAGTTAGATACTCGAGTGGCAATGAGAAGTATACTCGAGTATAAGAAGAGAAATCTACTCGAGTGAAACTTAAACTACTCGAGTATCAGAAAATAACTTACTCGAGTGAAAGGGAACTACTCGAGTATCAGAGTAAATACTCGAGTGAAAACACTTAGAAAAGTTTCAGATAAAGTGTGAATAAATACTCGAGTACAAGAGTTGCAGATACTCGAGTGAGAGAAAAAGAACTACTCGAGTATATTAGGAGAGCTACTCGAGTGAGGGGAGAAAGAACTACTCGAGTATCTTAGAACAACTACTCGAGTAAACATTGACTTACTCGAGTATGAAAAATAACTACTCGAGTACAGAGTCACTTACTCGAGTATATAGGGAACTACTCGAGTATGTGGACTTAGAATAATTCTGAAATGGGAAGGACAGAACTACTCGAGTATAAACAAGGCACTTACTCGAGTAACTAACTAACTACTCGAGTACAAGTTATCACTTACTCGAGTGAATACAGCCTACTCGAGTATGTAAACTAACTTACTCGAGTACAGACCCACTTACTCGAGTATACTAGAGAAGTACTCGAGTATGTGGACTTAGAAAATTTCTGGATTAAGAACAGAAGGATTTACTCGAGTATAAGATATGACCTACTCGAGTGATTGACTATCTACTCGAGTATAAACTTATCTACACGAGTATATAGAGTCTACACGAGTATGTCTAAGGATCTACTCGAGTATTAAGTCACTTACTCGAGTATATGAAGGTACATACTCGAGTATGTGGACTTAGAAAAATTTCTTCTGAAAATCATACTTCAATACTTGAGTCCACCATTCCAAGTGCATGTAGGAAGTGTATCCCAATAGAGAGGCTATACATGGGCCAACACTTTGGATCACACAATGAGGGATTACATTGTATGGTCCTGTTTTTGGTGACCCATTATAGACTGACATTGGTCTACACTTGGCATTAAGGACCTGCACACATACAACTTAAACACAGCATCAAATACACCTTAATTCATCTTAGTTCAAGGTCTGACCTTCTACAAATCTGAGGTATTGTGGAGACAAATCCCAACAATCTCCCCCTATTTGTAGATGTCAGCATTCTCTATACTAAGGTGAATTATTCAGAGTAAAAAGAACAATACACATATACTTGAAAAAAATAAGCTAAAGCAGGATAATTAATGAAATAGCCATAATCAGAATCAAATATATATATAGAATTGTTTTTAACAAAAGGAATCCATTTCCACATTCTCTTTACTCAAGAGGGTCCCTCCTTATGCATCCTTTCTCTCTTCAGCTCTTGCCTCTCTAGGTAACTGAAAGGCTTGGGAAAGTAAGTTCTGGGCCTAGGAGGAGCAGCTGGATTGTTGTGCCCCCAATTCCTGTCATGGAGCCTGATCTTTATCTGAGATGCTTCATAGGCTTTCCATTCTGAATAACTGTAGTGGTTATCTCTGTTTTCACCAAGATCTGTCACTAACCTCAAGGTATCAAGAATTAGAGACTTAGAGGTAGGACTCCACACTTCAGCATGTACAACAGGTGGTCTACCTTCAGAAGCTGGCTCTTTCCTGGGTGCAGAACGGCTGGCAGAAGCGCCGTCACCATATTTTCTTTTCTTCTTTGAGGGACCTTGAGAACTTTGTGGAAAATCATCTTGCCATGTCTCAGTATAGGATAGGGGAGGCTCAGTCACATCACCCTCAGGTCTGGGTGAGAAGACTGGCACACCTCCTTGAAAGGTTGCTTGAGCTGAATCATCTGCTGGAGGCTGTTCTGCAAGAGGATCTAGATGTTGAGGTATGATGGAGGGGTTCAGTTGAAACTCAGGAAAGTTCTGATTATGCAGCCAGACAGCAGTGTCATAGGTATAAAATTTTACAGACTGGAGCTGGGAAAGAATAGATTCTTTCAATCCTTTTACAAGATCACTTACAGCATCTTGAGATTGGGTAGATAGTTGTTTAATTTGAGCTTCAGCTTGTTCAGAGAGCTTTTCAACTTGTTCTTTTACAATCTTCTCCCCCTTGCTGATATCTATGGATAGCTGGGCAATTGCTTCATCTCTGAAGGTGCTCACTTCATTACATATTTGCACAACATTAGTTTCAGCTCTATCATCTAGCTTGAGCTGATTGTGAGCTACTGTCTCTGCCTGATTCCTCAGCTCAACTATGCTTGTGATGGTGTGATCTATTGCTTTGCCTCCAATCTTGAACAGCTTCTTGAGTGTGTCAGTGTTTGCTTGAATTTCAGCAAAGCCTCTGCTCATCTCCTTTTCAAGAGCAGAGACCTTGGAGGTGACTGACTGCAGAGAGGCATCAAAGTAATCTCTCTATTCTTTGAGCATAAGCTCAATCTTGCTTACAAGATCTGAAGAGGAAGAGGAAGAAGGGGCTGAGGTTGATGCAGGGACTGAGGGAGCAGGAGTAGTAGTAGTCCAAGTAGGGATTTCTGTAATGACCACTGAGCTAACAGCTCTTTTGAAGGGTTCTATTTCAACAGTTTCTTCTGTATTTAGGAAAGATAGCATGGAGAAATCCAAAGTCTTCAGAGGTGCCTCCACAGGATCTGGAGACATTTCCTCATCATCAGACAAGAGAATATGATCTGATTTGCTGGGCTCACTATCAGGAGATTTGGCAGGAGACTGTACTGGAGTCTGAGCTGGAAACTGCACAGGAGATGGAACTGGAGACTGAATGGGAGATTTGGCAGGAGACTTGGCAGCTGAATCATTCTGAAAAAGAGGAGCATCTGAGCTGAGCTCATCAATAAATCTGTTAATATCTTCAGCTGTAGACAGTAAAGCTGCTGGAGTAGGAGAAACTGGAGGAGTAGAAATTCTGACTTCTTCTTGTTCTGGAATCACTGATTCTGAAGAAACTTGATGCTGAGGAACAGAAGAGGCAGGCTCCCCCTCAACTAATGCACCAGAGGTAGCAGTAGTTTGATGTAGAGGAGGAGATGGAATCCTGTCTTCAGGAAAACTGGTTTCTTGGTGAGTTTCTGAGATGGCATCAGCCTTTGAGGTTTGGGCAGAATTCAGGATCTTGATGTCATACCTCTGTATGGAAGAGATGGAAACTTTCTTCATGTGGTGAAGAGGAGTCCCTTTGGAGAAGTCAAACACTGTAGGATTAATCTCATGGAGGAGGAGTGAGATAATCCTAGCATAACTTGGATGTTTCACGCTCTCTCGGATCTTATCCAGTATCATCATTCCGAACTGGAATTTCTTCCTGCAGACAATGGCTTGCATAACGTCGAATAGATTTTGGGATACATCTCTTATGGAGTATGTCTTGCACCATAGGATTTTGGCAATGACATCAACTAGAAACTTGCCTTCTGAATTGAACAAAGACCGATTCAAGGTTTCACCTCCACCTTCAGGATCTCGACCACAGAATAGAGAGGTACGGTCGGCATCTTCCTTTTCTAGGTCATCTTCTTCGTCAACCACGGGCATCCGAAGCAGAGTGGCGACTGAAGTTTTATCCAACCGAATCTCAACTCCTTTACCTTGGATTTCAGAACTGTGCCATTTCGTCTAACCTTCAGATTTCTGTAGAATTCTTCAACATCAGGAAGCAGGAGACGGCAGGGTTCTTGAAGAACGAAGGACAATCCGGGCGTGTCCAAGAGAATCAGTAAATTCTTGAAGTCATCAGAAATATCTTCAATACCATCTGTCACTAGCTCGGAGCCGATTCCAATCTTGGAGGAGGAGGGAGCCATCAGCGATTCTGTAGAGCGAAGGAAACAAAAAAAACGAGGAAGACAAGGCTCTGCAACTGTTCTGGGAGACGAAGAGACGGCGGCTACTCGAGTGAAATGAGAAGTGGAAAGGATTTCCGATTTTTCTAAATATATATATGACCCTAATTAGGTTTAAGGAGGAGTATTGAAAATAAAATCATACCTGATATGGAGCGCCAAAACTTTGGTGCGAATAGAAGAAAAAGGAGATTTTCAAATTTCTAATTTCCGTATACTCGAGTAGGTCAAGTGACATACACGAGTAGGTCAAGTGACATACACGAGTACTCTATAAAACATACTCGAGTAGGTAAACGTCATTCACGAGTATCTTTTGGAATACTCGAGTATGTAAAGTTCATACACGAGTATCTTTTGGATTACTCGAGTATGTAATACTTTTTACTCGAGTATTAGCCGTTTACTCGTGTAAGTCTAACTATGCTCGAGTCTCTAATACTTGAAGGAATTTCCCTGATAGATTTCTGTTGCCACTGAAAACTGTACCTCTGAGCAGCCAACACTACTGATATCTTCTTAATCTTGAGAGTCCATCACTGGTCTTCTTTGTTGAGCAGTCCAAGCTCAGTTTTGAAGAACGAGAATTTGGACTCGTCCAGCGGCTTGGTGAATATATCTGCAACTTGCCTGTCTGTGGAGACATATTGTAGATCTATGTCTCCATTTTCCACATGCTCCCGGATGAAATGATAGCGAAGCTCTATGTGCTTGGTCCGGCTGTGGGAGACTGGGTTGTTGGCTATTGCTATAGCGCTGGAAGAGTCACAGAACAAGGGAATGTTCTGGAACTTCATGTTGTAGTCTTCAAACTGATTCTTGATCCATAAGAGCTGTGCACAACAACTGCCTGCAGAGATGTACTCTGATTCAGCCGTTGAGATGGCTACACAGTTCTGTTTCTTACTGCTCCAGGAAATGAGTCTCCTTCCGAGAAATTGGCAAGTCCCGGAGGTACTTTTCCTGTCATCTTTGCTACCTGCAAAGTCTGCATCTGAAAATCCAATTAGTTCACTATCATTACTTCTTGGGTACCATAAGCCAAGATTTGGTGTACCTTTGAGGTATCTCAAGATTCGCTTTGCAGCGATGTAGTGAGATTCCTTAGAGTTCACCTGAAATCTAGCACATACACATGTTGAGAACATTATATCTGGTCTACTCGCAGTGAGGTAGAGCAAGGACCCAATTATGCTTCTGTACTTGGTTTCATCAAAAGGTTTCCCTTTCTCATCCTTGTCCAGAGACATAGCTAAGGCCATTGGAGTCCTCATAGAGGTTGCATTCTCCATTCCGAATTTCTTAAGCAGCTCTTTGGTGAACTTCGTCTGTGAGATGAAAATCCCATCTTCAGATTGTTTCACCTGAAGCCCTAAGAAATACTTTAGCTCTCCCATACTGCTCATTTCAAACTTCCCTTGCATGAGTTTAGAAAACTTCTTGCAGAGGTTGTTATCCGTAGAGCCGAAAATAATGTCGTCGACATAGATCTGCACTAGCAAAATCTTGCCTTTTATTTCCCTAAGAAATAATGTTTTGTCTATCTTTCCTCTTGTGAACTTGTTTTCAAGAAGGAAGCTAGACAGAGTCTCATACCAAGCTCGAGGAGCTTGTTTAAGACCATATAGTGCTTTCTGTAATAAATATACATAATTAGGATGGGTTGAATCAACAAAACCTGGCGGTTGCTCTACGTACACTTCTTCCTTTATGTCACCATTCAGGAAGGCGGACTTTACGTCCATCTGATAGACGGTAAAGCCCTTAAGTGCAGCGTAGGCAAGAAATAACCTGATCGCCTCCAGTCTTGCTACTGGAGCATAAGTCTGGTCGAAGTCGATTCCTTCTTCTTGACGATATCCCTTGGCGACAAGTCTGGCTTTATTCTTTATAATTGTTCCATCTTCGTCCATCTTGTTCCGGTAGACCCATTTTGTCCCGATGACGTTCTTATGCTTGGGTCTAGGAACAAGTGTCCAGACTTTGCATCGTTTGAACTGATTCAATTCTTCTTCCATGGCTAGAATCCAGGATGCGTCGGAGTTGGCTTCCTCAAATTTCTTTGGTTCAACCTGTGAGAGAAAACTTAAGTGTAAATTCTCGTTAGTTGTACCTCGACGAGTTCTGACGCCATCCCGAGGATCTCCTATTATTTGGTCAACAGGATGATCCTTCAAGTGTCTGAACTCTAAAGTCCTTGCATCTGAGATCTCTTCAGCCACTGGAGTTGCATCTTCAGCTGGGATGTCTTCTTCATCTTGATCATCCACCTCTCCAATGGTGGTTGTAGAGGGGATCTTGATGAATGTCTCATCTTTATCTTCACTAGGTTCATCCAAGCTAAGTTCTTTCAACTTTGTACCTGCATCTACAATAGGCACACTAGACGAGTTGCTTTGCAACAGACTCGTCTCATCAAATACAAGATGTATCGACTCTTCCACCACCAGAGTTTTTCTATTGAATACTCTATAAGCCTTACTATGGCTACTATATCCTACAAAAGTACCTTCAAAGCTTTTCTCGCTAAACTTTGTAGTGTGATACTTGCCATTGTTAAGTACGAAGCACTTACAGCCAAAGATTCTAAAGTATGAAATGGTTGGTTGCCTGCCTTTTAGAAGTTCGTAAGGAGTCTTATCATGGTTCTTGTTGATGAGTGCTCGATTTTGCACGTGACAAGCGGTGTTGACGGCTTCAGCCCAGAAATACTCCGAAGTGAGGCATCACTCAACATGGTCCGACAAGCCTCTATGAGTGTTCTGTTCCTTCTCTCAGCTACTCCATTTTGCTGTGGAGTGCGAGGAGAGGAAAACTCATGAAAGATACCTTGACTTTCACAAAATTCTGTCATGGCTCCAGATTTGAATTCCGTTCCATTGTCACTTCTGATTTTGACTACGGAACAGTTGTATTCATTCTGGATCTGCCTCACAAAATTAGTGAAAATACCGAAGGTATCTGACTTGTGTTTCAGAAAGAACACCCACGCAAAGCGCGAGTAATCATCCACAATAACCAATGTATATTCCTTACCTCCCAAACTTCTAACCTGCAGTGGACCAAACAAGTCCATATGGAGAAGCTGCAAACTTCTATTGGAATCCTTGCCTATTATGCTTTTAAACGAACTTCTTGTTTGCTTGCCTTTGATACAAGCGTGACAAGGACTGTCCGTAACGCACTTGACATTAGGTGCATCACGCACTAAGTTTTGAGAGAATAATTTATTAATAGTTTTGAAATTAATATGTGCTAGTCTCTTGTGCCATTGGTCAGCAAGAGATGCACTACTTTTTGCCAAAAGACACACTGGTGTCGAGGAGTCTATACAAATAAAATTTAAACGGAAAATATTTCTGCTTCGAGTGCCTGATAAAATAGTTTCCAAATTGTTAACCGATTTTATCAAACACTTGTCAGCATGAAATTCAACTACGTATCCTTTGTCGCATAGTTGGCTTATGCTAATGAGATTGTGTTCCAATCCTTCAACATAGGCTACATCCGAAAAGGATACGCTACCGTTAGAAATCATACCATAGCCTTTAGTGATTCCTCGATCTGAACCTCCAAAGATGACCTTTGGTCCGTTGCAGATTGAGGTGTAATTCTGTAGTAGGCTCCTTGTCCCGGTCATATGCCGAGAGCATCCACTGTCCAAGTACCAGATTGGCGTTTTGGTGGCCTTTGGACATACCTGCAATTACAATCATTTAGCCTTAGGAACCCAAACAAGTTTGGGTCCTTGGTCTCGAGTTAGAATACTCCCCCTACGAGTATTAGCCTCATGAGTGGTCACTCTCACGTTGCTAACTTTAGGGGTTGCAGCATTTTCAGGATTGAACCAACAATCACTGGCAAAGTGACCAATTCTGCCACAGCACCAACAGTTGAACCTGTTGTATCTTTGCCTTGTGTAGTCCTGCTTGACTTTCTGGAATGAAGGTCTAGCAGGAGCTTTACTCTTGGAGGAAGAGGCTTCATGATGATGGCAGTTACATGAGGTCTTCTCCTTCATAGGCTTTTCTACAATGGGTTTTACTTTTGGTGTCTTTTTGAAATTATGACCATGAGCATAAGGTCCATAGCTTTGAAGCTGAATCTCCTCATAAGGTGCCTTGAAGACACTCTCGCCAAAGTTACGAGGACGAGTCCAACCTTGGTATCTTGACTTAGGCTTCTCAGGGATCGGCCTAGAAAAGTGTCCGTAGGTGGACTCATAATCGAGTTCGTTCGTGGGAAAGATAACTTTCTTGAACACAACAGGTTCCAAGGGAGCTTTCCCTTTTTCTTCAGCTAGAGCCTTCCGGGCAGCCTTATTCTTTCTCTTGGCCTTGTTTCTCCTAGAGGATTTACTAGAAGAGACAATGTGGCCTAAACCAGCACCCTTGGCCTTAGCAGAGAATTCAGCAACGATTGGAAGAACTGTCTTAGGCTTAGAGAAACTCTCAACAAGCTTCTTTTCAGCCTTGAGTTGTCGTTTCAATTCTTTGATGATTTCCTCTTTAAGGTCGATGTGCTTGAGAGCTTTATTGTATTCCTCCATAGCTACATTGAGGTTCTCTTGAAGAGAGTTAGTCTTATCGACTTCTTCTCTCAAGCTGCTCTCACTAGCCCGTAGAGTATTATCTCTTTGGCTTGAGTTTTCATTAATCTACGACATTTTTCGTAAGCGGTGAGTAACTCTTTATACTGACCCAAGAGCTCAGATTCATCTTCAGAGGAATATCCCTCTTGCTCATTGTCATCATCAGAATCAGAGAGAGGAGTGTGAGATTTTACCTCCCCAGTAAACTGGGGGACTTGTTCATCATCTGAATGAGCCATGAGCCCAAAGTAAGCTTCCTCTTCTTCACTCGACTCAGATGAGTCAGAGTCGCTGAGAGTTTTGCTCTTCTTGGCTACTAAGCTTTTCTCTTTCCTGTTCTTATGGTGTGAGGATTTCTTTTCCTCTCTTCTTCCACCCTCTTTCTTTTTGTGAGGGCAATCGGCGATGACGTGACCTGGCTTATTGCAACAATAACAAATGATGTCAGTTGAGATCTGTTTGTTCTGTTTAGAATTATACCTGTCATGGCTGCTTGAGCCTTTCTTCCGATGATCACCGTCATGTCGTGATCTTCTATATGAGGCATCCTTGCCTCTCCATTGCTTCTTCTTGTTCAAGAACTTCTTGAACTGCCTTGAGAGTAGGGAGAACTCTCCATCAGATAGTTCTGAGCCAGATGAGCTGGGCTCAGATGATTCTTCTTCATCAGCCTCAGGAACTGGGGCAGGAGAGCTAGCCTTTATCTTCCTTGAGCTGTCTGCCTTTAGAGCGACAGATTTCTCCTTGGATGCAGACCTGCTTGTCTCTTCTTCAGCTTTTCTTGAGTTGATTTGCAGCTCGTAAGACATAAGCTTTCCGAACAGATTCTGCGGGTCCGTCTCAGCTAACCTTCCAAACTCCCGAATGGCACATACCTTATTGTCCCATTCCTTGGTTAGGGATCTTAAGAATTTGTCATTGAGTTCCCCGTTGGTGAAGACTCGGCCATAAACTCTTAGGCCGTTCACTATCTTGAAAAAGTTCTCGAACGTGTCAGCTATGGCTTCCTTATGACCTTGCCGGAAGGCTTCATACTTTTGATTCAGAAGGGATCTCCGATCATCCCTCACTTCTTCAGTGCCTTCCATCAGAGTCACCAGGGATTGCCACATCTCCTTGGCAGACTGGCAATGAATCAGATTCTGCAGCATTGAGTCATCGACTGCACTTGCTATAATATTTTTAGCTTTCTTGTCCAGAGAGACAAGTGCAATCTCATCCTTATCTAGATCCATCAACTTCTTGGGAACTTGCTTGGTGGGATCTATGGTGGAAGTAGTCATAGGAATGTGGGGACCTTCTTCAACAATCATGAAGATCCGGGGATCTACTGCTTCCATGAAGAACTTTACTCTTTCCTTCCACATAGGAAAATTGTTCTTGGTGCAGATAGGGAGTTTAGCAAAATCCTTGGTCTTACTCATGCTTGATACCTTTCAAGAAACAACTTAGAAGGATAAGATCAAGGTGTTAACCTTTTAACGATCAACCTCCCTCTGATACCAATTGAGAGGTCTAAGTTGTTAGCCTAAATCACCTAGAGGGGGGTGAATAGGTGAAATGCGTGTCAAATGCGGAATTAAAAACTAACACAGCACACATCAAGCAATCACAGACGACAAGAGATTTATAGTGGTTCCCCAACCTTGGGTACGTCCACTTTCCTCACCGATCTAGCAAATCACTAGACTCGGCTACTCCACTATCTCGGATTGAAAACAATCCTACACCTCGGAACCACGTTCCTACAAAACTCGATCCAACTGGATCTACAAAACTCGGAAGCAAAAGCCTTCCTACGAATCTCGGAGAAAAACTCCTACACAATAATTTGTTTAAAGAAAATACAAACAATAATCTCAGATCTGGATCTTGACAGTCTTCTTCCTTAAGAGCTTTGGCTTGATCAGAAATGTTGAAGACGACCTGAGAGAGATCCACAAATCTGAAAAACTAAATCACCTCGATCGAGAAAATAGATCTGGAATCTTTAAGGCGCGGCGAGATCGAGTGATTGACTTGCGTCTGGATCGCTGAAGAATCAGAGTTGCAAACAGAGATCAGAGATCGTCGATCCAGAGCTTCTTCCGTGAACGTTAATGGCGGCGGCAGACGACTTGAAGAATTAGGGTTCACGGGATTTTTCTCTTTCTCTTTCTTAAAATAATAATCTCTGAAGGAATCTTAATTAGTCAAATCTGAAAGGACCTATTTATAGGTGGACTCCAACGGTCATAATCTTAATTAGGGATGACACGTGGACCAATCAGAAATAACCGATGCAAAATACACATGGCGAAATTTTACTTAGAGAAAATCTGGAATAATGGATATACTATACTCGAGTTAGAGACAAGATATACTCGAGTATGAGAAGTTAGATACTCGAGTGGCAATGAGAAGTATACTCGAGTA
Organism: Platanthera zijinensis; assembly: GCA_039513925.1. NCBI lineage: Eukaryota > Viridiplantae > Streptophyta > Magnoliopsida > Asparagales > Orchidaceae > Platanthera > Platanthera zijinensis. The sequence goes on from CM077098.1 coordinate 39,696,705, forward strand.
TAAGAAGAGAAATCTACTCGAGTGAAACTTAAACTACTCGAGTATCAGAAAATAACTTACTCGAGTGAAAGGGAACTACTCGAGTATCAGAGTAAATACTCGAGTGAAAACACAAAGAAAAGTTTCAGATAAAGTGTGAATAAATACTCGAGTACAAGAGTTGCAGATACTCGAGTGCAAGAAAAAGAACTACTCGAGTATATTAGGAGAGCTACTCGAGTGAGGGGAGAAAGAACTACTCGAGTATCTTAGAACAACTACTCGAGTAAACATTGACTTACTCGAGTATGAAAAATAACTACTCGAGTACAGAGTCACTTACTCGAGTATATAGGGAACTACTCGAGTATGTGGACTTAGAATAATTCTGAAATGGGAAGGACAGAACTACTCGAGTATAAACAAGGCACTTACTCGAGTAACTAACTAACTACTCGAGTACAAGTTATCACTTACTCGAGTAAATACAGCCTACTCGAGTATGTAAACTAACTTACTCGAGTACAGACCCACTTACTCGAGTATACTAGAGAAGTACTCGAGTATGTGGACTTAGAAAATTTCTGGATTAAGAACAGAAGGATTTACTCGAGTATAAGATATGACCTACTCGAGTGATTGACTATCTACTCGAGTATAAACTTATCTACACGAGTATATAGAGTCTACACGAGTATGTCTAAGGATCTACTCGAGTATTAAGTCACTTACTCGAGTATATGAAGGTACATACTCGAGTATGTGGACTTAGAAAAATTTCTTCTGAAAATCATACTTCAATACTTGAGTCCACCATTCCAAGTGCATGTAGGAAGTGTATCCCAATAGAGAGGCTATACATGGGCCAACACTTTGGATCACACAATGAGGGATTACATTGTATGGTCCTGTGTTTGGTGACCCATTATAGACTGACATTGGTCTACACTTGGCATTAAGGACCTGCACACATACAACTTAAACACAGCATCAAATACACCTTAATTCATCTTAGTTCAAGGTCTGACCTTCTACAAATCTGAGGTATTGTGGAGACAAATCCCAACAATTACCCGAAGTCCTACGGACTCATGCTAGAGTCAAACTAGTCCCGTAGAGAGAGTGCGAACGGGCAAGCTTATGGTCCCCGACATTGGTGGATTCCTTTTGGGGGTGATCACGAGCCCCGATCTTTGGCAATGCTTAGCCAAGCGACTTTCCTATTTTCTTCCTACACATGACCGAGCGATTCTCCGATATTCAATTTTTGAGTAGTGACAATATCTATTTACGTTTGTCGAAAGTAATAAATTTCATAGTATAATTAAAAAAAATTTCTATTATATTTTATATACACTTGAGTTTTCGATTTCTCGTTCTACTTTTAATTGAAGTTACTTTATCAGCTAGCTATTTTGGAGTTCACGAGATGATTACTTGTCTGGGACGTGCAAATGGTAAAGTCTGGGGGTGTGATGAGTCCCCATTTCATACCGAATTCTGGACTCATCTAGGCTTCATTTCATGACTTTGCACTACCATTTAGCGCCATTAGAACTCCTTTTGGTTCGCTATGACATTCCACGTCTTGTGCAATTTATTAGCCTATTTCTGTGTGTGTGTGTGTATTTCCCTCTTACTATGCATTTTATTAATATCTGTGACCGCCATGATCGACAACCCGTCCAGTTTTTCTGCAGGTTCGGGGATCGTGTGGGCGTCCGGGATAGGGCTTTCACCATTTTTTTGTAAAGGAGTCAATGGTCGTGCGTTTTTACCCACGCACGACCATCGACCTCTTTGGCGCACGATCATCGGTCGTGCGCTGTCTGGCTTCTCTTGTGAAAGTTCTGCCCCGCCATATCGCACGGTCACCAGCTATACCGCGCACGATCACTGCTCGTGCGTTGTCGGTCGTGCGCAGTCATGCCCTCTTTTGAAAAGTTCTGTCTCGCCATTTCGCACGATCACTGATCGTGCGCTGCTGATCGTGCGCGAGCTTTGATTTCCTGGTGCAGGTTCTACAGGTTGTTGTCGCACGGGCGCTGACTTTGTTCGCGCACGACCACTGGTCGTGCGCCACTGGTCGTGCGTGCTATTTAACTCTGCTTCTATAAATCGGCCTGTTCCGCGAATTAGGGCACAGGACCCTGGATCGATCTTTGCCGCCACTTTGTCGTTCCGCATCCCAGGAATTCCATCCATCTCCACCTTCATCCCTACCATTGGGAGGTTATTTTCTGGCGATTCTAAAGCATTCCGCATCCTCCGGTGATCCTCCCGAAAATTAAAGACCTCTTCTCCTAGCTTTCCACCGAAGAAGATGATGAAGATAACCTAGAGAACGGACTTAAAGGCCCTCGAGGTGACAGCTCGTCGGTACCGGAAGCCTCCTCAGACTGCGCGTGGAAGCGGATTGACAACCCGCACCTCCGGCCAACAACCGCGGTGGATATTCACTTTCTTGGTTTAGTCTTTCTCCATCTCTCTTGTTGTATGAAATGACTTAAGCTTGTAATGAACTTCGATTTCTAGTTGTTTTAATTAGATTATTGTTGTTTAATCTTGCTCGTGAGATTTGTGATTTGATGCGCCTCGCCCCATCTCACTTCACTTTGTTCCTTCGTTCCATTTGATTACACTCCGCACTAAACACCTCACTCACTGGCTCACCGTCCATTCGCCTTACCGAAGTACGGCATCGCGATCGTTACATCCATCTCACCTTGTGAAGCGGTGATTATGACCCGTATATTTCGCTTTAGTTTATTTGTTTGCAAAACCACCTTCAAAGCCCTTTATTTTTCCTTTATTTAATTAACTCTCATAACGATAATTTCGGATCGTTCGTTGTTCTACGCTAATTGCATTCCTCAAGAGACCGACACTCGGGGATTCATTCAAAAAACTTTATTACTTGTGCGACCGGTGCGCTTGCCGTATTTACACGCATCAAAGCCTCCAGCAAAGGCAGACTCATCACGTCCGTCGCGTACTGGGCGAACTCGTTATACAGTCCTTAAGTCCGCCTGCATTGGTAAACCCTTCCCATCAGCATGCTTCCCTGCAGCAGAGGCGGACTCACTATACAGTCCGCTACTCAGCTTTCCAGCACCGACCTCTTCCTAGCAAGAGTACAACTCCTCGGCTCGCACAGTTCGAAGCAGGCTCTCTCAGTGCAGTAGAGGCGGACTTGTCCCAGTCTGCCAACAACAAACAAGTCCCTTTCTGCACAACTTGTTGCAGACTAGGCGAACTCCTTCTTTACTCGTTCATTTCACCGCTCTACCAGGGATAATGTTACCAAGCCTGTTACCTCCTTTGGCAAATAAATTCCCCCCATACCTCTCATTTGGGGAGGAAGGACACCGACACACGCACGGGGGAGTGGCACAGTCAAGGCATAAATTCCTGTGGACTCAAAATCTAAGTCTGCAGGACCTTTCATGTTCTCTTCTCGGCCTGACCGCGCAGTCCGCTCGGCTTGCTCAAGTGAGTTGCAGGATTAGCTAACCGCGCGGTCTGCCGACCTCTCCGGTCAAACCGTGCGACCTCTTACATCCTTATTTCCTTAGCCGCCAGCTTCCACCTTTGTACCCTTTAGTTGCTTTCTATGTAAAGGTGCAATCTCAAGTTGTAGAACTGTATTATAATCAAAGGAAAGCCCGTCGCAAGAGTGGAATTTAAGTCGCAGCAGGCAAAGTCTATTATTTTCACTGCTAGTGGCCCCCTCTTCCTCTCTTCTCCTCCCCTCTCTCAGCATCAATCATCAAGCCTGATCCTAACCGTCAAAATAACTGTCTGCTCGACAGTTCCTGATCAACCTTCACTGTTATTCCCAATATCCTTCGCAACCTCACCTTTATCCCTACAACCCTTGATCAAGTGCGTGCTCCACTCTCGAGCATCCAGAAGCATTCACCGCATCCCCATCAACCTCTTCACCTCATCCTAGTGAGACCGAACACCCGTTATCTTCTGGTGCCCACGGCCCCTCCATTTTCGCGCATCTATAGTTAACACGTGACCTTCAGAACTCGAACAGATAGTGAAAATCAGGTGTTACTCATGTCAGTTCATCAACCAGCCGAGAACTTTTTTCCATCAAGTCCTAGTGAAGATCCTCTCTGGGAATCCTTGGATCAATCACGCAGAGAAATTGCCCAACAGTTTAAAGCAATCAACTGTACTCTAGCTGCTATCGCTCAACGATTAGAAATGCAATCTGCAGCAGCACCAGTTCCTTCGGTCAATCCAGCACCAGCATTGGAGACTCCGCAAGCTTTTCCACCGGCTTTTCCTCCAGTCTATCCTCCTGTTTACCCACCAACCTTTCTGCAAGGGCCTGCAGCCCCTTTGCGGCCTCAAAATGATGAGTTCATTGCTTGTTAAAAGTTCTTCCGAGAAGCTATCTGGGGAAGTCTAGCTAGATTTCTAAACTTTCAAGTAAGTCATCCCTACTCTTCAGCTCCTTCCTTTGCTCCTCCCATAACAGCTTTTCCTTTCTATCCTCCTACTTCTTTTACAACTACAGCTTATGCTCCCTTTTTCCTTATGTTTTAGGAGAGAAAGAAGAGTCATCACCATTTTTAGAGAATGTTCGGCATTAACAAACTCCAGCTAATTTTAGAGAGCCGTGGTTACCAATTTACACTGGAGAGATTGATCCAATGAAGCACCTTCAAGCTTTTGAATCAGCCGTAGCTCTCAAGACCCTTTTAGATGCTACCAAATGTAAACTCATTGTAATAACATTTGATGGACAAGTGAAGGATTGCTTCTATGGACTACGTCCTCAGTCCATCTCTTCCTTTGCTGATTTGCGAAGAGAGTTTCTGCTCAGATTTTCTACTTCTATAAAGAGGAAGGGCGGTCTAGAGGCCCTCTTTGAGATCAGGTAGCGAAAGAATGAGACTTTGTCTCATTTTGTGGATCATTTTTAGAAAGAAATATTGTACATTGAGATCGTTGATCAAGAAATGTATCGAGTGTCTCTTATTCATGGTCTTTGTGAAGGACAACTTAAGTTTGAGGACAATGTCCGAGCACCAAGAACCTATCAAGAGTTGATTGGCTTAGTTAACTCATACATTCGCAGTGAGAAGAGCAATCCCAGCATCGCCTCCAGGCTTGTAGCAAAGAAAGATCTTTCTTCTTATAAGCAACCTCTGACGTCTCCTTGGAAACATTTTCCATCCCACTCAAGGAAGGGAAGAAGATTTCAACGTCATTGAGACCCCTTCTCGAGCCAGGATCGTGCCCGAGATAAATTGTTACAATTACCAGCCCCAGCTCCGAACAGCTTCGGTTCATCAGCAGGATGATGATGACTTACCAGAGTTCGACATAGATGAGGCCATGAAAGAAGTGAGCCAAACCATGAAGGTAGGGATAATTTCAAAAGGCCTTACCAGCCGAACAGATCAAAGACCAAAAGATTCAGATCCATTCTGTGAGTTTCACAAAGAAAGCGGACATTTAATTGAAAACTATCGAGCGCGTCATCAACTGGTACAAAAGATGCTGATGCAGGGTAAGATGCGTGATCTACTTCGAAAGGATGACCACTCTTATCCATCAACTTCAAAAGGCAAAGAAGTAGCAGACATTCCTTGCTGCTCAAAGGGAGTGAGTCAAATCAACCATTACCCTAACCTCATTATCGACAACACCATTGATGTCGATGACGAGGGCTCCCTTGGAATACTATTCTTAAGTAAAAAGGACATCACAGTTCCAAAAGCTCCTTGCAATCATTACTGGTCATTTTTTACTTTTCATTCTTCAAACATTTTCTCTTTTGAAACACTCCTAAGTGTTCTTTAGTTTCTTTTCAATAAATTTTACGTCAGAGATCCCACACTGACACTTTTCCCTTTATGGAGTGCTTCCTCCTCTATCTTTTTCTCTTTGCTAAAGAGATCACTGAACCACTAAGATATCGTCGAGTCTTGCTTAGGGCCCCCTCGAGGTTGGAATCCGGCGTAAGACCACAAAGACCACATATAGTGGGGAATGTTCGCGTATGTGCAGTGGGGGCCATCCAACTCTTGTGCGGAGGATTACAGGACTTCGGATCTTAGCCAGTATCTAACACAAAGCGTGTATCAAGGGAGGTCCCATATGTTAGCTCTGTTGCGCTCCATTAGGGATACATTATAGTTATGATGATATTTGTTGGGAAAGTAATGGAGATCAAGTATAGCCTTGCCTCCTCGACAATCTCATTATTGTAATGGATTAATACTCTATGGTACTCTCAATCCATTCCTTCGCGGGGCTGACAAATCTCCTGATCACTCCGCAGACAAGAAATAGGCCACTTGGCGCATCTAGTCTAATTGATCAGCGATGTTTGTAACCTGAGGAATGAGAGCAGTGTATATGTTGATCCTTCTTACGATTTTGTGTTTTTCTCTTTTGTGCCCTTTTAAAGGAAGTGCAATCAGCCCGCTCTAGGTACGACTACGCTCTTGATGACCTTTCGAGGGCAAGAGATGCATAAGGCCCACGGGGTACACCTGTGACAGCATCTAGTATTTTTTGGGTCATCTGCGGGCCTAGCCCTCCTTTTTTTTTGCCTTCTTACAGGTTAACAGGTAAAATCCAACCGATCAAAAGGATCTGCAAGCATCTATTTTGCTTATGTTCATCTTATATGCACTGGTTACATAAAGCTCTATCAGATGATGATTTACAAGTTCTCTATTACTCTTATCGGATTTTAATAGCACAAATCATTAATCAGAGTATCTGGTTCTCCTTGATTGACAAGTCGTGCCATTGAAGTCTAATTAAGATGGTTTCATCTTTCTAATTTTGATTTCATATTAAAGATATCGTACTTGATCATGCAAAAAGATCATTATCATGGTTTGGACCTTATTTTGTTAATAGCAAAGTTTGCCTCTCCTGCTATCCAATTATGTCTTCCTTATCATATCAACAGTTGATAATTGTAAGTTCCATCCAAGTACTTGCAACTTAGTTCTATTTCTATATCTGCTACTAACTCTTCTTTTTGCAGAGATTAGCAGATATTTGTGAGTTCCCTTCAGGTACTTGCAGCTTACTTTTCTGTCATATCTGCTATTCACTCTTCCTTTATCAGAGATTAGCAGATAATTGCAAGTTCCATCCAGGTACTTGCAACTTAGTTTTATTTCTATATCTGTTACTCACTCTTCCTTTTGCATAGATTAATAGATAATTGCAAGTTCCATCCAGGTACTTGGAACTTGTTTTATTTCTATATCTGCTACTCACACTTCCTTTTGTAAAGATTAGCTGATAATTGCAAGTTCCATCCAGGTACTTGCAACTTAGTTTTATTTTTATATCTGCTACTCACTCTTCCTTTTGTAGAGTTTAGCAGATAATTGCAAGTTCCATCTAGGTACTTGCAACTTAGTTTTATTTCTATATCTGCTACTCACACTTACTTTGGCACAGATTAGCAGATAATTGCAAGTTCCATCCAAGTACTTGCAACTTAGTTTTATTTTTATATCTGCTACTCACTCTTCTTTTTGTAGAGATTAGAAGATACTTGCAAGTTCCATCCAAGTACTTGCAACTTAGTTTTGTTTCATATTTGCCACTTACTCTTCCTTTTGTAGAAGTTAACTGGTGCTTGTAAGGCTCCTTCAGGTACTTGCAAGTTATCATTCTTCTGTGATTTCCTCTCATCTTTGTTTTGCAGAGCTCAATGGAAGACATTCACGTCTTCTTCATTTTACAAAAGCAACTCAGGTACAGACAAGATGTACCTCTCTTCGCTTGCATTAACTTTTCCTTTGCAAGAAAAAGATAGACATTGACAAACATCTTCGGAGGAGAGACATCAGGTTCAATCTCTCGTTACCTCTTATTTTATTAGGGAAGGATCACGATTTTCCAGGGTCTCCTACTTTTTCGAAGTTAACCAAGAAATCAGCGATCCCTCCCAAGGTATCCAGCTTGCAAGTCGCGTCCTGCTCCAGGCTCCACCTAGAAGTCGCGACCTGTCCTCTCTTTGGATGGGCGGAACAGACTTCTCTGTCCCATTAGGTCGCGCAGCTTGGGCGTTCTCCCCGGTCTTACCTCCCAGATCGTGCAGTGGCCGCTTGTTCTGCAGGACGGTGCGGAAAGCTTCCACAGCCCGCCTCTGCAGGCTGCACGGTAACATCAGCTAACCGTGTAGTGGTTCTCTTCCAACAGGTGCTATCCAACAAAGCGGCGGACTCGCCTTGCTATCCACCTTAACCGTCAGGTAGCCGCTTACTCGGCAGGAGTCACGGTCTTCTCCATCCCACTCCAGCAAGTCGCACACAAAGACAAACTGCCACATAGCCAAGCGACCTGGCTCCAGGTTGCTCAATAATAAGCAACGAGCTTCAGGCCGCCGAATAGGCGACAACTACCTAGGTCATCCACCAGCGGGCGTGACCTGCCTTCAGGTCATACGACAAAGGGCAACAACCTCCAGGAGATAACTACCCAAGTCATCCACCAGCAAGGGCAGCAAGCGTCCATCCAACAAGTGGCGAACTTCGGCAGCAGGGGCGACCTACTTCGTCAGTCTGCCAGGTCGCCCAGATGACCAGATCTCGATCGCTTGCATTTTGCTGACTCTATCTCAGTCCGCCCTAGGAGCGTGAAATTGCTCCATCTCTCGATCAATCCGCACAAACATCCAGCGGACTCTACTTCAATCCGCCATGTCGCCAACCTCACCCAGTGAAGCCTACAACAAAAGCGAACTCATCACGTCCGTCGTAGACTTGGCGGACTCGTTATGCAGTCCTTCACTCCGCTTACATTGGCAAACCCTTTCCACCAGCAAGCTTCCCTACAGCAGAGGCGGACTCACTATGCAGTCTGCTACTCTGCTTTCCAGCACCGGCCTCTTCCTAGCAAGAGGACAACTCCTCAGCTCGCATAGTTCGACGTGGGATTGCCCAATGTAGCAGAGGCGGACTTGTCCCAGTCGGTCAAGAGCAAACAAGTCCCTATCTACACAACTTGGTGTAGACACGGCGAACTCCTTTACTCGTTCAACTCACCGCTCTACCGGGGGTGACGTTATCAAGCCCATTACCTCCTCAGTCCTATAAATAGCCCCCCATACCTCTCATTTGGGGAGGACGGACACTGACACACGCACAGGGGAGTGGGACAGTCAAGGCATTAATTCCTACGGACTCCAAATCTCAGTCCACGTGACCTCTCCGGTTCTCTTCTCGGCCAGACCCCGCAGTCTTCTTGGCTTGCTCAAGCGAGCTGCGGGATCAGCTAACTGCACAGTCTGCCGACCTCTCCGGTCAAACCTCACGGCCTCTGGCATCCTTCTTTCCTTAGCCGCCAACTTCCCCTTTGTACCCTCTATTTGCTTTCTATGTAAAGGTGTAATCTCAAGCTGTAGAACTGAATTATAATCAAAGGAAAGCCAGTCGCAAGAGTGGCATTTATGCCACGGCGGGCAAAGTCTCCTGTTGCCTCTACCAGTGTCCGCCTCTTCCTTTATTCTCCTCCCCTCTCTCAGCATCAATCATCAAGCCTGATCCTAACCGTAAAAGTATCCGTCTGCTCGACAGTTCTTGATCAACCTTCCCTGCTATTCCCAACATCCTTCGCAACCTCTCCTCTATTCCCGCAACCCTTGATCATGTGTGTGCTCCACTCTTGAGTGTCCAGAAGAATTCACTGCATCCCCATCAACCTCTTCACCTCATCCTAGTGAGACCGAACACCTGTTATCTGTTGGTGCCTGCGACCCCTCCATTTCCGTGCATCGACACACCACCTCAGTGTCGGTTTATGAATCATTATACCTGGTGGGTTTTCTTTTCTTCTTCTAGACTATTGGTTTGATTTGGATAGATGGTAGCCGTCATAGTGCCTTTTTGGATGTTTGAACTGATGAGTTGTGTTGGACAAGTGACCACCTCCTCAGTAATGTGTTTCTTTTACTAGTGTTAATGATTCACGCTTTAAAACTGATCAGTCTTTTCTTATATATACATATGTTTACATGCATACTCATGCATATGTTAATGAAGCATAGCTCTAAAGCGCACTTGGTGCAACTTCACATATTTAAACTTCTTTGAACACTTCAATGCTTATTATTTTATGATTTAGATACTGTTGTTTGACATCTGTTCTGTCTTCACTTGGTAACCCTTTGACTCCCCTTGTTTATTTACTTTTGGTTTTTTACTGCCACTTGTTCATTCTAGGTAAGGAGTTCTTTCTTTTGAATGCCTCATGCTCGGAGTAGTAGCGGTGTGAGCATCTAGAGTTGGTGGTTCTTAGCATGGGCTTTAGTATTTGTGGTTTTCCTCCCTCACCTTCATAAGGTAGTTTTGTTGTTCTTACTTTGGTTCAGACATGCATATTGTTCTATGTGTTCCTATCAGGTTGTTGACGTCCACAGTGAGTTATTGTAGAAGTTAAACTATTTGCTAGCTGCTATGTTACTATTGATTTGTTTTACCAACTTGCTCTCTAGAAGGATTTATGTTAGGATACATGTTAGTTATTTACAAAGTATAAAAAGATAAATATTCTTATCTCAAACTCATGACATCCTTTTATATCAAATGTCACTCTATTTTAACGAATGTAAAAGCTCTTTTAGTACTTATATAAAATCAAGAGGTATGCATATCATGAATTGTTTTAAAGGATTTTCATGCTCACATAGGATAATAAATGAACTAAATAAAGTATTCTTCACTTTGTATACGTATATTTTAGCCGTGGACTAGTTGATCCAATGAGCCAAGGGACACAACCATCAAAACTTAAACTCAAACTATATGTTTATCATAACAAACTTGAGGATTTCATGAAAAGTATTAGGAATAAGTTCTTGTCTGAGCATCTGCAGTTGTCCCCTGCACGGCGTGACATCAGGGCGCACATTTTCTCTCACTGTGATATATATTATTTAATGCTGAGAAAATGCGGGTTGTGACAGACATGGTTGAGGCTTCTTCTGGAAGTGGCATGTTACTGGCAGGAGATTGGTTGGAGTTTGATTGGCATTCCTCTCGAGGAGTACCGCATTAGTAGCTTGGGAACTTTTCTCAGTGTGGAAACTTATGGAGATCAGGTGGTCTGCATTCTAGTCACAGGGGTGAGGAGACCAGGCGTTCCATTATCAAGTCACAGAAGTCTTCTAGTTTGTGTTCTGGCAGTTTGTCTTTGTAGTCAGAGGTTGTGGTCTGTTTGGTAGCAGTCTTGTGGTTTGACAGACCAGCGGTTTAGTTATAGCGGTTTGGTTAACCGTTTTTGTTGGCTTGTGTCCTGCCGAGCTAGCCCGAAGGTTCTGTCTTCTTGGTCTTCAGTCCAGAGAGCAATCCACAGCTGCGAATTTGTTGGATCCAATTATCATAATGTCCTAGATTTGAAGAAGGAACATAAGACAATGGTATACACATGAATTTATTTGATGCTTGGTCTAAGTTCAATGTATGCAAGGTTTTTTCTATTGCATTGATTTAACAGGTGGTCTAAGTCACTATGATAGTTGGACTCAAGACAGGATGCTGGCAAAGTAGAAATCTGGCTAAGTCTAGAAGCATTGAGTGAAGTCAGTAAACACTCAATACCAAGAGGCTAAAAGCGTTGACAGAAGCTCATGCAGTCAAATCCTCAGGGTTGCTATCATGAAATCTATCTAAGGACAGAAGCGTTGATTGAAGGCAGTTCACTCAACGCCTGCTCATCTAGAAATCAGCTTAAGTACAGAAGCGTTGAGTGAAGATAGGCCACTCAATGCCTCAATCAAAGAAATTTATCCAATGACAGATGCATTGATTGAAGTTAATTCACTCAATGCCTACTCAATAGAAATTCTGACTAAGGATAGAAGCATTGAGTGAAGACAGTTCACTTAATGCCTCATCAAGAAGCCAGGCCAAGGACAGAAGTGTTAAGTAAATGAAAGAAAGGGGTTAGACTTAATTTACTCTAGAGGGGAGGTGAATAGAGTGATTAAAACTTTTGTTATTTTTAAATTTATCAGAGTAAAATAAGTGATACCAATAGTAATATAGAAAGGAAATGAAAATAGGCTAAGCTTATCTATCACAACACAGTAAGAATAAGAAAGAAAATGATCACACACAGACAACTCAAGAATTTTATAGTGGTTCCCCAAACTGGATACATCCACTCTTCTACCACCCTGGTAGGAATCCACTATCAGGTTTTTGATCAGGTGACTGCCACCACAAGATCTATTTCAAGGGAGATCTCACAACCCTTTAGGCTTTTGATCAGGTGCCCAAAAACCAAGAATAAACTTTTGAAGGGAGTTAATAAACCCTTTTACAAGGAGTTGTGAGAGGTGATGATGTCTTCTCTTTTCTCTATACAACAGAGAAGACTTGTGGATTCTGTTGTCAAGACTCCTTCTGAAATGTTGAATGGTTCAGAAAGCTTGGAGCCTTGCTCAGGGTGTAGGTCTTCAGCCTTGTCTTGAGGGATCTTGGAACTTTCTGACTAATTTAAAGTTAATGTCCTTGAATGTTCCTAGAGGAGAAGTTGAAGAAGACTCTTGATATTGATGGTTGTTCTTCTTTAGCTTTCAGTAAGATCAAGGGAAATAGAATGTTTTTGCATAGAGAAAGAGAAAGTTATGTATGTTGTTCTATGTCTCTTCTCTGTATTCTCAGTACTGTCTGGTCTGAAAGAGAGAAAATCTCTTTTATATTCTGCTATCCAAATTCTCCTTTGAAATTTGAATTTCAGGCATTAAATGCTGACTGATCTGGAGAATTAAACGGCTGGAATATTTGACTTAATTGAGTTTCCCCAACTGTCCCAATGAAATAAGCAAGTAATTAACCCTGATGAAGATCATAATTAATGCTGCCAATAACGGCTATATTCTGGAGAATATAAACATTAATTACTCAGAGAATTACTGCTAAATAATATAATAAATAAGGACAGAAATAAGGAAAACTTCTAAGTCTGGCTCGGGACAAAATTCGTCGACCTATGAACAGATTTCGTCGACTGGAATTCAATGTTCGTCGACCTGAGAATTCATGTTCGTCGACCTGAGCTCTGCGAACTGCATTCTGAAAATAACTTGCCAATTCTGCGCTCTAAGTTTGTCGAGCTAAGAAACTGTCTGAAGGAATAAATCGTCGACCTGAGCTCGAATATCGTCGAGCTCAACTCAGAGAAATAACTCTGAGTTCGTTGATCTGAGATCGACGATAGTAGAGCTGAGTTCGACGAATTTTCAACTGATAATTTTGATCTCTGAATTCTTCTAAGCTGAGTTTACTGAGGTCCTCTACTGGCTGGTCCATGAAGGTTGAACCTAAAGACTAACCTGAACTCTAGGACTCTTAAACTTGACCCTGGCTATACAATGTGGGTCAAACTCATCCTAATTAGTGAACCTAGTTCAAATCCAAACTAGGGATCCAACAATCTCCCCCTATTTGGGTGAGGTCACTAATATAATCAAAAGAAAACAATTACAAAGCATAAAAACAAATATCTGGCAGAAATAAAAACATCTAGCAGATATTTACACAGGTGCTTCATGATTCATCAAATAGAGTTCAGAAAATAAAAACTAAACACAACAGTCACTTGTTCTCCTTGTGCTTCTCTTTCTCAGATTTATCAAAAGGCTTTTTAAAAATAATTTCTCTGTTTGGATCTGCAGCTTCTTTCTTTAACATTGTCATGTTTTATGCTCTAATTATATTACATGAGGTGGCTCTTAGCACCACTGCTTAAGGATGCAAACTCATATAATCATCTCCATTGAAAAATTTATTAGCTTTAGCATACCTCTTGAGTTCTTCTTTTTTATAAGATGACATTGCTGAGTATTGAGATGGATCTTTTCCTTCAGCTTTAGCTTTATTTATCATAGAAAGTCCAACCAGCTCTTAAAACCTGGCCATTTTTATAGTTGTTTCCTTTTTTAGATCTATAAATGGGATAGGTGGAGATTCTAGCCTGTTAGGACTAGAGTCCTTCTTTGAATCATCAGTAGATGCTGAAGTACTTTTCTTATCTATAGCAGAAGGAGGCTTGCTCTGAGAGGATTATTATTAATGACTGGGCTTGGAGTGTCTCTGATATGTCTTGGTGACTGGTGCTGATCATAGAGAAGCACTTATAGAGGCCTCAGCTGAAGGAGGAGGAGGAGGAGGAGGGTCTTTCCAGAAGTTCTTAGGAGGATACCTATACCTTCTTCTCTTCTTCCTTTCTTTTTGCTCATTCTTTGATAGACACATCCACTATGGCATCCAAGGGTATGGAGTAATCTTTTGTAAAATATAGTATGGAGTATCATGTGTAGGATTTGGTTTAGGAGCAGCCTTTGGAACAACTTTCCTTTTCTTAGCAATCTTCTTCTTGGCCTTTGGATCACCAGATTCATTAGAATCTTCATTATCATTATCTTCATCAGAAGAATTAGGAAGACTGTCATACATAGTATCAATCTCTTCAATCAGCTTAGACTGATCTTTCTCAATAGATACTAGCTGTATAATCTCAATTTCCGTAGCAGCCATATCAGGAACATTCTGAATATTTTCAAGTTCTTGTACCACATCTTCAGCAATCAAATCATCCAAATTGGGAATTGGACTTTCATCAAAGATATAGGTTGGACCAGAAGAGCTTGGCTCAGCTTTATCAGTTGTAACATCTTATGGTTCCCAAATCATTTGAGCAGCAAAACTTTCCTTTAGTTGATTAACAACTTCAGGACTTATTGGTGAAGTATAACATATTGTGGCCATGGATTGCTCTTAAAAAACTTTTGGAAGATAATATATATGCATAAAAAGACTTTAATAACCCAAAACAATCTACTTTGGGATTGAAAAAACAATCACCAACAGTCAAAACTTCTGTAAGAATAACTGGTTCATCTATACACAACATATCAAAATCAACTGTCTCAATTTCTGTAATCATATGTACATTTGCATCTGCATCTGCATCTGTATCTGCTAGCTAAACTATCTACAAAATTATTATTGCATGTGCTACTGCTAGAGGAGAGAAGACTGGAGCTTCTTTATTGGATATCTCCCCCTACCTAGCTTTAGAGGGTCCTAGAGCTAGGCCCCTAGAAGAAGGGATAGTAGGGGCAGCAGAAAGGAGAGCAGATAGAGATGAGATAGATTCCGCAAGAGGTTTAATGGCCTCTATTATAAGATTTTTGAGAAGTGGAGTGATGAGTTCCAGAAGGGAGGGAATGGAAGGGGAATGTATTTGCATAAACTCAGAAGGTGTCTGAGTTGATACAGAAGGATGGAGGATGGATGATGAGCGGAAAGGAGTGGTGTCTGTCATGGGCTCATCATGAGGTGTTGGATTATTAATGGGAGATGATGATATGAGATCAAAATATGGAAAGGATGAGAGGTTATGGAGGGGAATGTCAGCAAGATGATGGGGAAGTGGGGATTGAGGTGGTGTGGTATGCTCTAGAGATTTAACAGGTGGTTGTAGATGTTTTGGAGATTGAATTAGTGTGGGTTGATCAAACATTCAAGGACAATAACTTTCCAATTCTGCACTCTAAGTTCGTCGAGCTTAGAATCTGTCTGAAGGAATAGATCGTTGACCTTAGCTCAAATATCATCGAGCTCAACTTAGAGAAATAACTCTGAGTTCGTTGATCTGAGATCGATGATCGTCGAGCTGAGTTCGAAGAATTTTAAACTGATAATTTTGATCTCGAAATTCTTCTAAGCTGAGTTTACTGAGGTCCTCTGCTGGTTGGTCTATGAAGGTTGAACCGAAAGACTAGCCTAAACTCTGGGACTCTTAAACTTGACCCTGGCTATACAATGTGGGTCAAACTCATTCTAAATAGTGAACCTAGCCCAAATCAAAACTAGGGATCCAACAATAAAGAAGTTGCACTCAATACCTTCATACAGAGAAAGTTAATTAAGTCAAGAAGTGTCGAATGACTAAGGCTCACTCGACGCCTAATCTATTAGACAATAAAAATCTATATGCACTGAGTGATGAAAGCTCACTCAACGCACTCAATGCCTGAAGATGCAGAATTCAGCTAAGTACTTTTGTGTTGGGTGACAAGGCTTCACTCAATGCCTGTGTAGTTTGTTAGGAATTTGCTAAGTCCATAGGAGCTGAGTCAAGCTAACATCAGCAGAAACTCAAATAACGTGGGTTTTGCTTGCTAGAAGACAAAAGGCGCAGCTTGCCTTTAGTACTGCAATAAATGCAAAAGTTATGTTGCAGTTGCCCATTCCGGTGGTCCACACTGCGCATAGAGCCGTTGAGCGGCGGAATACAAAAGAAGAATTCCGAGAAATAAGAAAGAAGGTTTTGGAAGCAGTTTTTCCAGCCATCTTCTTCCTTTCAAAAAAGTTGAAGCTTACCATGAAATTGCTCTTAAGTTTGTCTGTGAATCATTGACAGAGGTTGTTATTGAAGAAATTTTCACTAAAGAACAAATCAACTTTCAACAGCAAGGTCAGAAATCTCTCTTTCTGAGAAAGAAGAAACAACACTCTGTAGTTACTTCTCAGCACTAGCAAAACAACCTTGAAGATCCATTCCTGGTGCTGTCAAGAAGATAGAGCTGAGTTTTCTCAGTTAAGCAAGCAGGCTCAGAGAACACATTCTCTAGTGCAAGTCAAAAAAAAACAAAACTACTCATTTCACTCTAAGGATCTTTCTAGATCTGAGTTGTAAGCCTGGAATATAAAGGCTGAGGTGTAGGATCCTTCTATGGATCTGAGGTAGGGCTTATGTGCTAGAGGTAAGAGATTTATTCTTTTATATAGGATCCAATGGTCGATCTAAGAGTATGGCTATCCTCCTAACCTGAGTGTAGGACTTTGATTAAGTCTGAGGTAGGTGATTAGTGGATCACTGAGTAGTCAGAGTATCATTTAATCTGAGTGGTAGAGCCTTGGGGCCTGAGGTAGGGCTTGGAGGAGTCTGACAGATTCTGAGGGATCTATTTTATAAGCTCTTTGAGCTATGATTGGAGAATTTGGCCTTGCATAACACACTATTCGAAAGGTTGGGGGGACAGTGGATGTACCCATACCTTGGGGAACCACTATAAATACTTGTGTTCTTTATCTCTTTCTTGAAAGCTAACTAAACTAACTAAACACACAACACAGCTAATCAAAAAGATAGTCAAAAGACTAAGAAACCTATTCACCCCCCCCCCTAGGTGTAAAGCTTGAAATAAAGACTTTCAAGTGGTATCAGAGGGAGGTTATTCAAAAAGTACTTAACAGCCTGAATAGATCTCTAAGAGTAGCTTTAGATTATCCTTATGGGTTCGGGAGAGAACCATATGGTGTTGATCTCTATGAAGCTCCCTATCTGCAGAAAGGAAAATTTTAGGATTTGGAAAGGGAGGGTCAGGATGTTCATGGAAACCTCAGACCCAAGGATTTTCATTACTATCCATGTTGAAATTGGGAACTGGCTTCAGTGGAGTTCGAACCCTTGGGGAAGGGGTGACCGCACACTTACTTCTCCTAGCAAGCTGAATTGACCGAAGACTTAGAACTCAAAACTAACCCAAGGCTGCAGCATGGAGGTCCCACCACACACTCGAAAGATCTTAGAGTGCTTCCCCTCCTTAGCTTGTGATGAGCTAAGGGCACCTCAAAAAGCGTAAGAAGATCTAGAAATTAGAGAACTAGAAAGGTTGCCTTTTGAGGTACCGCCTTGGGTCTATTTTTAGTTTTCCAAGTCTAGCCTGCAAATAGAGTTGCTCCGCTATTCTAAATGGTTATATGCAGGTAAAAGGAGTCTGCTAATAGCGAAACTCCGATGTTCTGTTGAGCTAAACACAGACCTAATCACATTTGGCAGACAAAATTATTTTGACCAGAAGATAACTGCACCCCACTCATGGGGGGAATCGAGACCAGCTCGGCACTCAATTGGGCAAAAGTGGCCTGACTCACGCAACTCGCCTCTCTCTTTAAGTGAGTGTGATTTGGGCTCCTACGGCTCTCCTTCCCCTTACACGGAGGCGGACTGGTTATCTTGGTCGAATGGCCACTTAGGCGAGCGCGGGCTGGAGAGCTGGCTCGCGTGTCTCGCCTGCCTGTATGGCGGAAGTGAGTCAGCTTCCCTCTGGGCTCGCCTGTCTACTGAACTGATGCGGAACGGTTATCTTGGCACGCTCGCCCACCTGGCGGACGCGAGCCGGCTGTCTTGGCCTTCTCGCCCGCCTGGCAGATGCCGGTCGGATCGCATTGAGGGGCCCTCTTCTGTCTTATTGGACCCACTCTGTGAAACAATGGGTTGTACAGTCCAATAGTAACCCTTCATTCCCATGAAGATCTCTGTCTTGGATGCCAATGTCCAAACTCCTAATAAGTTCACTAAGATGACCAAGGATGAGGTCATCCTAGCAACTATGGACAAGAGGGCACAGAAAATCATTGTGAGTGCCATAGATGACTCCACTTCTAGTACTTTGTCCACTATAAGACATCCAACAAAATGTTGGACTCCCTTATAGTATATGTGGAAGGGACAAAGTAGGTGGGGGATGACAAGAAATCCCTCCTGAATCAATAGTATGAAGCCTTCAAGTAAGCGAAGAAGGACTCCATTGTTGTGTGCTATGAAAAGTTCTTCTTGATTGTGAACATTCTAATCACCTATGGCAGACAGTTCACTAATAATGAGCTGAATGACAAGTTCTTGAGATCCCTAAATAAGGAATGGGATATCAAGATATGTGTCATCAGATAAGTTGGCAACCTAGCCAACACTCTACCTCAAAAATTATTTGGGAAGCTGCTATCCCATGAGATGCAGCTGAACTTCAGGAAGGCTGAAGAGGATATAGCCAGATCTCTCAGCAAAGAGAAGACAGTGGCCTTCAGAGCTAAAGCCACAAGAAGAAGCAGAGAAAAGACTCCTTCTCCTCTAAGGAGAGTTGCTGAGTTAGAATGCTCAGAACTCAGCTCCTTTGGGAATGAATTGTCAGATGGAGAACTAGGAATGTTCTCCTGGCAATTCAAGTAGTTGTTGAGCAGGAGAAGATTGTGGAAGAATAGGGGCTCTTCATGCTCTTCATTAAGAAACCCCCACTCTACCAAAGATAAGTCCAGAATTGACCCTCTGGGGAAAGTATGGCTCCAAATTGAACAAATATATTAAGACTAATATTGTTTGTTACTATTACAACAGGAGTGGGCATGTCATTGCTGACTGTGCAGTTAAGAGGAAGAAGCAGATGAATTCTGATGGAAAAAACCATCACAAGGTCAAGAATACTGAAAAGAGTTTCTTGGCCAAGAAGATTGTCAGCCTATCAGACCGTGATTCTGAATCTTCAGAATCAGAAGAAGAGGAGGCCTATATTGGGCTCCTGTCCATTGAAGAAGATGTTGAACCTCCTGCTACACCATTTGGCATCAGGGCCCAATTGTCCTAAGTTGACAGTGACTGTGAAGAGGATGAGGAGTACTGTCTCATGGCTACATCAGAAGACAATCAGGACCTTTCTATTCATGATGAGGTATGAAAGAAAAGGGATATATACTACTCTAGAGGGGGTGAATAGAGTAATCAAAAATTGCACTAGCAAAGTTGACTGTCTACTCAACTCCCTTGGAGTTAATTGCGGAATAAAGGTTATAGATATTTGAGAAGTAACCCTAAAGCCTAATACAAGTGTTGTGCACAAAAGGCAGCCAACTGTAATTACAGTTAAGGCTTGGAATCCTAAACAGCAACTAGCAAACCTAGTTAAAACTAATCACAGCCAACAACACAAGTAATAAATCAAACAACCAGACGACACAAGGGAATTTATAGTGGTTCCCCAAACAACTTGGGTACGTCCACTCTTCTACCAACAAGGTAGGAATCCACTAAGGTTTTTGATCAGGTGCCCTGCCACCAACAAGATCTGCTGCAGGTAGATCTAGAGACCCTTTAGACTTTTGATCAGGTGTCTAAAAACCAAGCTTTACTTTTGAAGGGAGTAAACAACCCTTTACAGGAGGGGGAAGGAGAGTTAGATTATCTTCTCTATTTTAAATAAGATTAGAGAAGCACAAGATCTCTTCAGAACTTCTGACAGCAAGCTGTCTTGAAGTTCTGAAGGATAAAGCTTGAAGAAGACTAGAGATCTGGAATAGATGTTCTTCTTCAGCTTCCTTATTCTTCTTCTTCTTCTTCAATATCTCTGAGTGTAAAATCTTCCTGGAACAGGAGCACTCAGGTTGAAGAAGATCAGAAGAGATATCTTCTCAGTTGAAAATGAAATGGCTGAGAGCAGCTGTATTGCTGTACTGTATTTCTTCCTTCTGCTGCTACTTGTTCTTTCAAAAGAACTCTTTAAATAAGAGCAGCAGCAACGGCTCTAATATTTGAGTTGAACTTTGTCTTTATCTGGAATCTACAAACTGGGCTGCATTTGACATAAAGACAAAACAAGTCTTGCAGATATGTATATTTTATATAAAGAATAAAGCTATAAAAGGTCACATCAGATAACTCTTTAAAGCCAACGGCTATAAAGGACAGCTGCAGAAAGTCAGATAATAAGACAAAATACATTGTCAGAAAGAAATGACTTATGCATAAAGATAGAAGCAAAGATTGCTTTGAGATATATGCATAAGATCAATTAAATAATCTAAAATAAAATATGCTGGAAATACAGGAAATAAAATAACGAAGACAACGCATATAATATTATATATATACGCAGACAAAAGATAGTCGAACGATCCTCGAAGATCGTTGATCGACCCACTGAGATCATCGACCTATCAGACAGATATTCGACCGACTCAGATAGTCGAACTATCCAGGCAGATAGTCGACCGACCCAGAGCTAGATAGAAAAACGTCGACCTGAGCTCAGAGACAAAGCGTCGGCCTGAGCTAAACAGAAAGCATCGGCCTAACAATACAGACAGATAGTCGAACTATCAATAGATTGTCGACCGGCAAACAGACAGCTAAACTATCAACAAGATAGTAAAGCTATCAGATAGTTGAACTATCAAGGAAGATAGTAGAGCTATCAAGACAATCTGTCTTAACGAAAGAAGTCGAGCCGAGGTCGACGATCGTCGAGACAGAAATAGCAGAACGTCGAGTTGTCAAGAGACAAAGCTAGAAGATCTGGAGACAGACGATAGTCGACCAACAGAAAGACGATCGTCGATCGACTGATCAACGATAGTCGAGCGGCGTTCGACTATAGTCGAACCAAAAACTAACTTAGCCAGATTTCACTGGATAAGTGACTACACTAAAACTAACCTTTGACCATAGATAATTCTTGGGTCAAGAGACTAAAAGGAAAGACTTAACTCAAATCCAAACTAGGGTACCAACAATCTCCCCCTATTTGGGTTAAGTCTTTCAAAAACTAAAACTATTGGAAATAAACTTAAACTAAACTAAGTAACCTAAACAACTTGATAGAGATCCTAACCCAAATCAGAACCAAGGGTTCCAACAATCTCCCCCTATTTGGGTGAGGATCCTATTAGCAAAAAAAAATTGCAAAGCATAAAATATATAAAAAGAAAAACTTAGCAAAGCTGGCTGCTACTGGCATTTGCAATCTCCCCCTATGTTGATGCAGTACATGTGATTGGAGGAGGCTGAGATGACTTTGAATTTTGATTGAATCATCCAGCTAACTCTTATAAATAGTACCTGCAGAAAGCTATGGTAGAGATTGCTCTCTCCTTGAAAAAGGGATATGCTAGCAAAAAAATGATATTTGTTCAGCAAATATAATTAGGATTCTGGACCTGAAAACAAAATCAGATATCTTCCTTCCTATAGAATTTCTTTTCATCAGGCGAGATTCAAACTCAGCTGACCAATGCAACTAGAGTAGAGGACTCAATCTAGATGAAATTTAGAAAAAGATCTATAAGAAGTAGAGTTATCTGACAGAGAATTCTTTATTCAGAAATCCGAACAAGATATTGAACAAAATATCAATCAGATATAGACAGCCTTAAGAAAGGAAAATGCTTCCTAATAAATCTGTTCCAAATGGTAGAAGGATTTGAAAATATTCTAAATAATTTGTCCGTTTGTTTATAAAACAAATTTATGAAAAAGCAAATAATTGAGCTCGACGTTTTTATATAAGATAGTCGATCGGAGTTCGACGGTCTGAGCTCAAGATATTTGTTCTTCCTTTGAATATATTCTAAAAATAATCCTTAGAGAAGTTTTGTTTCCTTCTCGGGTTTTATTAAATCTTGGCAGCAATATTGAATTTCTAAATTAACAGAGTTAGATAATAATACCTGATTCTCTTCAGGTTTGGAATTTCCTTCTGTTTGTTCGGCTTTTAGATTGTTGTAGGAAGTGTTGACGGCCATTAAGCAAAATTCTTTGGCCCTTGCTTCCTCCTCTTCATCTTCAAATGATGATTCATCATCTGAGATATCCCAGATAACAACTAGGGATGTTGATTCTTCTCCTTCAAATATTCTGTTGTAGCTTCTTTCTGATGTGTCATCCACGGGTTCAGAAGCCATTTGGTGAAGGGAATCCCAAATCTCCTTAGCTGTTGAGCATTCAACAACCTCCTGAAATAAGTCATCAGATAATGACTGAGCTAGGATGTTCATTGCTCTGGCATCAGCTAGCCTGACACTTTTTGTTGTTATTGCCGAAGTTGGGAGACCTATCAAAATAGACAAAAAAATATCTTCATCAAAAGAGTTCATATATAAGTTAACTCTTGCCTTCCAGATGCTAAACTTAGCTAAGTTGCATGCTGGAGGTCTGGTGCTTGAGTAATCCTTAAACTGGGCCATGATAGTGAAAGTGAATATCTATAATCCTTGGTATCTATCAGGATCTTGGGACTTAGGTGTTATCCTATATAGTCAGACAACCTCCCTCTGATACCAATTGAAAGAAAAGGGATAGATACTACTCTAGATGGGGGGTGAATAGAGTAATCAAAAATTGCACTAGCAAATTTGACTGTCTACTCAACTCCCTTGGAGTTAATTGCGGAATGAAGGTTATAGATATTTGAGAAGTAACCCTAAAGCCTAACACAAGTGTTGTGTACAAAAGGCAGCCAACTGTAATTACAGTTAAGGCTTGGAATCCTAAACAGCAACTAGCAAACCTAGTTAAAACTAATCACAGCCAACATCACAAGTAATAAATCAAACAACCAGACGACACAAGGGAATTTATAGTGGTTCCCCAAACAACTTGGGTACGTCCACTCTTCTACCAATAAGGTAGGAATCCACTCAGGTTTTTGATCAGGTGCCCTGCCACCAACAAGATCTGCTGCAGGTAGATCTAGAGACCCTTTAGACTTTTGATCAGGTGTCTAAAAACCAAGCTTTACTTTTGAAGGGAGTAAACAACCCTTTACAGGAGGCGGAAGGAGAGTTAGATTGTCTTCTCTATTTTAAATAAGATTAGAGAAGCACAAGATCTCTTCAGAACTTCTGACAGCAAGCTGTCTTGAAGTTCTGAAGGATAAAGCTTGAAGAAGACTAGAGATCTGGAATAGATGTTCTTCTTCAGCTTCCTTCTTCTTCTTCTTCAATATCTCTGAGTGTAAAATCTTCCTGGAACAGGAGCACTCGGGTTAAAGAAGAGCAGAAGAGATATCTTCTCAGTTGAATATGAAATGGCTGAGAGCAGCTGTATTGCTGTACTGTATTTCTTCCTTCTGCTGCTACTTGTTCTTTCAAAAGAACTCTTTAAATAAGAGCAGCAGCAACGGCTCTAATATTTGAGTTGAACTTTGTCTTTATCTGGAATCTGCAAACTCGGCTGCATTTGACATAAAGACAAAACAAGTCTTGCAGATATGTATATTCTATATAAAGAATAAAGCTATAAAAGGTCACATCAGATAACTCTTTAAAGCCAACGGCTATAAAGGACAGCTGCAGAAAGTCAGATAATAAGATAAAATACATTGTCAGAAAGAAATGACTTATGCAGATAGAAGCAAAGATTGCTTTGAGATATATGCATAAGATCAATTAAATAATCTATAATAAAATATGCTGGAAATACAGCAAATAAAACAACGAAGACAACGCATATAATATTATATATATACGTAGACAAAAGATAGTCGAACGATCCTCGGAGATCGTCGACCGACCCACTGAGATCGTCGACCTATCAGACAGATAGTCGACCGACTCAGATAGTCGAACTATCCAGGCAGATAGTCGACCGACCCAGAGCTAGACAGAAAAACGTCGACCTGAGCTCAGAGACAAAGCGTCGGCCTGAGCTCAACAGAAAGCGTCGACCTAACAATACAGACAGATAGTCGAACTATCAATAGATAGTCGACCGGCAAACAGACAGCTAAACTATCAACAAGATAGTAGAGCTATCAAGACAATCTGTCTTAATGAAAGAAGTCGAGCCGAGGTCGACGATCGTCGAGACAGAAATAGCAAAACGTCGAGCTATCAAGAGACAAAGCTAGATGATCTGGAGACAGACGATAGTCGACCAACAGAAAGACGATCGTCGATCGACTGATCAACGATAGTCGAGCGGCGTTCGACTATAGTCAAACCAAAAACTAACTTAGCCAGATTTCACTGGATAAGTGACTACACTAAAACTAACCTTTGACCATAGATAATTCTTGGGTCAAGAGACTAAAAGGAAAGACTTAACTCAAATCCAAACTAGGGTACCAACAAGGTATATTCCATCCCTAGCTCTCCTTCTATCTATGAGTCTGGCTCAGACTCTAAAGCATCCACTTCCTCTATTGGGGAAGAGGGATAAGATTCTGAAGACGATGTCAATCAATTGATTGACAAATATAGTGTAATACTGTGTAACACCTAGATCTGTCACATGAAATATAATAAAGGGTCCGGTCGGGGCCCCAAGCCATATTGCATAGACAGTCGGCGGAGTTACGCATCAATACCATATTATCGTATATGCATCCTAACTCAGAGCGCATTTTAACAGAAACCGTTTAAGTTGTAAAACCCATATACAAGAAATTTCCACTACACATATAAGAATGCTAACCAAATACACAAAATGTTCTAGCTTTAAGGTCGTACAACTATTTCCTTTACAAAAAGTATTTTCATATATCAGCATGCAAGTCGGCCACACATGAGAAATAGTAAACGTTCGCCTTTGGGCCTTCGAAGGCCACCCAATTACAGCATAAGGGACTTCAGCCCGCTACTTTCCACCTGGCTCTCCAACACCTCCATAGAACGATACACCAAAACATTTTAAACAAAGCAACAGTCAGCATTAGCTTACCAATTTAAAACGACCCAACCCCTCACTCGGGGCGGTGGTTCTCCTTCCCTACAAGAAACAACATATATATATCTTTTGGAAAATAATAACGTGCACTTAAGCACCATTCGCCACAGATGCAGGCTCGATCGACCACACTCCCCATGCACTTAGGGCACATTCTCGGTGTACCGGACTTCCCGGGTCCCACCACTATCCACAGTCCCAGACTTGATGGTATACTTAAGCATTCTAAACTTTTCATCTCAGGTCCTAAGACTCTCATTATGCCAACAACGAAAGCCAGTTAATTTAGGCGATCTTTGTCTGAAGGACATAACATGGGTACAGTTCAGCCACAGCCCGTTGCTCAAATCGTCATACCAACACCGACGGTCACAGCCATCATATCAAATGAAAAGATGTGGGTCACCCTACCCTTGCCCGTTCGGCTCTATGGCCTTTTTGCTTGGCACTCCAGGCTCTCAGCATCAATTGCCGCTCACATGTCCCCAGGACCTTAGCCTACAATGATCAACATGGCACTCATAGCCAATAGCTGGGCTCTCTAGGCTCACAGCTTCTCATGCTACGCACCTTGTCTCACGGACACAAGCTTCACAACCATATTCAGGCTGCCTCGCATGACCACTTTAGCTGGGCTCACAAGGCTCTCAGCTTAAAACAATGGCCCTAGGTCTCCTAGAGACATGCCTTATAGCTCACTGGAAGCTCTCGTCGGCGGTAGCACTACTGTCGCATGGCAAGGACAAAATTCGCTTCTTCCCAATTTTTAGGTGTTTTCCTGGAGATCACCTCCAGCTTTTTTACTGCAGCATCCTGCAAACCCCCAGACCTTAGATTTTACACATTTTATCCACAGTGTCTTCTCTGGCACGAAAATCAATTCATCACCAATTCAGACCAACCTGTCTAGATGGGTTACACACAACATACCTATTCCATACTTCTATTCCGGATCTAAATGCAAGTTTTTAGAGGAGATCACAATGATCTACCCACTGGAAACCACCTTTTTATTCACCTTTTGGTGAGGGGTTCCATGCATGTATGAAAATTGAGGATTTTACTTGTCTATGGAGAAATTCAATACCCTTATCGATCACTTAGGAGCCATGCCCTTGTTATTTTATCCGGATGGAACTGATTGTCACAGCTTCCTCTCAGCGGATCTAGCGTCTACTTGTAATTCCGATCACAAGCACACATTGGATCGCTTCTCCTCTTAGCCTCCTTGACTTTCTTCCTCCTCTTCCCTCAAGAAGCTTAATAACCAAGAGAGAAAGTGTGAGAGAGGAAAATGAGAATGAAATCTCAAATCCAGACCTTAACAGTAAGCTACCGCCGCGCGGTATCTGCTATCGTCGTGCGGTATCAAAGGCGGTCGCCGCTTGGGCTAATTGACATCTCTCTGTCACCCAAACCAGCCTCCACCACACTTCCATGTGGCAAGCTACCGTCGGTGTTAACTTACTACCGCCGCGTGTTAGCTAACTACCACACCGCAGTTATCTCTCAACGATTCATCGAAAGCATTGAGTGCGTCGAGTGGTTTATCCACGCGATAGCCCACTACTGCCACGTGGTAGTCCTCTCGATGATTCTTCGAATATGATCAGCGGTATCGCCACACAGTGTCATTCTACCGCCGCGCGGTAGATACCTGAGATGATAGTCGATTTAATTCAAGGGCTAACGTCGGCGTTAACACTAGTGTCGCACGTTAACTTCCAATCCTTCCTCTTTCAGGATTTTTGGGGCATTACAATGATCCCCTCCTTTAATAAATTTCTTCTCGAAATTCTATTCATCGAAATTAAATCAGTACATAAGCATACAACATGATTTTATAAAAACAACTCGAGAAATTCATCTCGCATGGTTTGCTCGCTCTCCCATGTCAATTCTTCATGGCCAAAATTGTCCCAACAGACTTCGACTATCCAGATTGCTTTGTTACGTTGTTGTATGATTTTCGTATCCTCGATACGAATGGGTCTAACCTTCATCGTTAGCCCACTACCCACCAGTACCTGACCATCCGCAATCACTTGCGTAGGTGCTTGAAAAGCCTTTCGCAACACTGAGATGTGAAACAAATCATGCAAACCACATAGCTCCGTCGAAAGAGCTAGTCGATTAGCAACTTCACCAACTCTTTCTATCACTTCAAATGGACTAAGGTACCTCAGACTTAGCTTTTACAAGCGTCGAATCCTGGAAAAACCTTTAAATGGCTTTTTTATTTAGATATACTCAATCGCCCACCACAAACTCCACATTTCGGTGCTTGGCATTGTAGTACTTTGCTTGTCTATCCTGAGCCACCAATTACAATTCTCAAATAGTGTGTATAGTCGAATTGGCATCATCGATATCATTACGCTTATACAGCTTCGATTCGTCTATTTCTTCCCAAGCTAAAGTAGTATGGCATTTCCTACTGTATAAAGCTTCGAAGGGCGCTATCTGAATGATAGTTTGATAACTATTATTATAGGCAAACTCGATCATATAGAGATGGTCCTCCCACCTCTTCCTGAAATCCAAGGTGCACATATGGAGTGTATCCTCTATTGTCATGTTGGTCCTCTCGGTCTAACAATCTGTTTGCGGATGAAAGGTCATACTGAACTTCAGTTTAGTACCAAACAACTGGTGGATTAGCCTCCAATCATTAGAAGTAAAGCGTCCATCTCTGTCGCTGACGATGATATGGGGATACCATACAACCTTACTATGTTGTCAACATACAACTTAGCCAACTTTTCAACTGAATTGTCCCGCTTACTCGGTATGAAGTGCGATACCTTTATTAACCGGTCAATGATCACCCACTTTGTGCCATTCCCGCTATGTGATCTCGGCAACCCATGTATGAAATTCAGAGATGTCATCAAACTTCCACACTGGAATTGGCAACGACTTCAGAAAACCACCATGTTCCTGACATTCTACTTTTACCAAGGCGCAAGTATGGTACCTTGCCACGTAAAGAGCTATGTTCTTCTTTAAACCTGGCCACCAAAATATCTTTTTCATGTCCTTGTAAATCTTTTTTCTCCGGGGGTGGATTGAGTATTTAGTAAAGTGTGCCTCATACATCAACTCTTCCCGTAGTTTACCCACATTTAGGACGCACAAACAACCGTCCTTTCGCAAAAGACCATCATCCAAGCACAACTGGGAATCTGACCCATCCGCTGCATAGCACTTCATACTCTCATCGAGTTCCGTTGTTTGTCGAACCCTGTCCGCGAGGTCATATTGCACCTCCATCCAGTTCAAGCATGCATTTGTAGTGGTATTCTTGTCAACACAAGAAATGTCTAAAGCCTCCAACTCTTGAATCAGATGCTCATCATGCATCTGTAGCCAACTTTCCCGTACTAGACTCCTACGACTCAGGACATCTACGACCATATTTCTCTTCCCGGTAGTGTAATGTATCTCAAAGGTGTAGTCCCTAAGGAACTCCATCCACCTCCGTTGTCGCATGTTCAGATCCTTCTAATCTATTAAGTAATTAAGGCTCTTATGGTCCATGAAGATATCCACTTTCATGCCATATAAGTAGTGACGTCACAGCTTAAGTGCAAATATCACAGCCGCCAACTCCCATTCGTGTACTGGATAGTTTCGCTCATGCACTTTTAACTGGCATGATCCATAAGCTATAACCTTTCCGAATTGCAGAAGAATGCAGCCTAATACGCTCCTTGAAGCATCACTATATATCGCATAGTCGTCTGTACCACATGGTGAACTCAAGATAGGTGTCATGGTCAAGCGACTATTTAACTCCTCAAAAGACCGTGCGCACTCTGGCGTCCAAACGAACTTCTGATCTTTCCTTGTCAGTGTGTTGAGAGGTAAAGTTATCCGCAAAAAGTTCTCCACGAAGTGCCTGTAGTAGCCAACAAGTCCAAGAAAGATCCTAACTTCCACTACAGTAGATAATATAGACCACTCTCATATAGAAACGATCTTTGTCGGATCCACAACAATACCCTCTCCACTAACCATGTGGACAAGAAAATCCACCGACGACAGCCAAACTCACACTTTAAGAACTTGGCAAAGAGTTTATTTCTTCTTAGGGTATGCAAAACTAACCTGAAATGTTTCGCATATTCCTCTTCAGACTGAGAGTATACAAGTATGTCGTCAATAAAGACAATCACAAACAGGTCCAAGTACTGTCGAAATGTCCTATGTATTAGATCCATTAATACTGATGGAGTATTAGTGAGTCCAAAAAGCATCACAGTAAACTCATAATGTCCATAGCGTATACCAAACGCTGTCTTGGGAATATCACTTTCCCGAATTCTTAGCTTCCAGTATCCGGACTTCAAATCCAACTTCTAGTAGACAGTCGATCCAACCAGCTAATCAAACAGATCATCTATTCGAGGAACCAGATATTTGTTCTTTTCTACCAGCTTGTTAAGTTCACGATATTCAATGCATAGACGCAAGCCTCAGTACTTTTTCTTCACAAAGAGCAATGGTGTACTACACAGTGACATACTCAGATGTATATATCCTTTCTCTAGCAATTCTTGCAATTGAACATTCAGTTCTGCCATTTCCTTTGGCATCAATCAGTGCGGTGAGCTTGACATAGGTTTTGCACCTAGCACTAGCTCAATAATAAAGTCAATCTCTTGCTGGGGTGGAAGTCCAGGGAGATCTTTAGGACAATCATCTACAAACTCAAATACAATAGGATTGTCACTCAAACTGGGCTTTATCTCTACAGCTTCCAATAGCGTGAAAAACAATTTCACGCCCTTCTGAACCGCCTTGACTACTTGGAGAGCAGACATCAATATCTTGCTTGATCCTTGCATACCCGCGAACTTAGTCTTGTGTTCAGTGTTTACCCAGTATGACTTCCTTATAGTTGCAATCTATATAGGCACGCTATTCTGAGAGCCGGTCCATACCAAAGATTACATTAAACTCTGATATCGGCAACACAGATGCTTCTAAACCAAATTCATGACTTCCTATCCATAACTCAACACAGTAGGCTCGATCCGTGGGCATCAAGAACCCGTTTGACAGCAACACATTCACTCGATCTGTCGATATAAACGAAGGCACTTTGATACGCACCATGAAGTTCTCAAACAGAAAGGAATGAGAAGCTTCTATATCGAACAGTACTCTCATCGGATATTCCGATATCAAGACAAAGCCTAATTAAAAAAATCATAAACAAGCAACGCACAAGATACTAAGTATTGAAAGAAGTACAAATTGTATCTTAACTCATACCTTTTACGACGTCACTTTTTTATGGCCTCCTGTTGGCCAAGATTATAGACTCGGGGTTGCACTTGAGATGCAGTTGACTCCGTCACTGCTTTTCCCTTTTAAGCATAAGTCGCAACCATCTTTTTCTCCATCTTTGGAGGGCCACTCCGATATTATCGAGCCATGTTTCCCACCTTGACACATGTGTAATAAGTGAGCGGACCTCACCCTGTCGTCACTTCAGGTTTATTACAAGAAGCTGGTCCCGAAGACTGAGCCTTCTTCTTCCACTTTTTATATCCAAACTTTCTCGAGGTAAGTACTTTAAACTCTGGCTTCTACATCGCCAAGTCATTCTTACGTTGCACACGTTTCATATCTTGCTCGAGGGAACGGGTTGTATTGACCAAGGTAAGAAAACCTTGCGTCATCGATCCTGAGAGAAGCAATCACAAGTAATCTCTCAGGCCTTCATAGAACCGATTTGGTTTCCATTCCTCGTCTGCAAATGTAGAGCCTGCATACCTTCCCAATCTCGTAAATTCGTGCAAGTAGTCATCCACAGAACTCTCTCCTTGAGTTAGCCTTTAAAATTGGTTTTCATTGCAATCCACTGTATAGATGGAATATATCTCGCCAGAAAACACCTCGAGAATTCCTTCATCGAGATCTGAATCAACGTCTGACCAATAAACTGGTGCAGCTCTTACTCATCCCACCATAGTCTCGCCTCACCATCTAACAAGAAGGTAGCTATAGTGACATTCTACCACTCCTCCATTTCAGTTTTTGTCAGGATTCTCTTTATTCTTGAGAGCCATTCTTCGGCTTGTGTAGGGGTTCCAATTCCCTGCAAACACAAGAGGATTGAAACTCATTACGTGTTTCAATTTCTTTTCCGTCCCTCGCCTTGCGGTCACTGGCTCAATGGCTACTTGTCATACCGCCACATGTTCAAATACGCCAACCAGTTCCTAGACTACCACAGGGGTAGGAGGTTGTACTCTCCCTCCTTGTTGCGCATTGATTAATGTGAACACGACTTCAGCAACCAAATATATAGTTTCCAGAGAAGGAGGATGTGTTGGCACCTCAATTAGTGCATTACTCTCCACTGAGTGCTGGGGTTCCTGCTGTCCTGCACCACTTCTCGCTATCTATAATCGTGAAACACACAATTAAGCAATGCACAATATTGCTAAAAGAAATTATAGGAACACTCAAGTTCCTTCAACATGTGTTTTTTCATTTCTAAGTGGACCTTCATGGGTTCATTCATATTATAATGGTACACACATACACATGCTCACCACCCCTTAAAAGAATTCGACCACGAATTCGAATAAGATAGACCGACACCAGAAGCTGATACCAAATTGTAACACCTCCATCTATCACATAAAATATAAAACAGGGTCCGGTCGGGGCCCTATGCCATATTCCACAGATAGTCGGCGGAGTTACGCATCAATACCATATTATCGTATATGCATCCTAACTCAGAGCGCATTCTAACAGAAGCAGTTTAAGTTGTAGAACCCATATACCCGAAATGTACACTACACATATAAGAATGATAACCAAATACACCAAATGTTCTGGCCTTAAGGCCTTACAACTATTTCCTTTACAAAAAGTGTTTTTATACATCGACACGCAGGCTGACCACACATGAGAAACAGTAAACATTCGCCATTGGGCCTTCGAGGGCCAGCCAATTTTAGCATAATTGACTTCAGCCCGCTACTTTCCACTTGGCTCTCCAGCACTTGCATAGCATGACCCAACAAAACGTGGCAAACAAAGCAACAGTCAGCATTAGCTGACAAATTTATAATGACCCCACCCCTCACTTGGGGCGGCGGTTCTCCTTCACTACAAGCAATAACATATATATCTTTTGGCAAATAATAACGTTCACTTAAGAACCATTCGCCACAGACACAGGATCGATCAGCCACATGCCCCGTACACTCAAGGAATATTCTCGGTGTACCGGACTTTTCGGGTCCCACCACCATCCACAGTCCCAGACATGATGGTATACTTGAGCATTCTAGTCTTTCCGACTAAGGACCTAAGACTCTCATTATGCCAATGACGAAAGCCAGTTACTTTAGGTGATCTTGGTGCGAATGACATAATGCGGGTTCAGTTCAGCCACAACCCGTTGCTCAAATCGCCATGCCAATGCCGACGGTCACAGCCATCATGGCGAACGATGAGACGCGAGTCAGCCTCCCCTTGCCTGTTCGCCTCTCTGGCCTTTTTGCTAGGCACTCCAGGCTCTCAGCATCAATTGCCGCTCACATGTCCCCAGGACCTGAGCCGAAAATGATCAATATGGTTCTCATGGCCAATAGCAGGGCTCTCTAAGCTCATAGCTTCTCATGCTAAGCACCTTGTATCACTGATATAGGCTTCCCAACTGTTGGAACCGATGTTTCACATTTCCTGTGTTGAAGAATATAAACTCCTAGGTTATATTTGATCATGTCATGTGTTAATAGAGTGTGTAGGTTAACTGATGCAAGCAAAGGAAAAAGGCTCCAATGGATGTTACTGCCAAGCACTATCACTTACCGGGCCGCATTAGCCTCTCGATGAACCTCGAGACAGATTTCTCGAGACACTAGCCTACTGCCTAGCGCTAGTTCTACTGCAGGCGCTACCATAATGAATTATTTGGACTTGGCGCTCGGGAAGAAATCGGTGATAGTCTTACCGAGCCGCGTTAGACCTTCGACGAACGTCGAGCCAGATTCATCGAGGCGTTGGCCTACCTCCTGACGCTAGTACAATAGCAGGCGCTACCGAAATGAATTATTTGGACTTAGCGCTCTGGAAGAAATCGGCGCTAGCCCTACCGCATCGCGATTGCCGATCAGCGAATATTGACGCGTAGTTCTCGAATCATTGCGTCCAATATTACCGAGCGGTGGAAGCTATAACCGCGCGGCGCTAGCATAATTGAAACGGAAATTATTCATTTTGAATATTTCTTTATAGATTTAAAGGATAGCTGGCACAACAAGCGCGCAAACCTACCATCGGGCGCTAGTCTTACCGCCGACGATAGCCTATTTTCATGAAGACGTATAAAAGGTTGCCTTTGTTTTTGTGCCTTTTCAAGGATTCTGATTGAAGGACTGAAGAACGACAGGAGTACATGAATTCTAGGGTTTGGCCGCCTTCTTGTGCACTATTCCAAAAGTCTCCGTCATATAGGAAGAAAGTTGTCTCCCACCCGTTAGTAAACAAAGAACTCTGTTGATCCAAGATCTACATCGACTATGAAGAATCGACCGGTGGCGAGCAAACGAAGATCTAAAGCACCGTCAGTAGATCGCTCAACGGAGAAGTCATTAAGAGGGAGAACTTCATCCTTTAGAATATTTGCACTTTTACTCTTGTTATATTTCTTTTTTATTTAAACCGTGAGGAGAGGAAAATCGACCGGTAAGGGTCGTCGGAATCAGGGTAGGATTCCGGGGTAAATCATCCTGGGGATAGGGACGTCTAGATCGGAGGATCTAGCGGGGCTCTAAGACCATTCCTTGTGAGGAGGTGAAGAGTCGGCTCGAAGAATTTTCTTGGAGGGGAGAGGAGAGAGAGCCAACCGGTGGTGGAGCGGGTCGGTATAGAAAACAAAAGAGTTTTCATATTCACTGCCTTCGATCCCTGACGTCACAGGGATCACAATTTTGTAATTGTAAAACCATCTACTGTTAATTCTTGCAATGAAATATATTTTCTGTATTATTGCTTCTACGATTCTACTACGAACGTTAGGTTAATTTTCTGGTGTATAGTGTACGAGCAAATTCGTATAGGAAATCAAGTTCATAGACTTACTATCGTGCGTTAGCTACCTAACGCTCCGCGGTAGCTTCCAGAACTCGATTTCCTGGGATGAAATTTTTTTAATTCCATTTAACACATCCAACCTTATTCACCCCCCTCTAAGGTTGGCCACTAGATCCAATAAGTAGTATCAGAGCAAGGTTACTTCACAAAGTATTACAAAACCTGAAGTAAGATGGCCAACTCTGTACACGTATTCAATAAGGGTCAAGGTGTGAGTTGACCTCCAATATTCATGGGGAGTGACTACTGGAAGACTTGGATGAAAATATTTCTGATGACTCAAAGCATGTACGCATGGTCCACGATTGAGACAAAGTACACTACACCCACGGTCAAGGTTGGGGATACTACCGTAGAAAAACTGCGTGATAAGTGGAATGATGCAGATAAGCTTAGATGTACGAATAATGCCAAGGCTATGAACTCATTATTTTGTGCCTTGGACAAGACTGAATTTAAGAGGATATATAACTGCAAGACTGCTTACGATATATGGCGTCTTCTTGAGCTCACTCATGAAGGTACTTTGCAGCTAAAGGAGTCGAAGCTATTCTGACTCGAATCAGAATATGAATAGTTCTGGATGGAGATCAACGAGGATTTGGAAAGCATGTACACGTGCTTTACCAATATCTTCAACACGGCAAGATCTCTTAGAAAGAACTTTCCAAATGGTTACTTAGTGAGGAAGATCCTGCGATCTTTGCCTCCGTGCTTCAACCCGAAGATGACAGCTATTGCTGAGTCTCATGAGATCAGCACCCTAGAGATAGAGAGCCTCATCGGAAATCTGAAGACACATGAACTTGAATTGAAGATTCAAGCAGAGGAGTATCCTAGGGATGTATATAAGAATGGATTGGTGCAAAAGGCCGCAAAGGAGAAAAAATCTATTGAGGATTCTGAGGAGGAAGAGGAGGAGAGTCTCTATATCTGGGAGTTCAATAAATTCTTGAGGAATCCCAAGAAGCAGGAAAAATTCACGAAATTACTGAGGAGAGGAGCTGGAGAAGGCAGAAGGTGGAACAAGCCGCCGAAGGAGACAGGAAGCGATGATGAGAAGTCTTAGCTGGAATGCTATCACTGCCACAAGCCAGTGCACCTAAAGAGAGAATGCCCAAGACTCTAGAAGGAGGAAAAAGAAAAGGAAAGCTGGTACAAAGGGAAGAAAAAGGTGCTGAAGGCGCTCACATGGGATGATGATGGATCTGAAGAATCAAGCACCACAGACTACGGCAGTGAAGACGAGGTTAATCTTTGCCTAATGGGAAAGAATCAAGAAGATTCTGATGATGAGTCCAGTGTCCAAAGCGACACTGAGGTAACTCCACCTACTTATACTGAACTTCTCGAGATTTATGAAAATTTAGTTGATAAATTAGAAGGCGTTATTTCTGAGAAAAAGTACTTGAGAGCCGAGAATAAGAAAATCAAAAAGGACTTAGAAAAATTGAAAAGTGAGGTAATTAGAACTGGAAAAGAGAAGATCAAATGGCTTGAGTGCTCTCACTTGATGACAACAATCGGAGAACAAAAGGCAAGTCTCTCCAAGTCATCAGTGAGAACGAATAGTCTGACAAATGAAAAGAATTTCTTGGAGAAGAGACTTAACTTTTCACTTGCAAAGGTAGAGGAAGGCAAGAAACAATTTGCCAATCGGTGTGTGATGCTTTTGACAGAAAACACTGCCCTAAAGGCGAGAATCCATGATCTAAATTGTACCATCGAAAAGTTTGGCATAGGCCAAAAGTCCTTAAATATGTTGTTGGGTGAACAGTGTCATGGATCAGCGAAGTTTTGTCTAGGATATGTGATTCCAACATCACCACCGAGCGGAAATCACCATCACTCTGAGCCCAAGTCAATTTTTAAGAAATTAAAAGATAAGGTTAAGAGATCCGGAGGGCTATCCCCAACCTCAATCAAAAGCACGAGATACCCGATAAAGGCAGCATCCACTACTTACATTATGTGTGTGAACTGTCATAAGTTTGGTGACACATCTGGCTCATGTTTGAGGAAAGGTTCCACAAAAAATTTGCAAGTCTGGCTACCAAAGTCTTATACCTATCTTATGGGTGGGACAACTTGGGTAACCAGAACTTTACCCTCATCTTCTTTTTAGGTATTTTGGAAGGCTAAGGACATGAAGAATGTGTGGTACTTGGACTCTGGTTGCTCCAAGCACATGACGGGAGATAAAGATAAGTTCCTTAGCCTGGAGAAGAAGAAGGGTGGCATAGTGACCTTTGGGGACAACAGCAAAGGACGGATTTTGGGAATCGGCACTATAGGTAACAAGGCATTTTCTATCTTTAATATTCTGTTTATAGATGGACTTAAGCATAATATTATTCCATTAGCCAATTGTGTGATAAAGGTCTAGATGTCATATTTGAGTCATCTGCAAACACATGTAAAATTATTGATGCCAAATCTTCTAGTGTATTTCTTGTAGCTCATAGAAATCATAACGTGTACACTGTTAGTTTTGATGACATTTATTCATCTAATTTGAAATTCCTTGTTACTAAGAATGAGGTATTAGATCTTTGGCATAGGAGACTAGGACATACTGGTAACAAGCTTATTGTAAAACTATCGAGAAAGAAACTTGTGCGGGGTCTTCCCACCTTAAGCGGTAGTTTAAATGTCTTATGTGCTCCTTGTAAAAAAGGCAAATTTGTTAAAACTTTCTTCAAGAGAAAATCTGTAGTTTCCACGTCTAGACCACTCGAACTCATTCACATGGATCTGTTCGGACCCCTTAGTACGTGTAGTCTAGGTGGAAAATGATACACCTTTGTTATCATATATGAATTTTCACGCTATTACTGGACGATCTTTCTAGCAAACAAATCTAACACCTTTAGAGAATTCTCAACTCTCTGCACGCGTCTTCAAAATTAGAAAGAGCTAAAGATAAAATATATCAGATCAGATCATGGAGGAGAGTTTGAGAATGAGGACATCTCAAACCTATGTGATTCCTTAGGAATAAAGCACGAATTTTCTGCCCCACGCACTCCTCAACATAACAGAGTTGTTGAAAGAATGAATCTCACTCTTCAAGAATTAGCCCGCACAATGCTCGCCGAGTTCGGATTACCATGATCTTGTTGGGCAGAAGCCTTTAACATGGCTAGATACGTGATTAATCGAGTCATGCTTCGCCTTTTAAAGCGAACTCCATACGAGCTATATTTCGAAAGGAAACTCTCGGTATCGTACTTTAGGGTCTTTGGATGTCCGTGCTATATTCTTAACACTAAGGATCTTCTAGGGAAATTTGATGAAAAATATGATCTAGGTACCTTCTTAGGATACTCAAGCAAGAGTCCGGCCTATAGGATATACAATAAGAGGACCTTAGTGGTTGAAGAGTCGACTCATTTGCATTTCGATGAGAATTCCCCAACTAACGAGCCAAAGGCGAATGAAGTTGAGGTTGAAAAAAGTGTGCGGATTGGGGATGAGGATGATGAGAGAATCATGGAAAGTAAAACTAAAAGTTTTGAACAAGGTTATAGGGCTCCTAGTAATTTGATTTTTTTCAAAGCAACATCCCCGTTATCTAGTCATAGGAGAGCCATCTCAAGGAGTTAGAACTCGGTCTGCACTTCATGAATCTTTCTCAAACTTGTTCTTTCTATCTGATATTGAACCCAAGAACATTTTAGAAGCCTTAAAAGATGAATCATGGTTCTTGGCGATGAATGAGGAGATGAACTAATTCAAGCAAAGTAAGGTATGGGTGTTAGTGGAACGTCCAGATAACCATCCGGTCATAGGCTTGAAATGGGTGTTCAAAAATAAACTTGATGGTGAGTCTAGGATAACTAGAAACAAAGTGAGGCTGGTGGCTCAAGTATATTCTCAGATAGAGGTTGTGGATTTTGACGAATCATTTTCCCCGGTATCTCGTCTTGAGTCCATCCGTATGTTTTTAGCATTTGCTAGTTATAAGAAAATTAGATTGTACCAAATGGACATTAAGAGTGACTTCCTAAACGGATATATTAAGGAAGAGGTATATGTCGAGCAACCACCCGGTTTCATGAATGTCCCTTAGCCAAACCATGTATATAAGTTTGTTAAGGCCCTATACGGATTGAAGAAAGCACCTCGTGCTTGGTACGATAGGCTCACTACTTTTTTCTTAAATCATAGCTTTAGTCTGGGTAGTGCAGACACAACTCTATTTATAAATACCAAGAGTCCTGATCTAATTATCCTACAAATCTATTTGGATGATATCATTTTTGGGGCAATAAATGAAAAGATGTGTGAAGAAATTGTCACCCTAATGAAATCTGAATTCAAAATGAGCCTAGTAGGAGAACTTATCTATTTCCTAGGATTCCAGATTTCTCAGCGCCAAGACGGGATTTTTATAAGTCAATATAAATATGTAAAGATACGTTTGTGCGTTTTGGATATAAGAATTTGAAGCAAGTCAAAACTCCTATGAGTGCTTCTCTTAAATTAGGAAAATATGAAAGTGGCATTTCTGTCGATCAGACTGTGTTTAGAGGTATGATAGGATTAGTATTATATTTGAGTGCCTCTAGGCCAGATATCATGTTTGCGGTAGGAATGTGTGCTAGGTACCAAGTCGACCCGAAAGAGTCTCACATGAGAGCAGTGAAGCATATTTTTAGGTATCTTATAGGAACACAGAACCTTGGACTCTGGTACCCACATACCACCGATCTCACACTTCACGGGTACTAAGACTCAAATATGTTGGATGTTCACTTAATCGCAAGAGCACAAACGGTACATGACATTTCCTAGGACTGGCATTAGTCTCCTGGTCAAGCTGCAAACAGAACTCAGTTGCTCTCTCCACTTTTGAGGCTAAGTATGTTACCTTAAGAAGCTGTTGCGCTCAAGCACTATAGATGTCTCAAACGTTAGAAGACTTTGGCCTCAAGTGTAGGAACATTACACTTAGGTGCGACAACAAGAGTGCCATAGACTTGACATACAATCTAGTGCACCATTCGAGATCAAAACATATTGATGTGCGTCACCACTTCATTAGTGATCATATCTAAAATGAGAATGTTAGTGTAAGCTTCATTGGCACTGATGACCAACTAGCGGACATCTTCACTAAAACACTCCCAGATGCATGATTTTCTCTACTTTGACTCGAGCTAGGAGTTCTAGATCTCTCACCCTAGAATTTTTTCTTTACTGTTCTGTTTCTTGTGTTTGCATTTTTATTTTTTATTTTTTGGGTGGTTGCATTTTGTTTTGAGTTGTGCGTTTGAGTTTTTTTTAAAAAAAATCAAAAACAAAAAAAATAAGGAATTGCATTCTATGTCTCATGTGTTTCCATTTTCATTTTACAAAAAAAACAACAAAAAACAACAAAACTACAAAAAAAACTACTTCTGAGGTAAAACTATAATGCTATAAGCTCGCATGACTGCAACCTAGACCATAATAAGTACGTACAATGTTTGTCTTCAATCTCTTAATTTTTGTACACATTTTCCTCCGGTTATAGTGGGTTAAATCTCTAAGTTCTTAGTTATTGAGTGCGATAATACATGTTAGTGTATGTTGACTATGCCTCTAGGTATGTGTGAGGATTTAGATAGGGAAATTACTTCACACTATGCACTCATCCCTAGATGGAGCACTCATGTACAAATACTAGGCTTACATGTTATAACTCGTGACATTGTATTTTAACACGTTAGAGATACTTTGAATAATCAATGTCACAATCTATATGTGCTTGTATAACGATTAAAAACTTTGGGCCAACTCTTTAGTGCTAAGGTCCTATGTGTACAAGTTAAAGTGTATCTATCTAGGTGGATAGATTTTGAATGACTTGGGGCTCCTTGAACTCCAAAATATATAAACGTGATAGCTCAAAGAAAACTAAAAAAAGGAAATTCTGCAAGCTATCAAATGTCTTGTTAAGGACCCCCCCCCCCCAAGCAGTACTCATTCCTCCTGATAAGTCTTTATGAGCATTGTGAGGATGAACACCTTAGTTCAAAGAGTCATTTCGATCTTGTGCATAGACCAAAACTTAAGCTTAGTTCCCATAGTTTAATTCTTGGTATGACATAGATTATCTTGTGAGGTTATTATTCACTTTATTTCTCTTGTGTTAACATACTCAGGAGTCGAGATAAACATATAAAATAAGATATTTCTACTGATTTTCTCTCTTTCAATGCTACACGTACACATGTTATTACTTTATCTAACGCTTCCACGCATAAGAATTGGACTGAAACTCCACTATCTATTTTTTGCACAATGCGTACTAGCACATGATTTACACTAATGACATGTTTATAATGTTGTCAATTTGATAAAATGTATAACTCAAATAGCATTGTATCTCTACTCGTTGTGTTTAGTTCAGTCGGTGTCATCCAATTCACATAAACTCTAAAAAATGATTCATCTATGCTCGTGTATTTCCGCTCTTATATATGACCCATGTATTTCATAGTCTCTTATTTGCATTTTTTTGGTCAACCCTATGTCTCTTAATGTTTGCTTTACCTTGTGTGTGCACGATTTGCATTCTATCTTACCATTCATCATATCTCCTATTATTTTTTCCTTTATGTTTGGTAGGCCTTTCCCGCCCTTTTAATATTATCAACGGGGGAGAATAAGTTGTGTTATCGTGTTCATGAGTATTTCATGAGTATGAGTCATGGGTTAGGACAGATCACATGTAGGGGGAGCACGTTAATAATATATGCATATAGATAGGGGGAACAAGTCGAACAATAATAAGTTGTGTTATCGTGTTCATGAGTATTTCATGAGTATGAGTCACGGGTTAGGAGAGGTCACATGTAGGGGGAGCATGTTAACAATGTGTGCACATAGATAGGGGGAGCAAGTCGAACGTGTAGATAGGGGGAGCGTGCGTGTAGGGGATACATAAAGAACCTGCAACCTGATTGTTTGCTTATCACTCTTATTTTCTATATGCACTATATCTCATGTATTACTTATCATGAATGGGATTTGATATTATCAAAATGGGAGTTTGTTGGAACCGATGTTTCACATTTCCATTGTTTGAGAATATAAACTCCCAGGTTGTATTTGATCACGTCGTGTGTTGATAGAGTGTACAGGTTGACAAATGCAAGCAAAGGAAAATGGCTCTTATGGATGTTACTGCCAAGTGCTATCACTTACCACGCCGCATTAGCCTCTCGACGAACCTCGAGACAGATTTCTCGATACACTCGCCTACCTACTAGTGCTAGTTCTACTTCAGGCACTACCACAATGAATTATTTGGACTTTGTGCTCGGGAAGAAATCGGTGTTAGTCTTACCGCGCCTCGCTAGACCTTCGACGAACGTCGAGCCAGATTCGT
This sequence comes from Platanthera zijinensis, assembly GCA_039513925.1. Lineage (NCBI taxonomy): Eukaryota > Viridiplantae > Streptophyta > Magnoliopsida > Asparagales > Orchidaceae > Platanthera > Platanthera zijinensis. Next base: position 39,738,475 of record CM077098.1, read on the forward strand.
CAAGGTGCTGGCTTACCGCCTGACGCTAGTACTATCGCAGATGCTACCGAAATGAATTATTTGGACTTAGCGCTCTGGAAGAAATCGGCGCTATCCCTACCGCGCAGCGCTTGCCGATCGGCAAATATCGACGCGCTGTTCTCGAATCGTTGCGTCCAACATTACCGCATAGTGGAAGCTGTAACCGCGCGGCTCTAGCGTAATTGAAACGGCAAATATTCATTTTGAATATTTCTTTCCAGATTTAGAGGATAGCTGGCTTAACAAGCGCGCGAACCTACCGCTGGGCGCTAGTCTTACTGCCGGCGGTAGTCAATTTTCATGAAGACATATAAAAGGTTGCATTGGTTTCTATGCCTTTTCAAGAATTCTGATTGAAGTACCTAAGAATGACTGGAGAACATGAATTCTAGGGTTTGGCCGTCTTATTGTGCACCATTCCAAAAGTCTCCGTCGTAGAAGAAGAAAGTTGTCTCCCTCCTGTTAGTGAACGAAGAAACTCTGGCGATCCAAGATCTACATCGACTACGAAGAATCGACCGGTGGCGAGCAAACAATGATCTCAAGCACCGGCCGTAGATTGCTCAACGGAGAAGTCGTCAAGAGGGAGAACTTCATCCTTTAGAATATTTACATTTTTACTCTTGTTATATTTCCTTTGTCTTTAAACTGTGAGGAGAGGAAAATCGACCGGTAAGGGTCGTCGGAATCCGGGTAGGATTTTACGATAAATCATCCTGGGGATAGGGATGTCTAGATCGGATGATCTAACGAGGCTCTAAGACCCTTCCTTGTGAGGAGGTGAAGAGTTGGCTCAAAGACTTTTCATGGAGGGAAGAGGAGAGAGAGCCAACTTGTCCGTGGAGTGAGTCTGTATTGAAAACAAAAGAGTTTTTATTTTCAGCGCCTTCGATCCCCAACGTCACAAGGATCATAATTTTGTAATTGTAAAACCATCTACTATTAATTCTTGCAATGAAATATATTTTCTGTATTATTGCTTCTACGATTCTGTTGTGAACGTTAGGTTAATTTCTGGTGTGTGGTGTACGAGCGTATTCGCACAAGAAATCATGTTCATAGACTTACCGCCACGCGTTAGCTACCAAACGCTCCGCGGTAGCTTCCATAACTCGATTTCCTGGGACAACATTTTTAAAATTCCATTTAACGCATCCAACCTTATTCACCCCCCCCCTTTACAGTTGGACACTAGATCCAACATCAACCACATTCAGGCTGGCTCGCATGGCCACCTTAGCTGGGCTCACAAGGATCTCAGCTTTAAATAGTGGCCCCAGGTCTTTCAGAGACAGGCCTTATAGCTCATTGGAAGCTATTGTCGGCGGTAACACTACCACCGCTCGGTAGGGACAGAAGTTGCTTCTTCCCCATTTTAGGTGTTTTCCTGGAGATCACCTCCAGTATTATCACTACAGCATCCTGCACACCCCTTGACCCCAGATTCTACACATTTATCCTCACATTTTATATACAGAATCTTCTCTAGCATACAGATCAATTCATCACCAATCCTTACCAACCTGTCCAGATGGGCTTCACACAACATGCATATTCCGTACTTGGATTCTGGAGCTAATGCAAGTTTTTAGCTGAGATCATAATGTTCTACCCATTGGAAACCACCTTTTTCTTCACCTTTTGGTGAGGGGTTTAATGCACGTATGCAAATTGAGGACTTCACTTGTTCAAGGAGAAAGTCATTACCCTTATCGATTGCTTAGGAGCCATGCACTTGTTCTTTGATCCGGATAGAACTGATTGTCACATCTTCCTCTTAGATGATCTAGCGTCAACTTGTAATTCCGATCACAAGCTCACCTTGGATCGCTTCTCCTCTTAGCCTCCTTGACTTTCTTCCTCCTCTTCCCTCAAGAAGCTCAAGAACCAAGAGATAAAGTGTGAGAGAGGAAAATGAGAATGAAATCTCAAATCCAACCCTTAACAGCAAGCTACCATCGCGCGGAATCTGCTACCGTTGTGCGGTATCTGCTACCACCGTGTTGGAACCCTATTACTGATTTGGGCTAGGATCACTATTATTTATTTAGGATGATTAGTTTGACCCAATTTGTATAGTTCTTGGTCATAGGTTATTTTTTCAGGTATGTTACTTCAGAAGAATTCCAGAAAAGTGCAGTTCGACGAATGCAGAATTCGGATCGACAAAAGCTAAGCTCTATTTGACGAACGCCGAGCTCAGTTCGACGAACTCAAGAGTTCTAACTCTGAGTTTATCTCGACGAACTCTGCGCTCCGTTCGATGAATGATGATCTCAACTTAGAAGCTCAGCTCGATAAACTCCAGGCTCAGTTCGACGAACACTAGGCTCAGTTCGACGACCTCCAGGCGCAGTTTGACAAATTTCTAGTAGTGTTTATTGTTCAGGAAGTTTTATATTCTGAAGGCAGAAAGATTTTTTCAAGGCTTAATATTCAACAGTTACACTCTAATATTTAATGCTAATGAATATAGATGTTTAAGGCAGCATTAAATAAGGATTTATCACAGAGTTTAATTCTAATTAATTCCCAAGGGCAGTTATAATTCTCAGAGATTCTTCAGACATTTCAGAATGGATTTAATTCAAATGTTTGAATTCTCCTCGGAGATTATATATTCAGATTATTACTGCTTCAGGGGGTTACACACTTATACATACTGATTGACTGACTGATTTCTATTACTGACTTAGAGACTTACAGATCAACAAATATTCATCAGATTTTCTGCTTCAGTCTCTGCTAGTGCAAAGTCTTCATCAGTCAAATATTAGAAGGCCTATACAGTGAAGAAAAGCCTCCCCTCCTGATCTCAAATCTCTACTCAAATCAGGGGGATCTTTTTTCTTCATCATCCACTAAGTCTTCTAAGAGACTCTTGACAGAAAAGACAACATCTTTTTCTTATAGTTTATTTCTAAACTGTGTACAGGGTTTTTAACTCCCATCAAAAGTTATCTCTTGGTTCATAAGTCACTTGATCAAAAGACTTAAGATTGGTTTTTGAGCACCTTGTTGAAAGATCAAAGGGTTGCAAGATCTCCCATAGAAAATAGATCTTTTGGTGGCAGGGTACCTTATCAAAAACATGTAGTGGATTCCTACCAGGGTGCTAGAAGAGTAGATGTACCCAGATTTATTGGGGAACTACTATAAATCCTTGTGTTATCTGTGATTGATTGTTTTCTTTATTGTGTGTTATGATTATTTTCTTTATATATATATCATTAATTTTTAAAACCGCTATAAAAATAAATCAAAGTTTTAATATACTCAATTCACCCCCCCTCTAGAATAAAGTTAGATCTATCCCTCACTTTCAATTGGTATCAGAGCTCAAAAAGGAAGTTTATGTAGAACAAACACCAGGTTTTATCTCTCCAATTCACTCTTCTTATGTTTTTAAACTTAATAAAGCCCTTTATGGTCTTAAAAAAGCTCCAAGGGCCTTGTATGAGACCCTTGCTAGTTTTCTTTTAGAAAATATATTTAGCAGAGGCATGGTAGATAAAATATTGTTTTTTAGACATCATAAATCCAAAATTTTACTAGTTCAAATATATGTTGATGACATAATTTTTGGTTCTACTATTTCAAAACTTTGCAAAAGGTTTTTTGACCTAATGTGTTAAAAGTTTGAAATGAGTACCATGGGTGAATTATCCTACTTCCTTGGTTTACAAGTGAAGCAAACACCTGATGGCATTTTTATATCTCAATGTAAATATGCTAAAGAGCTAATAAAAAGATTTGGGATGTAAGATGCCTCCTCTATGAAAACACTCATGCCCTTTAATGTTGTAGTTGATAATAAAGAACATGGTAAACCTATTGATCAGAAAATATATAGGACAATCATTGGGTCCCTATTATATTTAATAGCAAGTATGCCTGACATTATGTTTGCAACCTGTATTTGTTCTAGTTTCCAAGTAAATCCTAAAGAATCTCATCTAATTTTAGTAAAAAGGATTTTAAGATATATAAATGGTTGTCCAAATCTTGGTCTCTGGTATCCTATTGAGTCAGGATTTGAATTAACTAGATTCACAGATGTTGACTATGCTTGATACAGAGTTGATAGAAATAGCACATCAGGAACGTGTCAGTTTCTTTGTGATAGGCTCGTGTCATGTTTTTTCAAAAAACAAACATCTGTTTCTACTTCAACTGTTGAAGCTGAATACATTACAGCTGATAGTTGTTGTTCATAGATTTTGTGGATTCAAAATAAGTTACTAGATTATGGTTATAACTTAAATAATTCAACTATTTTCTGTGATAACACTATTGCAATATAAATTGCACAGAATCCATTCCTTCATAGTAGGACTAAACATATAGAAATTAGGCATCATTTTCTAAGAGATAATGTAGACAAAAATAAAATTAATCTTGTTTTAATTTCTACTGATTTTCAAAGAGCTGATATTTTCACTAAACCTTTAGATGAAAAGAAACATATATTCTTCTTAAATCAGTTAGGAATGATAAATGGAGAATCATTAATTTGATCTTTTGTTCTGAGATCGACGAATTGGACACCTTTCGTCGAACGGAGATCGACAAACTGTGAACTTTTCGTGAAACGTTTGTCGAACAAAGATTAACGAACTTTCTTTGAGAAACTTTCATCGAATGGAGATCGACGGATTAGTTTCTAGTACTTTTCATCGAACTGAGCTCGAAGAAATGTATTTCTTTCATGAAACTTTTGTCAAACAAAGATAGACGAAATGTATTTCTTTTGATAATTTATCATCGAATAGATTTCGATGTTTTGCTTTTTGTCGAACAAAGTTCGCCTTTTCGACTTCTGAAAACTTATAATTAGGTTTTAATCAAACTCTATCCCACGCATTTATATTTCCCTTGCGCTTGATCTCTTTATTTTGCAGGACAATGGAAATTTCTCAAGCGATTCTATCAGCAATGAAATTTGATGTTGGATTTTATATTGATATGGATTCATTCAGTCATTCATATCAAGTTTTCTAATATATTCTAAAACTCTTTGAGATTCAGAATCTGCGAAAGTTTATGTCAACCAAGATCAAACTACCACTGGCAGAAATCAAAGAGTGGATCCATACAGCCCAATTTCAGGATTCCCCAATTATTATTGGTTCTATTTCTGGCAATCAGGTTCCTCTTACACCTGAAATTATTTCTGAATTTTTCGGTTTTGTTAATGGAAATGATGATATCGAACTATCTAGTTCTGAATTTTCAATAATGTTAGATAGATTGGGTCACTCCCAGGGAAACCCTAATCACTTTTTGAAAATGAACTTTTCAATAGAATACAAATTCTTAGCTGATATAGTCGGTAAAGTACTTCTAGGCAAGCATTCAGCCCACGACTATGTTACCAGGCATCAGTTCCACTTGATGTGTGCCTTGGTTGATCAGAAATCTATAAACTGGGGGTCAATTCTTTTTTACTCCATTAAGAAGAAGGTTACCAGTAAGTCTGGAGGTTAAGGCAGGATAATAGGCATTTTCCTACAGGCAAAGTGTCCAGAACTTTTGCTCTATCAAACCATTCATATAAATGCTTCCAAGAGGATTCCCTCTGCCTTATTTAGAAGATGCGAGAGGGTAATCCCTAAGCCTCCAAGGGCTACTCCCTCTAGGGTTGCTTCTGAAAGCACTAGGGCTATTATAGCCACTCTCTCAACCCTAGAAGAGGTCTCTTCTCCTCATGCTTCTTATCCTCTACCATCTCCTCACCATTCACCTAGACCTTCTAGACCACCTACTCTACAACATACTTTGTCGGTAGATGTTCCATATTCATCCCTGAATCCTCCTTTAGAGATGAATCAGTCACCTCTCTTATCTCCACCTCATTCTTCTACACTTCTATCATCTTCTCTTCACTTCTCTCTGCTTGATTCATCTCCACCTCATTCATCTCACAGAAATTATCTCCACCTCACTCACCTTTCCAGAAGATTATTCTTGATGTCATTCCTCCTATCATCAATCTTCAATCTGTTCTACAGACATCTTCTCCTTGTCCAAACTGTGTTAACAACTCTACTCCTTCTACTTCCATTCCATCTACTTCCAATCCATCCTCTATATCTGCTCAGAATACTTCTGAGTATATGTATTTGGATTTCTCTTCCATTGCCAATAATCTTTTTGACTTCATTACTCCTACTCTCAGGACTCTAATAGATGAAACCTTGGCTCCTCTTGTTGATACTATCTCTGACCTTTCTTCTAAGCTAGCCTCCTTAAATTTGTACCTTCTTCTGGGGGCCTAGATTCAGTTATCTCTGGATCTAGGCAGGGGGAGATGTTTAATGAAGAAGCTCCTCATACTGTAGTTCCATTTACAACAATTACAGAATTAGTTTTTGCAGCAACAGCAGTAGTGGTTGATGAAAGTCATGATTCATAAATTCTTGAAGTTATTTCAGTTGAAGAAGCAGCAGAAGCAGCAGTTCCAGAAGTTCTAACTGTTGGTGATGTTATTATTCATCCCATAGTTGACTTACTTTCTTTATTATCTTATTTTGATGTTCTGCCCAGTTCTCCTCCAAGTTTTCTAGTTTTTGAAAATAATGTTTCTAAAATATTAGTATGTTATATTTCTCCCATTGATGCTTCAGTCTTAGAAGAGATTAGATCTAGTTTAAGAATTATTTCTACTAGTTCTTCTCCAGTTTCTCAGATTGTAGTAGTAGTTGATAATATAATGGATATTATAGAATAAGCTTCTTCCCCTTCTACTTTTGAATGGGATGAAACTCCAATACCAAATTTTGATGATCTTCTTAATGAAGATATGGAAAAAGAAGATGATAGTATATATACACAAGTTGATACAGATGATGTACATACATGGCCAAAGGATCAGGTTGTTGATCATACTGATTTATATAGACAGATAGATGATTTATATGATCAGTCTGTAGAAGAATCTAATGATAATGTAGAGTTAGATGATTCAAAAGACTCTGGGTCTAAGAAAATAAAATTAAATAAGAAGGCTCCAACTAAGGTTGCTCCTCAACCTTCATCAACTTCAGATATTCCATATTACATTCTGCATGGAATTTATCTCACTACAGACCTTCCATACTGGATGAGATTCTCCAAAAAGTAGCAGAAAAGTAGGGAGAAGATGAGGAGATATCATTCTCCACCTCAAAAGTCTTGGAGAGGACCTCCTACATCTCCTCCTCCAACTGCAGGGTCAGCTGGTAGTATCTCTTCTTCTCATAGGTCTTCTTCACATCATTCTAGACCTTCTTAGGTCAGGCAGGATAAACCTACCAGGTCTGATTCTCATAGTAGACAGCAATAGCATACAAATCAAAGCAGCTGTCAATAGCATTCAAGCCAAGAGAGGCCACCTTCTCTTTTATATGATCCAGAACTAGACAAGTGTTTAGAATGGCAAGATTCAATAAGCAGGTTGCTCTTTCTCAAATTAAGAAAGCAAGGACAGAGGGTAAGGACCCCTCACAATTCTCTACTATGTCATCCTACAGGAAACAAGAACTGGACAGATATTCAAAGAAGTGTTTATTCAATGTTGATAAGTACATGAGTCTGCATACAGAGGTAGTAGTTCCAAGAACCACCTCCCTGAAAATCATAGGTTCTCAAGACCTAACAATGAGTAAAAGAGAATCTGAAGATCCAAACAAAAAGCTGATTTTCACAAAATCATCTCCAGATTCTCCATCAACAGCTCCTCAGAAAGGCTCTTAATTTTGTTTATAAGTTTTAAACTTTGTTGATGATTATGTACTCTCAAAGCACTTGCTTTATATCTGCTTAAAATTTTATGATTCTGTCAGAATATTTTTGCTTTGTGTTTTTTTGTTTTTGATAGTATCCTCACCTAAATAGGGGGAGATTGTTGGAACCCTATTACTGATTTCGGCTAGGATCACTTTTATTTATTTAGGAAGATTAGTTTGACCTAATTTGGATAGTTCCGGGACAAATGTTATTTTTCAAGGGTTGTTACTTTAGAAGAATTCCAGAAAAGTGCAGTTCGACGAACGTAGAATTCTGATCGACCAAAGCTGAGCTCTGTTCGACGAACGCCGAGCTCTGTTCGACGAACTCAGAGTTCTAACTCTAAGTTTATCTTGACAAACTCTGGGCTCCATTCGACGAACGATGATCTCAACTTAGAAGCTCAGCTCGATGAACTCCAGGCTCAGTTTGACAAACTCAAGGCTCAGTTCGATGATCTCCAGGCGCAATTCGAAGAATTTCTTGTAGTGTTCATTGTTCAGGAAATTTTATATTTTGAAGGCAGAAAGATTTTTTTCAAGGCTTAATCTCATGCAGTTACACTCTGATATTTAAATGCTAATGAATATAGCTATTTAAGACAGCATTAAATAAGGTTTTATCACAGAGTATAATTCTAATTAATTCCCAAGGGCAGTTATAATTCTAAGAGATTCTTTAGACATTTCAGAATAGATTTAATTCAAATGTTTGAATTCTCCTCAGAGATTACATATTCAGATTATTACTGCTTCAGGGGGTTACATACTTATACATACAGATTGACTGATTGATTTCTGTTACTGACTTAGAGACTTACAGATCAACAAATATTAATCAGATTTTCTGCTTCAGTCTCTACTAGTGCAAAGTCTTCATCAGTCAAATACTAGAAGGCCTACACCCTGAAGAAAAGCCTCCCCTCCTGATCTCAAATCTCTACTCAAATCATGGGGAGCTTTTTGCTTCATCATCCACTATGTCTTCTTAGAGACACTTGACAAAGAAGACAACATCTTTTTCTTATAGTTTTGATGGAGCCAACTACCCCCAACATGTTGACATGGAGCGTCCCCCTCCCGTCTACTGTGTGATTCGGTACATGTTGATATGGAGGCTCCCCTTCTTGATGATTTTGGCGAACCGGATGATGGTTGTGTCGGCACGCGATGGATGATATTTCCTTGCCTCCAAACAAAGACTTGTGGTGCCGTGATGACGATGTGAAGCGACACCAAAATTATCCGCCTGCGGTGCAAACCAATCTAACAATATTTATTTATGTCATTTTATATTTTGCAATGTTTATGGCAATGTTTATGTCATGTTGTAATGTTTAATTTCATATGTGTGTGAAGTCTTTTTCTTAAGGGTTGCATATAGCCAAGACAATGATGTAAAGCCTATAAAAGGCTAAGTGTTGTTCATTTTTACTTAGAGAATTAAAAGAATTAAAACCCTAACTCCTTATCTTGAGAAAATATTCTCTTCTCCTCTTTGGCTGCCCCCTCCCTTCCTCCTCCCCTTGGCCACCGGCCATATCCTTCCCCCCTTCCTCTACCCAAGCAGCCACCCCCCTCCTATACCCGAGCAGCCACCCCCTTCACCACTCGAGCAGCCACGCCCCCCCCCCCCTTCTCCACCAGAGAAGCCCTCTCAAAATAACCCGACCAGCCACTGTCCCCCCCCCCCTCTACTCGAGAAACCACCTCCCTCCTCTACCTGAGCAGCCACCTCCCCTACACCACCCGAGCAGCCCTCTCAAGCCAACCTGACCAACAACCCTTAAACCAAGAACCGGCCAGCCAACTCCCTTTGGTGGAATCCGAGCCAAGGCCTCTTCTAGCGTGATCCGAGGAAGGTAACTTGTTTTCCCTCCAACCAGTATGGTTTCGGTGGAATCGGAAAGGAACGATCCTCTCATACTCATTGACATCCGAGCGGGGTAACAAACATTCTTCCACTGGTTAATGTGATTTCCCTCTTGATCGATCTTGTGGCATATGCATATTGTGTGGCTTGTGAAATGCTTGAATTTTCGTAGTTAATTTCTTCATATAACTTGTTGGAGTTTTCATTTTTTCCATTTTAAGTTCGTGAGGCGTGGCGACCCTAGTTTTATTTTGTTGGGAGAGAACCACCCTTGTCCGAATCTTTGTTTTTTGGTGGATTCTCTTTTGGTACAACAACGCTCGACCGAACTGTGTGGGTTACTTTCGCTTGAGAGGACCTTGGCCTATCGCCTTGGTATTATGTTGAAGGGCTTTGCGAACCCTCCATAGACTTTGTTTTATAAATGTCCAAGTATTGATATACTGCATTTTTATGCTTGAGCGTGAACTGAGATTTGCCGGAGAGCGTTGCATTTAGTTACGTCTGATACCATAACGCCTAAGGGTTGAACCTACATCAAGTTTATTTCTAAACTATGTATAGGGTTTTTAACTCCCTTCAAAAGTTATCTCTTTTTTCAGAAGTCACCTGATCAAAAGACTTAAGCTTGGTTTTTTAGCACCTAGTCAAAAGCTCAAAGGGTTGCAAGATCTCCCTTAGAAAATAAATCTTCTGGTGGCAGGGCACCTGATCAAAAACCTGTAGTGGATTCCTTTTAGGGTGGTAGAAGAGTAGACGTACCCAGATTTATTGGAGAACTACTATAAATCCTTGTGTCGTCTGTGATTGATTGTTTTTTTATTGTATGATGTGATTATTTTCTTTATACATATATCATTAATATTTAAATCCGCTATAAAAAAATCAAAGTTTTAATATACTTTATTCACCCCCCTCTAGAGTAAAGTTAGCTCAATCCCTCACTTTCACGCAGCGTGGTATCAAAGGTGGTCTCCTCTTGGGCTAATTGACATCGCTCTAATGCACAAACCAGCCTCCACCGCACGACCACATGGCAACCTACCGCCAATGTTATCTTACTACCGTTGTGTGTTAGCTCACTAATGCCCCGCAGTAGTCTATCAACGATTCGTCGAAAGTTTTGAGTGTGTCGAGTGGTATCGCCACGTGATAGCCCACTACCGTCGCACAGTAGGCCTCTCGACGATTCGTCAAATATGATCAGCGGTATCGCCATGCGGTATCATTCTACCGCTACGCGGTAGATACCCGAGACGACAGTCAATTTAATTCAAGGGCTAATGTAAACTTTAAATGTAGCACCACGCATTAACTTCCAATCCTTCCTTTTTCAGTATTTTAGGGGCATTACATTCTGGATGTTCTAAAGAGGAGCAAAAGACATGTCAAGAGGCAAGCTAAGGAGATTGTATCCCTACAGTAAGTTGCTTCCCTACAGTCTGAATTAGCACCATTGCTTGATCAGATAAGGAGGGAAGTTAGCCAACTCAAGACAATCTCAATCATTCAAATTGGGACCATCAACCATAAGAATAAGATCATCTTGGATCTTGAAGAGAAGCTCCATAAGGATAAAAAGATTATGGCTGAATTCAGTAAGCCCAAGACAGTGTTGCCACTTATAGACTCCTTCACCTCTCAAAAGGATAAGAGCGGTTTGGGGTTCAAGTGGAAGTCTTGATATGCCAATCCCAAAGGGAAATGCAAAGCTCATGTAGTGCCTATAACAACCTTTCACAAGGTAATACTCCTATCAAATAAGTATGATCAAGATAGCATTTATGGTCATTGGAAAAATAGGAACTCTGCTTGTAAGAATACAAGGGTATCTTATAATGGAGGGAGAAATGACATGGGTGTGAGTGCACTGAAGGCTTCCCATGAGGAAATCCAGATGGCCCATCATGGACCATTTGTATTTGGTGCTCCAGCCCCCACACTCAAGGATAAGGGAGTGGTCTATTCTCAGGCTCTTCCAGCAAAAACCCAGACCAAGAGTAAGTCAGTCAGTAAGCCTGACTTGGCTATCTCTGTGGCCATTAACAGCATGTCAATTGCAAAGAAGATTGATATTGGTGGAACTCAGAGTAAGCCAAGTACATCTACTGGCAAACTCACTTTCAGTCAAATTTTTGTCGAAAGAAATAAGAAAAAGGTAGTTGTTCTCCCTTCTGAACAGATAACTGTTGACTCCTTGTATTCCATAAGGGTTGTTCATAAGAGGAGATACAACATTCATGAATGTTGGCGTTGTGGTAAAATGGGACACTTTGTCATAGATTGTTGGCACAACCATAGTGTGCCAAGGGCAAAAGTGAGTCTTCCTGTCAGGAATGCTGCAGGTAGAAATGTTTAGTTTCAAGCTAACAAGAACCAAGGACCCGATCCATTTTGGGGTCCTAAGGTATACAAAACTGTATTTGCATGATAGTCCAAGTACCCATGCACTAATATGGTACTTGGACAATGGATATTCCATACATATGATAGGAACAAGGAGCAACCTGAAAGATTATTCTCCTGTGAAGAATGGGCCTAAGGTGATATTTTGAGGTTCAAATAGAGGAGTCACAAAAGTTTATGGTATGATCACAAATGTCATAGTATCCATCACAAAAGTAGCTTATCTGGAAGGATTGTAGCACAATCTGATTAGCATAAGCCAACTATGTGACATTGGTGATGTCATTGCTTTTCACAAGGATGAGTGTCTGATCAAAAGGTCAAGTGACCAAGAGGTCATTTTGACAGGCACTAAGAGTGGAAATATATATTGTTTAAACTTCTTATGTTTAAGTATAGACTCACCAATATGTCTTGTAGAAAATGAGAAAGTCTTTTATTGTGTGCAATGGCACAAGAGGCTTGCTCACTTGAACTAGAAGATAATTAGCAAGCTCTTCAGTGAAGGGCTAGTCAGAAATGGACCCGATATAAGATGCACCAAGGAGGGCATTTGCTATGCATGTCAAATGGGCAAGCATACTAAAGCATCCTTTAAGAGCATTGGGGCCAAGGATTCGGAGGGGAGTTTATACCTCTTGCATATGGACTTGTTTGGTCTTATGCCAGTTCATAGTCTAAGTAGAAAAGTCTATACACTTGTGAAAGTTTATGACTATTCCAAATTTGCTTAAGTTTTCTTTCTAAAAAAAGTATGAAACCCTAGACATCTTCATGACCTCTGTTAGGCAAATTCAGAATGAAAAGAGCAATTCTGTGGTCAAAATTAAAAGTGACCATGGCACTGAATTTTAGTCTGAAGGCATGATAAAGTTCTGTGAAGAACTAAGGATTTACCAGGAATTTTTTTCCCTAGAACATCCCAGCAAAATGGGATTACTAGGAGGAAAAATAGAACTTTCATAGAAGCTGGCAAGACACAACTTAGTACACTTCTCTACCAGAATACTTCCAGACTGAGGTAGTAAACACTGCTTGTCGTGTGTTGAATAGAGCTTCTATCAACAAGTATCATAATAAGACACCCTATGAGTTTATGAAAGGCAGAAAACCAAATCTAGCCTATCTTAGGATTATTGGAAGCAAGTGCTTTATGCTCAATAATGGGAAGTCCTACTTAATAAAGTTTGCTACCAAATCCTATGAAGGGATATTTGTTGGGTACAATAATAATAGCAAAGCATATATAGTCTACAACCTAGAAAAATCAAGTTATAGAAGAGTCTGTAAATGTTGTGTTTGATGAATCATCCATGATTAACAATGAGCTACCTAGCTCCTCTAGATCTATATATATAGAGCTAAAGATGGATAATATAACCATAAAGGACACTTCTCTAACTACCTAAGAAGAAGATGATGGTTTGTGCATTCCTGAACAAGGACAAAGTATACAGGATATGGGTAAACACTAGCAGGATTCAGACACAGAAGTTCATGAAGCTGAAGAAAGAATGCTGAAAGTTATTACTTAAAGGTTAGCTAGTCACCTAGAGGGAGGGTGAATAGGTCTTCGAAGTTACCTAAGCCTTTTTGCTTGTTTATAAATTTGGTGATCTAGAGCTTGTCCTAATTACCTGCAATACAAGAAAGAAACAAGCAACACGGCAAGTACATAAATATTTATAGTGGTTCCCAATTGGGTACATCCACTTTCCCTCCCACCTATCCAACTGATTTGTTGGACTAGGCACAAACTCCACCAATATGATCCTCAGAGATTACACCTCAGGCCCTCAGCCTTACAATCAGGTTCTCTTCAGAACCCTACCTCAGAACCACAATGGTTCCTACCTCAGAGCCCTGCAGTGCTCCTACAACTCATTGGTCCTCAAACCACCTACCTAAGCCTTATCTCTAAGGCATGCAGCTCAGGCTTTTAAGCCCTACAACTTCAAGCACAAGGCCCTACTCTCAGAGTGTTGCAGCACTCTTATAGCTTAGTACCCTTCCAGGTACCTACCTCAGTGCCCTTCTAGGCACCTACAACTTAGGATCCTCCAAGGCCTACAACTCAATGACACACTTCTCATATATAGCTCAGTGACCCAACATTCAACTACCTCATGCACTAGGCCCTACACTCAGGCTGGGAGGACAGCCCTACCTCAAATCCACACTTGGATCCTACCTCAGAGAGAAGCACTCTCCTACCTCAAACAATTAAGCCCTACAGCTCAGATCACACTTGGATCCAACCTCAGAGAGTAGCACTCTCCTATCTCAAGCAATTTAGCCCTAAAGCTCAGATCCACACTTGGATCCTACCTCAATACCCAAGTAGGGAACCTACCTCATTAACTCATTAGTCACCTACTACTCAAGCACAAAGTTCCCTACACTCAAATTCAGATAAACTGAATCCTACAGGAGATTAATCAACAAAATTGAAATACTGAACTCAGAGAAAATTCTCTGTGTCTAACTTGCTGGACTGAGCAGATATCATTCCATCCCACTTGATGTAGAAGGAATTAGTCTTCTTCTATAGCTTCTAATTTATCTACTGTACTGAAGGAAGTAACTACTATTGAAAGCTTACAGCCCTTCACACAGCTATCTTCTCTTGCTGATAGATTGAATCAGCCAACTTGTTCTTCAAGGAACACTCTTGCTGAACTAGAAGAAGCTTTAGTTATCTTTGCCTTTTGTCTTTCACTGCTAGACTTTGCTTTCAAGCTTATCGAATAAGATGAAGTCCATCCGTCTCTATTTCATTTTCTACTTCCATTTTCGTTAACCCTAATCTTATTTTCTTCTCTTCCTTTTATATCTGTTGATTTGAATCAACGGCACAATTTGAATATGGGCCGAGTTAAGTATGGTGAGCGCCACCTCCCTCAGAAGAAGACAAACAGTAGCTTCCGACCCTACTGTAGCTTTCCCGCAACGGCATGAAGTACATGGACTAAGCTCGACGAAATGTGCTGTCTTAGCACGGCATGTAGTACTTGGACTAAGCTCGATGATCGTCAAGCAGAGATCGATGAACTCTGTAATGAGCTCGATGAAATCTGAATCTTCAACCTTTAACTTGAGCTCGACGAAAGGTGAGCTCAGCTCGACGAACTCTTAATTTTCAAACTTTAACTTAAGCTCGATGAAAGGTGAGCTCAGCTCGATGAACTCTGAATCTTCAAACTTTAACTTGAGCTCGATTATCTGTGAGCTTAGCTCGACGAACTCTGAACTCAGTTCGACGAAATCCACTTTCTGGACTTAGAAAATTTCTATTGTCTTTGACTCAGCGGTTCCTTATCAACTATCTCCGCGGTTTCTTCTTCACAGTTGAGACTCTTCTATCTCATCGGTTCTTTCTCAACTATCTCACTGGTTTCTTCTTCATAGTTGAGATTGTCTTCTATCTCAGCGGTTTAGCTGAGACCAACACTTCTCTTAATATTTTGTGTTGAGCTTCTCAGCTGTCTCAGCGGTTCTGCTGAGATATTCTTCTTAGTTGTCTCAGCTATCTCAGCAAATATGCCTTAGTAAAATTTTCAAACTTCCAGCTTCCTTTTCCTGTTCATCTGTCCAATCAAGGACCACCTGTATGCATGAACTCAAGCACACATCAAATACATTATATGTGTATGTCATTGACCAGTTTGACTTCTTAAAAATATAGGACATTGGGATCAATGGACCCAACAATCGCCCCCTATTTGAAGAAGTCAAAACTTAGCTTGATCAATAAAACAGGTCATGACATACACAGTATATTAAAAAAACTTGTGCAACATCATAAGAGTTTGAAAATGTTACCACATTACTCATGCCTGTGGAGAATTTTACTTACTCCTCCTGGCATGCTTCTCTCCTGGGTGAGCCATCCTTACTACTTTAGTGCTGAAACAACTTCAGCACCACCTAGCTTTGAGCCTCCTGTATCTTGGCTTGGTCAGATCTTGATTAAGTCTATGCTTCCTTCCCCCTAACTCCTCTCCCCCTTTGTTGACTTCTGCAATAGGGAGATTTTTTGTGGAGTTTTTCTCTCCCTATCTGTCTGGGGATGATCCGCCTTCTTTGGCTTAATTCCATTTCAGTTGTTGGGCTTGCTCCCCCTTAACTATTGCACACTATCTTCATTATTTGGAGGAAGAACTTGTACTACCTGCAAAATGGACAATGCAACATATGGTAGAAGAGAGAATTAAAGCCACACAAGATTCAACATACCCAATTCAAATTTGGAGGTGTTGAACTTTGCTTCATCCAGTGGCTTAGTGAAGATATCAGCCACTTGCTTGTCTTTAGAGACAAACTCAAGGCTGATGTCTTTCCTTTCCACATGTTCTCTAATGAAATGATACCTAATTTCTATATGCTTAGTCCTGCTATGGGCGACATGATTCCTAGCTATAGAAATTGCACTAGTAGAATCACAAAAGTATGGAGTTCTACTTATCTGTATATTGTAGTCCTTAGTTGATGTTGGATCCACAGCAACTGAGCACAACAGCTCCCAGCTGAAATATACTCTGACTCAGCAGTGAAGATTGTAACACTTGTTTGCTTCTTGCTACTCAAAGAGATAAGCCTTCCACCAAGGAATTGATAGGAGCCAGATGTGCTCTTCCTGTCCTCCTTGCAGCCTACAAAATCTGCATCTGAATAGCTTGTTAGTTCAAACTCCCCATTCCTAGGGTACCATAAGCCAAGATCTGGGGTGCCCTTAAGATATCTCAAGATTCTTTTCACAGCAGTGTAGTGAGACTCTTTAGGGCAGGTCATATACCTAGCACAAACACATGTTGCATACATAATGTCAGGCCTACTTGTACTAAGGTAGAGAAGGGAGCCAACTATACCTCTATAAAAAGTTGGATCAATAGGTTTCCCTGGATCATCTTTGCTTATAGGCATATTGAGCTCATGGGAGTTCATATGGTGGAAGCATTATCCATACAATACTTCTTGATTAGCTCCCTGGTGAACTTTTACTGGGATATGGATAGACCATCATCAGTCTGTCTTACTTGGAGTCCCAAGAAGAACTTCAATTCACCCATACTACTCATCTCAAACTTCCCCTGCATAAGTTTTGTAAACATCCTATAAAGGTTGTCATCAGTAGAGCCAAATATTATGTCATCAACATAAATCTTGACTAGGATGATCTTGCCCATAGATTCCCTTAGGAATAGGGTCTTTTCTATCTTCCCCCTTGAGAATTTGTTCTCAATGAGGAAGGTAAAAATGTTTCATACCATGCTCTAGGGGCTTGCTTGAGCTCATATAGCGCTTTCCTAAGTCTATAAATAGCAGTAGGAGAGTTAGAATCTATAAAACCTGGAGGCTGGTCTACATAGACCTCTTTTTTCAAGTTTCCATTCAGGAAGGCTGACTTCACATCCATCTGGAATACTTTGAATCCTTGGAAGGCTGCAAATGCAAGGAACAGTCTGATTGCTTCCAACCTTGCAACTAGGGCAAAAGTCTGATCATAATCAATCCTCTCTTCCTGTCTATACCCCTTGGCCACCAGTCTAGCCATATTCTTTATTATAATTCTATTTTAATCAAGTTTATTTCTAAAAATCCACTTGACTCTAATGACATTATGTCCATCTAGTCTGGGAACCAGCTTCCATACCTTGCATCTTTTGAACTGGTTCAGTTTTTCTTGTATTGCACCAATCCAGAATTGGTCTTGATTTGCCACTTCAAATTTCTTGAGCTCTTCTTGTGACAGGAAGCTTGAGTAAAGAGCTGTGTTGTAACTCCTGCTTTTGTTTTGTACACCTTGGCAAACCTCACCTATTATCTGATCAGGAGGATGATCTCTCAGATATCTGATAGTTAGGGGCAACCTGACTGTTTCTTGTTGAGCACCATTTTCTTTAGCTGGTTGGTCTTCATTTCTAGCTTGACTATCCTGTGCTTCCTCTGGACAACATCCCTCTCCATATTCTTCTTACACAGCAGGGTCTTTATCGTTGATGGAGAGGTTTTCCACCATAATTTCTATACCTGCAGAACTAGGCAAAGAGCTTGACAGCTCACTGTCAATCATGCTTGACTCATCAAACACTACATGGACAGATTCTGCTACAACTTGATTAGTCAAGTTATAGACTCTATATGCCTTACTAATATTGTTGTACCAAACAAAGATCCCCTCATGGGATTTGGCAGCAAACTTAGTCACTTTTGACTTGCCATTGTTCAAGATGAAATACTTGCAACCAAAGATCCTGAATTAGGATATGTTTGGTTTTCTGCCCTTCAAGATCTCATAGGGAGACTTCTTGTGGGCTTTGGTGATAGAAGCCCAATTGAGAACATGACAAGCAGTGTTAACTGCCTCAGCCTAGAAATATTAAGGGAGAGAAGTGTCACTAGACAATGTTCTCCCAGCTTCTATGAGAGTTATGTTTTTTCTCTCAGCTAACCCGCTTTGCTGGGGTGTTCTTGGAGAGGAGAATTATTGATGAACCGCTTGCTCTTCACAGAAAGTAGTCATGGAAGCAGACTGAAATTCAGTTCCATGGTCACTTCTTATTTTGACCATAGAGCTTGCAAGTTCATTCTGAATCTGCCTGACAAAATTCATCAAGACTTCAAGGGTTTCATCATTTCTTCTAAGGAAGAACACCCAAACAAACCTAAAATAGGCATCAACCACCACAAGGGTATAGATCTTCCTACCTAGACTCTGAACAGGCATAGGACCAAATAAGTCCATATGCAAGAGATACAAGCATCCCACTGAGTCCTTGGTCCTAATGATCTTGAAGGAGGTCTTAGTCTGCTTTCCTTTTTGGCAAGCAGCACAGATACCCTCCTTGGAGCATTTTATTTTGGGACCATTCCTAACGAGCTCATCACTAAAGAGCTGACCAATGGTCTTATAAATCAAATGAACAAGTCTCTTGTACCATTGGACACAATATGAGACTTTGTCATTTACAACTAGGCATATATGGGAACTACTATCTAAGCAAGAAATGTTTAAGCAATAAACATTCCAACTCCTAATGCCTGTTAAGATGACACTCTGGTCACTTAACCTCTTGATTTGGCACTTATCCTTGTGGAAAGAAATGTCATAAATAAGATCACATTATTTGCTTATGCTTATGAGGTTGTGTTGCAACCCCTCTACATAAGCTACCTTTGTGATGGTGATTAAGCCATTTGAGATCTTACCATAACCTCTGGTTATTCCCTTGTCAAAGCCTCCAAATATTACCTTAGGTCCATTCTTTACTGGAGTGAACTCTTTCAATAGTTCCTTTGTTCCAGTCATGTGCCAGGAACATCCACTGTCCAAGTACAATTTTGGGGAATTGGTACTTGAAATCACCTGAAAAGCACAATTTTTCTCACCTTAGGACCCCAATTTCTATTGGGTCCTAGCTTCACATTAAACTAAAAATAAGCTTGACTTTCTATAATATTCCTGACAGGTTGGCTACCCCAGGACACTGAAGGATTGTGCTAGCAAACTAAAGCATAGTGGCCCACTTTGCCACAGCAGCAGCACTCATGGACATTATATCTCCATTTTTGTTTAGAACTAGCATTTGCCTGGACTACTCCTTGAACAGTAGGAAGATGTGTTGTTGTATGTCTCTGATTTCTTCCAACAGCTATTTGACATAAGGTAAGTCTTTTAGCTGACTTTTTTGGTCTTTTCTTAGAGCCACCAGTTGCATGTCTTTTTTCAGCTAACATGCATTAGATTGCTGCAAAAACTGCCATTTCAGCCTTGCCAGAAGACTCACCTTGAGTCATTACTTTTGCTAGATGACTCAGGTTTCCTACAGAATCAATATCCTTGAGTTTTGGGGCTGGGGCACCAAAAATAATTGGTCCGGGATGGGCCATTTGAATTTCCTCATGGGTAGCCTTAAATGCCTTCACATGGTTGTATCTTCCACCTTGTCTATGGGCACATTTGTACATACCAGTAGATCTGTCATTCTCCCAGTGACCATAACAGCTTTAATGGTCATACCTGTTAGAAGGCAACAAGACTTTCTGAAAAGAGATTAGAGGAAGTGAGGCTAGAGGCACAACTGGTGCCTCCCCCCTTTCCTTTTGGATTGGGAGGTCTAGCAGGTCCCTTAAACCGTAACCCTTTCTTACCATTTTGGGTAAGGAGGGTATCAATTAAGGGAAGCACGGTGCTTGGCTTATAAAACTTGGTCACCAACAATTTCTCATTTAGGAGATCATCTTTAAGTTTCTGGATAAGTTTCTCATTTGAGACTCTTACCACAGACTCCATATCAATGATCCCCTTGAGCTTGGCTGATTATGAAGCCATGCTATTGATAACCCTTTATTGGCCCTCACACTTGCTCCTAAGATTGAAGAGCTCTTTTGACTGTCTCTTGGCAAGGAGCTTGCACTTCTTGAATACCTCAATAAGTTCTCCATACTTGTCAATTATTGAATTGACATCATCCTCAGACTCAAAATCCATTTCATCTCTTGATGATAGAGCTCAGAATCTGAGCTAGCCTCATGACCTGAAATAAAAGGCAGAGGTTTAAAATTTACCTGAGTCTGTCCAGGCTGATCCTGGATTCTCTCCTCATCTTACATTGCCATTAAACCATGGCATTGAACAACTTATTCTTCATCTTCATCCACCTTTGAGTCACTTTCTAAATATGACAGAGGGGCCCTGATTCCTATCGTAGCAGCAGGATATTCTTCAGGTTCTTCTTCAGCAACAGTCATTAGCCCAATATAGGCTTCTTCTTCTTCACTATCTGACCAAGAGGAGGAGTCAGACCAGGTCTTTTACTTCTTGGCCACAAGGGACTTCTCTTTCTTCTTCCCCTTGTGGTGCTTCTTCTCTTCTTCCTCTTTCCTCTTCAATGGGCAGTCAGCAACTATATGCCCAGGTTTATTGCAGCAGAAACAAATGACTTTAGAAAAAGTTTGCTTGCTAGAGTTAGGAGCATACCTATCCTCCTTAGAGGATCTCCTTCTGTGATGTGAGGAAGAGGAAGGCCTTTTGTTCCTCCTATGCTCCTTCTTCATGAATTTCTGAAACTGCCTGGAGAAAGCAGCAAAGTCCTCATTAGACATATTGCTACTTGAGGTGTTGATCTTTTAGCTCTCAGAATCTGACTCAGTGATTCTTCTGAGTGGAGAGTTCTTCCTTCTACTCCTTGTTGGGGCATCAACTTTAAAGGCCACATACTTCTCTTTAATCTGTGACTTTCTGCTCTTTTCTTCTTCCTTTCTTGCAGCAAGATGCATCTCATATGACAGCAGTTTTCCAAACAGGGTTGGAGGAGTTTTAGCTAATTTTGCCCTTTCCCTAATGGCATAAATCTTTGTGTCCCAAACCATTGTGAGGGGCCTGAGAAATTTGTCATTCAGCTCATAGGTGTTGAAGACCCTTCAATATGTTCTCAATTCATTCACTATTCTGAAAAATCTTTCAAAGCTCTTAGTAATGCCCTCAGACTTTCCTTATCTGAAGGCCTCATACTCCTCATTGATCAAGGATTTTCTGTCATTCCTCACCTCTTATGAACCCTCTATGAACACAACTAGGGTGTCCCACATCTCCTTAGAGGTCTTGCAGTGCACCAGATTCTGGTTGAATCATCTACTGCACTGGTAATATTATTTTGAGCTCTCTTGTCCATGGAGGCAAGAAGGAGCTCATCTTTGTTCATTTCTTCATATGATTTAGGTGTCTGGATGTTGGCATCCAGAACTGAGATCTTCATAGGGATGAAGGGTCCCTCTTTAACTGTGATGTATATCCTAGGGTAGTAGCTTCCATGAATAGTCTGACCATTTCCATCCAGAGGCCAAAGCCCTCCTTTCTGCAGATTGGTAATTTCATGGCCCCTAGTTCCTTGTAGTTTACACCAGACCCCATTCTTATATCTTATAGCTAACCTTGGAGGTGTACTCAGATTGTTAAATCCTTTTTCAGTAACCTCCCTCTGATACCACTTGAAAGTTATTACTTAAAGGATAGCTAGTCACCTAGAAGGGGGGTGAATAGGTCTTTGAAGTTAATTAAGCCTTTTTGTTATTTATAAATTTGGTGATCAAGAGCTTGTCCTAATTACCTGCAATACAAGAAAGAAACAAGCAAGACAGTAAGCACACAAATATTTAAAGTTGTTCCACAATTGGGAACATCCACTTTCCCTCCCACCTATCTAAAAGATAGGGTAAGCTCTTAATAACTCTAAAGGGGGGTGAATAGAGTTTTTGAAAACTTTTCCCTTTTGCTAAAATAAAAGGTGAGTGTACAAGTGTAGCAAGTGAAGTAGAGAAAAGTAACTAAGCTACACAGCAAACATTATATCACAGCGCAAGCACAAGAGAAGATCACAGACACACAGACAACACAAGAATTTTATAGTTGTTCCCCAAACATGGGTACATCCACTCTTCTACCACCCTAGGTAGGAATCCACTACAGGTTTTGATCAGGTGACTGCCACCAATGAGCTTTTGATCAGGTGCTCAAAAACCAACCCAAGTCTTTTGGAAGGAGACTTGTAACCAGAATAATTTTGAAGGGAATTAAAACCCTGTACAGAGGTGGGATGAGAGTTTGATGAAAGTCTTCTTTTCTCAAAACACAATGAGAAGACTATGTGGATTCTGAGTTGTTGATGACAAAGCTCCCCCTGAGATCTTGAATGGTTCAGGAGAGGAAGCTTTGTAAAAGGGTGAGTAGGCCTTCAGCTTTTCAGAGATCCTTGACTGATTTGAATGTTGCTGTCACTTGAGATCCCTGAAAATAAAGAGGGAGAGAAGGAAAGACTCTTGATGGTGATGGTTGTTCTTTCTTATTCGCTTGAGAGCAGTCAATGATTTTGAGAGATGTTTTTCACTGCACTTTTGGATGTTTTCTTTGCTGTGACTCTAGTTGATTATCAATCTCTGCTCTTCTGTCTCTTGTTGTTTTCTTAGCAGGGAGATATGTATCAGATAACTGAAACTTGGTCGAATTCAAAAGAAAACTCTGCAATAAATGTTCAGCCGAAATCTTGGGAAAGAAAAATGGCAAGAATGCTGTCAATTATTCTATTCTATGTCTGTCCCGAGATATAAGCAATTTATTCCATGGAGGATGTTAGAAATCAATGCTGCCAGTAACGGCTCTATTCAAAGAATATAAGTGCATTGATTTACAAGGGAATTAATAGCCTATAATAGATATAAAATGAAGAGACAGAAAGAGAAAGAATAAATAACAAAATGTCTTACAGTTTTCGTCGACCTGAGATCAGCTTTCGTCGACCTCTAATTAGCTTTCGTCGACCTCTAATCAGCTTTCATCGACCTGAGATTTCGTCGACCTCTGATCAGCCTTCGTCGAACTGAGATCAGCTTTCGTCGACCTGAGTTCTGTGAATCAACTGCTGTGCATAAACTGACTAATTCTGGGCTATATGTTCGTCGACCTGAGACGGTGAAGTTAGTCGACCTAAGAACTTGGTCAATCTGTCGGCGTTGAGTGAATAGCACATCTGGCATCGAGTGTTATTTGTCTTTGAGTCAGCCTTGGCTTTGATTGAATTATGGCGCTGAGTGTTGAAGAGTTAGTCGATCTGAGAACGGAGTTCGTCGAGCTCAGCTCAGAGATTTTAGCTCTGAGTTAGTCGAGCTGAGCACGACTATCATCGACCTGAGATCGACGAATGTAGATTTATTTTTCTAATTCTTGATTTCTCTAACTCTTGAGTCTTTGGCAGTGTTGTAGGTTGGTACTTTGATCTGTTGACTCTAAGAACATGTCCTAGAGTCTAGAAACACATAAAATTTGACCCTTTTATACAATATGGGTCACAACCTAAGAAGAGAACCTAGCCCAAATCACCTAGGGGTTCCAACAATCTGCCCCTATTTGGGTGTGGTTACTTCAACCAAAAATAGATAAATATCACAAGACAAAATGAGGTAAACATAGCATAAAAACTGAGATAACTGATAGAATAAATAAGCTATCAGTACCTTTATAAAGCTATGTACCCAGATTGTTCACAGAAAGCACAGAAAATAAACAATTTACATGTTCTTGTGAGAATCAAAAGGCTTAGTAAATTTGATTATCCTGTTTGGATCATGAGCTTGCTTCATAGTCATGGTCATATCAGCATCACCAATATTCTTTTGTGAGGTAGTTCTTGGAACCACTGCTTCAGGATGTAGACTCATGTATTCATCAGCATTGAATAATTTTCCTACTTGATATCTTTCAAACTCTTTCTTCCTGTAGCTAGACATAGTAGAGAACTGAGAAGAGTCTTGACCTTTTTCTTTGGCTTGCCTGATTTGTGAGAGAGCCACAGATTCCTTGAATCTAGCCATTCTTGTAGTTGGACTAGTTTCAGGATCATAAGCTGGAATTAGAGGTTCTTCAGGGTCATTAGCTTTGTCAGGAGATGGTGGAGGGGAAAATGTTGGCTGGGGAGTAGACTGCTGAGCACTATAAGAACTTCTAGAGGACATATGATGTCTATGTTGATGCTGACTACCTCTAGAAGATTGAATTTGTCTCGCTTGCCTTTGATATGTTTTAGTAAGAGTAGGCTTGGAGAATGCTTCTGAACTTTGAGATAAGGTTTCTGAGGCTCCTGCAGATGGAGGAGAAGGAGGAGGAGGAGGGTCCCTTTTGAATTTCTGAGATGGAGGAGAGTATCTTCTGCTTTTCTTTCTGCACTTTTGTTCATTCTTGGATAGCCACATCCAAGCTGGCATACCCTTATAAGGAGTTATGTTTTGCAGAATGTCGTATGGAATATCATTTGTAGACTTAGGTTTTGGAGGAGGAGGAGGTGTTGGAGCTGACTCCCCACGATATGTCGCCAAGGAGCGTCCTCCCTCTGATGATGATGGTGACCCGATTGATGGAGCCGACTCCCCACGATATGTCGCCAAGGAGCGTCCTCCCTCTGATGATGATGGTGACCCGATTGATGGAGACGACGACCCGCAACATTGTAAAGATGGCGATGGCGTGCTTACGGATGTTCATGTGGAGCATCGTCATAATACCCGTCCTGAACGCAAGCCAACATATTAATAATAATTAATAATTATTATTAATAAATAATTATTAATTATTTATTAATTTTTATGCTTTGTTTTATTTTTGCAATGTTATTTAATTTCATGTTTTTAATTTCCATTTCATGTGTAATGATGGGTGCGTATAACCATCATGCAGTATTTTAATTATTTCATTTGATGAACTATGATGGGTGCATATAACCATCATATATTCAATTTGAATTTTGAATTTTGAAGTTTGTTTGGAGGGAGATTGAGTGGTGTAGCCTATATATAGGCATGTATCCTTCATGTTTTAATTAGTGAATGAATGAAAAGAAAACCAATTTCAAGAATTGAAATCCCCCTCCTCTCCAAGGCAAGTTTCGTCCCTCCTCCTTCTTCTTCCTCTTTGGCCGCCGGCCACCTCTCCTCCCCTCTCAATCTCGGCCTCCCTCCTTCTTCCTTTCCTCTACTCCCTTGCAAACCCGACCCCTCCTCCAACCTCCAAGACGCCACCTCCTCTCTCACAAAACCGGCCACCACCAAACTCCAACAACCCGAGCCCCTCCCTCCACCACAAAATATTAGCCGCCAACCACCAACAAGCCCGACCCCTTCCTCATCCCCGTCCTAAATCCAAATATCACTTTCCAAATTAAGCTCTTAGCCTACCATACTAGAAATATTTCATTCCTTAAATATTTCTCAATCCACCACCTTTTCTCTCCTGCCTTATTTGGAGATATTTGTTTCCATATTTAGAAGATTCTGCCGGGACTTTTCCAAATACAGCGTGACACGAAGAAGGCGACGAATTTCTCTCCCTCCAGCGTATCTCTGGTGGTGCCGTTGAGGAACGATTCTAGTTGAGCGTAACCGGATTCATCCAATCCGGTTGGGTAACGAAAATCTCTACTTAACGTGTTTCTTCTCTTCCTTAGATAAATCTTGTGGCTTTGGCAAATTGCGCATTTTGTGTAACGCTTGATTTTTTCGTGGTTTATTTTATTTTAGTTATTGTCTTGTTTATCGTATTTTCGTTTAAGTTCGTGAGGCGTGGCGGCCCTCGTTTGTATTTTGTTGGGAGAGAACCACCCTTGCCCGAATCTTTTGTTTTCGGTGGTTTCTCTTTTGGTACAACACGCTCGATCGAACCGTGTGGGTTCTTTTCGCTTGAGAGGACCTTGTCCTATCGCCTTGGTACTATCTTGAAGGGCTTTGCGAACCCTCCGTAATTGTTGTTTAGTAATTATATTAATTAAACCGCTGCGACGTTAAATGCTAGAGTGTAACGTGAGAATTATTCGAGAGCGTCGCGTTAATTTGTCGACCACCAAAATGCTCGAAAGAGCGGGCCTACATCAATTTGGTATCAGAGGGAGGTTCTCGTCAATTTCCTAATTGGCAATCCACCCCTCTCAAAATTCAAAATTCAAATTTAAAATTTCAAATTTCAGATTTCAAATTTAGAATTTCAAATTTCAAATTTCAAAATTTCAAATTTCAAATTTCAAATTTCAAAATTCAAAATTTCAAATTTCAAATTTCAAAATTCAAAATTTAAAATTCAAATTCAAAATTTCCAATTTCAAATTTCAAAATTCAAAATTTCAAATTTCAAATTTCCAATTTCCAATTCCAAATTCAAAATTTAAAATTTTTCTCAAAATCTAAAAAAATAAAATTCTGGAAATTCTCTATCTTATTTTTAATAAGAAATCAAAAAAAATTTATTTTTCATTATGTCATTATTTTTATTAAGTTATTTTAAAATTTAATAGTTGGTATGCAAATAGCGACCTTAAGAAAATTTTAATTTTCTTAAAATTTAAAATTTAAAATTTTTGGAATTTATCCATCTTATTATTAGTAAGAAAATCAAAAAAAATTTTATTTTTCATTAAGTATGTATTTTTATTAATAAATTTGAAATTTAGTATTTGGTGTGCCAATAGCAGCCTAGATTTTTATTTTCTCAGTAAAAAAAAATCCAGCAAAATTTTTTAATGATCCTCATATTTTTCCAGCAAAAACCCTATTTTATCATATTTAAGACCCTAGTGGTTAAGCGGGAACAATTCCATCTTCGTTAGAGTTAAGTTGTCCTGGTACACTTTTCCTTGCACATGCACTAAGTCCGGGTGAATTTTCTCCCCGGTTCGCGCTAAGATGGCTTATGACGT
The DNA here is from genome assembly GCA_039513925.1 of Platanthera zijinensis. NCBI lineage: Eukaryota > Viridiplantae > Streptophyta > Magnoliopsida > Asparagales > Orchidaceae > Platanthera > Platanthera zijinensis. The sequence continues at coordinate 39,765,774 of CM077098.1, forward strand.
ACATGCTACTCATTCCCACACTTATCCTCCCACGTTTAGTAGGACCCCCACGTATGACGGTTTAGGGTGTCCTAAAATTTTTAGGGATTGGCTTAAGGGTATAGAATTTTATTTTAATTGTCACTTTTGGGATGACTACGAGAAGGTTAACTTTGCCCGAGAGCGATTAGTTGGTCGAGCCCGATTATTTTGGTTAAAAGAAGAGCGTCGTGTTGGTAGCTATCGTTATGCTTGGCCGCACATGCGTAGCCTCCTCTCGGATCAATTTGATCCCGCCTACCTGCGCACTAATAGCACCACACCCGTTAGTACGAATAGTTACGGCACTAGACCCGTATCTGCTTATAGGAGTGACCCTACGCCTCAGGATAGATCATATCCCCAGAGAGGTAGTAATACCCAAAGTGTGTCTTGTCCCACCTATAGGGAACATAAGCCATTTGGACCCCAAAATTTGAACTCGAAAGAGGTTACTATTAGGGTGTTTGCTTCGTTAGCCTCGACATCTAAGCCCTCTGATATAGTGACTGATACCTCTGAGGATTCCTATGTGGATATAGAATCTCTGGATGATGAAGTTAATCAGCTAGGTGAGAGTCTTCCTTCACTTACGATAGTGTCTGACTCTCCTGTTGAACCTGAGGATGTGATTAGGACTGAGCCTGTCACTGAGGACGAGGCAAGTTTCACTGACGCTTTTAGTGACGATGAGGATACTGGATATCCCAGTGATTTGGATGAGGATTTCTCCCCTGAGGAATCATCTCCAATCCCCTTCGACGATATTTTAGTCATGGAGTCTTCTGATGACCCTGATTCAGAAGACGTTCCAGCAGAGTCGGTAGAGTCATCCGAAGCTGAGAGCGTACCTGTTACTGAATTAGGTGATGACTTGCTAGGACCCGACATTATTAAGGTTGACCCAGGCTTATTAGATATTTCTACGGTATTGGAAGAGTCACCTTGGGATGGATGTTCAGTTTGGGATAAGCTTTGTGTTATACATCCGGGAGTTAGTCCTTTGGCATTATCATCGCTGCTTGGGATTCGAGCTAATTTTTATACTCCCCTGGATTCGATTTGCCCATCCCCTATTGCTGACTTAGACGATGTCCCCACCTCATGGGAAGAATTGGTCGACATAGAATGTGAAGCTGTAGTAGATTTACCCCGCGAGGAAATATTATCTTTGGATGACGGTAGCACTGAGGGCCCGATAGATTTTTCTTTAATGACAGCTCCTTTGCCTGAGGCCCAAGGTAGTTTAGAAGTTTTATCGGATATAAATTTGCCTTCCTTAGGGACGATCACTGAAGCTAAATTGAATAAAATATCTAATGCGTTAGAAGACATGCCGGCTGATTTGGTGGATTCATTCTGTGGTGAAAAGTTAACTGAGGATGAGTTTTTAGTGAGGACGAATCCACTATTCGAGTTTACTTTTGATTTTAATGGCTTTCAACCGAAGGCGTTCTCCTGGACGCTTAATCCATGTTTTGACGTTGAGTGTGACTTGGTTCCCCCTACGGAGTCAACCCTGTCGACTCTCCCTCCGGTACCCTTAGCTCGAGTAGATGAGTTCGTCATTTTTAGCCCTCTATATTTAGAGAAGTTTATTATTCCCGCCTTCCCGTTAGACTTACTTATAAAGATGTGGGTGAACGTAGTTGGTGACGAGCGTTTTCTGAAAGCCTATTATTATGATATTTTTAATTCTAATTTTAATACCAAATTTAAAACGATAACATTAGGCTCCACTGATTTGATTTTTGAACTGAAAGAGCCCGTGCCACCTGACTTAATTCCGTTATTTTCTACTATTAATTCCATTCATGTTGCACATGGGTTCTCCCCTCATGGTTTTAATTTAATTAGGCGCATTTTTCATTTCTTGATCCTTCTAAATGTGTCCATTAAATTACTTGCTATGTTATATCAAATAATCTTCCACCGCTATATGAAAGATTTGGTTTTGGTTTGTCTCACCCCCGAACGGATGCCCCCGGGCACCTTAGAAATATTAACGAATCGACTAGTCTACTTTTTACGGATTTTACGGAAATATGGTGACATGACGTTTCTATTAAAATTTTCCACTGATTGGGGCATAGCTCCTATTTTCATCGTTACATATTTTACGCTTTATGCTTTAATGCCACTTGAAATGTCTACCTCTCCGTATATATTTTCCACTATGTTTTCTATTGGGTTGGGTGGTGATAGTTTTCTAGGATCGTTCTCCTTCTCGGTCTCCATCGGAGGTATGTTGGTGGATGTTGTTGAAATTCTTTTTCCTTTTTTGGCTAATGCATATTTGAGGTCCTTCCAAGACCACCTTGTGTCATACAGGTTCTTCTTCCCCGCCGATGACCTCCCAGACGAGTACTCGCAGGCATACTCATCAGTGATGAGTCGTTTTAAGAGGGGGAGGATTGATGGAGCTGACTCCCCACGATATGTCGCCAAGGAGCGTCCTCCCTCTGATGATGATGGTGACCTGATTGATGGAGCCGACTCCCCATGATATGTCGCCAAGGAGCGTCCTCCCTCTGATGATGATGGTGACCCGATTGATGGAGACGACGGCCCACAACATTGTAAAGACGGCGATGGCGTGCTTACGGATGTTCATGTGGAGCATCGTCATAATACCCGTCCTGAACGCAAGCCAACATATTAATAATAATTAATAATTATTATTAATAAATAATTATTAATTATTAATTAATTTTTATGCTTTGTTTTATTTTTGCAATGTTATTTAATTTTATGTTTTTAATTTGCATTTCATGTGTAATGATGGGTGCGTATAACCATCATGCAGTATTTTAATTATTTCATTTCATGAACTATGATGGGTGCATATAACCATCATATGTTCAATTTGAATTTTGAATTTTGAAGTTTGTTTGGAGGGAGATTGAGTGGTGTAGCCTATATATAGGCATGTATCCTTCATGTTTTAATTAGTGAATGAATGAAAAGAAAACCAATTTCAAGAATTGAAATCCCCCTCCTCTCCAAGGCAGGTTTCGGCCCTCCTCCTTCTTCTTCCTCTTTGGCCGCCGGCCACCTCTCCTCCCCTCTCAATCTCGGCCTCCCTCCTTCTTCCTTTCCTCTACTCCCTTGCAAACCCGACCCCTCCTCCAACCTCCAAGCCGCCACCTCCTCTCTCACAAAACCGGCCACCACCAAACTCCAACAACCCGAGCCCCTCCCTCCACCACAAAATATTAGCCGCCAACCACCAACAAGCCCGACCCCTTCCTCATCCCCGTCCTAAATCCAAATATCACTTTCCAAATTAAGCTCTTAGCCTACCATACTAGAAATATTTCATTCCTTAAATATTTCTCAATCCACCACCTTTTCTCTCTCCTGCCTTATTTGGAGATATTTGTTTCCATATTAGAAGATTCTGTCGGGACTTTTCCAAATACAGCGTGACACGAAGAAGGCGACGAATTTCTCTCCCTCCAGCGTATCTCTAGTGGTGCCGTTGAGGAACGATTCTAGTTGAGCGTAACCGGATTCATCCAATCCGGTTGGGTAACGAAAATCTCTACTTAACGTGTTTCTCTTCCTTAGATAAATCTTGTGGCTTTGGCAAATTGCGCATTTTGTGTAACGCTTGATTTTTTCGTGGTTTATTTTATTTTAGTTATTGTCTTGTTTATCGTATTTTCGTTTAAGTTTGTGAGGCGTGGCGGCCCTCGTTTGTATTTTGTTGGGAGAGAACCACCCTTGCCCGAATCTTTTGTTTTCGGTGGTTTCTCTTTTGGAACAACACGCTTGATCGAACCGTGTGGGTTCTTTTCGCTTGAGAGGACCTTGGCCTATCGCCTTGGTACTATCTTGAAGGGCTTTGCGAACCCTCCGTAATTGTTGTTTAGTAATTATATTAATTAAACCGCTGCGACGTTAAATGCTAGAGTGTAACGTGAGAATTATTCGAGAGCGTCGCGTTAATTTGTCGGCCACCAAAACGCTCGAAAGAGCGGGCCTACATCAGGAGGAGGTGCTTTCCTTTTCTTGTAGATAAGCTTCCTCTTTGGAGAATCATCAGAATCATCATCATCATCATTATCATCATCATCAGAAGACAAAGGATTGTCATACATTTCACCAATATGACTGATTAGATCCTTGGGAATTTCTTTTCTAGCTTGAGTGGGAACAACTTCAGCTTCAGCTACTTCAGCTTCCATATCAATGTCCTGATTTATTAGATCATCTAAAGTAGGAATATGGCTATTATCCATTATATAAGTTGGCTCAGGAGGGCTAGATCTTTGTTTATATAATGCTACTGGAGGAGCTATCAGACTTTTATTTATAATGTCTAACACTTCTGAACTTTCAGGGGAGGTGTAGCATACTATTGCTCTTGATGATTGAGTGGGAGAGGAGAGGCAGAACTGAATATAAGATCCAAAAAATTTCAGCAGAGTATGTAGATTTACTTTAGATTTAATGATGTAGACCCTTCCAGGAAAAACTTCTGGCAAGCTGGTCTCTTGAGCATTAGATACTATAATATCTGTACATTGATTATCTACATCTGCTACTGAGTCAGTTATCTCTATATCATCTGATTCCATATCAGTATCAAGAAAACGTAGAAAATCTAGTTCCATATCAACATTTGTTCCTGCTGGTGCTATTGTTGCAACTTCATCATTAAGTATCTCCTCCTGCCTGGTTTCAGTATATACTAAAGCCAGGCCCACAGATGAAGAGAGGGTAGAGGTGAGGGTAGAGATTTGAGCAGAAAGAGATGATATGGAGATAGACAGAGGGGAAATAGCCTCTGCAATGATGGTTTGGAGGATAGGCTTGAGGAGCTCAAGAAGTGGTGTGATGATAGAGGGATTCAAAGATGTGGAGTCAGATGTTTGGGCAGGAGGTGGTTGAGAAGGGATAGAGGTATTGAAGATAGTTGCTGGAGGAGATGGTTGGTTGGAAGTGTCTGCAAGGGGGTCCTGTTGAGGAGATTGGTGAGGAGAAGGAGTGTTCAGAGAAAATGAAAGTAAATTAAAAGATGGGATTGAAGTATCATCCCTAGGAGAGGGAGATTTGGATGGAATATGTGTAGGGGAAGAAGGAATTGGAGATGCTGGAGGTGTAGGGGTATTTATTAGAATAGAAATGGAGGCTAGGGTTTGTTGAACTTGAGGCTGAGATGGAGCTTGAGAATCAGGAGGAGGTGGAGGGGTGGATGGAATCTCTATAGAGGGGTGAGGAGTGGCTGATGTAGCCCTTGTACTTTCAGAAGATTTAGAGGAAGAGGACTTGCCCTTAGATGTCTTTATGATAGTCCTCTCCCATCAACTAAAGAGGGCAGATGAGAGCTTCTAAGATGCATTGATGCATGTTGTCTGAGATAGCAGTAGTGCATTGGCCTTGGCTTTCAGGAACAAGCCCAAGATTCTGCCATAGCAAACCTCCTTTTTGTTGTTCTTTCTCCTTATTAGGTCAAACAGAATTTGTGGCTAGTTCACACTTCTCTAACTGACCAGGGAAGCCATAACCAGGAACTATTGCCTGGAGATGTAGTCATGTGCTGTATGCTTAGTAAACAACACCTTCTCAACGACATCCGCAAGAAATTTATATGTCGGGGAGAAATTTTCTTATACAGTTTATTAGGGTTTTTGCCGAAGTGACCCATAACAGCCAGCATATCTTCATATTCCTTATCATCTAGTTCTAGATCATCTTCTCCAATTTTCAAATTGAAAAGTTCAGAGAGAACGGAGGGAGAAAGAATCACCTGAGTACCACTGATAGTCCCAGTCATTTCAGTCTCTGTTGAAGAAGAAGAGCCAACCCATTCCTTGATTTCCGTCATAGGAATCCTGATTCTTTCAGACATGAACTGCTTCAGATTTTGTTCCTCAAATAGCTGTAGAATATCTACGAAAATTTGATCTGATTGTTGAAAAGAGTCAAAATCAATATCAAAACCATGTTCGAACTTTATGCTGGTTGATCCAGTAGCGGCCATTTGTGACATTAAGATCGAATGAGAGAGAGAAAGAGCACACCTGCAAGAGAAAACACAAGATCAAGTGCAGGAGGGGAATTCTGAAAGCGCGGGATTGAGGTCGAAGAAAATCCAGATATAGTATTTTCTGGAATATGAAACGACAATCTCAATCCGACGAAAACTCAAGATTCTTCGATCTCAGGTCGACAAAAATTACGTAAAGGACAAAGTTCATCGATCTAAGAATGAAGAGAGGGAAAGTTTTCGTCATTCGCAGAAAACTTGTAGAGATATAATTCGTCAACCTCTAATCGACGAATGAGCTATACTAATAGATTTCGTCGATCTTAGGTCGACGAAAATTCTCAAGAATAGTTATTAGTTCGTCAATCTCAGGTCGACGAACAGAGACAATTCTTTGACTACAGACAGAGCATAAGATTAAATCCTGACCATTTATCATACCAAGCTGATTGACAAAGAACAGATGCTTGGATGATTCTAATGGCTTAGTGAATATGTCTGCTTTTTGCAAATCAGTAGTGATAAATTCAAGTTTAATCTTATGTTTGTCAACACAATCTCTAACGAAATGATGTCTAATGTCTATATGCTTGGTTCTAGAATGCAATACTGGATTTTGTGCAATTGAAATGGCACTTGTATTATAACATAGTATAGTTGAATTATTTAAGTTGGCACCATAATCAAGAAGTTGGGTTTGTATAAACAAAATCTGTGAATAGCAACTTCCTGCAGCCATATACACAGCTTCAGTAGTGGAAGTTGAAACAGATGTTTGCTTTGTACAGAAGCAAGATACAAGTCTGTCACCAAGGAACTGACAAGTTCCTGAGGCGCTTTTCCTATCTAGTCTGCATCCAGCATAATCAGCATCAGAAAATCCAGTTAACACAAATGTTGATTCTGTTGAATACCAGAGGCCTAGATCTGCACAACCTTTTATATATCTTAAAATCCTTTTTAAGAAAATAAGGTGAGATTCTTTAGGGTTCACCTGGAACCTAGCACAAAGACATGTGGCAAACATAATGTCTTTCCTACTTGCTGTTAAATACAGTAGGGATCCTACAATGGCCCTATACTTGTTCTGATCAACAGGTTTTCTAGACTCATCAGTATCTATAATAGCATTGGCAGCCATGGGAGTCTTCATGATAGAGGCATCATTCATCCCAAAGTTCTTAATAAGCTCTTTAACATATTTAGACTGAGAGATGAAGATTCCTTCAGGGGTTTGTTTCACTTGGAGACTAAGTAAATATGATAACTTACCCATGCTACTCATCTCAAACCTTGAGTGCATTAGATCAGAAAATCTTTTGCACAGATTTTGATCAGTAGAGCCAAAGATTATGTCATCTACATATATTTGTACTAATAGAATTTTATCATGATGCAGTTTTGTAAAAAGGGTTCTATCAACCATGCCTCTTGAAAAACTATGCTCTAAAAGAAAGCTGGCTAAGGTCTCATACCAAGCTCTTGAGCTTGCTTTAAACCATAGAGAGCCTTATGCAATTTAAAAACATAGGAGGGGTGAGTTGAAGAGATAAAACCTAGTGGTTGTTCCACATATACTACTTCTTTAAGTTCCCCATTGAGAAAAGCACTTTTTTACATCCATTTGATATACCTTGAATTTCTTGTGAGAAGCATAGGCTAAGAAAATTCGGATGGCTTCAATTCTTGCAACAGGTGCAAAGGTTTGATAATAATCAATTCCTTCCTCTTGCCTGTATCCCTGAGCAACAAGCCTTGCCTTGTTCCTCACAATCACACCTTGGGCATCAAGTTTGTTTCTGAATACCCACTTAGTCCCAAATACTGGATAGCCCTTAGGCCTTGGAACTAAGTCCCAAACTTTATACCTCTCAAACTGATTGAGTTCCTCTTGCATTACAATAATCCAGTTTGGATCTTGCTCTGCATCAGATTTTGAATGAGGCTCAATTTGAGAGAGAAAGCAGGAAAGCATCACATCAGGGTTGAGTTGATGCCTTGTCTGCACTCCTGCTGATATGTCTCCAATTACTTGAGATCTAGGGTGATCCCTAAGTGTGACAAAATCTTTAAGAGAAGTTTGTTCAGCAACAATTATTTGATTAAATTCCTCTTGTGGAATTGTGTCAACTGTTGTAGAAGACTGAGTTGCTTCCACAGTCTCTTCTTCACTTTCAGCTTCTGATATAACTTATGGAGAGGGATGTGATTCAACCTTTGAGGTAAGGTTTAGATCATCCAAGCTCTCACACAAATTCTGTACCTGCAAATGACTGTTGGTAGAGATATATCTCTCCTTGTAAAACATGTTAGATTCATCAAATGTCACATGCATAGATTCTTCAATTTTTAGTGTTGATTTATTAAACACCCTATATGTCTTACTGACTTGGGAATATCCTAGAAAAATTCCCATTGCAGCCTTAGCTTCAAACTTTCGGAGATGTTTCTTGTCATTATTGTGAATATAGCATATACATCCAAATATTTTAAAATATGTGATTATAGGTTTCTTCCCTTTGAGTAGTTCATAGGGAGTCTTAAGCTTTAGTTTATGTATTAGGCTTCTATTCAGGACATAATTTGTTGTGCTTACTGCTTCTGCCCAATATGATAGAGGCATGTAAGCATCTACAAGCAATGTATCTGCAGCTTCAATGAGTGTTCTATTCTTCCTTTCAACTACTCCATTTTGTTGAGGAGTTCTGGGAGTTGAGAAGCAGTGTCTTATACCTTCTTTCCTACAGAACTCTAGCATAAGAAGAGATTCAAACTCAGTTCCATGATCACTTCTGATCAATGCAACTTGAGTAGAATACTCAATATGTATGTTCTTGAGAAAATCTGTAAAAACTTGAAAAGTATCTGACTTAGCTCTCAAAAAGAAAACCCATATGAATCTGGAGATGTCATCTACAATAACTAATGTATAAGACTTTCCTCCTAGACTTTGTACAGCAATAGGACCAAAAAGGTCCATATGGAGCAAATAAAAAATTCTAGGTGAATCACTCTTATTAATGGATTTGAAACTAGATTTAGTTTTCTTGCCTAGTTGACAAGCCCTGCAGAGGCCTTACTTCTTGTAGGGACCAGAAGGTAAACCTCTAACAATGTTTTCCTTATATAACCTAGCTATATTTTTATGATTTACATGTCCTAGTCTTTTGTGTCATAAAGTAGTTTGAATGCTAACAGAATTGAATAAACAGATTTCAGATTTAGCTGATTCAAATTTTACTAAGTAGATGTTTGCTTGTCTAGTTCCTGTTAAAATAGTTGTGTTGTTTAAAAAAATAACACATAAAGAGTTAGTAAAGCTTACTTGATAACCTGTAATACATAGTTGGCTTACTGATATTAGGTTATGCTTTAGACCATTTACATAAGTCACCTTTTTTAATGTGACAGCTCCATAGTTGAAGTAACCATAGCCTTCTATCAGTCCAAAGCCTGAGTCCCCAAAGATTACTTTAGGTCCAGTCTTGGTCTTATAGTTGATTAGGCATTCTTTGCAACCTGTCATATATTTAGAGCAACCACTGTCCAGGTACCACTTATTTTGAGTGACAGGGTTCTCTTCTATCTGCAAAGAGGATTAGCAGTTTTTGACCCAAGTTACCTTGGGTCCTTGTTGTTTAACATTGCCAAAAATAGAAATAAAAGAGCATTCAGGTTGATCCATATAACCTAAAGGATGATACCTTCTAGGAGGTATGACCCACTGACTAAAGGGATTAAAGGATTTATTAGTTTTTAGATTACTCTGGTTATGAACTAGATCTGACGAATTTGGGTATGTTCGTCGACCTGAGCTCGACGATCGGGGTTGAGTTCTTCGATCTCTGCTCGAAGAATGGAAGTATCCATTCTAAGAGCCCCAAAAACATCAATATCTGGTCGACGAACCATACTGGTTTCGTCGATCCCAGTTCGAAGAATAGATTACATTATTATTTGCGTTCATAGTTCGTCGTTCTGAGTTCGACGAACTATACCCATTTCGTCGTTCTGGGTTCGACGAAATTTGCTGAACATAGTTATATTGTGTGTTTTTCTTTTTCTGACTTGTTTTCTTAAGGTCTAGTTATTTAAGCACTTCATTGACTTTCTCTACTTGTTCAGTATTTTTCTTACCATTTTCAGAAATAAAACTTATGTGTTTTGATAGTTGATTTTTCTGAATAAGGATTGGTTCAGTAGATGAGGCTCCTAATCTTAGTTTGTTATTACTAGATCTTGTATGTACTGTGCTAGTTATGTCTATCAGTTGTAAACTTCTACCATTTAAGGTTTCTTCTAGTTCCTTAGCCTTAATTAATTCAGATTTTAGGAACATTATTTGTTGATTAGCTAGGATTAATTCCTCAGTTAATTTTTCATTATCAGCAATGATTTTTTCTTGTTCTAATAGTTTTTTCCTGAGAAGTTTGATTTCCTTCTCAGATCCTGTTAGGTCTAAATGTAATAGTTTAAATTCAGATTTGAATTCTTTAGACTGAAAATCATATGAAGCAATTACCTAATCCTCTTTAAAGAGGAATTCTTCATCTTCTGATTCATCTGAGTTTGATCTATTACTTCCAACATCTATTGCCATAAGGCAAACTTCTCTTTCCTTCTTTTCTTCTGTATCATCTTCACTAGAACTGGATGAGGATGTTTCATCTTCAGTATAACTCCAGGTTTAAGCCACAAAGCCCTTCTCCTTCTTTTTGTATTTGCTGGAGGAGGCCTTATTGTGCTGATGTATTCTTGACTCCTTCTCATGCCTTCTGTCTTTCTTTTGAGCTTCTGGACATTCTGAGATGAAATATCCTGGTTTCCTGCACCCAAAACAGACAACTTCTTTAGAAGGGGTCTTATCATACCTGGGTTTATCTTTATTCCTTGAAGGCTTCCTCCTGAAGTCCTCTCTTGGAATTTTATAGAATCTCTTAGCAAAGAGACTCATAATTTTTTCATTGGCAGATAGGCTGGGAGATTCTTCTGCAACTTTGAGTGCTAAGTTTTGTTCCTTCTTGGTAGGTGTTGAAGCTTTTGGTTCAACTACAGCTTCTCTTGATTTTACTAGTTGCTCATAGGATTTGAGCTTTCCAAGTAGAGATTCTGTTTAGATTTCAGTCATGCTTCTGCTTCTTTGATGGGCCAGATTCTGGAATCCCATGTGCTAGGGAAGCACATGAGGATCTTGTCATTGACTTCAATTAAAGTGATTTCTTTATCCAATGTTCTGAGCTCACTGATGATGGAGCTCAGCCTGTTGTACATTACTTCTATAGATTCTGCTTTATCTTTTCTGAAGTTCTCATATTGGGATATGAGGTTTGATCTTTTGTCCTTCCTCTCATCAGCAGAGCCTGCTACCATTTGGTTGAGGTAATCCCAAATAGCTTTGGTAGATGTACATTCAGCAACCTTCTGAAATATGTCATCTGACATAGTTTGGCCCAGTATATTCATGTCTCTGGCATCAGCAATCTTTGCCTTCTTATGTGCATCTGCTTGGTCTGGAGGAGGCACTGCACTGAGATTTAATGGAGTTAAGGTAGAGGCTACTGGAGTTGGTGGTCCTGTCAAGATAGAATTAAAAATATCCTCATCAATAGAGTTCATGTACAGTTTAATTCTTCCTTCCAGATTCCAAACTTTTGCAGGTTGCAACTAGAGGTCTGGTGCTGGCATAATCCTTGTTTTGTGCCATGATATCAGAAAATAAAATCTAATCAGAGAAACTAATAAGACTTATTCAAAGATTATCCTGAGGATCTTGATTAATCCAGGTGTAAGCCTATATGATATTATTAACCTTCCTCTGATACCAATTGAAAGATAGGGTAAGCTCTGAATAACTCTAGAGGGGGGTGAATAGAGTTTTTGAAAACTTTTCCCTTTTGCTGAAATAAAAGGTGAGTGTACAAGTGCAGCAAGTGAACTAGAGAAAAGTAACTAAGCTACACAGAAAACATTATATCACAGCACAAGCACAAGAGAATATCACAAACACACAGACAACAAAAGAATTTTCTAGTGGTTCCCCAAACTTGGGTAAATCCACTCTTCTACCAACCTAGGTAGGAATCCACTACAGGTTTTGATTAGGTGACTGCCACCAATAAGCTTTTGATCAGGTGCTCAAAAACAAACCCAAGTCTTTTAGAAGGAGACTTGCAACCAGAATAATTTTGAAGGGAATTAAAACCCTATACAGAGGTGGGATGAGAGTTTGATGAAAGTCTTCTTTTCTCAAAAAACAATGAGAAGACTATGTGGATTCTGAATTATTGATGACAAAGCTCCCCCCTGAGATCTTGAATGGTTTAGGAGAGGAAGCTTTGTATAAGGGTGAGTAGGCCTTCAGCTTTTCAAAGATCCTTGACTGATTTGAATGTTGCTATCACTTGAGATCCCTGAAAACAAAGAGGGAGAGAAGGAAAGACTCTGGATGGTGATGGTTGTTCTTTCTTCTTCTCTTGAGAGCAGTCAATTTTTTTGAGAGATGTTTTTCACTGCACTTTTGGATGTTTTCTTTGCTGTGACTCTAGTTGATGATCAATCTTTGCTCTTCTGTCTCTTGTTGTTTTCTTAGCAGGGAGATATGTATTAGATAACTGCAACTTGGTCGAATTCAAAAGAAAACTCTTCAATAAATGTTCATCCGAAATCTTGGGAACGAAAAACGACAAGAATGCAATCAATTATTCTATTCTATGTTTGTCCCGAGATATAAGAAATTAATTCCATGGAGGATGTTAGCAATTAATGCTGCCAGTAACGGCTCTATTCAGAGAATATAAGTGTATTGATTTACAAGGGAATTAATAGTCTATAATAGATATAAAATGAAGAGACAGAAAGAGAAAGAATAAATAACAAAATGTCTTGCATTTTTCGTCAACCTGAGATCAGCTTTTGTCGACCTCTAATCAGCTTTCGTCGACCTCTAATCAACTTTCGTCGACCTAAGAATTCGTCGACCTCTGATCAGCCTTCATCGAACTGAGATCATCTTTCGTCGACCTAAGTTCTGTGAATCAACTGTTGTGCATAAACTTACTAATTCTGCGCTCTATGTTCATTGAACTGAGACTGCGAAGTTAGTCGACCTAAGAACTTGGCCAATCTGTCGGCATTGAGTGAATAGCACATCTAGCATCGAGTTTTCTTTATCTCTGAGTCAGCCTTGGCTTTGAGTGAATTATGGCGCTGAGTGTTGAAGAGTTAGTCGATCTGAGAATGGAGTTCATCGAGCTCAGCTCAGATATTTTAGCTCTAAGTTAGTCGAGCTGAGCACGACTATGGTCGACCTGAGATCGACGAATGTAGATTTCTTTTTCTAATTCTTGATTTCTCTAAGTCTTGAGTCTTTGGCAGTGTTGTAGGTTGGTCCTTTGATCTGTTGACTCTTAGAACATGGCCTAGACTCTAGAAACACATAAAATTTGACCCTTCTATACATATGGGTCACAACCTAAGAAGAGAACCTTGCCCAAATCACCTAGGGGTTCCAACACTATCCAACTGATTTGTTGGACTAGGAACAAACTCCACCAATATGCTCCTCAAAGCTTACACCTCAAACCCTCAGCCTTACACTCAAGTTCTCTTCAGAACCCTATCTCAGAACCACAAAGGTTCCTACCTCAGAGCTCTGCAGTGCTCCTACAACTCAGTGGTCCTCAAACCACCTACCTCAGCCTTATCTCTAAGGCCTACAGCTCAGGTTTTTCAGCCCTACAACTTCAGGCACAAGGCCATACTCTCAGAGTGATGCATCACTCCTATAGCTCCGTACCCTTCTAGGTACCTACCTCAGTGCCCTTTCAGGCACCTATAGCTCAGCCTTCTCTAAGTCCTACAACTCAGTGACACACTTGTCACTTAGAGCTCAGTGACCCAACAGTCACCTACCTCAGGCACTAGGCCCTACACTCAGGCTGGGAGGATAGCCTTACCTTAGATCCATACTTGGATCCTACCTCAAAGAGAATCACTCTCCTACCTCAGGCAATTAATCCCTACAGTTCAGATCCACACTTGGATCCTACCTCAGAGAGCAGCACTCTCCTATCTAAGGCAATTAAGCCATATATCTCAGATCCACATTTGGATCCTACCTCAGAGAGCAGCACTCTCCTCTCTCAGGCAATTAATCCCTATAGCTCAGATCCACACTTGGATCCAACCTCAATACCCCAGCAGGTCACCTACCTCAGTGACTAATTAGTCACGTACTACTCAGACACAAAGTTCCCTACACTAAGATTTAGATAAACTGAATCTTGCAGGAGATTAATAAATAAAATTTAAATACTGACTCAGAGAAAATTCTCTCAGTATAACTTGCTGGACTAAGCAGATATCAATCCAGCCCACTTACTGTAGAAGGAATTAGTCTTCTTCTACAGCTACCAATTTCTCTGTTGTACAGAAGGCAGCAACTGCTGTTGAAGGCTTACATCCTTTCATACAGCTATCTTCTCTTGCTGATAGATTGAATCAGCCAACTTGTTCTTCAAGGAACACTCTTGCTGAACTGGAAGAAGCTTCAGCTATCTTTGTCTTTTGGCTTTCACTGCTGGACTTTGCTTTCAAGCTTGTCGAAGAAGATGAAGTCCAGCCGCCTCTTGTTCGTTTTCTACTTCCGTTTTTGTTAACCCTAATCTTCTTTTATTCTCTTCATTTTATATCTGTTGATTTGAATAAGCGAAACAATTTGAATGTGGGCCCAGTTAAGTATGGTGAGCACCACCTCCCTCAAAAGAAGACAAATAGTAGCTTTCGGCGCTACTGTAGCTTTCCCGCAACGGCATGAAGTACTTGGACTGAGCTCGACGAAATGTGTTGTCTTAGCATGGAATGAAGTTCTTGGACTGAGCTCGATGATCGTCGAGCTGAGATCGACAAACTCTGTACTGAGCTCGATGAACTCTGAATCTTCAACCATTAACTTGAGCTCGACGAAAGGTGAGCTCAGCTCGATGAAATCTAAATCTTCAAACTTTAACTTGATCTTAACGAAAGGTGAGCTCAGCTCGATGAACTCAAAATTTTCAACCTTTAACTTGAGCTTGACGATCTGTGAGCTGAGCTCGATGAACTCTGAATTCAGTTTGACGAACTCCACTTTCTAGACTTAGAAACTTTTTGATGGCTTTGTCTCAGCAGTTCCTTCTTAACAGTTCAGACTCTTCTGTCTCAGCGGTTCTTTCTCAACTGTCTCAGTGGTTTCTTATTCACAGCATAGACAGTCTTCTGTCTCAGCGGTTTATCTGAGACCAACACATCTCTCAACATTTTGTGTTGAGCTTCTCAGCTATCACAGTGGTTTTGTTGAGATATTCTTCTCAGCTGTCTCAGCGGTTATGCCTTAGTCAAATTTTCTGACTTCCAGCTTCGTCTTCCTGTTCACCTATCCAATCAAGGACCACCTGCATGCATGAACTCAAGCATACATCAAATACATTATAGGTGTATGTCATTGACCAGTTTGACTTCTTACAAATCTGGGACATTGGGATCAATGGACCCAACAAATGCCTCCTGCAGTCAGGCATCTGAGGATTCATCCCAGAAATTAGATCATAGGAGATTCTATCCAAGGGGTTACAACGAGGAGCAGATGTTTTAACACAGCTATGTACTCCAGCTTTCTATCTAAAGTTGAACCTAAAAGGTTTGAAGATGCCAACATAGACCAATTTTGGATTGTGGCTATGCAAGAAGAACTGTACTAGTTCTTGAGATGCAAGGTCTAGAAGTTGATTCCCAGAGCACAAGGACATAACATCATTGGAACCAAGTGGATCTACATGTGTAAGACCCCCCGCCCCCTTTTTCTTTTTAAAACCCGGGGTCTTAGGCCCAGAATCGCCGCTTTGCGGTGACACCTTCACGTCCTGAAGGGTCATCACCACAAGGCGCCGATTCTGCCGGCCAATTCGATCACAGAAAGGTAGCACAATAATTAAAGTAAGAGCAAGTCCACTGAAAGTAAATCACATATATAGAATAAAATCTCCACGAAGGGAGTGTCCACAGAATAATAATCATAGTACTAAAAATGCAGGCTTATGCCCGGTACATCATATCCTCACTACAAAACGCTCATGCGGAAGCAAAAACAAAACTACTCAAGGTCGAGACTCACGGTCCCGGCTGTATGAACTCCAGAGCTAGACTGCCCCATCTCCAAGCGCACCGGTCTCTGGGGCTGCTCCCCTGTGTTGGGCTCCGCGATCCCCTAAAATGATGCGGTTCGAAAACCGTTAGTCATAAAGACTAAGCTCTATCATCCCCTACCCCTTCCCCCATTGCTCCTAGGTACCGAGCGGAGAGGAAGAAAGGAAAGGACATGAAGATGGCGATTTAATGAAAGAAATAGGTGGCAGCGGAACTAATCTAGCAATTCTATAATAAATATGACAATAACAGAAAGTAGGAAAAGTAACCTTAACTTATGTGTGAAAGCGCATAAGCCAAGGGATCTTCTGCAAGGCACCCATCGTATAGAGTGTCCCATACCACTTATACGTTGGGATGTCGGTTATCAAACAGCAGCATATAAATATATATATAGAATTAACCTTAATTTATAAACTTGCCCACACAAGCTTATAGACCAAGGGGTCGTTTTGCAGGTCCTAATGTATAAGTGTCCCATACCACTTATACTTTAGGTGTCAGGGTTAAATGAATCGATTATGCTATGACATGCAAGTGGGTATGATGAAAACATGCAAGTGCAACTCACACACCCGACTCTGTGCACACAGACCTTTAGTTCCCACTTTCGGACCTGTTACCTCCCAGGATACCTTCGTAGTGGCAGACGGAAGCGGTGGGTTGGGCCTCGCCCACCTCTAAACTAGTAAAGCACTACCGGTCAGACCTATCGTATGCCTCAACGCTTGGTGCACTAAGCGGACGCCTGCGTAATCTTGCCGGCTGGCGCACCGGACTTCTGTTGGCGAAGTGCTAACCATACTTGCCGAGTCAACGTATTGGCGTCGGTGCATCGACCCTCCAATACCAAAGACCCACCACCTTAATTTTCATTCCTTTTATGCACATGCAAATTTAATCGTAAACACACAAAAACCGAGCCGAAGCCCCCTGGACTAAAACGTCCGTCTCTTAATCCAACCGAGCCGAAGCTCCCATAAATCTTCTTGTGCTAATAGTGTTTGTGAAAGGTGCAACCCTAATTACTAAGTTACTCTTGTCAGTTTGTTATTGCAGTTTACGTTAACCCAGGACTGCCCCCGGTATTCTCCGTGAAGGGCTCTCAAAGGGCACTAAGAACTATGATGGTAGCTGAAGCCCATCGTTCCCTTTCGCAAGGCACTTATTGTTATTGGTTGATCCCCTTTACCCATTCCCTTCTCATATTACGATAGACTATCCTAGAGTGATTTTTAACCTTCCTCTCTTCGGGAAAGACGATCTTTCGTCGAACCCGAACACCTCTTAACTCTAGCTATCACTACTTCTCTCTACTCCTCATTTCATCCTATTGTGACATCATCCAAAATTGTCCACCCAGAAAAAATGACTAACTCCAACGACTTTCTCAGATCATGTCCTATTGCAATTCACAAATTTGCTATATGCAGACCAACCTAGACTATATGTCGAACCGGTTATGCAATGATCCCAAAACTCATCCAAATGCCCTAAATTATTTACTGGAGACTTATCATGATATAAATAGCATAACTCCAGAATGTAGTAATTTTCCTAATTTATCTGGCATTTAATTAATTTCCTTAAAAATCCCAAGGGCTACTAGTTTGAACATGAACTACCCTAAGTTCTCATGCAAGATGTCCAGCAAATTTATAATAAATAGTAGGTGATCTCAGTAGGGAAAATCCAAAGTATCATAATTTTCTATCATCAAAAGGGCACTAAAAACTATTTTAGCAATATTTACTATCTTCCATTATTTATGAACCAAGTACAAGGAATATTCTTCCAAAAAATATAAATAAAGTATAATATGCAGATAAAGTCTTAAAATTAGCATTGGCCCAATTTCATAATTTTTCAGTAATAATATCATCCCTAATTAATTTTCAAAGCATAAAACCCCTCTTTAACATTTGTGAAGGAAGTACTGGATTTACTCAACTAAAAATTATACAAAAATTCAAGAGAAACCATTCAGTCCTAAAACATTTATTTCCAAGATTGCATGGGGTTTTAATGAACAGAAAGATCCAAATAATTAAAACATTAATTAGGGCTATAATAAACTTTACAAATGAAGTGCTGGAAATAAACATCATAAAATTCCAGTAATATCTCTATAGCTTTTGCCCACTCCAAAACTTACTCTACCCTAACTTCATAGCCTTTGGATAAAGTTTAGTGACAAATTGTGCTTAATTAGTATTTTACCCTAAAGATAAAATTAAGGCTTTGAGGTATCTACTTGTCTCCAAGTTCTCCAAGATTCCATTCAGATGATTCTTATCATGCTAATGTAAACTCTATAGAGTTTCAAGGCAATACGAGAGCAATTGCCCCCATGTTTTTCTCAACCCTCAAAACCATCCACTTAGGGTTTGAGCTTGGATCCTAGGGTAAATCAACCCTAAACCATACCATTTTCTCCAAGTGGGTTATAATAATTCTCCCAAGTAAGTGGTCAAAATATCAGCTTCAGTTGAGGTGATTTGACCGTTCCAACCTCTCGTGCCCTTTTTACTCAAAAATGACTCACTTTTGCCTAGTTAAGAATAGGTGACTCCCTAGCCAAAACTCATTCAGATGAGTTGAAATTTTGTACAGAGCTAGGTTTTATAGTCAGGGACCACTCACCAAAACTTGGGAGGGTTTGGAGGTTATTTGACCACATAAATAATTTCCTCTAACTTTATTAAATTAAAACAAAAACTTTAGGCAAAGTGTCTCTAAATATTCCCATTTTTGGACAGCCCCTAAATATGTCTATGGATAACCATATGCCCAAATTTTAGGTTATTTGGACAAAGGACGAAGAGTGGGCATCCATTTTAATTTCTGCCCAACTCTAGGTACAGCCCCCACTAAAATGGGTCCTGCGGTCAAACCGCTTACCCAAACGTGTTGAAACAAATTTTAAATTAATCTAGACTCGAAGGGCTACGACTTTCGTGACAGGTCATTTTTCCTAAATCGGCCTTTAAGTGCCTCGTTTTGCAGCCTCAAAATATACTAAAATAATATATATTTTCATCATGTATTATATACATAATTTATATATTATAAATTGATTTTACTGTTCATCTTCTACATGAACCCGAAAACAAAACACAGAAAACCATATTTCCTGTAATCTTTCCGTGATCCGTCGCCGGCTGTCCGATCACTTCCCTGGCCAGCCACCACCACCACCACCTCCATTGAGGCGAGGGCTATCGGTCGACGGTGGTTTGGCCATCGGAGGTGGCGGTTTCCGGCGTACCCGAAAAATATCTTTTTCATGATTTATCCATGAAAACTCGAGATAGGTTCGGCACCGTTGAGCACGAACTTTATTTCTAAGAATCCTAAGATCTACCCATAAGAGAAGAAGTAGAGGAGGACCTTGTTCGCGGTTTGAAGGCGATATGAACGTCGGATTGTCATGGCGCGGTGGTGGCGTTCCCGAACTTCTTCAACAGCAAGAGCAGAAATCTGAATTCGTTTGATCGATCGTGTAACCTTCTCCTCTTGCTCTAAGGAGGCTGTTATAGATCTCCAAGTGGGGAGGGGAAAGGATGAAACATTCATGGCCATGAATGTTTCTTCTTAATAACGTTTTAGTTATGATGCAGGGAAGAGGAAGAGGTGGAAGATGAAATGGCTGATCCAGGTGATGATTTCCTATTGGACCTCAATCTCTCTTTATTATTAAGTAATTAAAGAAAGAAACGGCTCATAAATATTCCTGCTGTACATTCCCATAATCAAAATTGATTATGACGTCGGTTACCGAAATTTCCAGTCTGGCTGACGTTTCGGCCTTTGTCACGGGCGTGACACGTGGGTCACGGGCGTGATAAGGCTTGGTGACAAATTCTGGGTTCGACGATCGTCGAACTGAGATCAACGATTGTCGAAGGGTGGTCACGCCCTAGGTCACGGGTGTGACACATGAGTCACGGGCGTGACAGGGTCAAGATGCAAATTCCACGCTCGGCGATCGTCTCGCTGAGATCGACGATCGTCGAAGGGGGTCACGCCCTTGGTCACGGGTGTGACACCTGGGTCACGGGCGTTACAGGGCCATGACACAAATTCTGCGCTTCGACGATCGTCCCGCTGTGATCGACGATCGTCGAAGGGGTCACGCCCTAGGTCACGGGCGTGACACATAGGTCACGGGCATGACAGGCCCGGGTTGAAAATTCTGCGCCCGACAATCGTCTCCCTGAGATCGACGATCGTCGAAGGAGTCACGCCCTAGGTCACGGGCGTGACGGGTCGGTCACGAGTGTGACCAACCCGTGACCAGAAATCTCGGTTGATGTATTTCAATTTTTGGGCTTCCTAGGGTTCTGTCACGACAAACCGACTCCTAGGGGTCTAGCCGGAAATGGGATGTTACAAATCCCAATAAACAAAACAAAAATTTAGTCCCCGAAATTGAGGTTGAGCCTACGGGGATTTCTACCGAAATAAATTAAACTTATAACATCCCATACGGTTTTTCTATTGGGTTCAAGCGACTATTTGTTTGATAAACGAAGACAATCTCCCCAATAAACAAAAGATTAGCCCCTACTTTTCTGCGCATGCCTAGATTCTCCATTTCCCTTACCTAGTCCTACCGGTTCAATGCAAGGAGGTAATTTATTGTATACTGAGAGGTGGTGAGGTATACCTGACTGAACAACTCCGGGTATTTTTGCCTCATCAGGTCCTGTGGTTCCCAGGTGTGCTCCTCTTGACCGTGGTTTCTCCACAGAACCTTGACTAAGGGGATCTTCTTGCGGCGCAAGATCCGTACTCCTTTGTCATCGATCCGAACCGGCTCCAAGTGAATAGATCAGTCTTAAGCTACCGGCCCTTCGGTGGTCAAAATCTGCTGTTCCGGGCGTAGTAGAGCCCTTCTTAGCGAAGAAATGTGGAAGACGTCCTGTAGAGCTGCCAGCTCTGGTGGCAACTCCAGCCGGTAAGCTAGGGGCCCGATCCGCTCCAGGATCCGGTAAGGGCCCATATACTTAGGGCTGAGCTTCTTCTTCCGACCACGCACCCGTTAAACTCCATACATGGGCCGGATCTTCAAAAACACTCGGTCCCCCACCTAAAACTCCACCTGACGATGTCGGGGGTCATAATACTTAGCTTGTCTGCTCTGCACCTCAAACATCCTATCTCTGATCAGTCTCACCTGTGCCTCGGTGTCTTCAACAAAATCTGATCCCAACACCTTCGGATCCTCATCCTGAACCCAAGAAAGCGGGGTCCTACATTTTCTTCCATACAAGGCTTCATAAGGCGCCATCCTGATGCTGGACTGGTAGTTATTGTTATAGGAGAACTCAACCAACGGCAACATCTTCTCCCACGGCTCCCCTCGGTCCAATATACACAGTCGTAGTAGATCCTCCAACGTCCTGTTTGTGCGCTCTGTCTGCCCGTCCGTCTGACGGTGGAAGGCTGTGTTAAAAGTCAATCGGGTGCACAGGTATGCCTGCACTGACCGCCACTCCCTGGATATAAACCGTCCATCGCGGTCCGACACTATCATCCGGGGCACGCCATGATATCGGACATACTGCTCCACGAACTTCCATACCAGCACTCCCACCGAGTCATCCTTCCTGATTGGTATAAAGCGGGCCACCTTCGTCAATCGATCAACAATCACCCAGATCGAGTCATTCCCCGTCCGAGACCGGGGAAGCCCATGTATAAAATCCATAGCTATATCATAAAACATCCACTCCGGCACTGGGAGTGGCTGCAACAGTCCTGCGGGGTTCCTGCATTCCGCCTTCACCAATTGACAAGCCTCGCAATGGGTCACAAAGTACGTAATGTCCTTCTTCATCCCTGGCCAAAACATCATCTTCTTCAGATCTGCCGTCATCTTGGTGATCCTCGGATGTATAGAATATCTGCTATAATGCGCCTCCGCCATGTTGTCCTCCCGGATCTGGCCTCCTGCGGGTATATATACTCTTCCTCTGAAATGTAGCAATCCATCTCTCAGGGAATAATCTCCTGTCAAACCCTCCTCCAAGGCTCGAAATATCGGCTCTGCCCATGCATTTGTCCTCTGTCCGTCCCGAATGCGATCCCGAATATCATCTATGGCCACCATCGATGCCAGATACTCCCTATACAACTCTGGATCATCCTCGGACACTAGGGATATCTGCATATCTCTAAATGACCGGACTAGCTCCATGGACATAACCTTAGGCCCGTCTTCGGAAGTGGCAGCTCTCCGACTCAATGCGTCAGCCACCACGTTTGCCTTCCCTGGATGGTAGTGCATCTCATACTGATAGTCTGCTAAGAATTCCACCCAGCGCCTCTGCCTGATATTCAGCTCCTTCTGCGTGTCCACGTATTTCAAGTTCTTGTGGTCGGAGTAGATGTCGCAGTGGACTCCATAAAGATAATGGCGCCAGACGTTTAGAGCAAAAATGACCGCTCCCATCTCAAGGTCGTGCACCGGGTAGTTCTTCTCATGGGTCTTCAGCTGGCGGGAGGCATATGCTATTACGTGTCCGTTCTACATTAGCACCGCTCCCATCCCCTGGTATGATGCGTCGGTATACACCTGGAATCCTTCCTTTCTAGATGGAAGGGCCAGAATAGGGGCTGAG
The DNA here is from genome assembly GCA_039513925.1 of Platanthera zijinensis. Classification (NCBI taxonomy): domain Eukaryota; kingdom Viridiplantae; phylum Streptophyta; class Magnoliopsida; order Asparagales; family Orchidaceae; genus Platanthera; species Platanthera zijinensis. Next base: position 39,788,595 of record CM077098.1, read on the forward strand.
ATGAGTCGGTCCTTCAGCTCCTAGAAAGCCGCCTGGCACTGCGGGGTCCAAACGAAAGGTGCCTCCTTCTTTGTCAAAGATGTGAGGGGGAGGGCAATTTGAGAGAACCCCTCCACGAACTTCCGGTAATAACCGGCAAGTCCCAAGAAACATCGTACATCGGTGGCTGTCTTTAACTGCGGCCAATCTCGAACTACCTGAATCTTTGCCGGATCAACTGCCAACCCGGCTCCGCTGATAATGTGGCCTAGGAAAGCCACCTCCTTCAACCAAAACTGACACTTGCTGAATTTCGCATAAAGGCGATGCTCCCGCAACCTCTCCAGAGTCAGTGCTAGATGCCGAGTGTGCTCCTCCTCCGTCCTAGAGTAGATCAGGATGTCGTCTATGAATACTATGACGAACACATCCAAGTAGGCCTCGAAAACCCGGTTCATAAGGCTCATGAACGCCGACGGTGCATTCGTGAGCCCGAAGGGCATCACGGTGAACTCATACAGGCCATATCTGTTACTGAAGGCCGTATTCGGGATATCCTCCTCCTGGATCCGCAGCTGGTAGTATCCTGACCTCAAGTCCAGCTTCGAGAATTAATGGGCTCCCTCCAGCTGGTCGAATAATTCGTCTATCCGTGGGAGCGGATAGGTATTCCAGACGGTCAGCCTGTTTAGTGCTCGATAATCGATGCACAAGGCGAAGTGTCCCATCCTTCTTCTTCATGAATAGGACCGGGGCTCCCCATGGCGAGGAACTCGGTCTAACAAATCCCGCCTCCACCAACTCTTGCAACTGAGTCCGAAACTCCGCCAACTCCTTCGGGGCCATCCGATAGGGAGCCCTGGATATCGGCTTAGCCCCTGGCACCAACTGAATCTGAAAATCCTTCTCCCTATGCGGAGGCAATCCTGGCAGCTTCTCTGGAAACACATCGGTGTAATCACAAACCACCGATATATTGGCAATCCGATCCTTCTCCTTGGTCATCTCGAACAGCACCTGATATACCTCGTCTCCCTGCAGATGGGCCTTGACGGCCTGTACCGAAGATAAGAGTATATGAGAGGCAGGTCTTATACCTTCGATGATAATGAAAGAGTCCCCGTGTCTCACGGTGATCCTCTTCGCTTGGCAATCAATCTGGGCATGGTTCCAGTGCAGCCATACCATGCCCAGGATAGGTTCGTAGTCGGTCAGCTTCAAAATCGTTGCCAGAGCCTCAAACGCCTTTCCACCAATTTCTGCCTCTATATTGCAGTGGTCCGTGGTGAGGAGCTCAGAACCATCCGATAGTCGCACCCTCATCCTCGAGCTCGTGAATCGCTCCACGCCTTCCAGTCCTTATATGAACATCTCCGACACAAAGGAGTGAGTAGCTCCAGTATCGAAAAGCGTGCGGGCAGGCTTGACGCTGATGAAGACTATACCTGGGGTGATTAGATGTCTTAGGGTTCTATAAAGAATTTTCTTTCCTTGTTAATCTATCTAGTGCGGTTCCAAGTTTTAACAACTAAAAGGGAAAATTCTATGAAAATAAAGAAGCATTGCGGCGTACCTGCTATGACCTGCTCCGAATTCCGAGGCTGCGCAAGGTCCAAAGCATATACCTGCTCTCTTCCCTGTCTACGGTCTCCCTCCTGGTATCCACGACCGCAACCGCGTCCTCGGCCTCCGTGATGCTGAGCTGGTGGGCCACCCTGTGGTGCTGGAGGTGGTGCCCCCCTCATCGGGCAGTTCCTCCGGATGTGCCCAATCTGATGACAAAGGAAGCACTCTGGTGGGGGATACACCATTCCCCCGGGTCTAGGCATCTCCTGCATCCGAAGAGGTTGAGGGGCCAATATCACCTGCTCCCTCGGCTCCTGCCTCACTTCCTAACGAGGTTGGTCCTCTGTCCTCCTCCCCTCTGGTATAGCACCTCGCCGCTGGTCATTTCTAACTCTCCGTCCCTGATCCTCTGCTGGCTGCTTCCGGCCCCGAGTGGTGTGCCAATCAGCCTCAATCCTCTTTGCCATCTCCAAGATCCGGGAGATAGGCCTATCAGATACAAACAACAAAGCCTCCCTCAAGTCTTCCCACAGGCCCTTATAGAACCTCTTGATGTACCTTGCTTCGTCCAGCTGGTAAGAATCTGCATATCGATCCAGATGGTCGAACTCCCGATGGTACTCAACCACCGTCCGGGTGCCCTGCTTCAGCTGTAAGAACCGCTCCTCCAACTCATCCCTGGCCGACTGTGGAACGAAATTCTCCAACAGCGTGGCCCTGAACTATTCCCAGGTAACCTCCGCAACCTCCCTATCGGCAAATATCGTGTCCAACAGCGTCTTCCACCACCTCTTGGCATGGGACTCCAGGCAAGAGACAACTAGAGCCACCCTCTCCTCCCAGGGACACCGTATCCCGATCAGCATCTCGTACATAATATCCAGCCACTCTTCCGTCCGAACCGCCGACTCTGTCCCCAAGTAGGATGGGGGAGACAGTCCTCGGAAGATGCTCAGCCAGTTGGCCCCCGAATTTGGCTGCGGGACCGGAGCCTGTTGGGCCCTAAAATCCTCCAGGATGGCAGTCAGAGTCTGTCCCATGTCTGACTGAAGGAAAGGAGTGGGGACCGGTGGAGGTGGTGCAACATCCTGAGCCTGTTGAACTCCACCTTGTGGCATAGGCTGTGCTGGAGGCTGCGTAACAAAAACCCATACTGAGAAAACGTTCAATCTTTAATAAAAGTGGACAATTTATATGTGATCCCCATATGGGCACACCACTGCTTCCGCTGCTTAGTTTGTCCCCAAACTAAACTCGAGCGGGGGTGACCCAGGGATAGTGGACTGCTACCTTTTTCAGATCGATGTTTCCCTCTGATACCACTTGTAAGACCCCCCCCCCCCACCCTTTTCTTTTTAAAACCCGGGGTCTTAGGCCCAGAATCGCCGCTTTGCGATGACACCTTCACGTCCTGAAGGGTCATCACCACAAGGCGCCGATTCTGCCGGCCAATCGATCACAGAAAGGTAGAAAAATAATTGAAGTAAGAGCAAGTCCACTGAAAGTAAATCATATATATAAAATAAAATCTCCACGAAGGGAGTGTCCACAGAATAATAATCAGAGTACTAAAAATGCAGGCTTATGCCTGGTACATCATATCCTCACTACAAAACGCTCATGCGGAAGCAAAAACAAAACTACTCAAGGTCGAGACTCACGGTCCCGGCTGTACGAACTCCAGAGCTAGACTGCCCCATCTCCAAGTGCACCGGTCTCTGGGGCTGCCCCCCTGTGCTGGGCTCCGCGATCCCCTAAAATGATGCGGTTCGAAAACCGTTAGTCATAAAGACTAAGCCCTATCATCCCCTACCCCTTCCCCCATGGCTCCTAGGTACCGAGCAGAGAGGAAGAAAGGGAAGGACATGAAGGTGGCGTTTTAATGAAAGAAACAGGTGGCAGCGGAACTAATCTAGCAATTCTATAATAAATATGACAATAACAGAAAGTAGGAAAAGTAACCTTAACTTATGTTCGAAAGCGCATAAGCCAAGGGATCTTCTGCAAGGCTCCCATCATATAGAGTGTCCCATACCACTTATGTTGGGTACATTGGAAAATGTGTACCTGATTTGAAGAAGTCCAACTTAGCTCAATGATATACATCAAGGTGTATTTGATGTTGTTTTGAGTTGACATGTGCAGGTGAAGAAGTGTTAAAGAATGCAGAAAAATATTCTATGTCCATGTGTCGACACCTGAAGAAACAGTGTTGACACTTCAGAATATTTGTGTCGACACTTGAAGGAAGCTGTGTCGACACAAAGAAAGATAGTCGACCACATTTGTGTCGACACTGGGAAGCAGTGTCGACTCACAGGAAGATAGTCGACCACATTTGTGTCGACACTAGGAGGCTGTGTCGACACAATGAGACAGAGTCGACACACATTTTGGCAGATGTTGACAATACTTGTGTCGACACCAGAAGACTAAGTCGACACATTTTGGCAGAGTCAACAATTTATGTGTCGACACCTGAAGGCAATGTCGACACATACTGAGTTCTGAATCTACAACAACTGTGTCGACACACAGGACTTGTGTCGACACACTGCAAAGTCAAGACCAAGTTATTTTCTGAAGAAAGATGAAGTGTTGAGTTGACATAAATTCTCTGTGTCGACTCATTCTCAAAATAAAGTTCTGAAGAAGCTGTGTCGACTTAAAGGCAAACTTGTCGACATCATCAAAGGCTGTGTCGACACCAAAGTTACTTGTGTCGACACATATAGACAGTTGGTCTCGACACTTCCTAACAGTCTGTCTCAACACTTTGCTGACCAAGACTAAGGCACAGGATCTGTTTGAAGACTTGACAGATGTGGGTTGCAGCCAGTTAACTGATGTTGTCAGACTTGTCAGAAGACAGTTATAAACTGGATCAGCCGGTTACCATTAAGAAGGTCTATAAATAGACAGATTCAGAGAGAAGAAGACAGATTGAACTTCGGCAATCAAATTGAGAAATCAAATCAAGAAGGAGTAATACACTAAAGAAGATCTTCATCAGAAGATCTAAGAAGACGATCTCAGGATCGATCTAAGAAGAGTTCTAACAAGAATTCAGAAGTATCATCAAAGGTGTTGGATAGAGAGGGATCCACCCATTTTTGAAGAAGAAGAAGGAAGCCATCAGTGGTTTCTCAAGAAGTTGTTTGGAAATCAACTCAGCTAAGTTCAGATTCAAGAAGCTTTGAAGAAAGCTCAGATTCAGTTGATTTCATCAGCTGATCAAGAATTGTCTTGTCCTCTTCTCTCTCAACAAAGGCAAGGCATTAAAACTTCTTTTCTAAATTTCTGTAGGATCTGTTTTACACAGATCTGAGTTGTAAGCCTGTGATATAAAGGATGGGTGTAGGAGAGTTGATCTCTGAGTGGTAGGGCTATTTTGCCTGAGTGTAGGAGAAGGTTCTTCTCTGAGTTGTAGGCCTTGTGGCTAGGCTGAGGTAGGGCTGTTGTGCCTGAGTTGTATGAACCTATCCAGGTTCTGAGCTGTAGGATCTGAGGATCTGAGAATAGTGGAAGTTTGGCCGAATCTAGCATACTGCTAGATAGGTGAAGGGGGAAAGTGGATGTACCCAAACCTTGGGGAACCACTATAAAACATTGTGCAATCTGTGATGATTAAATTTCTGTGATTGCTGTGCTGGTTGTTTTAATTTTGTGATTGAATTCTTCCTAAAAGTATAAACAAGCAATTAGAACCTATTCACCCCCCCCCCTCTAGGTGTTTAGGTTTTCTTGAAAGTAAAACTATCAAGTGGTATCAGAGGGAGGTTACTCAAAAAGGACTTAACAGTCTGAGGTAGATCTGAAAGGCAGAATCAAGATTCAAGAAGATGGGTTCTGGAGAAAATCACAATGAGTTAGGGTCAATGAAGTTACCCATCTGCAGGAAGGAAATCTTTGGAATTTGGAAAGAAAGAGTCAGATTATTCATGGAAGCATCTGACCCAAGAATATACATCACAGTTCAGGAAGGACCCTTCATTCCAATGAAGGTATCAGTTCTTGATGCTAATATTCAAACTCCAAAGAGTTATTCTGAAATGACCAAGGATGAAGTCATTTTGGCAACCATGGACAAGAGAGCTCAGAATATTATTGTGAGTGCCATAGATGATTCTACATTTCAGAATCTGATTCACTGCAAGACCTCCAAAGAAATGTGGGACACCTTGATTGTCTACATGGAGGGATCTGAAGAAGTAAGACAGGATAGGAAGTCTATGCTCAACCAGGAATATGAAAGTTTTAGACAAGGAAAAACTGATAGCATAACTGAATGCTATAAGAAATTCTATAGAATTGTGAATGAGTTAATGTCCTATGGAAGAGTCTTCAGTACCTATGAACTGAATGACAAATTCTTAAGATCATTGACAAAGGATTGGGACACAAAGATCTGTGCCATAAGAGAAGTGGCTAAATTGGCAGAGATCTCTCCTCCCACCTTGTTTGGAAAGCTGCTGTCCTATGAAATGCAACTTATGATGAGGAAGGAGGAAAAGAATTCAAGAGGAGAGCATAGAGAAAAGACTATGGCATTCAATGCAGAATCCATCAGAAAGAATAGGAGGATATCACCATCCCCTCCTAAGGAAATTGCAGAAGTCAGTTCAGAAAATTCAGATAATCAAGGTTCAGAAAGCTGTGATTCAGATGCAGACTTTGCTGAATTCACAAGGCAATTCCAGAGGTTCTTGAAGAAGAAGCAGTGGAAGTCTAAGCCCTCCCCTTCACAGCAAGTTGATGACTATTATCAGAAGAAAAGGTCATCAAGGAAAGAAAAGAGCAGATCAAAGCCCATCAAGGCTACTACTTCAAAGATTGTCTGCTATTGTTGCAATAGACCTGGACATGTAGTGGCTGACTGTCCTGATAAGAGAAAAGAGTCTTCAGACAAGAATAAGACTCATAAAAAGGGCAAGAAGGAGAAATCTTTTGTTGCAAAGAAGGATAAGAGCCTAACAGATCAGTCAACTTCAGAGTCAGAATCTGAAGCAGAAGCATACATTGGACTATATGCTACATCTGAAGAAGAGGAGTTTCTACAGTTGCTAGACTCCATCTATGATCAAGAGGATCATCAGTGCATGGGACTGATGGCAGGATCAGAAGAGGACATATGCCAGAATCAGTCTGGTCCTAATAAGGTACAATGTCCTTCTATGAAATCTGTTTGTAGTACAAGTACAGAATCAGCTACATCTGCATCAAGTGATGTAGATGCATCTGAATCTGAAGGAGATGTCTATCAATTGATAGATAAGTATGGGGACTTGTTGCAGGCCCTTAAGAAAAGCAAGAACCTGGTTAAACTTCAGGCTCATGAAATTGCTAAACTAAGGGTAGCTGCAACTGAGTTAGAGAAAGTAATTGATCAGAAGTTAAACGAAATTGCCAAGCTAAAGAATATAACTATTATTCAGATGGGCACAATTAATTATACCAATGATCAAGTGAAGAGTCTGGAGGTCAGACTAAGAATTGAAAAAGATTTAGTGGCTAGTTACTCTAAGCCAAAGTCTGTCTTACCCTTGATAGATGAATTTGTGAATCAAAAGGGTAAGGCAGGATTAGGATTCAAAGGTAACTCCAGGGCTGGCCAATTCAAGAGGAAAGGCAAAGCTCCTGTCAAGCCACTGAACTTTTCAGTCCCTATTAAGTTAAGAAAGGTGGAAGTGCCTTCTAACCTATATGATCATGAAAATATTCATGGTCATATTAAGTCTAATGTTCTGAAAAACAAGGGTGTAAATGCCAACAGGCCTACCCATGTTCATAAACCCAATGGTTATAAAAAATCAGTGGGTGAAGCTGCTGCAGCACCAGCAATGGACAGAAATTCTTTTGTCAAGGATGTATCTAGAACTAGATACAATAGGTTTGAATGTTGGTGCTGTGGCAAGAGAGGACATTTTGCACTAGACTGCTGGTATAACACAAGTATTAGAAAGAACAATAGTCTACCTGTTAGAAGAGATAATGGTAGCTTTGTTTATGCTAACTTGAACCAAGGACCCAAGACTTGCTTGGGTTCTAAGGGAAAGTAAATCTGTGTTGCAGGTGTATCCAAGTAGCCATGCCCCTATATGGTACTTGGATAGTGGTTATTCCAGGCACATGACTGGAATAAAGGGGCTGTTGAAGGAGTATTCATCTGTCAAAGATGGACCTAAAGTGATCTTTGGTGGATCTGAAAAAGGAGTCATCAAAGGGTTTGGTAACATTTCTTCTAACTTAATTACTATCACCCAAGTGGCTTATGTAAAAGGTTTGAAACATAATCTAATAAGCATAAGCCAGCTGAGTGATTTAGGATATGACATTTCATTTATTAAGGATGGATGTCATATCAAAAGGTCAAGTGATCAAGAGATCATTTTGACTGGGTATAGGAAGAGAAATGTATATTGTCTTAATTTTGTATGTGAGAATAAGTCTTCTCCCATCTGTCTTGTAGCTGATGACAATGCTTCTCATTGTGTTAAGTGGCACAAGAGATTAGCTCATCTTAACTACAAGATAATTGGCCAACTCTTTATCAAAGAGTTAGTGAGGAATGGTCCTCAAGTTAAGTGTATGAAGGAAGGGATATGTTCAGCTTGTCAAAAGGGCAAGCAGACAAAATCCTCCTTTCAAAGCCTTGAAAACAAGGATTCTGTGAGGTGCTTATACCTCTTGCATATGGATCTTTTTGGTCCTATGCCAGTTCATAGTCTAGGTAGGAAGGTCTACACTTTTGTGGTTGTAGATGACTATTCTAGATTTACATGGGTGTTCTTTCTGAGACAGAAATCTGAAACCCCAAGTGTCTTACTTAATTTTGTAAAGCAAATTCAGAATGAACTGAATAGTACAGTGGTCAAAATTAGAAGTGACCATGGTACTGAGTTTCAATCTGAAAGCATGACAAAGTTATGTGAAGACTTTGGGATTTTCCAAGAGTTCTCCTCACCAAGAACACCTCAGCAAAATGTAATTGCTGAAAGAAAGAATAGAACATTAATTAAAGCTGGTAGAACTCTATTGAGTGACACCTCTCTATCAGAATATTTCTGGGCTGAGGAAGTAAACACTGCTTGTCATGTGATCAATAGGGCTTCTATCACCAAGAGCCACAAAAAGACTCCCTATGAGATTATGAAAGGTAGAAAACCAAATCTATCCTACTTTAGAATCTTTGGTTGCAAATGCTATATACTTAACAATGGTAAGTCATATTTGACTAAGTTTGCTGCCAAATCCCAGGATGGGATATTTGTTGGGTACAGCACAAATAGTAAGGCCTATAGAATCTTCAACTTGACTACACAAGTTGTTGAAGAATCTGTGCATGTTGTGTTTGATGAAACAAGATTAATCAACTGTGAGTTGTCTTGTAGATCAAATGACTCAACAGGTATAAGCAAAAGAATGGACAAGCTCTCCATTGCTGAAGCTTCAAGGGAAGATGGAGTATTGGAAAATGAAGGCTATTGTCCAGGGGGAGTACAAGATTCTATAGAAGATGAAGAAAACCAAGAGGTTCAGCAAAATGAAGGAGCTGGAGATGTTCAACCAGAAGGGAATCTTCCTCCAGCTACAAGACATTTAAGAGACCATCCAGCAGATCAGATAATAGGTGATCCAAGACAGGGAGTGCAGACTAGAAGCAGAAGTCAAAGCACAGTTCTGCATTCAAGTTTCCTGTCACAAATGGAGCCTAAGAAGTTTGAAGAAGCCATCCAAGACCAGCACTGGACTGATGCTATGCAAGAGGAGCTGAATCAATTCAGAAGGTGCAATGTCTGGGAGCTTGTTCCTAAACCAAGAGGCCACAATATAATTGGGACAAAATGGATCTATAGGAACAAGTTGGATGAGAGTGGAGTAATAGTGAAAAATAAAGCAAGATTGGTTGCTAAAGGATACAGGCAGGAAGAAGGGATTGACTTTGATCAAACCTTTTCCCCAGTAGTAAGGCTGGAGGCAATAAGAATGTTTCTTGCCTATGTAGCTTATCAAGACTTCAAGGTATACCAGATGGATGTGAAGTCAGCATTTCTGAATGGTGATCTTAAAGAAGAAGTATATGTACAGCAGCCATCAGGTTTTGTAGATCCTCTTAAACCTGGTTATGTTTATAAGCTTAGAAAAGCTTTGTATGGGTTAAAGCAAGCCCCAAGGGCTTGGTATGAAACCCTGTCTACTTTCCTTATTGAGAATAAATTCTCAAGAGGAAAAATAGACAAAACTCTATTCCTTAGGAAATCCAAAGGCAAGATCATCTTAGTTCAGATCTATGTTGATGACATAATCTTTGGATCTACTGAAAACAACCTTTGTAAAAAGTTTGCCAAACTTATGCTAGAGAAGTTTGAGATGAGCAGTATGGGGGAAATGAAGTTCTTCTTGGGACTCCAAGTAAGACAGACTGATGATGGCTTGTCCATATCCCAGTCAAAGTTTACCAAAGAATTAATTAAGAAGTATGGTATGGAACCATCCTCCATCATGAGAACTCATATGGGAACAAGTATGCCTATATGCAAAGATGATGCAGGTAAACCTATTGATGAGACTTTGTATAGAGGAATACTTGGTTCTCTTCTATATCTCACAGCTAGTAGACCAGATATTATGTATGCTACATATGTCTGTGCTAGGTACCAAGCCTGTCCTAAAGAGTCTCATTATACTGCAGTCAAAAGGATTCTGAGATATCTTAAGGGCACACCTAATCTAGGCCTTTGGTACCCTAGGAATAGAGATTTTCTACTAACAGGTTATTCAGATGCAGACTTTGTAGGCTGTAGAGAGGATAGGAAGAGTACAACAGGTACTTGTCAATTCTTGGGAGGAAGATTGATATCTTGGAATAGTAAGAAGCAGACCAGTGTGGCTATATTTACAGCTGAGTCAGAATATGTTGCTGCTGGTAGCTGCTGTGCACAACTATTATGGATACAGCATCAGCTTAAAGATTATGGTATTCAAGTAAGTAGAACACCTCTTTTGTGTGATTCTAAGAGTGCAATTTCTATTGCTAATAATCCTGTTTCTCATAGTAGAACTAAGCATATAGAAATTAAATACCATTTTCTTAGAGATCATGTAGAAAGAGAAGACATCACATTGGAATTTGTTAAAACAGATTATCAAATAGCAGATGTATTCACTAAGCCTCTGGATGAAATAAAATTCAATAAATTTAAAATTAAATTAGGCATGCTGACCATTGATTAGATTATCAACAAACTTACAAATAACATATTAGATTATCAAATGGTCTCAAGTGGTGTTGACAGAAACAGAAATTGGCTAAGTAAAATAGTGTCGACACATTCAGTGATAATGTGTCGACTCAGTGAAGTAATATCGACAAGTCAGAAATATTGTGTCGACACAGAGAATATGTGTCGACACTTAAGAATTAAATTGTCGACTTATCCAGGAATGTAGTGTCGACTTCACCAGAATAGTGATGTCGACACTTACAAATTTTGTGTTGACACTTATCCTAAGAGTCGACACAGATTTTCTGATACTCTACTATATCTCTCAGGTGTCGACATATCCACAATTGGTGTCGACACATAGTAGACAGATTTGTTGTCGAGACAATAGAAGTTTGTGTCGACACATTCCATCTGTGTCGACACATATAGACTGTTTTTGCCCGCCTTTTGATCTTCTTTCAATAGAAGGTATAAATAGGTCAAGAACTTATTCAGTCGACACACTTACAAGGTTTTCGAGACTGAAACCCTGTGTCAACTTTCTCTCTCTCTCTCTCTTCTCCCAAGCTTTCTCACCTGAACAATGGCGCCGAAGATTGAAGACAACGTCAATGAAGGTTATGAGTTGGTAAGGAATGCCTTTGCCGAAGCCCCGACAGATGTTCAACGAGTTATCACTCTTATTTCCGAATCCGGATTAGAGTTTTTAGTATCTGAACCTTCTAAGATATGGAAGAAGGAGGTGCATGAATTCTTTAACTCTGCATCAATAGGTTCAGATATTCTCAAGATCAAGTCCACTGTTCATGGGTCGCCAGTGAAGATTACCCCAAGAAGTCTAAGGAAGATTCTACATTTACCAATAATTGAGAATGAAGAAGAAGTCCCTGCTTCTAAGTCAAGGGAGGCTATCCAATGGTGCGGATTGGATCCCACCCTGAAAATTGGAGCTGCGTTCAACAGGAAAGGGATGAATCAGCAAGGGAAGTTTTTGTCTGAAGTAGTTGGCAAGGTGATTCTGTGCAAACTAGGGGGACATGATAGGATTTCGGCCTATATGTTCTGCCTAATGACCAGAATTGTGTTTACAATTCCAACTGATTGGTCAGCTGTAATCTTTGAAAAGATCAAGGAAGGAATAAAGAAGCCAAATCTGGCTAGAATTATGAGTTTATATCTGAATGGAGTGATCCCTGAGGTAATGCAACACTTGCCAGGAACAAAGATCAATCACATGAGAAAGATGGACATGAGATTGTTTTCTAGGTAGGATAGGGTGCTGTCTAAGGATGTGCCTGATGAGAGCAGGCAGGACACCCCAGTGAAATCCTCTTCTCATGCTCAAGATACTGAGCAGCTTCAAGAAGAACAAGAGAGGAAGCAGGATGAAGATCACCCTGCGTCTACTCCAGCCCAGCAAGACACTATACCTGCACAGATGCAGGGGGAGCAAGCTCATTCTCCTGCCCAGAATGAATCTACTCCTAACCAGGTACAGTTGTAGGGGGAGCTGGTGTATTTTCTTACAAAAGAAATTTCTAATATTTCAATTTCTGCACAGGTGTAGGGGGAGCAAGTGTACTCACCTGCCCAGGACATTACCAATACTGAACAAGTCCAGGGGGAGAAGATGTCAGACCCAGTGCAAGAGGCAGTACAAATTGATATCTCCAAAGATCTGAATATAGAAGATCCAATTGATACATCTTATGTTCAAGCTTAGAAGGAATATACTCTAGATGAGTTATTTCCTAATGTTGATATTGCTACTGATAGAGTAGAAGAGGGGCAAGATATTGAGAAGGCCCTTGACATGGATATAGAAATTGAGAAGGAGCAAGTAGTTGAGGAGGAGTCTGTGCATGTTGAGGCTGAACAACATGGCACTGAGATAGATATTCATCCACCTCCTCAAGAAAGAGTTCAAATTGATAGTTCATCTGAATATGAGACTGAAGAAGCCAAAATGGCTAAGAAGAGAAAACTTGTTGTCTTCAAGAGAAGGAGCAAAGGTTATAAGCAGGCTCTACAGACTACAACTCAACAATCCCATTCTGAATTTAATTATAACAAGTTTATGGTTGATTTGCAAGTTAAGCTAGATGAACATAGATTGGCAGTTGAAAAATATGTTGATGAGAGCAATAAGTCCCTTCAATTTGACTTGGCTCAGGATATAAAGTCAATTCGATTTGAAGTCAATATGCATAAGAAGGAGATGACAGATTGCTTCCATAAGGGAGGTAATGCTGTGGTGTATTTGGCTAAACAACAACAGTCCATCATCCCTAAAGTGGATGACATTGTTTTAAAGCAAAGTTATGTTTTGGAGAATCAGCTGAGGATGAATGACAATTTAACTGAATCTCATCAAGAAATTATTGATGAATTGAAAAAGACTACTCTAGGGCTGACTGAAGCAAGAGCAAAGGAGATGGAAGAATTTGATAAGAAACTTCAAGATGCTATTGAATCAGTTAAAACTGTTATCACTACCTCTCAAAAGGACATATCTGACAAGCTTCAAAAGTTAAAAACCATTTTTTAAAGAGGGTGTGAATTATCTGGATGGCCAGATCAGATTTCAGAAGGAAGATCTAAGAGATCATATTACCAGAGAAGCCATAAAGGGGGAGAGGTTGTTAGTTCATACTGGCTCAGAGCACACCAAATGGGTGACAAATAGTATTCGAGCCACATTGGGATATCCACCTTTGTGTGATGATGCTATGGTGGCTGAGTCAGGAATCCAAACAGGTTTACTTGAAGGCAATCAACCTGAGGTTGCCCAAGTCATTTACCCTCCTCCAGATTTTGATATGATTGATCAGCAAGTTCAAGATATGTATAGCCCTCCAAAGGAGGTTAACAGGGTTGTTATTGAGAAAGTGGATAAGCCTGAGGCCAATTTGAAAGAACAGCAAGATGCTCTACTATCCAAGAAGAGATTTAGAGAGCAGGCTGAACTTAAGCCAGATTTTGAGCAGTGGAGCCCTACTTCAAGAAATATTATACTAACTGCATGGAAGGCTGTAAAGGACAAAGAACATGAAAGAGGAAAGTGGTATAATGAAATAGAATGGCAAAAATTTGAAGCTAGGCAGGAATCCATAGTGCAGTTCAGGAGAAAAGCCAAGATGGGAAGGCTGCCACCAGATGCTCAGGAGCCAAGCAAGTACTTTCCAAAGCCCTTTCATTACTTTGAAAGGCAAAGGCTCAAGGAAGAAGCACAGAAGAAAGCTGAGCTAAAAGGCAAGAAGCCAGCTGAAGTTGCTGAAGCTCCTGTGAAGGCTCAAATCCAATCTGGCAAAGGAATTGTCATAAAAGAGCCTGATCAGTCTTAGTTTTAAGTTCTTTCAAATGTGTTTTGTAATGTTGTGTTTAATCTTTCAATGTAAACAACTATAATCAAACATTACCAAGTTATAAACAAAATTTTGTTTGGAATCACATATTCATGTTCACTCTGTGTTGAATTGTTAATGTTTTGTTTATAAAGTATTCCTATAATGTCATACATCATCATATTTTTTTTATAAATGGTATATATCATTGGCTCTAAGGGTTATGACTTCTCCAAATAGGGGGAGATTGTTGGGTACATTGGAAAATGTGTACCTGATTTGAAGAAGTCCAACTTAGCTCAATGATATACATCAAGGTGTATTTGATGTTGTTTTGAGTTGACATGTGCAGGTGAAGAAGTGTTAAAGAATGCAGAAAAATATTCTAAGTCCATGTGTTGACACCTGAAGAAACAGTGTTGACACTTCAGAATATTTGTGTCGACACTTGAAGGAAGCTGTGTCGACACAGAGAAAGATAGTCGACCACATTTGTGTCGACACTGGGAAGCAGTGTCGACTCACAGGAAGATAGTCGACCACATTTGTGTCGACACTGGGAGGCTGTGTCGACACAATGAGACAGAGTCGACACACATTTTGGCAGAAGTTGACAATACTTGTGTCGACACCAGAAGACTAAGTCGACACATTTTGGCAGAGTCAACAATTGATGTGTCGACACCTGAAGGCAGTGTCAACACATACTGAGTTCTGAATCTACAACAACTGTGTCGACACACAGGACTTGTGTCGACACACTGCAAATTCAAGACCAAGTTATTTTCTGAAGAAAGATGAAGTGTTGAGTCGACATAAATTCTCTGTGTCGACTCATTCTCAAAATAAAGTTCTGAAGAAGCTGTGTCGACTTAAAGGCAAACTTGTCGACATCATCAAAGTCTGTGTCGACACCAAATTTACTTGTGTCGACACATATAGACAGTTGGTCTCGACACTTCCTGACAGTCTGTCTCAACACTTTGCTGACCAAGACTAAGGCACAGGATCTGTTTGAAGACTTGACAACTGTGGGTTGCAGCCAGTTAACTGATGTTGTCAGACTTGTCAGAAGACAGTTATAAACCGGATCAGCCGGTTACCATTAAGAAGGTCTATAAATAGACAGATTCAGAGAGAAGAAGACAGATTGAACTTCGGCAATCAAATTGAGAAATCAAATCAATAAGGAGTAATACACTAAAGAAGATCTTCATCAGAAGATCTAAGAAGACGATCTCAGGATCGATCTAAGAAGAGTTCTAACAAGAATTCAGAAGTATCATCAAAGGTGTTGGATAGAGAGGGATCCACCCATTTTTGAAGAAGAAGAAGGAAGCCATCAGTGGTTTCTCAAGAAGCTGTTTGGAAATCAACTCAGCTAAGTTCAGATTCAAGAAGCTTTGAAGAAAGCTCAGATTCAGTTGATTTCATCAGCTGATCAAGAATTGTCTTGTCCTCTTCTCTCTCAACAAAGGCAAGGAATTAAAACTTCTTTTCTAAATTTCTGTAGGATCTGTTTTACATAGATCTGAGTTGTAAGCATGTGATATAAAGGCTGAGTGTAGGAGAGTTGATCTCTGAGTGGTAGGGTTGTTTGCCTGAGTGTAGGAGAAGGTTCTTCTCTGAGTTGTAGGCCTTGTGGCTAGGCTGAGGTAGGGCTGTTGTGCCTGAGTTGTAGGAACCTATCCAGGTTCTGAGCTATAGGATCTGAGGATCTGAGAATAGTGGAAGTTTGGCCGAATCTAGCATACTGCTAGATAGGTGAAGGGGGAAAGTGGATGTACCCAAACCTTGGGGAACCACTATAAAACATTGTGCAATCTGTGATGATTAAATTTCTGTGATTGCTGTGCTGGTTGTTTTAATTTTGTGATTGAATTCTGCCTAAAAGTATAAACAAGCAATTAGAACCTATTCACCCCCCCCCCCTCTAGGTGTTTAGGTTGTCTTGAAAGTAAAACTATAAATTTATATGTTGGGGTGTCGGTTATCAAACAGCAGCATATATATATAGAGAGAGAGAGAGAGAGAATTAACCTTAATTTATAAACTTGCCCACACATGCTTATAGACCAAAGGGTCGTTTTGCAGGTCCTAATATATAAGCTTCTCATACCACTTATACTTCAGGTATCAGGGTTAAATGAATCGATTATGTTATGACATGCAAGTGGGTATGATGAAAACATGCAAGTGCAACTCACACACCCGACTCTGTGCACACAGACCTTTAGTTCCCCCTTTCGGAGTTGTTACCTCCCAGTATACCTCCGTAGTGGCAGATGGAAGCGGTGGGTTGGGCCTCTCCCACCTCTAAACAAGTAAAGCACTACCGGTCAGACCTATCGTATGCCTCAACGCTTGGTGCACTAAGCGGACGCCTGCGTACTATTGCCGGCTGGCGCACCAGACTTCTGTTGGCGAAGTGCTAACCACACTTGCCAAGTCAGCGTATTGGCATCGGTGCATCGACCCTCTAATACCGAAAATCCACCACCTTAATTTTCATTCCTTTTATGCACATGCAAATTTAATCGTAAACACACAAAAACCGAGCCGAAGCCCCCCGGACTAAAACGTCCGTCTCTTAATCCAGTCGAGCCGAAGCTCCCATAAATCTTCTTGTGCTAATATTGTTTGTGAAAGGTGCAACCCTAATTACAAAGTTACTCTTATCAGTTTGTTATTGCAGTTTACGTTAACCCAGGACTGCCCCCGGTATTCCCCGTGAAGGGCTCTCAAAGGGCACTAGGAACTATGATGGTAGCTGAAGCTCATCGTTCCCTTTCGCAAGGCACTTATTATTATTGGTTTATCCCCTTTACCCATTCCCTTCTCATATTACGATAGACTATCCTAGAGTGATTTTTAACCTTCCTCTCTTCGGGAAAGACGATCTTTCGTCGAACCCGAGCACCTCTTAACTCTAGCTATCACTACTTCTCTCTACTCCTCATATCATCCTATTTTGACATCATCCACAATTGTCCACCCAGACAAAATGACTAACTCCAACGACTTTCTCAGATCTTGTCCTATTGCAATTCACAAATTTGCTATATGCAGACCAACCTAGACTATATGTCGAACCGGTTATGCAATGATCCCAAAACTCATCCAAATGCCCTAAATTATTTACTGGAGACTTATCATGATATAAATAGCCTAACTCCAGAATGTCGTAATTTTCCTAATTTATCTGGCATTTAATTAATTTCCTCAAAAATCCAAAGGGCTACCAGTTTAAACATGAACTACCCTAAGTTCTCATGCAAGATGTCCAGTAAATTTATAATAAATAGTAGGTTATCTCAATAGGGTAAATCCAAAGTATCATAATTTTTTATCATTAAAGGGCACTAAAAACTATTTTAGCAATATTTACTATCTTCCATTATTTATGAACCAAGTACAAGGAATATTCTTCCAAAAATTAAAAAAAATTATAATATGCAGATAAAGCCTTAAAATTAGCATTGGCCCAATTTCATAATTTTTCAGTAATAATATCATCCCTAATTAATTTTCAAAGCATAAAACCCCTCTTTAACATTTGTGAAGGAAGTACTGGATTTACTCAACTAAAAATTATACAAAAATTCAAGGGTAACCATTCAGTCCTAAAACATTTATTTCCAAGATTGCATGGGATTTTAATGAATAAAAAGATCCAAATAATTAAAACATCAATTAGGGCTATAATAAACTTTATAAATGAAGTGCTGGAAATAAACATTATAAAATTCCAGTAAAATCTCTATAGCTTCTACCTACTTCAAAACTTACTCTACCCTAACTTCACAGCCTTTGGATAAAGTTTAGTGACGGATTGTGCTTAATTAGTATTTTACCCTAAAGCTAAAATTAAGGTTTTGAGGTATCTACTTGTCTCCAAGTTCTCCAAGATTCCATTCAGATGATTCTCATCATGCTAGTGTCAACTCTGCAGAGTTTCAAGGCAATATGAGAGCAATTGCCCCCATGTCCTTCTCAACCCTCAAAACCCTCCACTTAGGGTTTGAGCTTGGATCCTAGGGTAAATCAACCCTAAACCACACCATTTTCTCCAAGTGGGTTATAATAACCCTCCCAAGTCAGTGGTCGAAATATTAGCCTCATTTGAGGTGATTTGACTATTCTAACCTCTCGTGCACTTTTTACTCAAAAATGCCTCACTTTTGCCTAGTTAAGAATAGGTGACTCCCTATCCAAAACTCATCCAGATGAGTTGAAATTTTGTACAAAGCTAGGTTTTATAGCCAGGGACCACTCACCAAAATTTGGGAGGGTTTGGAGGTTATTTGACCACATAAATAATTTACTCTAACTTTATTAAATTAAAACAAAAACTTTAGGCAAAGTGTCTCTAAAAATTCCCATTTTTGGACAGCCCCTAAATATGGCTAAGGGTCACCCTGTGCCCAAATTTCAGGTTATTTGGACAAAGGAAGAAGAGTGGGCATCCATTTTAATTTATGCCCAACTCTAGGTACAGCCCCCACTAAAACGGGTGCTGCGGTCAAACCGCTTACCCGAACGTGTTAAAACAAATTTTAAATTAATCTAGACTCGAAGGGCTACGACTTTAGTGACACGTCATTTTTCCAAAATCGGCCTTTAAGTGCCTCGTTTTGCAGCCTCAAAATATACTCAAATAATATATATTTTCATCATGTATTATATACATAATTTATATATTATAAATTGATTTTACTGTTCATCTTCTACATGAACCCGAAAACAGAACACAGAAAACCATATTTCCTGTAACCTTTCCATGATCCGTCACCGGCTGTCCGATCACTTCTCTGGCCAGCCACCACCACCACCACCTCTGTTGAGGCGAGGGCTATCGGTCGACGGTGGTTTGGCCGCCGGAGGTGACGGTTTCCGGCATACCCGAAAAATATCTTTTTCATGGTTTATCCATGAAAACTCGAGATAGGTTTGGCTCCGTTGAGTACAAACTTTATTTCTAATAATCCTAAGATCTACCCATAAGAGAAGAAGTAGTGGAGGACCTTGTTCGCGGTTTGAAGGCGAGATGAACGTCGGATTGTCATGGCGCGGTGGTGGCGTTCCCGAACTTCTTCAACAGCAAGAGCAGAAATCTGAATCCATTTGATCAAGCATGTAACCTTCTCCTCTTGCTCTAAGGAGGTTGTTATAGATCTCCAAGTGGGGAGGGGAAAGGATGAAACATTCATGGCCATGAATGTTTCTTCTTAATAACGTTTCGGTTATGATGCAGGGAAGAGGAAAAGGTGGAAGATGAAATGGCTGATCCAGGTGACGATTTACTATTGGACCTCAATCTCTCTTTCTTATTAAGTAATTAAAGAAAGAAACGGCTCATAAATATTCCTGCTGTACATTCCCATAATCAAAATTAATTATGACGTCAGTTAGCGAAATTTCCAGTCTGGCTGACGTTTCGGCCTTTGTCACGGGCGTGACACGTGGGTCACAGGCATGACAGGGCTTGGTGACAAATTCTGGGTTAGACGATCGTCTAACTGAGATCAACGATCGTCGAAGGGTGGTCACGCCCTAGGTCACGGGCGTGACACATGAGTCACGGGCGTGACAGGGTCAAGATGCAAATTCCGCGCTCGGCGATCGTCTCGCTGAGATCAACGATCGCCGAAGGGGGTCACGCCCTTGGTCACGGGCGTGACACCTGGGTCACGGGCGTGACAGGGCCATGATGCAAATTCTGCGCTTCGATGATCTTCCCGCTGTGATCGACGATCGTCGAAGGGGTCACCCCCTAGGTCACGGGCGTGACACATAGGTCACGGGCGTGACAGGCCCGGGTTGAAAATTCTGCGCCCGACAATCATCTCCCTGAGATCAACGATCGTCGAAGGATTCACGCCCTAGGTCACGGGCGTGACGGGTCGGTCACGGGCGTGACTAACCCGTGACCCGAAATCTCGGTTGATGTATTTCAATTTTTGGACTTCCTAGGGTTCTGTCACGATAAACCGACTCCTAGGGGTCTATCCGGAAATGGGATGTTACAACATGAACAAACTTGATTAAAATAGTGTTGTAATCAAGAATAAAGCAAGACTGGTGGCCAAGGGATACAGGCAAGAGGAAGGTATTGATTTTGATCAAAACTTTACACTAGTAGCTAGACTAGAAGATATAAGATTGTTCCTTGCATATGCTGCATATAAAGGATTCAAGGTCTACCAAATGGATGTAAAGTTAGCTTTCTGATATGATGACCTAAAAGAAGAGGTCTATGTTGAGCAACCCTCAGGTTTTGTTAATTCTAACCTTCCTGATTATGTATTTAAGCTTAGAAAAGCCTTATATGGCTTGAAGCAATCCCGTAGGACATGGTATGAAACCTTGTCTAGCTTTCTCATTGAGAACAAATTCTCAAGGGGAAAGATAGAAAAAACATTATTGATGCGGTTTATGGCAAGTGTACCAGTTGCACAAGTAATATAAAATTAGCGAATTTTCCCAAGTATCTATCTCTAAAGGAACACAGTAAGGTGGAGTTAATTTTGAGGAGGATTTTATATTGAAGTCCTTAGCTCGGTGTTTACGAAGGGGGTTTTGATTGTTTGCATAAAAAGAAAGTAAAACACTAATAAACTACTCATATGTAATGCCGTTATGCAATGCTTCGCCAGGCGGATGGAAAACAAAACGGGCCGCTATGCACTAAATCGCTAGGCAGATGGATGAGTAGGCTTACAGATGAGGTGGTAAGAACGGCGGAATAAGGGTCGTGAGCACCTATTCACTACGCACGCCACTAGCAATTGCTAGTGTGGTACTGTGTGGTGGAGGATGGATAATGGCGCACCTCAAGCAAATAACGTGAATATAAAATCACATAGACATGATTGTACACAAACATATAACAAATTAAGCACACTTCATCAAATACAAAGAGATCAAACTACATTATCAATAACAAAAGAAGAAGAGAGTGCGAAATCGACCGGATCTGAAGTATTCCTGAGGATTCACGGAAGGAATCGTGAGGTTGTCAATCTGCATCCTAGCTCGGTCCTCAACTGTGTCCGAAGTAGAGGAAGCTTTCACTAACTCCCAATGGACCCGTCTTCTTCGTGTCCTTATCCGGTGGAGGATGACACAAACTCCTTTGAGCTTGATGGTGAAAGTTAGGTCAAACCCTTCTTGAAGCTCAAGGATGAAGGAGGAGGCCGAGAGGAAGCTCCGCCTTGAATTTGTCATTGAAAGATTGCCCGAAGCCCCTCCCTATGGTGGTGGAAGAAGATGATCGGTGGAACCCTCCTCAGATATGAAAACAGCGGAGAAAAAGTCCAGTATCTGAAATTAGGGCAGAACCTACGTATTTATAGATTGCAGAAAATATAATGCACACGATCAGTGGCGTACGACCAATGTTCGTGCGTACTGTGTCCTGTGATAGTGCGCATTGGCATGGCAGAACTAGGTAAAAAATGGAATCAATGAACACGATCAGTGGAGCACGACCAATGGTCGTGTGCACTATGTCCAATGTTCGTGCGATTGCCCCAGACAGAACTTGGAAAAATGGAGAATAGTGTGCACGATCAGTGGCGCATGACTAGTGGTCGTGCGTTAAGGAATCCAATGAGCGTGAGCGTGTAAAAATGCATGATCAGTGGCCCTTAGGCAAAAATTGGCCCCAAACCAACCCAGAGAACCAACACAACCCTTGTACCTATAAGAAAAACTAACCATTGATATGTGCAGACATTCCAGGAAATCACAATAAGAAGTACAATCAATAAAAGTAACAAAAATACACAACCACGGGCCTATAAGTGCACTTCCTATGGAAATAAAGATTTGAAGAAATATATACGATAACAAACTAAAAGTGAAGTGCTTGTGAAAGAAAACTAGCACAGATGATTCCAAAAATTAGTATATAAATAGGACTCATCACACCACCAGACTTACCTGTTTGCGCGTCCCAAGCAAACAAAATCTATGCAGATAGGGAAAATAAACTAGCTAACATAGAAATTGAGATACGGAGTACCTTACGAATTCGCATGCACGCACGTGTAAAAATATAATAGAGGAAATTTCTAAGTATAAAAAATAGTTTATACTTTTCACATGTGTATCAATATTTTATTACTACTCAAAAATGGAATCAAGGGGAATCTTCCTGATGTAGGGTGCATCCTGAGTTGGAGATCTCCACGAAACTAACGCTTTCCTACGCACTACACGTCGTAGATCTACCGCACCTACACAGCACTTATCGCCCACAATAGTTCTCGTCGCAAGAACGCAGCGCAAATAACAAAGGAGGAATGATCGACTCGAAAACAACAATCAGAAATTTGAGTCGGAATATTCCCCAAGAAAACACAAAGGTTGCCACTCCTTTTAGAGAGCAAGACCAAGGCTATAGGCCAAGATCCGCTCAAGAAAATAGGATCCACCCGATCCGGAATTAAAAAGCCTAGCAACGGCGAATTCGATTCAAAACTTGCAGCGATTAAATTAACTTTGCGGAGAAAACGATTGCGAAACCACCACAACTACTAAGAGAATCACACAAGGAAGAGGAAAGAGTTTACCCAACCGGGATGAGGTTTTCACACAAAATAACGGTGGGAGAATCACTCTCTCCACAGATCCACTGGCGTCACACCGAAGGGATTGCAACCTTCTTCCCGGAGTCGCACCGAAGGAAGCCGCGTCGGAGTTGCTCTGAACGGATAGAGGGAGCAAGAGGGGCCGGCGGTTTCACACCACAAGCAAGGGGAAGAGGGGGGCGGCGGCTAGGTGTAGCCTCCTCTCTTTGGCCGAAATTTGGAAGGCAAAATTTAGGGTTCTTCTTTTCTAATTATCTCATAACAAAGCCTCCTTATATAGGAGTTACAAACAAGCCTTAACCATTCATGATGGAGATGTAATCTCATCCATCCGAATGGCTAAATGCACACCAACATAAAAATTGTTCAAAATTAAAAATAACAAAACTTGCAATGAATATAAAATTATCACTAAACAAGGGATAATTTTATATTCTAAATATGAAATAGAGTTTTCCCAAATGAAATAAATAAGGCTAATTCTTTGTAGTGGATGTAGCATGCCACAGGCGGAAGTTATAGCGTAGCCTTCCATTAGCGTCCTCGTGCCTCCTCACGTCCTTGAGTTGTATTGCCTTATCAACCGGATCATCATCAGCATCGTCTTCAAATGGTGGAGGAGGGGCCACGCCATCAATCCTCCCCCACTCAAATCCACGCATCTCCATTGTGTGGTCCAAACGATAGCGGTGAAGGAGAGCGGCATCTAAACTTTATAGCTCCATCTCGAGTACCCAAGAGTCATCCAAAGGGGGTCGATCTCACCAACGGATGAGAAAGCGGTGGGTGTCGCCATCAGTAGTGGTAACAGGCTCAGCATCAAGTATCATCTCTGGAGTGGAAAACGTCCGTGGAAACCTGGGGAACATATTAGCAGTAGGCAGGAAAGAAGGCAACTTACCATCCGAAGATATACATGTGGGGACCGAAGGAGAGAGATCATCTGTACTACCACTCCCCAACCCATGAGAATTTCGAGTGGGAGAAGAAGACGACAAAGAAGTCAACTCTTGTGGTGGTGACACAAACATCGTTAAATCAAAAACGTTTAAAATGGGGGAGATACCCCAATCAGCAGGCAAGCCCAAAACGAAAGCGTTTTCACCTAACTTTTTAACAATCCAAAAAGGGCCAGCGCGCTTTGGTGCTAACTTTTTAACGGTGCCAGTTGGCAAGCGTTCGGGTACCAAACGGACTAAAACTAGATCGCTAATTTTAAAATTTGATACTCTCCTATGTAAATTAGCGTGCGCTTGATAAGAGTCGTATTGTGTAGTCAAAGTGGCCCGTATACATGCATGTAAATCATGGATGTGTTGGGCGAAGGATTGTGCAAACTGACTTGCCTTGTACGTTGGGGGCAACGGCACCAAGTCAAGCGGCACAGGAGCCTTATATCCGTGGACAATCTCATTCGGCGACAGACCCGTAGACCTATTCTTGGAATTATTGTAGGCTAATTGGGCATGGGGAAGGAGAAGATCCCAAGTGCTCTTGTGATCACTCACAAGGCATCGTAACAAATTCCCTAAGCTCGGATTAACCACTTCCGTCTGCCCATCAGTTTTGGGATGATAGGCAGAGGAAAACAATAATTTTGTTCCCATTAATATCCAAAGAGTTTTCCAAAAATAACTAGTGAATTTTACGTCCCTATCAGAGACTATGGTCTTTGGCACTCCACAGTGACTAACGACTTCTTTAAAATATAATTTAGCGACGTGAGACGCATCGTTTGTCCTACTACACGGGATGAAATAAGCCATCTTTGAAAATCTATTCACAACTACAAAAACTGAGTCGTGACTGCGTAGGGTAATGGGGAGGCCTAATACGAAATCCATGCAAACGTCTACCCAAGGCATAGAGGGAATAGGCAAGGGTGTATATAATCCTACGTTGGTTTTACTACCCTTAGACACCTGACACGTGCAACAACTACTTACTACCTGACCCACCATAACCTTAAGTTTTGGCCAATAAAATTTGTCCTCGACTAACGTAATGGTTTTATCGCTACTGAAGTGACTACTTAACCCTCCGCTATGCAACTCCCATATGATATGTAGTCGTAATGATGACCGCGGAATACATAGCTTCCCGTTCCTAAACAGGTAACCGTCCTTGATGACGTACGCAGATATCGTCGTTGGGGAGCTATCCTGGGATGATAAATAGGCATCCTAGAAGTCAGGACACGTGGCATACTCATCCTTAACCCGCTCAAATCCTACAACATGTACTTCCATAGAGGTGAGTAAAATAGTAAGATGACTAAGGGCGTCCGCGACTCGATTATCAGCTCCCTTAAGGTGCTTGAGATTAAACGTGTAGCCTTGTAAGAAAGCTACCCACTTAGCGTGTCGTGGGCTGATCTTATGCTGGCAGTAGATGAAACGTAAAGCCTCATGATCGGAGAGGATCACAAACTCCTTAGAGAGGAGATAGTGCCTCCAATGGTGTAGACATCAGACTACAGCATAAAATTCCCTATCGTAATTTGAGTAGTTCAGCTTGGGACCGGACAACTTCTCGCTAAAATAACTAACGGGATGGCCCTCCTGGCTCAAGACTCCTCCAATCCCTACC
Organism: Platanthera zijinensis; assembly: GCA_039513925.1. Taxonomy (NCBI): domain Eukaryota; kingdom Viridiplantae; phylum Streptophyta; class Magnoliopsida; order Asparagales; family Orchidaceae; genus Platanthera; species Platanthera zijinensis. Next base: position 39,813,894 of record CM077098.1, read on the forward strand.
CCAGACGCATCACATGTGAGCTCAAAGACTTTAGTAAAGTCAGGTAGACGTAAGACAAGTGCCTCAGTCATAAGCTCTTTTATTCGCTCAAAAGCATGGGTGGCGTACTTCGTTCACGTAAACTCTCCCTTCTTCATACAGTCTATGATAGGCACCATAATACTACTAAAGTTTCGTATAAAACGACGATAAAACGTGGCTAACCCATGGAAGCTACGCACCTCACGTAGGGTGGTTGGCACGGGCCAGTCTTTAATGACCTGAACCTTGCCCGGGTCAACTTGAATACCCTTAGAGCCGACTATATAGCCTAAAAACTCAACCTCCGAGGCATAGAAAGTGCATTTCTTAATATTGAGAAATAAAGTCTCCTTCCGCAGGGTGGAAAGGATCACTCTCATGTGGGAAATGTGCTCGGTAGTGGAGGTGCTATAAATAAGAATATCGTCAAAGTAGATGACAACGAACTTCCCCATGAATGGATGAAAGACATGTGTCATCATCCGGGAGAAGGTACTAGGGGCATTGGATAACCCAAAGGGCATCACAAGCCATTCATACAGACCATCCTTCGACTTAAACGTCGTCTTCCACTCGTCGCCCTCTCGTATCTTAATCTGGTGATAGCCACTCCGAAGATCTAATTTGGAGAATACGGTGGCTCCAGACAAGACATCCAACAAATCATCTAGGCGGGGAATGGGGAACCTATACTTGATGGTGATTTTGTTGATAGCCCGGCTATCAACGCACATCCTCCACGTGCCATCCTTCTTGGGGGCAAGAAGGGCTGGTACTGCACATGGGCTCATACTAGTCCTAATAAAACCTTTCTCCAGCAAACCCTCTATCTGGGACTGCAACTCCAGGTGAGCTGCGGGGTGGAGTAGATAATGGGGCTGATTTGGCAAGGAAGACCCTGGGATGAGATCTATCGCATACTGGATATTCCTAAGCGGGGGTAACGTGGGCGGCAATTGATGGAGACGACGGCCCTCAACGCGTTGAAGACGGAGACGGCATGCTTACGGAAATTATCTCACCGCCTCCAAGTAAAGATTTGCGGCGTCGTGACGACCATGTGGAGCGACGTCAAAAGATCCGCCCGCGGCGCAAACCAATCTAATGATAGATTAATTATTTCATTTTCATGTTCCTTTAATTTGCAATGTTTATGACAATGTTTATGTCATGTTGTGTTTCATTTTAATGAGTGTTGTTTTAATTTTTTTATTATGGGCTGCAAATAGCCGAACTAATGTTGTAGCCTATATATAGGCAAGTTGCTTTCATGATGAATAGAATTGAATGAAATAAAATTTGAAACCCTAAAATTGGTTTTCCCCTTTCCTCTTCCTCTTGGAGTTCGGCTCTCCTACCCCTCCCTTCCTTGGCCGCCGGCCACCCCTCCCCTTCCTCTCCCTATTTCGGCCTCCTCTCTACCTCCTCCTCTCCAATAGTCCACATAGCCTTCTATCCCTCTCCAAAAACCGAGCCCTCCTCTTCACTTCCAAGAAGGCCGACCCCCTTGCAACATTCCCTAGCCGCCGGCCTCCACCTCCTTCACCACACCCGAGCCCCTCTCTCATCATCAACCCGTCCACCACCTCTCCTCCACCAAACCGTCCACATCTCTCTCAAACAAAATCCGACCACCACCAATATCGTCTTCCCTAAAACCGACCACACCCATACCCTACCAAAACCGACCCCCCTCTTCTTCATCCCTTACAATCCAACCTATTGTCTAATCCCACCATTGGAAAATTCGGCCAAGGCAAGATCAAGTCATTGTGGAATCCCTCTCCGGCTTGAAGCGACGAAGGTGAGCAAGATTTTCATCTCCTTCCGGCGCAACTCCAGCGGATCCGTTGAGGAGCGATCGAAGTAGAGAGTAATCGGAATCACCCATTCCGATTGGGTAACGAAATTCCACCTACCTCTTGTGTGATTTCATTTCTTAGAATAGATCTTGTGGTGGATTATCTTTGGCGTTGTTTTGGATAACTAGAAATTGAATCGTGGATTCCTTCGCATGTTTGTATTTCCCTTTATTATCGTTTATATTCGAGAAGGTTTGGCGAACCTCGTTTGACTTTTGTTGGGAGAGATCTACCCATTCCGAATCGAACTTTTCGGTAGATCTCTTTTGGTACAACTTCGCTCGGTCGGACCCAATATTGGTCCTTTTAGCCCGATCGAACATTGGCCTTATAGCCCTTGTTGGATCCAACCCGGTGTGGCTACCCGTATGCTAGCATACTTTTGATAGATTTAATTGTGTGGTGTAGGGAAGAGCGATTGTGCGAGTGTAGGAATTGGATCGAAGAGTGTCGTGGCGTTAGGCCGTAGTTCCTAACGGTGTGAAACGTGTACGCCTACATCAGCAACTCATCCGGTACACGTCCCTGTACTCCTCCAGCAGTACCCGTAACTCACTAGGTAGCTCATCCAAAATACTAAAATCGGGCTTCGCACTTAATAGGACTAGCGCATACATAATTCCATCAAAGAACGGATCTCTCTCAAACTCTTTCCTACCAACTAGATTCAACGTTTTCCGTTCTATTAGAATAGTGGTGTCCTTAGCCAAGACTACGGGCTCCTTTGGGATGGTCGGCCTTAAAGTGATTGTTTTGCCATTGAATTTGAATTCATAAGTGTTTGCCCTACCAAAATGTGTAACATCACGGTCGTATAGCCAAGGGCGGCCTAACAACACATGACAAGCGTCCATCGGAAGGACATCACACCACACCTCATCAATATAGGATTTCAATGAGAGTGGGACCAGGCATCGCTTGGTAACGGGTACGGAGATCTTGTTGATCCAAGCGACCTTATATGGGGTCGGGTGTGGTTCCATGGTCAAGGACATACGTGCAACGGCATTCTCAGATACGATATTCACACAGCTACTACTATCAATAATCAGCTTGCAAAGCTTCTCGCCACTCTTAAAAATCAGATAAAATATGCTCGTCCTATTCCAATCATCTAATGGACGAGGAGTGGCCAAGATACAACGCATCACCATAAGGGGGTGATCGTCCTCTATGTCACTTGGGATGTAACATCCCATTTCCGGCTAGACCCCTAGGAGTCGGTTAGTTGTGGCGGAACCCCAGGAAACACATAAAATTGAAATAAAGCGATCAATATTTCGGGTCACGGATTGGTCACGCCCGTGACCGACCCATCACGCCCGTGACCTGGGCGTGACTACTTCGACGATCGTCGATCTCCACGAGACGATCGTCGAACGTGCTGTCTGGGCATGTCACGCCCGTGACCAAGGTGTCACGCCCGTGACTATGGGCGTGACCCCATCGACGATCGTCGATCGTCGTGAGACGATCGTCGACCTTGCGGCCCGGGCATGTCACGCCCGTGACATGAGTGTCACGCCCGTGACCTAGGGCGTGACCAGCCTTCGACGATCGTCGATCTCAATTCGACGATCGTCGGCCTCGAAATTTGCTGTTCGGGCATGTCACGCCCGTGACCTAGAGGTCACGCCCGTGACCTAGGGCATGACCAGCCTTCGACGACCGTCGATCTCAATTCGACGATCGTCGACCCAAAATCTGCCGTTCGGGCCTGTCACGCCCGTGACCCCAGGTGTCACGCCCGTGACCATCCATCGACGATCGTCGATCTCAGTTCGACGATCGTCGAACCCAGAATTGGCTATCCGGGCCTATCACGCCCGTGACCTATGTGTCACGCCCGTGACATTGGCCGAAACGACGGTTCAGGCCCGAAATTATTCTAACACGCGTGGTAATAAATGCTGGTGTGGGAAGTTACACCAGGAGTAATTTCAGGCCGTTTTCCTTCTGTAATTATATAATAAATGAGGAAGATATGGTCCAATAGGAAGCCGCCAGCTGGACACACCTGTTCAGTTTCCACCGTTTCTTATCCCTTCACTGTAACCGAAACGTTAAGGGGAGAACCGTCATGGCCATTAAGGCTTTACCCATTCATCTTCCCACCTTCTGACTTATAAAAGCCCACTTGAGGCAAGAGGAGAAGGTTACACGCTCAAGTAATCGGATCAGACCTTTGTTCTTGCTGTAGGAGAAGTTCAGCAAATGCCACCACCGCGCCATGGCACCCCGTCGTTCTTCTCGCCTTCAAACCGCGAACAAGGTCCTCCTCTACTCCTTCTCTTTCATGGGTAGATCTTAGGATTCTTAGAAGGAGGTTCGCGCTCAACGGAGCCGGACCCATCTCTCGTTTTCATGGAAAAACCATGAAACAGATATTTTGAGTTCGCCGGAAACCGCCACCTCCGGCGGCCAAACCACCGCCGACCGCTAGCCATCGCCTCAACGGAGGTGGTGGTGGTGGTGGCTGGCCAGGGAAGTGACCGAACGGACGGCGACGGATCACGGAATGCTTACAGGAAAAATGTTTTCCTGTGTCTGTTCGGGTTCATGAAGAAGATGAACAGTAGAATTAATATTATAATACATAGATTATTATATATTACTTAATGGAAAATAGATTATTTGAACATATTTTGAGGCTGCGAAACGAGGCACTTAGAGGCCGATTTAGGAAAAATGACCAGTCACAAAAGTTGTAGCCCTCTGGGTCTACTTTAATTTAAAATTGATTTTATTCAATTTAGGTGAGTGGTTTGACCACAGCACTCATTTTGGTGGGATCAAGACCTAGGCTAACCAGAAATTGAAATGGTTGCCCACGGTTCATAACATGTCCAAATGACTTGAAATTTGGACTGGAGATCTATAATATGTGTATCGAGAGGCTGTCCAAAAATGAGAATTTTTGGAGAACTTTTGCCTAAAGTTTTTGTAAAAATTTTAATAAATAATATAAAATTAATTAGGAGATGAAACTAAGTCCAAACTCCCCCAAATTTTGGGTGGTGGTCCCTGGCATCAATGTTAAGATCTGTACAAAATTTCAACTCGATTGGTCGAGTTTTGAATAGGGAAGTATCAAGTCCTAGATAGGTCTTGGTGAGGGGTACTTTGGGGAAAAGTACGATTGGAGATGGAGTGGACAAATCTCCTCAAAAGAGGCTGGAGTTGTTGGCCACTGATTTGTTGAGTCTATGTCTACCCTCTTGGGTAACATGGTGTGGCTTAGGGTGGATTTTACCCTAAGAGATTGGCTCAAATCCAACGGGTGGGTGTTTGAGGTTTGTGAAGGACATAGGAGCAAAAGCTCTTGTATGCCCTTGAAATTTGGAGGAGAGGGGGATGATATGATGAAAACCCTCTGGTTGAAATGGTGAAGGAATTGGATGTAATTAGGTACCTCGGAAGTTGAGGTTTTGGATTAGGATAAAAATGTAATTTAGTTATTTTAAGCACTAAATCTAATCCAAAAATTATGAAACTCGGGAAGAGGGAGTTTTAGGATGTTTTAGACTTATGATAATTTTTTTTGTAACGGTCCAGGCCCGCCAACCCTGCGGGACCGAGCTGGCACCGCCGGCCTACCAGAGTCCAGACCCGGGCCCACTACTGGTAGTCAGCCTATCACATCAAGCCTGTAGGCCAATGCACCCCAACCCCTCTCCCTCCACAGGCGGGTTGTTGGTGGCCGTAGCCCCCCTTAGATGAGTCAAACTTGATAGTCAAGCCCGCACTACGGGGACTTCCCAGGTGGTCACCCATCCCAGTACTACTCCAGCCCGAGCACGCTTAACTATGGAATTCTTTCAACTCTCATCACCAATTGATCTGCAGCTCAATTGGTGATGAGAGTTGAAAGAACTCCATAGTTAAGCGTGCTCGGACTGGAGTAGTACTGGGATGGGTGACCTCCTGGGAAGTCCCCGTAGTGCGGGCTTGACTATCAAGTTTGACTCATCTAAGGGGGGCTACGGCCACCAACAATCCGCCTGTGGAGGGAGAGGGGTTGGGGTGCATTGGCCTGCAGGCTTGATGTGATAGGCTGACTACCAGTAGTGGGCCCGGGTCTGGACTCTGGTAGGCCGGCGGTGCCAGATGGGTCCCGCGGGGTTGGCGGGCCTGGACCGTTACAAAAAGTGCACTTTTTATTGTAACGACCCTGGCGCGTACCTAACAGCGTTACGGCTCCGCTCTCCAGGCATCGCTACCGGGCTGCAGCCCAAATATGCCTGCACTGACCGCCACTCCCTGGATGTAAACCGTCCATCGCGGTCCGACACTATCGTCCGGGGCACGCCATGATATCGGACATACTGCTCCACAAACTTCCGTACCAGCACTCCCACCGAGTCATCCTTCCTGATCGGTACAAAGCGGGCCACCTTCGTCAACCGATCGACAATCACCCAAATCGAGTCGTTCCCTGTCCGAGACCGGGGAAGACCATGTCTAAAGTCCATCGCTACATCGTCAAACTTCCACTCCGGCACCGGGAGTGGCTGTAACAATCCTGCGGGGTTCCTGCACTCCGCCTTCACCAACTGACACGCCTCGCAATGGGTCACGAAGTACGTAATGTCCTTCTTCATGCCCGGCCAAAACATCGTCCTCTTCAAATCAGCGGTCATCTTTGTGATCCCCGGGTGTACCGAGTTCCTCGCCATGGGGAGCACCGGTCCTGTTCGTGAAGAAGAAGGATGGGACACTCCGCCTGTGCATCGATTATCGAGCACTAAACAGGCTGACCGTCCGGAATACCTATCCGCTCCCACGGATAGACGAATTATTCGACCAGCTGGAGGGGGCCCATTATTTCTCGAAGCTGGACTTGAGATCAGGATACTACCAGCTGCGGATCCAGGAGGAGGATATCTCGAAGACGGCCTTTAGTAGCAGATATGGCATGTATGAGTTCACCGTGATGCCCTTTGGGCTCACGAATGCTCCGTCGGCGTTCATGAGTCTCATGAACCGGGTTTTCGAGGCCTACTTGGATGTGTTCGTCATAGTATTCATAGACGACATCCTGATCTACTCTAGGACGGAGGAGGAGCACACTCGGCATCTGGCACTGACCTTGGAGAGGTTGCGGGAGCATCGCCTTTATGCAAAATTCAGCAAGTGTCAGTTCTGGTTGAAGGAGGTGGCCTTCCTAGGCCACATCATCAGCGGAGCCGGGTTAGCAGTAGATCCAGCAAAGATTCGGGCAGTTCGCGATTGGCCGCAGCTGAGGACAGCCACCGATGTACGCAGTTTCTTGGGACTTGCCGGTTACTACCGGAAGTTCGTGGAGGGGTTCTCTCGGATTGCCCTGGCATCAATGTTAAGATCTGTACAAAATTTCAACTCGATTGGTCGAGTTTTGAATAGGGAAGTATCAAGTCCTAGATAAGTCTTGGTGAGGGGTACTTTGGGGAAAAGTACGATTGGAGATGGAGTGGACAAATCTCCTCAAAAGAGGCTGGAGTTGTTGGCCACTGATTTGTTGAGTCTATGTCTACCCTCTTGGGTAACATGGTGTGGCTTAGGGTGGATTTTACCCTAAGAGATTGGCTCAAATCCAACGGGTGGGTGTTTGAGGTTTGTGAAGGACATAGGAGCAAAAGCTCTTGTATGCCCTTGAAATTTGGAGGAGAGGGGGATGATATGATGAAAACCCTCTGGTTGAAATGGTGAAGGAATTGGAGGTAATTAGGTACCTCGGAAATTGAGGTTTTGGATTAGGATAAAAATGTAATTTAGTTATTTTAAGCACTAAATCTAATCCAAAAATTATGAAACTCGGGAAGAGGGAGTTTTAGGATGTTTTAGACTTATGATAATTTTCCTGGAAACTTATGATTAATAAATGTTATACTTCATGTGTTAAAGGATTATTTGCCCGATTTATTGTTTAAATTGTTTGGAGGTTTTAAATTAATTATAACCAGTTGAAATTCTGGATTTAGATCTTGATTAGTAGCACATTGATCACTGGATTTTTATAGAATTTTATGTTGAGTAAATCTAGTACTTTATTCACAAATGATAGAAAGGGCTATTATGTTTAAAAAATTAATTATGGATAACATACTTGCTGGAAAATTATGAAACTTGGCCAGTACTAATGTTAGGCCTTTATTTGCATGGCATAAATTATTTATAATTTTTGGAGGAATATTTTCTGTACTTGATTCATAAACAACAGAAGTTAGAGATTATTTCTAAAATAGTTTTCATGTCCTTTTAATGATAGAAAAATTATGATACTTAGGATTTAACCTATTGAGATAACCTAGTATTTATCATAAATTTGCTGGACATCTTGCATGAGAACTTAGGGTAGTTCATGTTCAAACCGGTAGTCCTTGGGATTTTCGAGGAATTTAATTAAATGCCAAATAAATTAGGAAAATTTCCATTTTCTGGACTTATGTCATTTATATCATGGTAAGTCTCCAGTAAATAATATAGGGCATTTGGATGAGTAATGGATCATTGCATAACCGGTTCGACATGTAGCCTAGGTCGGTCTGCATATAGCAATTGTGAATTGAAATAAGACATGATTTGAGGAAGACATTGGAGTTAAATAACTCATTTTGTTTGGGTGGGCAATAGTGGAGGAAATCACAATAGGAAGATATAAAGAGTAGTGAGTAGTGGCGATAGCTAGAGTTAAGAGGTGCTCGGGTTGGGCGAAAGATCGCTTTTTCCCGAAGAGAGGAAGGTTAAAAATTACCCTAGGATAGTCTATTGTAATATGAGAAGGGAATCGGGCTAAGGGAAATAAACCAATAATATTAAGTGCCTTGCGAAAGGGAACATCGGGCCGTAATGCCGCCGTCTTGGTTCCTAGTGCCCCTTGAGAGCCCTTCACGGGGTATACCGGGGGCAGTCCTGGGCTAACGTAAACTGTAATAATAAACTGGCAAGAGTAACTTAGTAACTAGGATTGCACTTTTCACAAACACTGTTGGCACAGGAAGATTGATGAGAGCTTCGGCTCGGGTGATTTGGAAACGGACATTTGGGTCCGGGGAGCTTCGGCTCGGTTGGTTAAGAGACGGACGGGATGGTCCGGAGAGCTTCGACTCGGTTTGTTGGAGACGGACGTTTGGTCCGGGGAGCTTCGGCTCGGTTTTGTGTGTTTACGATTTAACTTGCATGTGCATAAAATAGGAAAAGTTAAGGTGGTGGGTTTTTCGATATCGGGGAGTTCGATTGCACCGACACCGATATCGTTGACTCAGCGAGGTGGTTAGCACTTCGGCAACAGAAGTCCGGTGCGCCAGCCGGCAAGAGTACGCAGGCGTCCGCTTAGTGCACCAAGCGTTGAGGCATACGATAGGTCAGGCCAGTGGTGCTTTTACTGGTTTTGAGGTGGGCGAGGCCCAACCCACCGCTTCCGTCTGCCACTACGGAGGTATCCTGGGAGGTAACGGCTCTGAAAGGGGGAACTAAAGGTCTGTGTGCACAGAGTCGGGTGTGTGAGTTGCACTTGCATGTTCCATCATACCCACTAGCATGTCATAGCATAATCGATTCATTTAACCCTGACACCTAAAGTATAAGTGGTATGGGACGCTTATACATTAGGACCTGCAAAACGACCCCTTGGTCTATAAGCTTGTGTGGGCAAGTTTATAAATCAAAGGTTAATTTCAATATATAACAACCATTACTGTTTGATAACCGACACCCCAACGTATAAGTGGTATGGGACATTCTATACGATGGGAGCCTTGCAAAAGATCCCTTTTGCTTATGTGTTCTCGCATAAGTGAAGGTTTAAGTTCATATGTTTGCTTTTCTTATTGCTAGACCTATTATAACAATCATATTAACTGCTCACTGAATACAACTTGCTAGATTAAGTCCACTGTCACCTGTTTCTTGATTTATCTCTACCATCATGTCCTTCCCTTTCTTCCTCCCCGCTCGGTACCTAGGAGCCATGGGGGAAGGGGTAGGGGATGATAGGGCTTAGTCTTTATGACTAACGGTTTTCGAACCGCATCATTTAGGGGATCGTGGAGCCCAGCATGGAGGAGCAGCCCCAGAGATCGGTGCGCCTAGAGATGGGGCAGTCTAGCTCCGGAGTTCACACAGCTGGGACCGTGAGTCTCGACCTTGAGTAGTTTCTGTTTTCGCTTCCGCATGAGAGACTTGTAGTGAGGACATATTGTACCGGGCATAAGCCCGTATTTATAGTACTCTGATGATTTCTATGGACACTCCCTTCGTGGAGATTTTATCTTATTTACATGTGATTTATTATTGTGGACTGTATTGTTCTTACTTCAATAATTGTGCTACTTTTCTGTGATCGAATTGGCCGGCAGAATCGGCGCCTTGTGGTGATGACCCTTCAGGACGTGAAGGTGTCACCGCAAAGCGGCGGTTCTGGGCCTAAGACCCCGGTGGTTGAAAAAGAAAAAAAAAGGGGGTCTTACAAGTGGTATCAGAGGAAACATCGATCAGACGGAAGTAGCAGTCCACAACCCTAGGTCACCCCCCGCTCGAGTTTAGTTTGGGGACAAACTAAGCAGCGGAAACAGTGGTGTGCACATATGGGGATCACATATAAATTGTCCACCTTTATGTAATATTTGAACGTTTTCTCAGCGTGTGTTTTTGTTACGCAGCCTCCAGCACGGACTACGCCAGAAGGTGGAGTTCAACAGGCTCAGGATGTTGCACCACCCCCACCGGCCCCCACTCCTTTCCTTCAGTCAGACATGGGACAGACCCTGACTGCCATTCTGGAGGCCTTCAGGGCCCAGCAGGTTCCGGCCCCACAGCCAAATCCGGGGGCCAACTGGCTAAGCATCTTCCGAGGACTGGCTCCCCCATCCTATTTGGGGACAGAGTCGGCTGTTCGGACGGAAGAGTGGCTAGATATCATGTACGAGATGCTGACCGGGATTCGGTGTCCATGGGAGGAGAGGGTGGCTCTGGTTGTCTCCTGCCTGGAGTCCCATGCAAAGAGGTGGTGGAAGACGCTGTTGGACACGACCTTTGCTGATAGGGAGGTTGCGGAGGTTACTTGGGAGGAGTTCAGGGCCGCACTGCTGGAGCATTTCGTTCCGCAGTCGGCTAGGGATGATTTGGAGGAGCGGTTCTTACAGCTGAAGCAGGGCACCCGGTTGACTTTTAGCACGGCCTTCCACCCTTAGACGGATGGGCAGACCGAGCGCACCAACCGGACCTTGGAGGATCTACTACGATTGTGTATACTGGATCGAGGGGAGCCGTGGGAGAAGATGTTACCGTTGGTCGAGTTCTCCTATAATAATAGCTACCAGTCCAGCATCAGGATGGCACCTTATGAAGCCTTGTATGGAAGAAAATGTAGGACCCCGCTTTCTTGGGTTCAAGACGAGGATCCGAAGCTGTTGGGATCGGATTTTGTGGAAGACACCGAGGCTCAGGTGAGACTGATCAGAGATAGAATGTTGGAGGCGCAGAGCAGACAGGCTAAATACTATGACGCCCGGCATCGTCAGGTGGAGTTTCGGGTAGGGGATCGAGTGTTCTTGAAGATCCGGCCCATGCACGGAGTCTCACGGGTGCGCGGTCGGAGGAAGAAACTCAGCCCTAGGTATATGGGCCCTTACCGGATCCTGGAGCGGATCGGACCCCTAGCCTATAGGCTAGAGTTGCCACCAGAGCTGGCAGCTCTACACGACGTCTTCCACATCTCTTCGCTGAGAAGGGCTCTACTACGCCCAGAGCAGCGGATTTTGACCACCGAAGGGCCGGTAGCTTCAGACCGATCTGTTCACTTGGAGCCGGTTCGGATCGACGACAAAGGAGTGCGGATCTTGCGCCGCAAGAAGATCCCCTTAGTCAAGGTTCTGTGGAGAAATCACGGTCAGGAGGTGCACACCTGGGAACCGCAGGATCTGATGAGGCAAAGATACCCGGAGTTGTTCAGTCAGGTACATCTCACCACCTCTCGGCATACCATAGATTGCCTTCTTGTTTTGGAATGTTAAGACTAGATACGGAAAATCCAGGACCTAGGCATGCGCACTTAATCAGAAAGGTAGGGGCTAATCTTTTGTTTATTGGGGAGATTGTCTTCGTTATCAAACGAACAGTCGCCTGAACCCAATAGAAAGATCGTATGGGATATTACAAGTTTAATTTATTCCGATAGAAATCCCCGTAGGCTCAACCTCAATTTCAGGGACGAAATTTTTGTTTTGTTTATTGGGATTTGTAACATCTCATTTCCGGCTAGACCCCTAGGAGTCGGTTAGTTGTGGCGGAACCCCAGGAAACACATAAAATTGAAATAAAGCGATCAATATTTCGGGTCACGGATTGGTCACGCCCGTGACCGACCCGTCACGCCCGTGACCTGGGCATGACTACTTCGACGATCGTCGATCTCCACGAGACGATCGTCGAACGTGCTGTCTGGGCATGTCACGCCCGTGACCAAGGTGTCACGCCCGTGACTATGGGCATGACCCCATCGACGATCGTCGATCGCCGTGAGACGATCGTCGACCTTGCGGCCCGGGCATGTCACGCCCGTGACATGAGTGTCATGCCCGTGACCTAGGGCGTGACCAGCCTTCGATGATCGTCGATCTCAATTCGACGATCGTCGGCCTCGAAATTTGCTGTTCGGGCATGTCACACCCGTGACCTAGAGGTCACGCCCGTGACCTAGGGCGTGACCAGCCTTCGACGACCGTCGATCTCAATTCGACGATCGTCGACCCAAAATCTGCCGTTCGGGCCTGTCACGCCCGTGACCCCAGGTGTCACGCCCGTGACTATCCATCGACGATCGTCGATCTCAGTTCGACGATCGTCGAACCCAGAATTGGCTATCCGGGCCTGTCACGCCCGTGACCTATGTGTCACGCCCGTGACATTGGCCGAAACGACGGTTCAGGCCCGAAATTATTCTAACACGCGTGGTAATAAATGCTGGTGTGGGAAGTTACACCAGGAGTAATTTCAGGCCGTTTTCCTTCTGTAATTATATAATAAATGAGGAAGATATGGTCCAATAGGAAGCCGCCAGCTGGACACACCTGTTCAGTTTCAACCATTTCTTATCCCTTCACTGTAACCGAAACGTTAAGGGGAGAACCGTCATGGCCATTAAGGCTTTACCCATTCATCTTCCCACCTTCTGACTTATAAAAGCCCACTTGAGGCAAGAGGAGAAGGTTACACGCTCAAGTAATCGGATCAGACCTTTGTTCTTGCTGTAGGAGAAGTTCAGCAAACGCCACCACCGCGCTATGGCACCCCGTCGTTCTTCTCGCCTTCAAACCGCGAACAAGGTCCTCCTCTACTCCTTCTCTTTCATGGGTAGATCTTAGGATTCTTAGAAGGAGGTTCGCGCTCAACGGAGCCGGACCCATCTCTCGTTTTCATGGAAAAACCATGAAACAGATATTTTGAGTTCGCCGGAAACCGCCACCTCCGGCGGCCAAACCACCGCCGACCGCTAGCCATCGCCTCAACGGAGGTGGTGGTGGTGGTGGCTGGCCAGGGAAGTGACCGAACGGACGGCGACGGATCACGGAATGCTTACAGGAAAAATGTTTTCCTGTGTCTGTTCGGGTTCATGAAGAAGATGAACAGTAGAATTAATATTATAATACATAGATTATTATATATTACTTAATGGAAAATAGATTATTTGAACATATTTTGAGGCTGCGAAACGAGGCACTTAGAGGCCGATTTAGGAAAAATGACCAGTCACAAAAGTTGTAGCCCTCTGTGTCTACTTTAATTTAAAATTGATTTTATTTAATTTGGGTGAGTGGTTTGACCACAGCACTCATTTTGGTGGGATCAAGACCTAGGCTAACCAGAAATTGAAATGGTTGCCCACGGTTCATAACATGTCCAAATGACTTGAAATTTGGACTGGAGATCTATAATATGTGTATCGAGAGGCTGTGCAAAAATGAGAATTTTTGGAGAACTTTTGCCTAAAGTTTTTGTAAAAATTTTAATAAGCAATATAAAATTAATTAGGAGATGAAACTAAGTCCAAACTCCCCCAAATTTTGGGTGGTGGTCCCTGGCATCAATGTTAAGATTTGTACAAAATTTCAACTCGATTGGTCGAGTTTTGAATAGGGAAGTATCAAGTCCTAGATAGGTCTTGGTGAGGGGTACTTTGGGGAAAAGTACGATTGGAGATGGAGTGGACAAATCTCCTCAAAAGAGGCTGGAGTTGTTGGCCACTGATTTGTTGAGTCTATGTCTACCCTCTTGGGTAACATGGTGTGGCTTAGGGTGGATTTTACCCTAAGAGATTGGCTCAAATCCAACGGGTGGGTGTTTGAGGTTTGTGAAGGACATAGGAGCAAAAGCTTTTGTATGCCCTTGAAATTTGGAGGAGAGGGGGATGATATGATGAAAACCCTCTGGTTGAAATGGTGAAGGAATTGGAGGTAATTAGGTACCTCGGAAGTTGAGGTTTTGGATTAGGATAAAAATGTAATTTAGTTATTTTAAGCACTAAATCTAATCCAAAAATTATGAAACTCGGGAAGAGGGAGTTTTAGGATGTTTTAGACTTATGATAATTTTCCTGGAACCTTATGATTAATAAATGTTATACTTCATGTGTTAAAGGATTATTTGCCCGATTTATTGTTTCAATTGTTTGGAGGTTTTAAATTAATTATAACCAGTTGAAATTCTGGATTTAGATCTTGATTAGTAGCACATTGATCACTGGATTTTTATAGAATTTTATGTTGAGTAAATCTAGTACTTTATTCACAAATGATAGAAAGGGCTATTATGTTTAAAAAATTAATTGTGGATAAAATACTTGCTGGAAAATTATGAAACTTGGCCAATACTAATGTTAGGCCTTTATTTGCATGGCATAAATTATTTATAATTTTTGGAGGAATATTTTCTGTACTTGATTCATAAACAACAGAAGTTAGAGATTATTTCTAAAATAGTTTTCATGCCCTTTTAATGATAGAAAAATTATGATACTTAGGATTTAACCTATTGAGATAACCTAGTATTTATCATAAATTTGCTGGACATCTTGCATGAGAACTTAGGGTAGTTCATGTTCAAACCGGTAGTCCTTGGAATTTTCGAGGAATTTAATTAAATGCCAAATAAATTAGGAAAATTTCCATTTTCTGGACTTATGTCATTTATATCATGGTAAGTCTCCAGTAAATAATATAGGGCATTTGGATGAGTAATGGATCATTGCATAACCGGTTCGACATGTAGCCTAGGTCGGTCTGCATATAGCAATTGTGAATTGAAATAAGACATGATTTGAGGAAGACATTGGAGTTAAATAACTCATTTTGTTTGGGTGGGCAATAGTGGAGGAAATCACAATAGGAAGATATAAAGAGTAGTGAGTAGTGGCGATAGCTAGAGTTAAGAGGTGCTCGGGTTGGGCGAAAGATCGCTTTTTCCCGAAGAGAGGAAGGTTAAAAATTACCCTAGGATAGTCTATTGTAATATGAGAAGGGAATCGGGCTAAGGGAAATAAACCAATAATATTAAGTGCCTTGCGAAAGGGAACTTCGGGCCGTAATGCCGCCGTCTTGGTTCCTAGTGCCCCTTGAGAGCCCTTCACGGGGTATACCGGGGGCAGTCCTGGGCTAACGTAAACTGTAATAATAAACTGGCAAGAGTAACTTAGTAACTAGGATTGCACTTTTCACAAACACTGTTGGCACAGGAAGATTGATGAGAGCTTCGGCTCGGGTGATTTGGAAACGGACATTTGGGTCCGGGGAGCTTCGGCTCGGTTGGTTAAGAGACGGACGGGATGGTCCGGAGAGCTTCGGCTCGGTTTGTTGGAGACGGACGTTTGGTCCGGGGAGCTTCGGCTCGGTTTTGTGTGTTTACGATTAAACTTGCATGTGCATAAAATAGGAAAAGTTAAGGTGGTGGGTTTTTCGATATCGGGGAGTTCGATTGCACCGACACCGATATCGTTGACTCGGCGAGGTGGTTAGCACTTCGCCAACAGAAGTCCGGTGCGCCAGCCGGCAAGAGTACGCAGGCGTCCGCTTAGTGCACCAAGCGTTGAGGCGTACGATAGGTCAGGCCAGTGGTGCTTTTACTGGTTTTGAGGTGGGCGAGGCCCAACCCACCGCTTCCGTCTGCCACTACGGAGGTATCCTGGGAGGTAACGGCTCCGAAAGGGGGAACTAAAGGTCTGTGTGCACAGAGTCGGGTGTGTGAGTTGCACTTGCATGTTCCATCATACCCACTAGCATGTCATAGCATAATCGATTCATTTAACCCTGACACCTAAAGTATAAGTGGTATGGGACGCTTATACATTAGGACCTGCAAAACGACCCCTTGGCCTATAAGCTTGTGTGGGCAAGTTTATAAATCAAAGGTTAATTTCAATATATAACAACCATTGCTGTTTGATAACCGACACCCCAACGTATAAGTGGTATGGGACACTCTATACGATGGGAGCCTTGCAAAAGATCCCTTTTGCTTATGTGTTCTCGCATAAGTGAAGGTTTAAATTCATATGTTTGCTTTTCTTATTGCTAGACCTATTATAACAATCATATTAACTGCTCACTGAATACAACTTGTTAGATTAAGTCCACTGTCACCTGTTTCTTGATTTATCTCTACCATCATGTCCTTCCCTTTCTTCCTCCCCGCTCGGTACCTAGGAGCCATGGGGGAAGGGGTAGGGGATGATAGGGCTTAGTCTTTATGACTAACGGTTTTCGTACCGCATCATTTAGGGGATCGTGGAGCCCAGCATGGAGGAGCAGCCCCAGAGATCGGTGCGCCTAGAGATGGGGCAGTCTAGCTCCGGAGTTCACACAGCCGGGACCGTGAGTCTCGACCTTGAGTAGTTTCTGTTTTCGCTTCCGCATGAGAGACTTGTAGTGAGGACATATTGTACCGGGCATAAGCCCGTATTTATAGTACTCTGATGATTTCTGTGGACACTCCCTTCGTGGAGATTTTATCTTATTTACATGTGATTTATTATTGTGGACTGTATTGTTCTTACTTCAATAATTGTGCTACTTTTCTGTGATCAAATTGGCCGGCAGAATCGGCGCCTTGTGGTGATGACCCTTCAGGACGTGAAGGTGTCACCGCAAAGCGGCAGTTCTGGGCCTAAGACCCCGGTGGTTGAAAAAGAAAAAAAAAAGGGGGGGGGTCTTACATGGGACCCCTTCCGGGTCGCTCTCCTCAGCAGCCTCATAAACGTAATCCGCAAGATCGGTCGTCGACTCTAACAAGGCTATGGCTTTAGTTTTCGTTGGGCATTCGAAGGCGTAGTGACCTTGAATGCCGCAAGAGTAACATGTGGCGTTAGTCTTGCTAACCTTTCTGATAGGAATACGTTCGCTCGCAAGGTTCTTAGTGTTCCTAGCAGTGATCATGACAGACTTTGACTCGGCGGACCGGAACTTCCCTTTGTCCTGATATGTGGAGGAAGAAGCTCCGGTAGTGGATTTTCCCTTCATGTGGGAATAATGAGAGTGAGCCTTAGATACTAAGTGTTTCTCAATGTCGAGGGCGGCATTGAATGTCGTGTTTAGATCCATGTGGCCATATTAGAGCTTCCGCTGAATATTGGGTTGAAGCCCCTTACGGAACCTAGAAAGGGTGACCTCGGGGATTTCCTTCAGATCACAACGTACCATTCGGTCCTTCAGTTCTCCCATATACTCCGCTACTGAACTTGAACCCTGCCGCAGGGTGGCAAGCTCGTCAAACATCTGTGTCCGATGGTACGCGGGGACGTACTGATCGGTCAACAAATTCTTCATTACGGTCCACCCAATAATTGGGTCTCTGTCCCCAACTCCTAGCCTATGCTCTTCGTTCAGCCAATAAGTTTTGGCACGGCCTGTCAGCTTCATCCTGGCAACTTGGACCTTTTGGGGGTCCGTGAGACGGTGCCAGTCATAGTAACATTCCATGTCTACTATCCACATAAAAAAGTTCTGTGGATCTCCCATGCCGTCGAAAGTGGGGGCATCAATCTTGATGGCCCTAGTAATGTCAAACTCTCGCTCGTGGCGACGGCCTCGAGGGGGCACTCGTGGGGAGTCCCCATCAGAATCCGAATCAGAGATGTGTTGGCGCCGGCGGGGCAACTCAACATTAGCGGGTGGTGGGGGTGGCCTAGCTTGATTTTGTAAAATCTGTGCTAATGTAGCTCTAAGCTCCTTCATATCATTACATAGACCTGCGATCGCTTCAGCGTTATGAAGCTCATGCCCGTTCTCAGCCATCCTAGACGTAGACGGCGCCGTATACTCCGTGCCTAGCATAGTGCGCATGCAAGACCCAGAAAATTATGAAAGACGATTTTCCCTAGGGCTGAAGCTAAACTGAAAATAAAATATTTTTATAAAAGCTTGATGTGAATAACACATAGATCGTTAAAAAAAAATTTGAAATTTTGCTGAAAAATAAAAATTTCAGCCCACTATTTGCAGACCAACTTGACAGAATTACGATGTTCCAATTTGCAGGCTGACCTAACGAGGCCGAATCAAAAAATTTTCTGTT
This sequence comes from Platanthera zijinensis, assembly GCA_039513925.1. Lineage (NCBI taxonomy): Eukaryota > Viridiplantae > Streptophyta > Magnoliopsida > Asparagales > Orchidaceae > Platanthera > Platanthera zijinensis. The sequence continues at coordinate 39,832,319 of CM077098.1, forward strand.
TTAATGTTGCTGGAAATAAGCGCAGGAAGCTACAGAATTTTTTTAAGATTTTTTTGACAAGTTTTAAAATTCCGAGGGATTTACTAAACGCAGACCAATCCGAAAATTTCAGATCTTTGAAAGTTCAGATCAACCAACGAAGAACGCAGAGAGGATGTTTGCAATGTGGAAGTTGAAACGACTGCCTCTGATACCAAATTGATGTAGGGTGCATCCCGAGTCGGAGATCTCCACGAAACTAACGCTTTCCTACGCACTACACGTCGTAGATCTACCGCACCTACACAACACCTATCGCCCACAATAGTTCTCGTCGCAAGAACGCAGCGCAAATAATAAAGGAGGAATGGTCGACTTGAAAACAACGATCGGAAATTTGAGTCGGAATATTCCCCAAGAAAACACAAAGGTTGTCACTCCTTTTAGAGAGCAAGACCAAGGCTATAGGCCAAGATCCGCTCAAGCAAATAGGATTCACCCGATCGAGAATTAAAAAGCCTAGCAACGGCGAATTCGATTCAAAACTTGCAGCGATTAAATTAACTTTGCGTAGAAAACGATTGCGAAACCACCACAACTACTTAGAGAATCACACAAGGAAGAGGAAAGAGTTTACCCAACCGGGATGAGGTTTTCACACAAGATAACGGTGGGAGAATCACTCTCTCCACGGATCCACCAGCGTAACACCGAAGGAATTGCAACCTTCTTCCCGGAGTCGCACCGAAGGAAGCCGCGCCGGAGTCGCTCCGAACGGATGGAGGGAGCAAGAGGGGACGGCGGTTTCACACCACAAGCAAGGGGAAGAGGGGGGCGGTGGCTAGGTGTAGCCTCCTCTCTTTGGCCGAAATTTGCAAGGCAAAATTTAGGGTTCTTCTTTTCTAATTATCTCATTACAAAGCCTTCTTATATAGGAGTTACAAACAAGCCTTAACCATTCATGATGGAGATGTAATCTCATCTATCCGAATGGCTAATTGCACACCAACATTAAAATTGTTCAAAATTAAAAATAACAAAACATGTAATGAATATAAAATTATCACTAAACATGGGATAATTTTATATTCTAAATATGAAATAGAGTTTTCCCAAATGAAATAAATAAGGCTAATTCTTTGCAGTGGATATAGCACGCCGCGGGCGGAAGTTATAGTGTAGCCTTCCGTTAGCGACCTCGTGCCGCCTCACGTCCTTGAGTTGTATTGCCTTATCAACCAGATCATCATCAGCATCGTCTTCAAATGGTGGAGGAGGGGCCACGCCATCACTTCCGGTCACGCGTAGGGAGATAGTAGACTAATCGCTAAAGCGAGCATTGCCAAAGATCGGGGCTCGGCATAACCTCCAAAGAAATCCACCAATGTCGGTGACCATATACTTGCCCATTCTCACTCTCTCCACTACACTGGTTTGGTTCACACACGAATCAGTAAGACTTTAGGTGAAGAGATGGGGCTTGGGTTTCGGTGAGGTAAACAAAGATAAATTAGAAGGCTATGCATCTAATCCAAATGAGCTAGCAAAAAATATCTATCTGCTAACAAAAATACATGTGGGTACACCACACCCCCAGACTTAATTTTAAAATATGGATGTGTGCACCGCCTACTCCAAATACAATCTCATCTCAAATAGAATTTTCAATTATACTATTTCTTTTCACTTTTCTTTTTCACAATTAATTTTTATATATTTTTTTCAAATCATCTTTTTATTTTAATAATTTTAGCAAATAAAAACTTTAGAGCACATCCACATATTCACAAGGAATATCACCACATCAACACCCCCAAAATGAAAATGTAAAATACTAAAGCTCGACTTGGGTGTGCGACTAGGATCGGCTATGAGGCTTTGGTGAAATAATGGTGGAGCTGAATCAAAAGATGGGGTAGGCACATAGGGCTAGCGAGGATAAGACATTAGGAACGGTAAAAAGCTCAACCGGGCCAAAATGATGGCCTACATCACGCTCATGTGATTGAACTAACCTATACCCTTGCTTCAAGAATAGCTTGGGGAAAGTTCTAGCCAATGAGAAAGACTATCCATCCTCCCGACTCGAGCAATACGAATCTAACGGTCGTCTACACACATCCCTAAGCTATCGTCGGCTTCACACCGGATTCACCAATTTGAGTAGAATAAATAGTATTTACACAATTAGAAAAATATAAAACTATAAGCATACAAAAAATTAAATCTACTCCAATTTCTATATGAGACGAGAGAAATTGACTAGGAGCACTACAGGAGTCAACATTTTACTCTGTCTCGCAATCCTATGCCAGCACAATAATTTTTTCAAATAATACAAAAGAATCGTGTTTAACTCACAGCACACTAACAGCTTAGCATGTGCTCTTGTGGGTGCAGATGTGTGCGATGCAATGAATCAAAATAAAACAATAAAAGCTTCTAGTATTCAAATGAAATGTGTGCGTGCAAAAGGTAACAAATACTGGCTCTCCCCTAGACTTAAACTAAGTGTAACGCCCCGAAACTCAAAAGAGTAATGGGCAGCGCTTTGAGGTGAGTTTGGACCTTGGTAAGGGTCACACGGCCTGGGACATGGGCGTGTCCCAAGGCCATGTCATGCTCGGGATCGACGACTCACTGAGTGGTCGACGAAAATGCAGACTTCGAGTGTTGGGATAGGGAACACGGCCTGAGACACGGGCATGTCAGAGGTCGTGTCCTGCTCGGGCAGTTTGCTTGTTTGTGTTGAGGGAGTTACATGGCCTGGGACACGAGCGTGTCCCAGGGCATATCTAGCACACGGCATATGACATGGGAGTGTCGCATGGCCATGTCGTGCTTGGGATGTGTTTGGTTCCATGTCGTTTGAGGCATACGGGCCGTGACACGGGCATGTCACTTAGGACACGGGCGTGTTCCAAGCCGTGTCACAGACCGTGTCATGGTTGGGAATTTCCTAATTGACGGCAAATGAGGAACGTGGCATTGGACACGGGCGTGTTGCAAGCCATGTTCGTCCCAAGAAGTTCATTTTCATGGCAAATAATGGTCGTCTGTTTCCTTATTTTGGGATCCAATGGCTCAAGCTTACCCATCCTAGGGTTAAGACTGGGAATAGGGTTGAAAACCCTCATTTCTTATGGATTCATTCTATTTCTAAGTTCTAGAGGGAGGGTAGAGCAAGGAGGAAGAAGGAAGAGAGATCCGGTTGCCGGAGGAGATTCGGAGCGCCAAATCGCAAGCCGAGTCCAGATCTACGGAGGCAAGATCATCGCGGCGCTTTCCAACCGTATAGATTTCCATGGCGCCAAAGAGGAATTCTAGGGTAAAGATTCTCTTCTTGAGCATGTGAATCTATCCTTCTTTTGCATACGGAAACCCGCTCCCGCGAGTGTGCGGTGTTCCTTTGGGTAGATGTGAATAGTACCCCTTGTTTGCAAGTAAAGTCCGAAATCGAGATATGGACATAGGCATGGTGTGTGAAGCCTACCTGGACAAGTTGGTATGGATTGGTATTGTTCCATTGTGCATGATTAGCTGGAGAAGACTTCGTGCCTATGGTTGTTTTCGGGTTTTCTACGAGGTAGATTGCAAAAGGGAGTCTTGGGGATTAACTCCAAGGTGCACCCGGAAAACTAGGCGGAAACGCATTTCTGCCAACTCGGTGGCCTAGGATCCAGCCTTGAACATAACTGGGTTATGTGCATGTTTGATTGTTTTGGGACTCGGGGAAGCTTGACCCGCACATATGGATTAAATTGATATTGCAGTGTGAGCAACGGGTTAGGCGGAACCGTACCCGCTCTGTGTCGTTCAGTTAAAGCGACCTAAGGTATGTGATACTTACTGTTCACATAGATGGAGGGTCTTAGGCTTAGGCCAGAAAGACTAAAATTCTCACGAGTATTGCCGTCCAAGGGACGGTGGTGAGACCGCGGTTTTGAACAGGTTCACCGTGTAAGTGCCCTGAGAGCACTGGGTGTGCGGTCGTGTGTGTCTATACCTGTGATGTTTTGTTTATTCACTATATTGTTTATTATGCTAATAAGTGCAGGGAATTAACATCGCCGCCCCGAGTTTGGGGGCGGGTTTGTGATAATTTAGTCAGCTTTAGCTGACCGTTACTTTTGTTTGCCACCGTTGCGGTGAATTGTGCTTGCAGGAGCTGCGGAGCCGAGCGGCAAATAGCGGGCCAAAGCCCTTGTTGTTGAGTCGACCCTTGAAGGCCTTGTTATGTTTACTTGTTTTAATTCATGTATGACCGGCCTGCAAGCCGAAGTATTGAAGACACAGTTTTAAACTTAGTGAACTCTTGTAAGGCCATAAGGCATGTACTTTGTGTACTTTGTGGTTTCATTCCTATTTGGCTTCGATAGTGGACATTCATGCTTGTGGCTGGGTTCATTTTTCTTACAACTTAGGCTCTATTTGTTTGGGCATTTCACTGCTCCGTTTTGGGCAAAATCGTCCAGAAGGAGTGTAAACAAATGAACCTCCGGTGGCGTTTGCTCCGTTTCCACCCGCCCGCCTTGAGAAACGCCCCAAAAAGCTCTGTTTGGAGTAGCCACCTCCCCCCTCTGATTCGAACACTCTGTTTCCACCCGCCGGTTTGACCCACCACCGTCAAACCAAATGGAGCCTTAATAAATTGCTTTCATTAGATACTCTGTGTAGGACGTTACGATTGGAAGAATGGTTTCAATGAGTAACCCTTCGGTCTGTCTATGGTATATGGCGTCGGGCCCAGGCCAGACCTACTGATATATGCTATGTGACGGATAGTGGTGTTATAATTTGGTATCAGACTACCAGTTTCGGTCAGGCTTAAATGAATTCGTGGACGAATTCACTTTAAGGGGTGGTGATCACATGTGTGTGCGTCATCGTTATAACATGAAAATAACCCATGAATGTCCACTTAGGAATGAAAATACACATGTGTGAGGAACCTGCGTGTTCCTATAATTGCTTTTTGCAATTTTGTTTGGTCTCTTAATGGTGTTTTGTACGACTATAGGTGACCAGGAGTGGTGCGGGGCCGTCAGAACGTCCAGTTTCTGAGGCAAGTAGTGCACCAAATGATGCGCCGACAACACCTCCTTCGGTTGAGACCATACGATTGGTAGCTGAAGAAGTGTTTGAGATGATTAATGCACAACCTACGAGAAAGATGCAGCAGCCTACACCTATTGTGGAGCAAGTACCGCTCCAAGTGGCAGAACCAAGTAGAGTGGAGCAGGTTGTGGTGGAGCCAATGATGCCTAGGAGAGCAATAGAGAAATAGCTCAAACACGTTATGGGCTTTAATCCTCCAGTGTTCTCGGGGACGGGAACCCTAACCCAAGCGGAGGATTGGCTCTCTAGAGTTAAGAGAGTCTTGATAGCTATAGAGACGGAAGAGTGGCAGAAGACCACTATTGCCACGTTCTTATTGGATGGCGACGCAAGACTGTGGTGGGAAGGTTTGGTGTTACACCATTTGAGGGGTAGACAAATTACTGACGTCTCGATAGAAGAATTATCGAGACAGTTCTTGGCTCGATACCTCTCCTCTGCTCAGAGGATTGCATTGGAGAATGAGTTTCAGAAGTTGGTGCAGGGAGAGAATAGTATGGATGAGTACCTCCATGAATTTACATGTTTGAGTCGCTATGCAAGTGCTACTTTCACTGATGAGGAGCGAAAGACAAACCGATTCTATGAAGGTTTGAGGGATGACTTAAGACTACTGCTCTCGGGGCCGATGACGCAGGGCTTCTTGACCCTGGTCAACACGGCCCGGTCTTTGGAGAAAGATTTGAAGAATGTGCAGGAAAAGAAAGACTCCGGTATTAAGAAGACAGAGTTCAAGGTGCCGACTACCTCAAAGTCTGGGTATCGTAAGTTCTTTAAGAAACCTAGGACTTCGGGTCTAGCTCCTTCTTCTTGTGCTTCAGGAGCGACCATGGGTTGAACCCCGGGCGCTTGCTTTACTTATGGGAAGCTAGGGCATTTTGCCCGTGACTGTTGGAGGGAACGACCAAAGTCCGAGAGGAAGCAGGGAGCAACTTACGAGGAAAAGGGCAAGGCGGTGGATTCAACTGCATCCCATTATGCTCTAACTCAACCAAAGAGTCTACAATCTTGGCCAGTAGGAGGCCATCAAACAAGCAGATGTGGTGATAGGCACGGTTTAAATTTATAGCAATTTAGCTTTAAATACTGTTACTTTGTGCTTGTTAGCTTATTACTGTTTGTATAGGCTTTGTTTTGATTTGTGATAATCCGGCAAGAGCACTCTTCGATACGGGAGCTTCGCACTAATTTTTGTCCGAAGGTTTCATATCGCGTATCGGAGTCCCCTCTTCGATGGTGAAGGACAAGTTGGATGTGTTGTTGCTGAATGGGTGTTCTATGCGCGCGGACAAAGTTTGTGTCGTAAAGATTCGTATTGGGAGTCAGGAGTTCGACTTGCTAGCGTCGTTACTGCCGCTAGTAGAGTTCGACGTCATTTTTGGTATGGACTGGCTTTCGAAGCAGAAGGCATACATAGATTGCAATCGTAAGGAATTCAAGTTGGGAGCTGACCGGGAGACAACGTTTGCGGGTTTTATGGGGTCGAGCAAGACCTTAATGTCTGTTCTTCAGGTTGTCAAGGAAGTTCATGTTGGTGCAGAGCTGTTCTTCACGCTAGTGGAGGCTGCGAAACCTAAGCCCAATTTGGGTAGCATCCCAGTAGTGTGCGAGTACCCTGACGTGTTCCCGGACAATCTTCCCGGAGCCCCACCCCAGCGGGAGATCGACTTCACGATTGAGCTAGTGCCAGGTGCCAAACCTGTGTCATGCTCTCCTTATAGGTTGGCGCCTAAGGAAATGGAGGAGCTAAAGGTTCAACTTGAAGAGTTGTTGGAGCAGGGTTATGTGCGTCCAAGTTTGTCACATTGGAGCGCACCGGTCCTCTTTGTCAAGAAGAAGGACGGAAGTTTGCGGCTCTATATCGACTATAGAGAACTGAACAAGTTAACAGAAAATAACAAGTACCCGATCCCAAGGATTGATGATCTGTTTGATCAGTTAGTCGGGTCATCGGTGTAGTCAAAATTGGATCTTAAGTCCGGTTACTATCAGCTGAGAATAATGGAAAGTGATATCCCAAAAACAGCGTTTAGCACGAGATATGGGCATTTCGAGTTTACGTTCATGCCATTCGGGCTGACTAATGTGCCATCAGTGTTCATGGATCTGATGAACAGAGAGTTCAGGTAGTACTTAGACCACTTTGTAATCTTCTTTATCGACGACATATTGGTGTACTCGCAGTGCAAAGAGGATCACTTCAAGCATCTACATTTGGTTTTAGAGACGCTGAGGAGGAACGAGCTATACGCAAAGTTCTCCAAATGCGAGCTTTGGTTGCCCTCAGTAGCATTCCTTGGTCACATAGTCAGTGGTGAAGGGGTTGCGGTGGATCCAGCGAAGATAGTTGCAATATGGGAGTGGCCTGTGTTGTCTACGGTAGCGATAGTCCGGAGTTTTCAGGGGCTTGCCGGCTATTACAGGAGCTTCGTAGAGAACTTCTCACGAATAGCATTACCTCTCACGACTTTGATAAGGAAAGATCAGAAGTTTGTTTGGACGCAGGAGTACACGCAAGCTTTTGAAGAGTTGAAGGTTCGGTTGACCACGGTACCAGTGCTAAGTTTGTCAAGTGGGACTGAAGGCTTTGAGATCTACAGCGATGCTTCGGGCAGTGGTTTGGGCTGCGTGCTGCTGCAGCATGGAAGTGTTATAGCTTATGGTTCGCATTAGCTGAAAGTGCACGAGAGAAATTATCCTGTCCACGACTTCGAGTTAGCGGCCGTGATTTTTGCTCTAAAACTGTGGAGGCATTATTTGTACGGCGTAAAGGTCGATATTTATACCGATCACAAGAGCCTGAAATACCTGGTAGACCAGAAGGATCTGAATATGAGGTAGCGGAGATGGATGGAGTTCCTGGGGGACTATACATTCAAAATTCATTATGTGCCCGGGAAAGGCAATGTAGTTGCAGATGCGTTGAGTCGTAGGGCTCCCGCACAAGACAACTTGTTGTCGGTTCATGACGAGCGGGTTATTTGGGAGTTTGAGACGTTAGATATATCTTGTGTTGACAAGCAGACTAGCGCCGAAGCGCTTTTGAACTGGACAGAAGTGCAGCATGACCTGGATGATCAGATTCGGCAGGCTATGGATTTGGATAGCAGCGTGAAGCAAATCATGGAGGCGGTTTTGGATGGGTCAAATTCCCAATTTACGATTGATGATGGACTGCAAAGGAAGGGCAGTCGTTTGTGCGTCCAAAATGTGGGTAATTTACGGGTGGAGTTGATGTACGAGGATCATCATACCAAGTACTCGGTCCACCCAGGGAGCATGAAGATGTACCGAGATATGAAGAAGTTGTTCTAGTTGCCAGGACTGAAGAAGTATGTGGCACTATATGTTGCGAAGTGTAAGACCTGCGCCTTAGTGAAGGCAGAGTGCCAAAAGCCAGGGGTTTCTTGAAGTCTTTGCCTATTCAGGAGTTGAAGTTCGACGATATCTCAATGGACTTTGTGCATGGATTGCAGGTCGTAGAAGGGAAACAATGCCATCTAGGTGATCGTAGATCGGTTGACAAAAGTGTCGCACTTCATTCCGAATAGGAAGGATGATTTGGTAGAGAAACTGGCAAAGCTTTATGTAGACAACATTGTTAGACTGTACGGTGTGCCCCGCAATATCATAAGTGATAGAGATGGGCGATTTACGTCCAATGGCTAGAGGTTGGTCTAGCAAATGTTGGGAACTAAGTTGAAGTTCAGCACAGCCTTTCATCTGCAGACGGATGGTCAGACCGAGAGGGTCAACAGGATGATGGAAGACATGCTTAGCATGTGCGCCCTGGATTTCGAGAAGCAGTGGGAAGATCATCTGTATTTGGTGGAGTTTGCATAAAAAAATAGCTACCAAGCGAGCATACAAATGGCGCCCTTCGAGGCCCTATATGGTAGAAAATGTCTCACGCCGTTGTCGTGATTAAGAAACGGGTGAGGCGAGGTTGTACAAAAAGCAAGAGGTGGAAAGCGCCACTTCATTGGTACGAACCATTCGAGAGCATTTGTTGATCGCTCAGGATAGGCAAGCTAAATACTATAATGCCAAGCATAAGAACGTGGAGTTCGCTATTGGCGACTGGGTGTATTTGAAGATAAAGCCGTTCAAGGGTGTTTCACGGGTACGATGCTTGAAGAAGTTGAGCCCGAGGTACCTTGGGCCATTTGAGATCCTTGAGCGGATTGGTGAAGCGGCTTATCGTCTGGAACTATCAGCGGAGTTGAGTGGTCTACACGACGTATTCCTCATATCTGCGTTGCGGAAGGCGGTGCAAGAGCCTTCGCAGGTGATTGTGGTTGATCAAGTACTGGTGGACGAAGGGTTGGCGATGTAAGACCCCCCCCTCCCGGAACACAACACACGGCACGAGGGGAGTCTTATGCCCGAAATAGCCGCCTTGCGGTAGCACTAACACACGGGTTAGCCTTTACCACAAGACGCCTATTCCGCCAGCTACAATCCATATCACAACAATTATGCCAACCCAACCATAACAGAAAAGTAAAGCTAAAAGCAGTTCAGTTCACAGCTAAGTTAAAGTCCAAAAATAGCGGAAGATAACAAGCACAACAGGCTTGTACAAAAGAAACAAGAGTCTAGAAATGTTTTGCCAAACGGCTACATGAAAACACTCACTACTGTCACTGACGGTGCCGATGGCACCACCACCTCAGGTCCTATCATCCGGGCCTGGCTATCCTGCTGCATAGTCCGTTGCCGCTCTACCTGCGGGGTTTCCTCCTAAAAAGGAAGACGTAGCAACCGTTAGTCATAAGACTAAGTGGCTTCACATCCGCTCCCCCGGCGACTCCTCGGCACCGGGCAGAGAAAGGACACAGGTACAATATATATACATAAGCAAGTAAACAAGCACGTGACAGTAAATATGGTGAAGTATAAACTACGCTACACAACTAGCAGTTCTACAAATATCAATAATAAATGACAGCAGGTATAAATAATCAGAATAGTAACTCAACTTATAAGAGTGCCCATACAAACTTATAAGTTAAGGATCGGCTTAACAGTAAAGTAACTCATCGTATAAGAGTGCCCATACAAACTTATACGATGAGGATCTTGTGTATGCAATGAATGACATGATATGAATGTTATGCTATGACTGAATCATGCGCACGCACATGCAAGTTGCTATGTCGACACAGACTAGAAGTTCCCACTTTTCGAGCAGGTAGCTAACCTCTCAGGCGTCGTCCGTCGTGGCCAGACGGCGACAGTGGAGCGGGCGTCTCCACTACTAGGTGGTATCACACTACCTATCCTAGGCCCCCGTACGCCTCAACGCTAAGAACACAACAGCGGAGCTCACATGCGTACTACGGCTCAGAAGGGGTCTTGGGTAAATGTGCACCAAGAACACAGCCCAACCTGGCCTTTGATTTCGAACCGGATGGAACCTCGGAAACGCACGAGGTGCAAGCCCAACCGTTCTCATGGCGCGGAGGAGATCTCGGGTTATGGACACCAAGTATCTAACCCTACCGCCCAAGGTCTACCCATTGGCTCCCATCGGTGTGATGACTGGCGAACCCGTAGACCTGCCACAGTCATTATCTCAATATCGCGACACGATGAATCGTCGCACATCACATGCCCCAACAACTCACTCGATGCTACCCGTAGGGAGACTTCAACTCTAAGCATCGGTTGTTAATAATCCCCTTGGGCTCGGATTACCGTTACAAGATACTCTTCACATAGTGTTCATCATGTTCACGCCCACCTATTCAATGATTTCACCTCAACACTACGCATAATAGATATGTTCAACACCAAATTGTATAAATATATCCTTTACCAATATCAACTCCTAATATCTAGCCTTCCCATCCAATCCATTTCTCTACCATTGCATGATTATTCCTTATTACACAACCAAATGAGTAACCATGCTAAATTGTAGTAACAACAACATTATAGATATATGGGAGCAAGATAACAAATGAGCAAATCACAATCATTGCAAGAGTGCTAGCATTATACATTAACAAGTGCATTAACATAGGATAGCCCAATACTAAAACTGGGATTCCCGGAGCTACAGGAATCCAATCACAATGCACAACCCCTCGTTGGAAAGGTATTCGCGAGGGCTACGACTTTCCTGTTGAGTCGATCGCACAGATCTGGTCGCAACATACCAGAAATTCAACTCGAACACGTACAGGAAACAGTTTCCTGTACAGGAATTTTCCCGAACGCAGCGGACTCGAACCAGCTTTCCCGTGGCTACAGGTATCGCATGGAAACGAGCAACCCCTCGTTGGAAAGGTAATTTCAAGGGCTACGACTTTCGTGTTGAGTTGATCACCCAGATTTGGCCAGAACACCTCCGAAATTGGCCACGAAGGTCGCCGCGTGCAGAAATCAGATTTCTGCACGCATCTTAAGGCGAGATGAACGGCATCCGTTCATCTTCTTCCTTGCAACGACCTCGCATAAACTTCTCCAGAAATCACACCCAACCTTATTTCTCCTTTCAAAGCCAAACCCTCAACGAAAACCCCTCTCATCTCCCTTTTGAACGATGAGAAGGTTGAGGGAGACTAAACCTAGGAAACCTAGGCATGGCTTATCCTATGAACTCTCCTCCTCACCATCAAGACTCTATGGAGTCGATGTCTCTCCTAAAATAACTATAGATCTAGCACCAAGGGAGAGGGGAGGAAGCTCACCTCAAGTCCAGCGGTACCACCATGGCCGGCCATGAGCCTCGCACTCCTTCGCGGCGGCATTGTTTTTCCCTTGACGGTGGCGGCGTTTTGATTCCTCCAAAGATGGCTCCGGCAAGCTCTTCCTCCTCCTCCAGCCAAGAACTATCTCAGGAATTTCGGGGCAGAAGAAAGCGGAGTGAATGCTAGGGTTTCCAACTTTTTCCTTTTTATACATCGCAGACACGGGTAGGCACACGGCCGTATTCCTACCCGTGTTCGGGTGACACGGCCGTGTTGCCTGCCGTGTCTAGGGCCGTGTTCATCCCAGGATGACTTTCTGCCGTGTCGGGGTTGCGTCACACGGGTAGAGACACGGCCGTGTCCCGACCCGTGTCCTTGGCACACGGCTAGGGACACGCCCGTGTCCCAATGCCCGTGTACCTCTCTGACTAGTAAACCTATTTTTATGAGGCACACGGGTATGGACACGGCCGTGTCCATACCCGTGTCAGCCAAAAATGCTGTTTTGCCTTGTTTTCCTCATTTCCCGTACGTCCGCACCTGTTCACCCACACCCCTATTGGGCTCACCACAACCCCCTTAACTCAAATACGCAATCAAGGGGCCTAGCGCGAATTGGGACGTTACAAATCCTATAAACAAAATAAAAGATTTCGTCCCCGAAATCAGGGTAAGGCTATGGGAGTGAAACACAAAAAAGGGAACTATGCTTTCAAATAAAATTTTTACCTGGAGTAAATAATTCCGGGTAGCGCTCTTGCATCAAATCCCTTGGCTCCCATGTGCACTCTTCCTTCCCATGATTAGACCATAGCACTTTCACCAAGGGAACACTTTTGCGGCGCAAGGTTCTTGTCTCGTTATCAACGATCCGCACCGGCTCCAGTCGCACAGACCTATCAGACGCCACGGCACCATCCGCCGTGGGGATATACTGTTCAGGTCGCAACAGAGCCTTCCAAAGCGACGATACATGGAACACGTCGTGAAGGTTCTCCAGCTCCGGTGGTAACTCCAATCGATAGGCCAGAGGGCCAATCCTTTCCACTACGACATAGGGCCCAACATACCTTGGGCTGAGCTTCTTGACTCCACGTACCCGCGACACTCCGTGCATCGGTCGAATCTTCAGGAACACCTTATTGCCCACTTGAAACTCCACCATACGGTGCCTTGCGTTGTAATATTTCGCCTGTCGGCTTTGATCCTCTAGCATTCGATCCCGGATCAACCTAACCACCGCATCCGTGTCATCAATATACTCATTTCCCAATGTCTTCGGATCTTCGTCTTGCACCCAGGACAAGGGTGTTCTACACCTCCTTCCATACAAAGCTTCATGAGGTGCCATTCCAATACTGGCTTGATGACTGTTATTATAAGAGAACTCCACGAGAGGTAAGAGCCTCTCCCATGGTTCTCCATTATCTAGCACACACAACCTCAATAGGTCCTCCAATGTTCGGATGGTTCGTTCAGATTGCCCGTCCGTTTGTGGGTGAAAGGCTGTGCTAAAGGCGAGGCGCGAGCCCAAATAAGCCTGTACAGCCCTCCATTCTCTTGAAGTAAATCGACCATCCCGGTCGGAGACGATCGTCTTCGGCACACCATGGTACCGCACAAATTGTTCCACAAAGAGACGCACTAAGACGCCCACTTGCGCCTCCTTCTTCATTGGGATAAATCGGGCTACCTTGGTCAACCGGTCAACTATCACCCACACAGAATCATTCCCCGAGCACGAGCGAGGTAACCCGTGGACGAAGTCCATGGAGATGTCCTCAAATTTCCATTCGGGGATGGGCAACGACCGTAGCATTCCACCGGGGCTTCTACACTCCGCCTTCACCATTTGGCAGGCCACACAATGAGTAACAAAGTACTTGACATCCCTCTTCATGCCCGGCCAACACATCGTCTTTCTCAAATCGGTGTACATCTTCGCGATCCCCGGGTGCACCGAGTACTTGGAACAATGGGCCTCCTTTAGAATATCCTCCCGAATGTTGTCACCTTCGGGGATGTAGAGCCGGCCACGAAAATGGACGAGGCCGTCTTTTAGGGAGTACTCTTCCGTAGTCCCATCCTCCATTGACTTGAAAGCCGGGGTTAAAGCCGCATCCTTCCTTTGTTCCGTACGGATCCGGTCTCGTATGTCGCAAACTATACTCACCGCGGCCAAATATTCTGTATACTCTTCCGGTTGATTCTTAAAGACCAAAGTGATTTCCATCTCTTGCAGCGTCCGGATTAACTCCATCCTCATCAAGCGGGATTCCGTGCTCGTTCCCGGTGCCTTTCGGCTCAAGGCATCAGCTACGGAATTAACCTTCCCGGGGTGGTAGTTCAAGGTGAATTCATAGTCGCACAAGAACTCCAACCACCGCCGCTGTCTCAAGTTTAACTCCTTTTGGGTGTGAACGTACTTCAGATTTTTGTGATCCGAGTAGATCTCGCAGTGGACGCCGTATAAATAATGCCTCCACATCTTCAAGGCGAATACCACCGCTCCCAACTCTAGATCATGCACCGGGTAGCTGGCTTCATGCTTCTTCAACTGTCTTGAAGCATAAGCGATCACATGCCCATTCTGCATCAACACAGCTCCCATCCCTTGATACGACGCATCCGTGTAAACTTGAAAGCCCTCCTTCCCAGATGGAAGAGCTAGGATGGGTGCAGTCGTCAATCTGTCTTTCAACTCTTGGAATGCAGCTTCGCACTGGGGTGTCCATTCAAACGGCACACCCTTCTTGGTCAGCGTAGTAAGGGGAAGGGCGATCTTCGAGAAGCCTTTCACGAACTTGCGATAGTACCCGGCAAGTCCAAGAAAGCTCCGTATGTCGGCCGCTGACTTCAATGGCGACCACTCCTTCACGGCCCGCACCTTGGCCGGATCTACAGCTAGCCCCGCCCCACTAATCACATGGCCCAAGAACGCGACCTCTCGAAGCCAAAACTCACATTTGCTGAACTTGGCAAACAAAGTGTGCTCCTTCAGTTTCCTCAGCACTAAAGATAGATGTTCGGCGTGTTCTGCTTCAGTCTTTGAGTAGACTAGGATATCATCGATGAACACGATGACAAAGATGTCCAAATAAGGGCCGAACACCTTGTTCATCAAGCTCATAAAGGCGGAAGGGGCGTTTGTGAGCCCAAACGGCATCACGGTGAATTCATACAAACCATATCTCGAACTGAATGCCGTCTTCTGAATGTCATCTTCTTGTATCCTCAGCTGATAATATCCCGAACGCAGATCTAACTTGGAGAACCAATACGATCCCACCAATTGATCAAATAATTCATCAATGCGCGGTAGGGGATAGGTGTTCCGCACCGTTAACCGGTTCAACTCTCGATAATCAATACATAACCGCAAGGTGCCATCCTTCTTTTTGACGAACAAAACGGGCGCTCCCCAAGGCGACGAGCTTGGGCGAACGAACCCTGCTTCCACCAATTCCTGAAGCTGGACTCTAAACTCTGCAAGTTCCTTCGGAGCCATTCGGTATGGAGCTCGCGAGACGGGCTTGGCACCCGGAATTAGCTTGATTTGGAAGTCCACTTCCCTATGCGGGGGTAGTCCCGGCAATTTCTCGGGAAATACCTCGGGAAATTCTCGCACCACCCGCACATCCTTGACCTCTAATGTCAATTTCTTCAACTCGAAGCAAATTACATAGACCTCGTCCCCTTCCATATGAGATTTCATAACTTGGATTGAAGACAATAATTTACGGGGTGCGAATTTAATACCTTGGAAGATGACTTCCGAGTCTCCATGCCTCAACATAACTTGCTTCTCCGCACAATTGATCCTGGCGTGGTGCCAGTCCAACCACCTCATGCCCAGGATGAGATCGAACTCCGGGATTCTTAACACTGTCGCCGGAGTTTCAAAGAACTTTCCTCCAATAAGGGTGTCGAAGTCGCAACTTGCTGACGACGTCATCTCAGAGCCGTCCGGAAGGCGCACCCTTTGAGTAGTGCCCGTGAAGTGTTGCACTCCCTCCAAGTCCTTCACGAAGTCCTCCGAGATGAACGAGTGAGACGCACCCGTGTCAAATAACGTATAGGCGGGTCTCCCGCTAACCATGACAGTGCCTAGGTTCCAAAAAGGTAATCACCGTTCAAAATTGCGCGTAACATTTGTATCGTAAATCTATCAAGTCATATAATATTAATAAATTTTGCACGTACCGGTGATGACTTCCTGCGGATTTCTCTCCTGAGTCATATCCAATGCGAATACATGCTCCCGTGCATGTCCTTGATTTCTCCCTGGTGGTCCTCTTCCTCGGTCACGCATGTGCCCTCGCCCCCGTGGAGCTACTGGAGGGGGAGCAATAGGGGCACCCCCGATCAGTCGCGGGCAAACTCGTCGGACATGCCCCGGTTGGTTGCACTCAAAACATATCATCTCACGTCGGCCCCAAGGTTGTTGATAATATTGCTGCTGCGGTGGTGGTGGTAAAGGTAGTGGTTGCGGAATTGGGTACTCCACCCGATAGTTCCGGTTGACCCACCGACCGCCTCTGTGGTTTCCCCTTCCTCTGCCATGATCATTCCGCCTTCTATTACCAGGGCCGACTTCAATTACTCCTTCCGCAGGTCTCTTGCCACATCCCATGTGGTCCGCCTCCAGTCTCTTTGCCATGTCAATGATTTCTGCCAGGCTTCCATCGGCTATAAACAAAAGGGCCTGCCTCAGGGGGTCCCTTAACCCTTTGTAGAAGCGCTTCGCATAGCCTCTATCGTCCAAATCATAGGAATCAGCAAACCTAGCGAGGTGTTGGAACTCCCTCTGGTACTCCGTTACCGATTTCGATCCCTGCTTCAGCTGCAGAAATCTTTCTTCAAGTTCATCCCGAGCAGAAGAAGGAAAGAAGTGATCCAGAAAAGCCTCGGTGAACTCGTTCCAACTGATGTCCGTGTACAACCGCCCTTGGAAGGTGGAGCCCATGAGGGACTTCCACCACCTTTTGGCGTGTATCTCTAGCAGCGTCACTACCAATGTCACCGCCATGTTGTTCGGACATCTTATGCCAGCCATCAATTCCTGCACGGTATCAAGCCATTCCTCGGTGCGCACCGGCGATTCTGTCCCAAGATAGGCAGGAGGGGACAGAGCACGGAAGGTGCTCACCCAGTTAGATCCTGGCGCCTGTTGTTGCACCGGAGCTTGCTGGGCTTTAAATGCATCCAATATGGCTGACAGCGTTTGTCCCAGTTCCGACTGCTGGAATTGTGAAGGGACGGAAGGGGTAGGAGTGCCCCCAACCGGCTCCACCTGCGCTGGGACCTATACGCAAGGTACAAACTAGGGTCAGGTTGGCTAAAACTAATGTCAAAGTTGGACAACTTAGTGTGAATTACATATGGGCACACCACTGCTTCCGCTAAGTCGGTTTGTCCCCAAACCGACTAATCGAACGGGAGTGGCCCATTGTTACCTGACTGCTGTAGGTGAAGATCGGCTTAGTATGATATCATTTGTAAGACCCCCCCCCCTCCCGGAACACAACACACGGCACGAGGGGAGTCTTATGCCCGAAATAGCCGCCTTGCGGTAGCACTAACACACGGGTTAGCCTTTACCACAAGACGCCTATTCCGCCGGCTACAATCCATATCATAACAATTATGCCAACCCAACCATAACAGAAAAGTAAAGCTAAAAGCAGTTCAGTTCACAGCTAAGTTAAAGTCCAAAAATAGCGGAAGATAACAAGCACAACAGGCTTGTACAAAAGAAACAAGAGTCTAGAAATGTTTTGCCAAACGGCTACATGAAAACACTCACTACTGTCACTGACGGTGCCGATGGCACCACCACCTCAGGTCCTATCATCCGGGCCTGGCTGTCCTGCTGCATAGTCCGTTGCCGCTCTACCTGCGGGGTTTCCTCCTAAAAAGGAAGACGTAGCAACCGTTAGTCATAAGACTAAGTGGCTTCACATCCGCTCCCCCGGCGACTCCTCGGCACCGGGCGGAGAAAGGACACAGGTACAATATATATACATAAGCAAGTAAACAAGCAGGTGACAGTAAATATGGTGAAGTATAAACTACGCTACACAACTAGCAGTTCTACAAATATCAATAATAAATGACAGCAGGTATAAATAATCAGAATAGTAACTCAACTTATAAGAGTGCCCATACAAACTTATAAGTTAAGGATCGGCTTAACAGTAAAGTAACTCATCGTATAAGAGTGTCCATACAACCTTATACGATGAGGATCTTGTGTATGCAATGAATGACATGATATGAATGTTATGCTATGACTGAATCATGCGCACGCACATGCAAGTTGCTATGTCGACACAGACTAGAAGTTCCCACTTTTCGAGCAGGTAGCTAACCTCTCAGGCGTCGTCCGTCGTGGCCAGACGGCGACAGTGGAGCGGGCGTCTCCACTACTAGGTGGTATCACACTACCTATCCTAGGCCCCCGTACGCCTCAACGCTAAGAACACAACAGCGGAGCTCACATGCGTACTACGGCTCAGAAGGGGTCTTGGGTAAATGTGCACCAAGAACACAGCCCAACCTGGCCTTTGATTTCGAACCGGATGGAACCTCGGAAATGCACGAGGTGCAAGCCCAACCGTTCTCATGGCGCGGAGGAGATCTCGGGTTATGGACACCAAGTATCTAACCCTACCGCCCAAGGTCTACCCATTGGCTCCCATCGGTGTGACGACTGGCGAACCCGTAGACCTGCCATAGTCATTATCTCAATATCGCGACACGATGAATCGTCGCACATCACATGCCCCAACAACTCACTCGATGCTACCCGTAGGGAGACTTCAACTCTAAGCATCGGTTGTTAATAATCCCCTTGGGCTCGGATTACCGTTACAAGATACTCTTCACATAGTGTTCATCATGTTCACGCCCACCTATTCAATGATTTCACCTCAACACTACGCATAATAGATATGTTCAACACCAAATTGTATAAATATATCCTTTACCAATATCAACTCCTAATATCTAGCCTTCCCATCCAATCCATTTCTCTACCATTGCATGATTATTCCTTATTACACAACCAAATGAGTAACCATGCTAAATTATAGTAACAACAACATTATAGATATATGGGAGCAAGATAACAAATGAGCAAATCACAATCATTGCAAGAGTGCTAGCATTATACATTAACAAGTGCATTAACATAGGATAGCCCAATACTAAAACTGGGATTCCCGGAGCTACAGGAATCCAATCACAATGCACAACCCCTCGTTGGAAAGGTATTCGCGAGGGCTACGACTTTTGTGTTGAGTCGATCGCCCAGATCTGGTCGCAACATACCAGAAATTCAACTCGAACACGTACAGGAAACAGTTTCCTGTACAGGAATTTTCCCGAACGCAGCGGACTCGAACCAGCTTTCCCGTGGCTACAGGTATCGCATGGAAACGAGCAACACCTCGTTGGAAAGGTAATTTCAAGGGCTACGACTTTCGTGTTGAGTCGATCACCCAGATTTGGCCAGAACACCTCCGAAATTGGCCACGAAGGTCGCCGCGTGCAGAAATCAGATTTCTGCACGCATCTTAAGGCGAGATGAACGGCATCCGTTCATCTTCTTCCTTGCAACGACCTCGCATAAACTTCTCCAGAAATCACACCCAACCTTATTTCTCCTTTCAAAGCCATACCCTCAACGAAAACCCCTCTCATCTCCCTTTTGAACGATGAGAAGGTTGAGGGAGACTAAACCTAGGAAACCTAGGCATGGCTTATCCTATGAACTCTCCTCCTCACCATCAAGACTCTATGGAGTCGATGTCTCTCCTAAAATAACTATAGATCTAGCACCAAGGGAGAGGGGAGGAAGCTCACCTCAAGTCCAGCGGTACCACCATGGCCGGCCATGAGCCTCGCACTCCTTCGCGGCGGCATTGTTTTTCCCTTGACGGTGGCGGCGTTTTGATTCCTCCAAAGATGGCTCCGGCAAGCTCTTCCTCCTCCTCCAGCCAAGAACTCTCTCAGGAATTTCGGGGCAGAAGAAAGGGGAGTGAATGCTAGGGTTTCCAACTTTTTCCTTTTTATACATCGCAGACACGGGTAGGCACACGGCCGTGTTCCTACCCGTGTTCGGGTGACACGGCCGTGTTGCCTGCCGTGTCTAGGGCCGTGTTCATCCCAGGACGACTTTCTGCCGTGTCGGGGTTGCGACACACGGGTAGAGACACGGCCGTGTCCCGACCCGTGTCCTTGGCACACGGCTAGGGACACGCCCGTGTCCCAATGCCCGTGTACCTCTCTGACTGGTAAACCTATTTTTATGAGGCACACGGGTATGGACACAGCCGTGTCCATACCCGTGTCAGCCAAAAATGCTGTTTTGCCTTGTTTTCCTCATTTCCCGTACGTCCGCACCTGTTCACCCACACCCCTATTGGGCTCACCACAGCCCCCTTAACTCAAATACGCAATCATGGGGCCTAGCGCGAATTGGGACGTTACAGGCGACAAGGGTCAAGCCCATTCGTATTGTGGACTCTAAAGTCAAGCAACTTCGTAATAAGGAGATCAGGATGGTCAAGGTCCGTTGGGACAATTACGGTCGGGAGGAGCTCTCTTGGGAGTGGGAGAAGACCATTCTTGAGGAGTACCCAGAGTTATTCCACTCAGGAACCACTTTTGGTTTTGTGTATCTTTTCCTTTTGGTAATTTCGTGGACGAAATTCTTTTAAGAGGGAGAGAGTTATAACGCCTCGAAACTCAAAAGAGCAACGGGAAGCGCTTTGAGGCAAGTTTAGACCTTGGTAAGGGTCACACAGCCTGGGACACCGGCGTGTCCCAGGGATGTGTCGTGCTCGGGATCGACGAATCACTGAGTGGTCGACGAAAATGCAGGCGTCGTGTGTCGAGACAGGGAATACGGCCTGAGACACGGGCGTGTAAAAGGTCGTGTCCTGCTCGGGCAGTTTGCTGGCTTGTGCTGGGGGAGTTACACAGCCTGGGACACAGGCGTGTCCCAGGGCGTGTCTAACACATGGCATGTCACACGGGAGTGTTACATGGCCGTGTCGTGCTCAGGACATGTTTGGTCCCGTGTTGTTTGAGGCACACGGTCCGTGACACGGACGTGTCACTTGGGAAACAGGCGTGTTCTAAGCCGTATCACAGGCCGTGTCATGGTCGAGATTTTCCTGATTGACGGCGAATGAGGAACACGGCCTTGGACACGGGCGTGTCTCAAGCCGTGTTCGGCCCAAGAAGTTCATTTTTAGGGCGAATCATGGCCGTCTGTTTCCTTATTTTGGGATCCAATGGCTCAGGCTTACCCATCCTAGGGTTAAGGCCGGTAATAGGGTTGAAAACTCTCATTTCTTTTGGATTCATTCTCTTTCTAAGTTCTAGAGGGAGGGGAGATCAAGGAGGAAGAAGGAAGAGAGATCCGGTCACCGGAGGAGATTCAGAGCACCAAATCGCAAACCAAGTCTATCTACGGAGGAGAGATCATCGCGGTGCTTTCCAACTATATAGATTTCAATGGCGCCAAAGAGGAATGTTAGGGTAACGCTTCTCTTCTTGAGCATATGAAGCTCTCCTTCTTTTGCATAAGGAAACCCTCTCCCGCGAGTGTGTGGTGAGTGTGCGG
Organism: Platanthera zijinensis; assembly: GCA_039513925.1. Taxonomy (NCBI): domain Eukaryota; kingdom Viridiplantae; phylum Streptophyta; class Magnoliopsida; order Asparagales; family Orchidaceae; genus Platanthera; species Platanthera zijinensis. The sequence goes on from CM077098.1 coordinate 39,853,748, forward strand.
TGTTCCTTGGGGTAGATATGAATAGTCCCCCCTTGTTTGCATGTAGAGTCCGGAATCGAGATACGGACATAGGCATGGTGTGTGAAGCCTACCCGGACAAGTTGTTGTGGATCGGTGATGTTTCATTGTGCATGATTAGTCGTAGAAGACTCCATGCCTTTGGTTGTTTTTGGGTTTTCTATGCGGCAGATTGCAATAGGGAGTCTTTGGGATTAACTCAAAGGTGCACCCGGAAAACTGGGCGGAAACGCATTTTGCCAACTCGGTGGCCTGGGAGCCAGCCTTGAGCATAACTGGGTTATGTGTATGTTTGATCGTTTTGGGACTCGAGGAAGCTTGACCCGCGCATATGGCTTAAATTGACGTTGCGGTATGAGCAACGGGATAGACGGAACCGTACCCGCTCTATGTCGTTTGGTTAAAGCGACCTAAGGTACGTGGTACTTACCATTGGCATAGATGGAGGGTCTTAGGCTTAAGCCAGAAAGACTAAAATGCTCACGAGTATTTCCGTCCAAGGTATGGTGGTGAGACCGCGGTTTTGACCGGGTTCACCGTGTAAGAGCCCTGAGAGCACGGGGTGTGCAGTCGTGTGTGCCTGCACCTATGATGTTGTGTTTATTCACTATATTGTTTATTATGATAATAAGTGCAGGGAAGGAACATTGCTGCCCCGAGTTTAGGGGCGGGATCGTTATAATTTGGTCAGCTTTAGCTGACCGTTACTTTTATTTGCCACCGTTGCGGTGAATTGTGCTTGCAGGTACTGCGGAGCCGAGCGACAAATAGCGGGACAAATCCCTTGTTGCTGAGTCGGCCCTTGAAGGCCTTGTTATGTTTACTTATTTTAATTCATGTGTGACCGACCTGCGAGCCGAAGTATGAAATACACTGTTTTAAACTTAGTGAACTCTTGTAAGGCCATAAGGCCAGTACTTTGTGTACTTTGTGGTTTCATTCATGTTTGGCTTCAATAGTGGACATTCATTCTTGTGGTTGGGTTCGTTTTTCTTGCAACTTAATAAATTGCTTTCGCTAGATGCTCTGTGTAGGATGTTACGATTGGAAGAATGGTTTCAATGAGTAACCCTTGGGTCTGTCTGTGGTATATGGCGTCGGGCCCCGGCCAGACCTACTGTTATATGCTATGTGACGGATAGTGGTGTTACACCAAGCTACACAACATATGATATTAAAATTAATGTCAGATAGAGACAAGGGGAGAGGTTACCCAATGCTCAGCTAGTGCGCATACCAGAAGACGCGTGAAAAAAATAGAAGCAGGTCTGCCAAAGGAAGAATCACAACCCCGCCAATACGAATTTGTCATGAATACCTGCTGGGGTAAGCTCCACAAAAACAAAAGAAAAATAGACAAAATACAAAGAAATACTAAAACTAAGATAGACATGAAAAATAAAAAATGCAGGAAATGTAAGATAACTACTGGGGTTATTGTCCTCCCAGCATGACTTATTAAATTTTATACATTTCTAGCTAATGGGCCTATGAAAAGAAAAGTGCACAGGTAACTATTTCATTATCCGTTTCGGTAACGGGTACCGATACGAAGATAAAGCAGTTACCCATATACCTAAATAATAATACCTGCCCAACACAAGTAAAGGAAATAAGAAATAAGAAGAGGAGGATCACTGGTCCTCGCTCATCTCATCACCAGCTAATCCTTGTCTAGCAAGGCGTTGTCCACCACAGGTCCGCAGGAGGCGTTGACGATAGCAGGGACTTCCACTACAAAGGAGGTAGAAACCTTCTCGCACCGGCAAATGCACTCGTCATCGGCATGAGCACAAGTCTCATTGTCATCCCAACGCACCCGTGGAGACTCAGCCTGTACAGGCTCAAATAATTAAGGGGGGTCAAGTAATAAACGAGAGGAAAAACTAAAACACGCAAAATATGGGAGAGTGATCCCGGTATCACTCTCAACGGGATCCGAGCACAGATAATCATCGGTATCATATGAGTCGTATCAGGGGAATCTGAGAACTCGAGGTCCGCGATGGTAAGAGGGACCGCCACATCCAATAAGTAGGTGCAAATCTCCATATCAGATAGGGGATATTCCTCATCCCACCATGGAGCATCATAGCATTCCGAAGATCCACATTCTCCGTCAGAGATAGTAGAGTCCTCATCCCACTTTGGCACAACCTCAGTCAACGAATCATCCAAAAATACGGCATCATCAGCCGACTCACATAAAGGAGTAGCACCATCAAGCAAAAATTGCAGAGGGGAAAAACGGCTCTCAAAACTAAGCATAGAATGAGCAAGCCAAATCACAAAATCATCCACTGTTACCTCCCAGCTGACGGGAACATTCTCTTTGTCCCATACAGGAGTGCTCATGAGTTCCTGGTCCTATTTTTGCTGGCTAACACCAGAGTGATCGTCATCACTCAAGGGAAGCTCATAAAAAGGGAGTGAGGGACCCATGAAAGATCTGTATATGGCAAGAGATTCTTCGGTAATCTCAACGGGCAAAGAACAAGCAAGAGGTGCGATGTTAGTATATGGGCCAGGAAATACCCTGGTAGGCCTGTCCACAGTAGTCCTCCGTAAATGGGGGGTTACTGCGCACACTCCCTTAGAGGGAGAAGGATTGCACAAACGAGGGCAATCCTTCACCATGTGGCCTATACCTTGGCATAGCATACACCTAATACAATGCTCGGCATTTAAAATAGCCAAGGTGTCAATGTATCAGCGCAAAGTGTCATAGAGACAGCACTCTGGTACAAAATACATTGCGAATAAAAATATTTGCAGCAAGGGTGCTACACAACTGAAAATAAAATAAAAAGTAACACGGATCTGCTTCCTAAGCCAAAAATTAGAAAGGGGACCAAAAAGAAATAAACAAAAGATACAGTAAGAAACAAAAATAATAAAAGAACACAACAATCACAAGACTTCCTAGTAAACTCACACGACAGTGTTCCCCGACAACAGCGCAAAAAACTTGATGCAGTGTACGGCAAGTGTATCGCTCGCACAAGTAATATAAAATGGGCGAATTTTCCTAAGTATCGATCTCTCAAGGAACACAGTGAGGTGGAGTTAATTTTGAGGTGGACTTGAGATTGAAGTCCTTAGGTCGGTGTTTACGAAGGGGGTTTTGATTGTTTGTGGAAAAAGAAAGTAAAACACTAATAAACTACTCATATGCAATTCCTCTATGCAATGCTTTGCCAGGCAGATGGAAAACTACACGGGCCGCTATTCACCGAATCACTAGGCGGATGGATGAGTAAGCTTGCGGATAAGGTGGTGAGAACGGCGGAATGAGGGTCGTGAGCACCTCTTCGCTATGCACGCCACTAGCAATTGCTAGTGTGGCACTATGTGGTAGAGGATGGATAATGGCACACCTCAAGCAAATAACATGAATATAAAATCACATAGACATGATTATACACAAACGTATATCAAATTAAGCACACTTCATCAAATACAAAGAGATCAAACTACACTATCAACAACAAAAGAAGAAGAGAGTGTGAAATTGACCGGATCCGAAGTCTTGCTGAGGATTCATGGAAGGAATCATCGGGTTGTCAATCCGCATCCTAGCTCGGTCCTCAACTGCGTCTGAGGTAGAGGAGGCTGTCACTAACTCCCAATGGACCCGTCTTCTTCGTGTCACAATCTGGTGGAGGATGACAAAAACTCCTCCGAGCTTGATGGTGAAAGCTAGGTCAAACCCTTCTTGAAGCTCAAGGATGAAGGAGGAGGTCAAGAGGAAGCTCCGGCTTGAATTTTGTGTTAAAAGCTTGCCCGGAGCCCCTCCCTACGGTGGAAGAAGAATGAGATCGGCGGAACCCTCCTCGGAGATGAAAACGGCATAGAAAAAGTCCAGTATCCGAAATTAGGGCGGAACCTGTGTATTTATACATTGCAGAAAATATAACACACATGATCAGTGGCGCACAACCAATGGTCATGCGCACTGTGTCCTTTGATTGTCCTCATTGGCATGGCAGAACCAGGTAAAAAAATGGAATCAATGCACACGATCAGTGGCGCATGACCAGTGGTCGTGTGCACTATGTTAAATGGTCGTGCAATTTCCCCAGACAGAACTTGGAAAAATGGAGAATAGTGTGCACTATCAGTGGCGCACGACTAGTGGCCGTGCGCTAAGGATTGCACTGAGCGTGCGCGTGTAAAAACGCACGATCAGTGGACCTTAGGAATAAAATGGGCCCCAAACTAACTCAGAGCACCATCGCAACCCTTGTACCTGCAGGAAAAACTCACCACTGATATGTGCAGACATTCCAGGCATTCACAATAAGAAGTACAATCAAGAAAAGTATCAAAAATACACAACCACGAGCCTATAAGTGCACTTCCTACTGAAATAAAGATTATAAGAAATATATACGATAACGAACTAAAAGTGAAGTGCTTGTGAAAGAAAAATAGCCCAGATGAGCCCGAAAATCAGTATATAAATAGGACACATAAATTATTCCTAAGGGAAGTCAAGGGTAAGATCATTCTAGGACAAATTTATGTAGATGACATAATATTTGGGTCTACTGATGATGGTCTCTGCAAAAAGTTTATTAAACTTATGCAAGGGTAGTTCGAGATGAGCAGTATAGGTGAAATCAAGTATTTCTTGGGCCTCCAAGTTAGAAAATCATAGGATGGACTATCCATCTCTCAGTCTAAGTTCACAAAGGAGTTGATTAAAAAATTTGGAATGGAGAGTGCCTCCATAATGAAAACTCATATGGGGTCAAGTGTGTCAATAGACAAGCATGAAACTGGGAAACCTATTGATGAAACCTTGTATAGAGGCAAAATTGTCTCCCTCCTCTACCTTACTGCTTGTATGCCATACATTATGTATGTTATATGTGTTTGTGCTAGATACTAGACTAGCCCTAAGGAATCTCATTATTCATCTTCTAAAAGAATTTTGAGATATCTTAAGGGCACACCTGATCTTGTTCTGTGATACCCAAGGAATAATGACTTTGAACTAACTGGATATTCAGATGCATACTTTGCAGGTTGTAAAGAAGATAGGAAAAGCACCTCTGGAACCTATCAATTTTTAGGAGGAAGATTGGTCTCTTAGAGCAGCAATAAGCAAACAAGAGTTGTTATCTCAATAGCAGAATAAGAGTACCTCTCAGCTGGTAGTTGCTGTGCACAGCTACTATGGATCCATCATCAGCTCCAGGACTATAATCTCAAGCTAAGTAGAACTCTTATGTTTTATGATTCTACTAGTGCAATCTCTATTGCTAGGAATCATGTTTGTGATAGCAGGAATAAGCACATAGAGATTAGATATCAATTCATTAGAGAACATGTGAAATGTGAGGAAATCTGACTTGAGTTTGTTTCTACAGACAGTCAAGTGGCTAATATTTTCAGCAAGCCACTAGATGAAGCCAAGTTCAACACCTTTAAATTTGAATTGGGAATGATGAACTTTTTCTAGCTTTAGTAGCTCTTCATACATTTTTGTTACATGCATTATTAGTCCTTGCAGGATAATAAAGGAGTTGTGGACTAAGTGTCCAAGCATCAAATGGGCTGAGTCTAAGTATCCAGGCGTCGAGTGCGCTGAGACAACTTCAGGCATTGAGTGTGTCGAATGCATTGAAAGCATCGAGTCCACTCAACGCATACTCCCGGGGAATAAAAATTACTGCTTTTAATCTCAGCCGTTGATCTTTTCATGATCACAATAATAGGTACGCGCCTCTCCACATTCCCTACTTAGAGGCAAGTATAAATAGAGTTAAGTGTGCTTAAAATAAGAAACATTATTCCTAGCCCTTGTGTCCTGCTGTCTCCCTGCGTTGAAAGCTCATCAAACCTTCAAAAACTCAATAAATACATGGCACCGAAAGGAATGGATTTCCTATTCGAGGGCTCTGAAGTTGTGCGAAATGGTTTTAAGGATGCTCTTGAGGAGGTTATGCAAGTCCTACACTTACTCGAAGTCGTTGACTTAGATTTCTTTCTGTTCGAGCGAGCTTTGATTTAGAAGAGAGAAGTTCTGGAACTGTACTCAAATGCCACTATGGACTCAGCTTCAAATAAAATCAAATCCTCAATCAGTGGGCATAAGATCAAGATTACTCCTAATAAATTATGCAAATCACTACATCTACCCAAGGTGAAGCAGTCTGATTACGATACATACTTTCTTCTAGATGATGTAAAGACAGCCCTCAAGTGGTGTGGGCTTTTTAAGCATACTACTGGTTCTGTGTTGAGGAAAGAGATGAATCTAAGAGGAAAGTTTCTAGCAGTTATCATTGGAAAGGCTCTGCTTTGCAAGACTGGCTCATATAATAAGATATCAAGGAAGATGCCTGAACTCATGACCCAGATTATTCTATCTAAGAAAATAGACTGGGGAAAAGTGTTGTTTGATAAAATAGTGGAATGTATCCCAAAACCAAACTTGGGAAGGATCTTATCTTTATATCTGCACAGTACGGTTCCAAGTATCCTCAACATGAGGCTAGGGACAAAGATCCATCGTATGAGGAGAATGGACTCCAAAATGTTTGAAAGATGGGAAAGAGTTACGCTGCCACAGCAATAGGGTGCTGAGAGGAAGAAAAAAACTTTACCAGTGACTCAGGATAGCAAAGAGAGCAGTTCTTCTGAGAAGAGTGAGGAGGAGCCACATGATCCTCAGCTTATTGAAAGTAGTTCTTCTGAAGAACTAAGGAAAGACATGAGTGCTCAGGTTTCAATTTCATCTGAACTTGCTGCAAGGAATCAATTGAGTGGAACTCAGAGTAAAGAGGTTCCAATTGAAGCTCTGGAAATTCTAACTGGACAAGTAATAGAAAATATCTGTGTAGATATTGAGGGAGAGACATCTCAGATGGTTGCAGAAGTTTAGGGGAAGACTATAAAATCATTTCAAGAACAACTAGACTCCTTCATTGAGAATCTATAGAAAAGGATTGCTCAAACTCCAGAGGGTCCTAAAGTTGTCTTATTCTGTCCTCAAGTTGAGGGGGAGTAAGTTCTTAAGAAGATAATAGAATATGCTCCTTTCCCAGCCACTTTAGAGCAGAAAATTATAATGGGGAATGCAGAAGACCAAGATGTCCCTAAGGATAGTGCTAAGGCTGAGGTGGAGATTCACTTTGAACTCCCTGCTCCATAGACAGTGTATATAACATAGACTCCTCTGAGTCTGAAAAGGATACTGCTACTGCAGATGCAAATGCTGATGCATATTTTTCAGAATGCATGATGTCTTACTCAGAAGGAAGAGATGTGGACTGGGAAAGAGATGAAGATATATGTGAACAAGGTACATCTCATCAAGCTGATCAGATGTCACTTACATTCCTTGCTCAATTGAAGGGTCTTCTTGATGATCAAAGAAGACAGTTGGAGCACTACATTGATAACTCCATCATGGAAGTATGAAGGGATCTTTCCACTGAAATAAAGTCCATCATGTTTGAGTTAAACTTGTTGAAAGCTAACATAGCAGCATTTTTTATGAGGGCTACTCCTGCTGTAACACTTACTGAAAGCAAGCTAGGAGAAATCAGCAAAACCCAGCATGATATTCTTGTAAATTAGAACATGACCTCCAAGAACATGGAAATGGTTCACAATGTTAAGAAAAATCTGATGGAATCCCACAAGAAAACTCTGGAAATGGGGAATTGAGGCTTGTACTTAGATTCTAGATGATCACATCTTAGAGGTCAAGAATCATATCACCAAGGGTGTAAATTTTATGGATGAAAGACTCTCCATAGCCAAGAACTCCCTGACTGCTACTTTATCTGAAGAAGTCATAAAGGGGGAGAAGGCAATGATCAAGGCTAACATTGAGAATGTTGTCTGGGTAACAAATGCAATCAGGGGTTAATTTGGCCTTGAACATCATATATATGAAAACATTCATGTTGTTCCAGGACCCATTCAAGAAGCATTATATTAATAGTATGGTGATCAGGGGGAGATCAAGATGTTAATCAGGTTGGTACTCAGCGACTTAACCATCAACTGTTACTGAAATTCCCACATTCAGTCCCACTGCTGACTAGATAGTCATAGCATAAGGTAAGTATATTACTTAAGAAGAAGAAGTAATCAGGCTAAGTAAGAAGAGGTATGGAGAGGAGATGGAAACTAGGTCAGATTTTGAGAAGTGGAGTCCTCAGTCAAGGACTATTATCTTGTCTGTCTGTGATCAAATAAAAGATAAGAAAAGTGACAGGGGAGAGCTGTATAACTCCATATAATGGGCCAAACCATAGTGAAATGAAGTGGCCAGAAGGATTTTCAAAAGAGATAAAAAGTCAGGTGCATTGCCACTAGATGCTATGGAGCCCAGCAAGTATTTTTCTAAGCCCTACAGCTATTTTGAGAGACAAAAGGAAAAGAAGGATGAAGATAAGGAAAAGGCTGCCAAGAAACCTAGTAGGGGGATTGTGATTAAGGAACTAGAAACATGATATGTTTTGTATTTTCCTTAGGGTTTGTAGGAAAGTGAACATTATTTTGAGCGCACTGTATATTTATGATTATTGCCTTTAATAATATTCATATGTTTGTGTGTGTGCTTCATTTTCTATTCTCAAATTCTATGAACGTTTATCTTCAATCTGAGGTATTGTATATCATTGTCTAGTGTTCTGACTTCTTCAAATAGGGGGAGATTGTTGGGTCTATTGAACGCAATGTCTTAGATTTGAAGAAGGCCCACAAGACAATGGTATACACATTAATGTATTTGATGCTTGCTTTAAGTTCAATGTATGCAGGTTATTCTCTGTTGCACTGATTTTATAGGTGGTCTGAGACACAATGATAGTTGGACTCAAGATAAGATGTTGGCAAGCAAAAATCTCACTAAGTCCAGAAGCGTTGAGTGAAGGCAGTTCACTCAATGCCAAGAGGCCAAAAGCATTGACAGAAGCTCAATCAGTCAAAGCCTCAGGGTTAAAGTCTTGAAATCTTTCTGAGGATGGAAGCGTTGAGTGAAAGCAGTTCACTCAATGCCTACACATTTGGAAATTAGCTTAAGTACAGAAGCATTGAGAGAAGACAGGCCACTCAGCACCTCGATCAAGAAATCTATCCAAAGACAAATGCGTTGAGTGAAGACAGTTCACTCAATGCCTACTCAATGTAAATTCTGTCTAAGGATAGAAGTGTTGAGTGAAGGCAGTTCACTCAATGCCTCATCAAGAAGCTAGGCCAAGGACAGAAGCATTGAGTAAAGAAGTTGCACTCAACGCCTTTATACAGAGAAATTTAACTAAGTCAAGAAGCGTCGAATGATGAAGGCTCACTCAACGCCTAAGCTGTTAAATTATAAAAGTCTATAGGCGCTGAGTAATGAAGGCTCACTCAACGCACTCAACGCCTAAAGATATAGAATTCAACTAAGTACTTTTGCATTGAGTGACAAAACTTCACTCAACGCCTGTGCAATTTGTCTAGAATTTGCTAAGTCCACAAGAGCTGAGTCATATTTGTGCCAGCGAAAATTCAAATAATGCGGGTTTTGCTTGCTAGAAGACAAAAGGCGCCGCTTGCCTTTAGTACAGCAGCAAATGCAAAAGTTGTGTTGTAGTTGCCCATTCCGGTGGTCCACACTGCGCATAGAGCCGTTGTGAGGCGTAATGCAAAAGAAGAGTTCCAAGAAATAAGAAAGTAGTTTTTGGTGATAGAGTTTTTTCGGTCATCTTCTTCCTTTCAAAAAAGTTGAAGCTTACCAAGAACTTACTCTAAAGTTTGTCTGAGAATCATAAACAGAGGTTGTTTTTGAAGAAATATTTCACTAAAGATCAAATCAACTTTCAACGGCAAGGTCAGAAAGCTCTCTTTCTAAGTAAGAAGAAACAACACTCTGCAGTTACTTCTCAAAAATAGAAGAACAACCTTGAAGATCCATTCATGGTGTTGTGAAGAAGATAGAGCTAAGTTTTCTTAGTTCAGCAAGTAGGCTCAGAGAACACATTCTCTAGTCCAAGTCAACACAACAAAACTACTCATTTCACATTGTAGGATCTTTCTAGATCTGAGTTGTAAGCCTGAAATATAAAGGCTGAGGTGTAGGATCCTTCTATGGATCTGAGGTAGGGCATGTGTGCATGAGGTAAGAGATTTATTCTCTAAGGTAGGATCTAGTGGTGGATATGAGAGTAGGGCTATCCTTTTAGCCTGAGTGTAGGACTTTGATTAAGTCTAAGGTAGGTGATTAGTGGATCACTGAGCTGTAGGAGTTTCATTTACTCTGAGTGGTAGGGCCTTGGGGCCAGAGGTAGGACTTGGAGGAGTCTGAGAGATCCTGAGGGATCTATGTTGTAAGCTATTTGAACTTGTTGGTGAAAAGCAACTGAGGTCTGGTGGCTATCCGCGTAGTGGTCTGAAGATTATCCACAGCAGTGGTCTGGAGGCTATCCGCAGTAGAGATTTGGTGGTTATTCGCAGCAGCAGTTTGGTCATTATCCACTGCAGCGGTCTGGTGGTTATTTGTATTTGCGGTCTGGGGTCAACCTACAGTACCAGTCTAGTGGTTATCCGCAGCAGTGGTCAGGTGGTTATCCGTAACTGTGGTCTGGGGCCAACCCGCAGCAGCAGTCTGGTGGTTATCCACAGCCGCAGTCTGGTGGTTTTCCACAGCAGCGGCCTGGAGGTTGTCCGTAGCAGCAGACTGGTAGTTGTCTGCAACTACGGTCTGGGGCCAACTCGCAGTAGCGGTATCAGGACTTTACTCTATTTAAGATCTGCGGCTCCCCATGAAATGTATTCTCCATTATATAGTCTTGCGGTTTGACAAAGTCAAACCGCATAGACTGCGCGGCTTGTATTTAGTCCCACATCGCTTGTTGTATTCTCTTAAATTCCCCATTTTTTGTATATAAGGGGGTATACCTTTGTATTATTTATCTTTTTGGAGCTATAAAATTTTCCTTTATTTAGCTCTTTTTACATGGTATCAGAGCACCTCAATCCTTTACTCACCTTTGCTCGCGATTTCATTTTCTGACTGCAAACGGTCTCCCTCTTGCCCTGGTCTCCCTCCCTTGCTTGTCGCTCCTCTTCCTCCTTATTCTTTATTTGCGGCCTGTTTTGTTCACGCGGCCTTCTTCTCCCTCGAGTGTTCGCGCGACATCTTGTTTTTTGTGCGACCTGTTGTGTTTGTGTGGTCTGTTGTGTTCACACGGCCTGTTATGTTCACTCGGGTTGTTTTTCTCCACCCGCGTGGTTTCCTTTTTTTTATGGACACTCCGGATCTCTCTTCTTTTTTTACTCTATCTGCTCCTCTTTCTTTTTCTGCTTATTCTCTTGCAACTTCTTCGGGTACTGCACAATTGGCCATTATGGATAGGTGGATTATTGATTCTAGTGTTACTAATCATATGACCGGGAATTCTCGTGTTTTTCTCGCCTGGACAAACATAATAGGTTCCCTCCGGTTCTTATTGCATGTTACTTATCTTTGCAAACAGTTGGGTTGTGTGGCTATTTTTACTATGTCTACTTATTCTTTTTAAAATCCTCACTCCAAGGAGACGATTGCTACTAGGACTGAAAGCAGCGGCTTATTCTACCTTGATAATATTTCAGCCTTTTCTTCCTCTTCTTCTCTTCTTCAGTGGCATATTTGCCTCGGGCATGCTCCTCCTCGGATTCTTTATTAGCTTCTGCCTGATCTACCTCAGGAGACTCTTCTCCTAATTATAAGGCTTATCAATTTAGCAAACACAACCATTCTACTTTTCCAGCACAGCACGGACGTAGTTCTTCTTGTCCTTTTGAATATGTTCATTCAGATTTTTGGGATCTTGCTCCTATCCGGACTGTTGGTAGGGGTAGTTTCTATTTTATAACCTTTATTGATGACTTTTCTAGATGTACGTTGTTGTATTTGTTACAAGAACAGTCTGAACTTTTTTCCATTTTTACGGCGTTCTATAATGAAATCGGTACATAGTTTGATGTCTCTATTAAGATACTTCGCACTGATAATGCTGAAGAGTATCTAAGTCATCAATTTACATCATTTTGCATGCACTATGGTATTGTACATCAAACTGGTTTCCCTTACACCTCTCAAATAAAATGATATTGCTGAATGCAAGAACCGACATCTCCTTGATGTGGCTTGTAGTCTTCTTACTCATATGCATGCTCCCCAATCCTATTGGGGTCATGCTATTCTTCTTTCCTATTTCCTCATCAACTGAGTCCCATATTCGGTTCTCGATGGCAAAACCCCATTCTCTATTCTATATCCTAATGTGAATTCATTCCATTTAACTCCTCGTGTCTTTGGATACATCACGTTTGTCCACTCTCCATCTTCTGGTTGCGACAAACTCTCTTCTCGTTCAATAAAGTGAAACTTTCTAGGCTATTTTCTAACTCAGAAAAGCTACAGGTGTTATGATCCTGTTCTTCGAAAGCAGTATATTTCTACGGATGCTGCTTTCTTTGAGGATGCTCTGTTCTTTTCTCCTACATCTACTCTTTCACCATCTGATGATTATTCTTCTTTTCCTATTATTTCAGCACCTCTTCCTGAGCCTGGACTTACTTATTCTCCACATGTCTCTGATTCTTCAGATGAGCCATTGCTGATAGCTCCTGGGCCAGCTATCTTTTCTTTGGATGGATCTGATACAGTAGACAGGTCTGATCTTGATCTTTTGATTGCTCTTCGAAAATGTGTTTGAACTTGCACTCAACATCTCATACGGTATGTGCTTTCTTATTCGTGTCTGTCTCCTTCTTGAAAAATCTTTTCTCTCACTCTCTCCATCAATGCTATTTTGTCCACCTATCAAGAAGATCTTGATATTCTGCATTGGAAAGCCACTATGGATGAGGAGATGAAAACTTTTAATGAATGGGGTACTTGGACTCTTGTTCCTACCCCTCCAGGAGCTAATGTGGTTGGTTGTCACTAGGTTTTTGTGGTCAAGTTTCTTCCATATGCTAATATTTATCGTTATAAGGCTCGGCGTGTTGCCAAAGATTTTACACAGACATATGGTGTGGATTTCCTTGATACATTCTCTCCTATTGCTCGGATTACTATAATCTGTATTTTCTTTTTGTGGTCATCAATAGGGACTGGGTGATGTCTTAGTTCGATGTGAAGAATGCCTTTCTTTATGGTGATTTGTAGGAGTTAGTCTTTATGGAGCAACCTTCTAGGTATGTTGCACAGGGGGGGTCTCAGGTGTGTAAATTGCGAAAAGCAATTTATGGTCTTAAGAAAAGTCCGAGGGTCTGGTTTGAAAAGTTCAATGAAGTTATTTCAATTATTGGGTTTACTCGGGCTACTGCAGATCACTCTTTGTTCATTTGCAAAACCACAACTGGTCTTGTTGTTCTTGCGGTTTATGTAGATGACATTCTTCTTATAGGGGATGTTAAAATTGTTGTTTATATGATAAAGAAGCATCTTCTTCAGCATTTTATTACTAAAGATATGGGTTCTCCCAAATATCTTTTGGGGATTGAGATATCCTAAAATCCTGGTTCTGTAGTTCTTTCACTGTGAAAGTATGTCTTGGATCTTATAAAAGAGACGGGTCTTCTTGGGGCTAAACCTGCTCGGATTCCAATGGTTGGTTGGAGATGACAAGTGCTAGAGTGAGAATTCTCCTCTTCTTGAAGATGTCACTAGATATAGATGACTTGTGGAAAAACTCATTTATCTGACAGTCACAAGACCAGATATTTATTATGTAGTAGGAAGAGTGAGCTAGTTTATGCAAACTCTTAGGGAATGTCATCTATAATCAGCCATCAAGATCCTAGAGTATGTGAAAGGTGCTCCGAGAAAAGGAATTTTGTTTCAAAAAAGGGGACATTTGTAAATTGAGGCATATTCTGATGTTAAATATGTAGATAATTAAGAAGATAGGAAGTTTACATCTGGTTTCTATACCTTTGTTGTAGGGAATCTGGTAACCTGGAAGAGCAAGAAACAAGCTGTAGTTTCCAGGTCAAGTGCGGAAGCCGAATATAAAATCATGGCTCTAACTACTTGTGAGCTGAAGTGGTTATAGACACTTATGATTGATTGGGGAGAGGTTTATGATCATCCTCTACTAATGTTATGTGACAATAAGGCAACCATATATATTTCGAGGAATCCAGTCTTTCATGAGAGGATGAAGCATATTGAAGTGGATTGCCACTTTATAAGGGAGAAGATATTGAATAATAAAATCTACACACCGTTTATTATCTCTGATAGAGAGCTTGTTGATTTCTTCACCAAACCAGTTACCCCTTTTTTGGAAGTTTGTAGCAAGCTGGGCATGGTTGACATATATGCTCTTGCTTGAGGGAGAGTGTTGAAACTTGAGGAGACCGGGCGGTCCGCATTCTAGTCACAGCGATGAGGAGACCGAGCGGTCTATTATCTAGTCGCAGCGGTCTTCTAGTTTGTATTATGGCGGTTTGGCTTGGCATTCAGAGGCTGCGGTCTGATTGGTAGCAGTCTTGCAGTTTGACAGACCTGCGGTTTAGTTATAGCAGTTTGGCAAACCGCTGTTGACAGCTTGTATCCTATTGAGCTATCCTGGAGGTTCTATCTTCTTGTTCTTCAATTCAGAGAGCAATCAGCAGCTGCAAGTTGTTGGCAACATGCAGCTTCAGTCTGATGTCTATCCGCACAGCGGTCTTGTGGCTATCCGTGCAGCGGTATGGAGGTTATCTGCAGCAGCGGTCTAGAGGCTATCCGCGGCAGAGGTTTTGTGGTTATCTGCAGCAGAGATCTAGTGATTATCTGCAGCAGCGGTTGTTGGGTCCATTGCCCACAATGTTCCAGATTTGAAGAAGTCAAACATGTCAATAATATACACATTGTTACATTTAATGTATAATCAAGTTCATGCATGAAGGTTTTACTTGTAACATTGATAGGACAGGTATTCCAAGTGGTGTGACAGGTGGTCACAAAGTAAAGATGTGGAGAGACAGAAATCTTTCTAAGTCTACAGGAGTTGAGTGAAGGCAGTTCACTCAATGCCAGATGTAAGGGAGGATTCTTGATAGGCTGAAAATTACCTAAGTCCACAAGCATTGAGGGAAGCCAGTTCACTCAATGTCAGATGCCAAACAGTGCTGAGTTAGTTGCGGACAGTCAGAGTCATGCAATGTGAAAAGCAATTCAGCGGCCAAGTCCACAGGCATTGAGTGATGGCAGTTCACTCAATGCCATATATCAATAATCGTCGAGTATAGCTGAATCTGTCAAAGCCTTAGTACTAGAGTGCTGAATATTCGAATAAGTCTAGAAGCGTCGAGTGAACACAGCTCACTCAATGCCAAAGCAAAAGGCATTGTGTGATGATAAAGCCTAAGATGATAGAAAGCGGCTAAGTACAAAAGCATTGAGTGATGAAGCTTCACTCGACGCTCTCAACGCCTGACAGCAAAAGCATTGAGTTATACTGCTGTAGTCAAAGCCTAAGAAGAGAGAAGACAGAAATCGACAAAGTCCAGAAGCGTTGAGTGAAGCCAGTTCACTCAATGCCTAATAAAGAAGATAGGCAAAGACAGAAAGCGTTGAGTGAGGCTAGCTCACTCAATGTCTTCAGATAGGTGAATAAATGACTAATTCCAGAGGTGTTGAGTGAAGCTAGTTCACTCAACGCACTCAACACCTAATCGTGCAGAGAATGGTTGACTATGAAAGTAAGAATTTTGCTCATTCCAAAGGCATTGAGTGAGGAAGGCTAACTCAATGCACTAAATTCCTAGAGGCAGAATGATGAGCTAAGTCAGAAAGCGTCGAGTGATGATGGCTCACTCAACGCTCTCAATGCCTAAGATGTAGAATGGTTAAAATAATTGAGTAAGGGTTTTGTCATTAAGTGAAGCTTGTTCACTCAACGCACTCAACGCCTGAGGAAGCAAAAGATTGGCTAAGTCTATAATCATTGAGTGAAGCTTCTTCACTCAACGCACTCAATGCCTAGAGTGGATCTGAGAAATTGGCTAAGTCCATTAACTGATGATGTCAGCCAAAGTCAACAAAAGTCAACAGAGTTCAAATAAGTTGCGGGAAAGCTACAAAATGTGACAAATAGCGCTAGCGCTCTACTATACGTCTTCTTTCGTTAAAGCAAGAATAGGTGGTACCCACTGCTTCTTGGAGCCGTTCATCGGTGGAATATAAAAGGGACTGCTTTAGAAGGAATAACTTAACTTTTAGGGTTTTATACTTTTCACAATGTTGTGGTTGAACTTCATCTTCCTCAGTATTGTTGCTGAGCTTGAATATTGAAGTCGATCCAGCTGATTTAAAAGTTCATTCCAGATAGCTGTAGCAATTTCTTCTGCTACAGCAAGGTCAATTAAGATTTTGATAAAGAATAACAAGCAGAGCTTTTAGTTTTTTGCATGTTCAGGTTAAGCCTTCCCACATCCACCTCCAACAGGTCAGAATGTCCCATTCCTGACTCAGTCGACAAGCCTGGTTCTGAAAGAACAACAAAGAGACGAGCCAGGAAGAAGTACACGTTAGTACCGGGAATATGAACTTGCCGGAAGAGAAAGCTCTTGATCAAAGCCATCCGTAGTCAGCACGTCTGAATTTGTAGCTAGGGGGAGCTACGATAGCTAGACCGCGGAAAGAAGAAGACAAATGAGTTGTTTTCTCTTCTCAATCTCTTCCAAAACAGCGCATTCGATAGCCGAAGAAGTAGCGGGTCAGGCTGCGCCTAGCAATCAAGAAAGAATGGGGACGACTGGCGCCTACTAGCGCAAAGAAAGCCAGAAGCCATATGTTTGAAGAACTCAAGATCTGTCAAGTCTTCAGTATTCTTCAGCAAGTTCAGAAACAAATTTCTTAGATACTTCCAGCACTAGCAGCAGCTTATTAAAGATTGTGTTCTAGGTGCTCAGAAGATAGTTATGGCTGACATAACTCATCTCAGGAAGCAAACACAAATAAATATCTCTGTGGCAAATCAATAAAAACACAACACCTTTCATTTCTATAGGATCCTTTTGGATCTGAGTTATAGGGTCTTTGTGCCTGAGGTAGGGCAGTTTTTCCTGAGTATAGGATCCAGTTTTATATCTGAGTTGTAGGACCTTTGGGTCTGAGGTAGTATCCTTTTGGATCTGAGTTGTTGGGCTTTTGAGCTTGAGGTAGGGAAGTTTTTCCTTAAGTAAGAGGGTCATTCTCTCTGAGTGTAGGACCTTTGGGTCTGAGTGTAGGATCCAGATTGTGATCTAAGATAGGGTATTGTGCCTGAGCTATAGGAGAGTCATTCTCTCTTAGGTAGGGCTATCCTCCATAACCTGAGTTTTTGGACTTGAGTTCAAGTCTGAGGTAGGTGATCATTTGATCACAGAGTTGTAGGAGCATATTTTCTCTGAGGTAGGGCTTTGTGCCTGAGTTGTAAGTCTTGGAGGAGACTGAGAGATCCTTAGGGATCTGTCGTGTAAGCTCTAAGGAGTTGAGTTTTTGGAGAAGTTCCTTGTCAAATAAGAAGTTAGAAATATGGGAGGAGAGTGGATGTACCCATAATCGGGGGAACCACTATAGATTTTGTGTGTGTTCTTTGTGTTTTTTCTTGAAAGCATCTAACTACTAACTAACTACACACTAAGTTAAAAGATAATAATAAAAGACTAGAAAACCTATTCACCCCCACCCCCAACCCCCCTCTAGGTGTTTAGCTACCTTGAAACAAAAGACTTTCAAGTGGTATCAGAGGGAGGTTGCTCAAGAAGGTCCTAACAGTCAGAGCAGATTCCAAAGGGTAGCTGAAATTAGTTCTATACTTATGGGTTCTGGAGAGAACCATAAGGAGCTAGGTTCCATGAAACTCCCCATCTACAAGAAGGAGAGTTTTGGAATCTAGAAAGAGAGGGTCAGGCTATTTATGGAAGCCTATGACCCGAGGATCTTTGTGACAGTCAGAGAGGGACCTTTAATCCCTATAAAGGTCTCAGTTATGGATGCCAATGTACAGACACGTAAGACCAATTCAGAGATGATAAAGGATGAAGTCATCTTGGCTATATTGGATAAGAGGGCATAGAAAATTATTTTTAGTGCCATAGATGATTAAACATTTCAGAATATGGTTCACTACCAGACCTCTAAACAGATGTGGGACACCGTTGTGCTCAACTTGGAGTATGAGGCTTTCAGGCAGTCACTAAAAGAGAACATAGCTACTTACTATGAAACATTTTTCTAGATAATAAATGAACTGAGAACCTATGGGAGGGTCTTCAGTCATTATGAGATTAATGGCAAGTTCCTAAGGTCTCTTACTAGAGACTGGGATACTAAGATATGTGTCATAAGAGAAGTGGAGAAGCTAGCTGATACTCCTCCCCTTACATTGTTTGAAAAGCTGCTCTCTTTTGAGATGCAGTTAGCTACCAGGAAAGAGGAGGAGGCAACCAGCAAATCCCTAGACAAGGAAAAGACTTTGTCCTTCAAAGTAGACAGTGTTATGAAGAGTAAGGAGAGGATTACCTCTCCTCCAAGGAGGCCAGCTAATTCAAATAGCTCAGAACTAGATACATCAGACTGCAGCACGTCTGATGAGGACTTTGCAGCCTTCTCCATGCACTTTTAGAAGATGATGAAGAAGAAACAGTGGAAGAGCAGACCTTCCACCTCTTCTCATCACATGAAGAATCACTCCAAGGATGACATGTATGATTCAAAACCTAGTAAACATTTTTCATCTAAAGTTATTTGTTACGGTTACAGTAAACCTGAGTATGTTATTGCTTACTGCCAGTGAAGAGAAAAGAGGCAGGTGAGAAAAAGGCTCACTAGCACAAGGGAAAGAAGTACAAGTCCTTCATTGCAAAGATAGAAAAGAGTTGGACAGACTCATCTTCATCAGATTCTAAAGAAGAAGAGCTTATATTGGGCTTGTTATTGCTGCTGCTGAAAAAGGATCTGAATCAGTAGATGAAGACTATCCTGCTGCCAGGATAGGCATCAGGGTCCCTCTATCACATTCAGACAGTGACTCAGAGTAGGAGGATGATGAAGAAGATTCCTACAGCATCTATGGGCTGATGACAATGATTGATAAGGAATCCAGACAGGATCAGCCTAGTCAAAGCAAGGTAAATTCTTTATCTAGCTCTTCTTCTAAGTCTGGGTATGAGACTAGTCCCTGTATAGAAGCTTCTTCATCCAGTGGTGAAGGTGATTCTGAATCAGAAGGAGATGTCAATCAATTGATTGACAGGTATGGAGAACTTCTGTATGCCTTTAAGAAGTGCAAGAAGTTGTCTAAAAAGCAAGCTGTGGAGATTGCCTCTCTACACCTAGCTACTTCCCAACAGTCTGAGATTACATCTTTGCTAGATCAGAAGGACGGGTAAATTAGCAAACTTAAGGTCATGAAACTCATCCAGATAGGCTCCATCAAGTACAAGTATAGTCCCATTAGGGACCTTGAAGAGAAGCTCCATAGGGAGAAGAGAATTGTGGCTAGTTTTTCTATGCCCAATATTGTGTTGCCCTTGATTGACTCCTTCTCCTCTCAGAAGGGTAAGAAGGGGTTGGGATTTAAGGGAAATACTACATTTTCCACTTCCAAAGGGAAGGGCAAAGCTCCTGTTCAGCCCTTGGCTTCCAAGCCTCTCATTCCTTTTAGGAAAGTTCAGTTACCTTCAAATAAGTATGACCAAGAGAGCATATATGGTCATTAGATGAATGGTAGATCCAGTAGTGTGAACAAGGAGGTTCACAGCTATGGTGAAAGGTATAGTAGGGGAGTGAGTGCCTTTAAGGTTGCCCATAAAGAAATTCTAATGGCCCATCATGGACCATTTGTCTTTGGTTCTCCATCCCCAACTCTCAAGAATGTGGTTGTAGCCAAGTTTCAGAACCAGACTGCAAAGACTCAGAGCAAGGGTTTGTCTATCAGCAAGTTTGATTTGGGAATTTATGAGTCTATCAAGAGCATGTCTTCTGCAAATAAGATTGTTGTTGATGGCACTCAGAGCAGGCCAAATAAGTTAGTTGGAAGACTTACCTTCAGTCAGATCCTTGCTGAAAGGAATGTGAAGAAGGATGTTGCTCCTCTATCTTCTGTTCAGTCAGCAGTTAACCAAACTGCTAGGCCTACACAGAAAAGAAGATATAACATTCATGAATGTTAGTGTTGTGGCAAAGTGTGCCACTTTGTTATAGACTGCTGGCACAATCCAAATGTGCCAAGAGCAGCTGTTAGTCCACTAGTCAAAAAAGTTGCTGGTAGACAAGTCCATTTTCAGACTTACATTCACCTAGGACCCAACAGATATTGGGGTCCTAAGGTGTGAAAAAAGAGCGAGAAAATGGCCAAGAGGTAAATAAACCGCAAATTTTATTGCTCCAAAAAGATAATTATGACATAGGTATGCCCCCTTATTTATAAAAAATGGGGGAGACGAGAGAGAATACAATAATCGATGTGTGATTAAAAACAAGCTGGGCGGCTTATGCAGTTTGACATAGTCAAACCGCTCACTATAAAACAATTATTTGTGCACCCAGAGGCAACCAAGGAAAGCTATCACACAGCTAGGGAAGACCGCTGGAACAGGCTACCAGACCGTAACTATGGGTTTGCCATCAGACCGCCGTTGCGGATAACCATCAAACCGTAACTATTGTAAGCCATCAAACTGCAAGTGTGGGTTACCTCTAGACCGCAGATGCGGTAAATCATCTGATCGTTGCTGCGGCTTTATCCAGACCGCTGCATCCAATGACCAGACCGCAGTAGCTAATCTCCAGAATGCTGCGGCTAATATCTGATGCACTATTGTGGCCTCAAACCAGCCCGCTAGAGATGCTACTACATAGACTGTTGGGCCAAACTGCCAGACTGCTGACTTAACAGGCCACTGGGCAAAACCACAAGATTATCGACTAGATAAGCTGATGCGACTAGGTCGGCTAAATTGTCAAACTTAACTAAAAGTCTTTATTTTCAAGGATAGCTAAATCACCTAGAGGTGGGTGAATAGGTTTCTTTGTCCTTAGTGACTTATCTTTTGTTTTCTTTTCTTTTGGTGCTTTATTATTTGGTTGGATTTTGCTTTCAAGAAATGTAACCTGCAACACAACAAACACACAGAGCACACACAAGATTTATAGTGACTCCCTTAATAATGGTACATCCACTTTCCCTCCCACCTATCCAACTATCTTATTGGACTAGGCACTTCTCCAAAACTCTGCTCCAAAGAGCAAACACCTCATATCGCTTAGGATCTCTCAGTCTCCTCCAAGAATTACAACTCAGCCACAAGAGCCTGCAACTCGGTGATTAGCAGATCACCTACCTAAGGCCAAAGGCCCTACACTCATGCTGGGAGGACAGCCCTACCTCAGATCTACTAGGGATACTACCTCAGAGAGAATGACTCACCTATAATATCAAGTACACAGGCCCTACCTCAGATCTACAGCCAGATCCTGCCACAGGAACAAGTGCCCTACAACTCAGTGAGAATGACTCACCTACCTCAAACTTGAAACCAAGTCCTACAGCTCAGATTCTCAATAGAATCCAAACTCAGAGCAAATTTGCTCCTACCACTCAGATCCAAAGGATCCTTCAAGATGGATGTGGATTGTGTGGTTGATCTTAACACAAGAGATGTTTCTCTATGCCAAGCTTATATACTGCGCAAAACACAGCCAACCTATGTCTCTAGAAAGAAAATCCCAAAGCCGACTTTCTGAAATGAGTAATACTCAGTCCTGACTTCTTCTTCACAGCACTAGGGATTTTTCTTACTAGAACTGTGAAGTGACTACAGCAAAGCTTGTTGCTACCTGAGCTGAGAGAATCCCAGCCCAACTTCTTCACAGCAGCAAGGAAGCAAATCTTGCTTTGGCTTGTGCTGGAGGTGACTTGCAGGATAACTATTCTGCTTCTTCTTTCTTTCCTGGGCTGAGGTTGTTCAGCCCTAACTTCTTCACCACAGCCTCCAATAAATGTTCTTCAATGTTGAATAGCTGGATCTGTGAAGAACTTGCTGGTGCAGATGGAAAATGGCACCAGCTAATTTTTTTTCTCCTCTTCATAGATCTGCTCTGATCTTGCTATAGTCGATGATGATGACAAACAACAAACTTGTTAAGCCTTTAGACCTGAAGTCTTTTTGCTCTCTGTTCTTCTCTTCACAGCAATAATGGCGATGAGGAAGAACTGCTTTTTCAACCCTTTCTTCTGTCAAAAGCTTTTTCCTTTTATTTATTGCAACCCAACGACTATTTTGGCAATGGGCCCCAAACCATTAATGGCCAGCTCAATCTTGCTTTAACGTTAACCATCGTACAATAGCTCTGTGGTGCCTTCTGTCATGTACTGTATCTTTGCCGCTAATAATTTGAATAAGGTTGACTTGTTGACTTGCTGATGTCACCATTTGTAGACTTAGCCAAAAAACAAGCATCAGCAGCATAGGCATTGAGTGAGCAAGCCTGACTCTATGCCAAAACACTTAGACAGAATTCTATCTATCTAGGCATTGAGTGAGTAAGCTACACTCAACGCCAAAACACTTAAGCAACCTTTCTGCCATTAGGCATTGACAACGTTGAGTGAGCAAGCCTCACTCAATGCCAAAACACTTAGGCAATATTTCTGTCGTTAAGCTTTGACAGCATTGAGTGATCAAGCCTCACTCAACGCCAAAACACTTAGGCAATCTTTCTGCCATTAGGCGTTGACAGCGTTGAGTGAGCAAGCCTCACTCAATGTTTTTTACCTTAGCTTATTCTTCAGCCTCTTCTGCATACTTTGCATTGAGAGCGTTGAGTGATAACGCCTCACTCAACACTTTCTGCCTTAGCCATGCTTTCTGCTACTTGGCATTGAGTGTGTAAGCTCCACTCAACACCAAACTACTTGACAAATTTTCTTTTGTTATCTGGAGTTGAGTAAGTGATCTACACTCAACTCACTTGGACTTAGCCAAATTTTTGTGTCTAAAAACACTGGCTTTGGGAATTAGTCAACGCATTATCATATGGTGTTGAGTGATCTTGCCTCACTCAACGCCTATGGACTTAATAAATATTCACAGTTTTTCTGCGGCGTTGACTGACTGAGGTATACTCAATGATTATGAAGCTATGGCGTTGAGTGAATGATATTCACTCAACGCCTGTGTACTTAGTGTCACAACCCGCATTTTCTCAACATTTAAGTTATATCAGAGTAAGTGAAAATATGCGTCGTGATGCCACGCCGTACAAGGGATAACTGCAGGCGCTCAGGAAAGACTCCAAACTCTACAGTTTAAATGAAATCTATAAGTTATTAAGTAAAACCCAGTTTAAGTTTAGATAGTCGTATCCTTCGGCACAGTGGATCAGCTTGTCCACGAGTAAAAGTATAGTTATACGCTGTGGAAATACTTTGATTATGTTGGATTAACATCCTACACGAGCATAAACATCCCCGAAGGATAACTCGCGGTATGCAAGACTCTAGATTTATTATAAGTATAGAAATAGTATTTACGTTAGTTAGAAAATAGCATTTTAGTTTTAGAAAGATGGCATGTATGAAATACTATTGGTAATGTTTGTATAAGTTAAAATACCTAACATGCATCCTAGCATAAACATTCCTAGAGAACAAGTAAAACAACCACAAAATAGGCAAACTAGCAGCTTAGCCAAATAATTAGCATTCCAAAAGAAAATCACTAGTGGGAATCAACAACCTGACACGAACCCACTAGAGAGCATGTATTTTTGTACTAATAAGAAAACAATAAAACTACCTTACAATGGTGAGGAAAATCACTGCAACACAGCAGTCCACTAGCAACACCAACCTAGCTTCTCAACTGGCTACTGTCCCGAACTTGAGGCACTCAAAGAAAGAATACCTCAGCAAGAAAATACAAGTGGCAAAAGGAGAGATTGGACAATTATCAAGTAATAGTATAAGGGGTTACTAAACCTAATTATAAGGAAAATTGACAACCTCAGCTAAATAAGAAGTAAAAGAATAGCGGTAAAAGCTAACTTACCGACTCCAAGAGTAGGAAAAATTGCACCAAGTGCGATAAAAATCTATGCTTTAAGAAACATGAATATAAGTAAGTCCAAATGTCAGGAAATGGTCTACCTATGACTTTGTGAGCAAATACACTGGGGAAAAACCGGCACCTACAGTGGTGGGAACCCTCCCAACATACCTACAGTCACAACCCTTTAAACAAAACCACCGGAGAAAAACCGGCACTTGCAGTGGTGGGAACCTGCCCAACACACCTGCTGTCACAACCCTTTAAACAAAACCATCGGGGAAAAACTTGCATCTACAGTGGTGGGAACCTTCCGAACACACCTACAGTCACATCTCTTTAAACAAAACCACCTGGGAAAAACTGGCACCTGCAGTGGTGGGAACTTGCCCAACACACATGCAGTCACAACCCTTTAAACAAAACCATCAGGGAAAAACAAGCACCTGCAGTGGTGGGAACCCTCCCAACACACCTGCAATCACAAACCTCAAGCAAAATTACCGGGGTCAAAATTCACAACCAACCATGGCCACACCAAAACCACCTGAAAACCTTTAAAAACCCACAACCCAAAACAAGGGTTTATTCCAAAGGAAATGAAGAAGAAATCCACAGGAACCTCCCTAAGGCCCATACTAAATTAATCAGACCATACTCGGTGAGATAAATTTTGCCTAAGGGAAAAGCATCGAGTACACTCGATGTCGCGTCAAGTGCATTCAATGCACTCGATGCCATACAGCTATACTCTATGAAAACACCACTCCAGTCAATGCCGTACACGATCTTTTTGACTTAGCTTCAAGATTTCCAAATGGCGAGGCTTCACTCAACGCCGCATTGATTGTATAACACTCACTCAACGCTTTCTAACTTAGCTTCTCAAACCACACAGCAAGGCGTTGAGTGCATTCAACACACTCAACGCTTTAGGACTTAGGCTAAAAACTAGATTTCAGGACAGGACCACACTCAAAGCCTAAACATGCTCGACGAAAAATAGCTTAAGCCTAAGGCTCAGTTCGACGAATACTGGCTCCGTTTGACGAATTACCCTGCCCGACTAATTAACAGTTCGACGAATTACCCTGCCCAACAAATTAACAGTTCGACGAATTACTTGCTCCGTTAGACGAATACCCTACCCGACGAATTCATAGTTCGACGAATTACCCTGCCCGGCGAAACAATTTGATGAATTACTAGCTCCGTTTGACGAATTACTGGCTCCATTCGACGAATTACCCTGCCCGATGAATTAACAAATCGACGAATTACTGGCTCCGCTCGACGAATTACTGGCTCCATTCCATGAATTACCCTGCCCGATGAATTAACCTACTACCTTAATCCTAATTTCTGTACAGGAAAGGATCCAGCAAGAAGAAAAAATAAAATAGCAAGCAAGGGGGAAGGCCACCACTTGCACCAAAAATCTACAGAAAGAAAATCTGACCAGGAGGAAATCCCTACTCTTATTCCAATTTCTATATAGGAAGGAAAATCAAGAGAATCAGAAATAAAGAACAAGAAAGGTGGAAACCACCACTTGCCTAAAACTTTGTCGAACGTTGGCAACACCAGTACTCTTTTTTTACAGTTCTGGCCGCAAAAACTCCTAAGCAAAAAAACCTGAAACTTTTCAGGACGAAAGAGGGTTAAAATCGCAACCTAAACCTATAAAAATCCACAAAATGGGAAAACTTACTGTTGAAACGTAGATCTAGGTGAGAGTTATCCGGATCTACTCTCCGATGACAATTTCGTGCACCAGAGCTCCTCAAATCAACGGCCAAAGGCACTACAAGGATGCCTCTTTCTTTCATACGCAAACAGGCCGACGGTTTTCAAGAAGAAGACGATGAATAGGATTTCCGTCTTATCGCAAGGCTCTTTATACCCATAAATATAAGTATTAAAATAATAGTTAATTATTTAATAATCGTCCAAACGACTCAAAATTCGCACCAACGCGGATTTCAACGAAATTCACACCATAGCTAAATGTTGATGCTACGAATCCAATGGTGAAGTCGGAATTAAAATCTGACAACCCAAACTCGAGCAAAAATCTACTGAAGCCAAAACACAAGCATTCCCAAAGAGGCTCCATTGAGTCACCAAGACAGATCTAGATCGCTATGGAATCTTGCAAATAAGATAAACTCAGCCACACACAGAGAAGCCTAAGAACTAAAACCATTCTCTAACACCGGAATCTGCCGAAAATGCATCAATGTAACGCCTAGACATCATAAACACACCAGATAATGAATTAAACCAAATATCAAAAAAATTGGGGGTGTTACAGCCACCCCCCCTAAAAGAAAGTTTCGTCCTGAAACTTTACGCACAAAAGTAGAAAACGAAATAACTAAGGGTTATTGAAAATATTACATACCAATCAACTAGGAGAACAGATGAGGATGAGCCCCCCTCAAAGCTGACTCCAACTCCCAAGTGGCACTTTCCACGTCTTGGTTTTGCCACAAAACTTTAACCATTGGTATGGTTTTCCTCCGCAACACTCGATCTTGAGTATCCAAAATACAGACAGGCATCTCAACATAGGAAAGATTAGGCTCAAACTGGGGAATGACATCAAGAATCTATCTGTCGCTAAGCACACATTTCCGCAACTGGCTCACGTGAAACACGTCGTGTACACCAGAAAAATTTGCGGGCAAATCCAGCCTATAAGCGGATACACCAATACGCTCAATAACCTTAAAAAGGTCCCACATACCTCGGGTCCAACTTATGATTCTTTCCAAATCTCTTAATGCCAGACATTGGGGAAACCTTCAGAAAAACCAGGTCCCCAACCGCAAACTCCAAATCAGTCCTTCGACGACTAGCGTTCTTCTCATAACGCTCCTGAGCTATACAGAGCTTTTCTCTGATATGCTTCACAGAAATATCCATTTCTTCTAACACTTCAGGGCCCAACAGCAGTCTCTCACCAACCTCGGCCCAAAACAAGGGAGTTATGCAACGTCTCCCACATAAGGCCTCAAACGGGGCCATCTGCAAGCTCTCTTGATAGTTATTATTATAATAAAACTCCATCAATCTGATTCGCTCATCCCATGCTCCTTCGTGGTCCAAAATATAACATCTGATCATGTCTTCCATGATCTGATTGACTCTCTCCGTTTGATCATTAGTCTGCGAATGATAAGCGGTGGAATACATTAAATCGGTACCCAACCCTTCTTGCAAGCTTTTCCAAAAGAGAGATGTAAACTTGCAGTACGTATCGATCTAACACAATGCTAATAGGTACTCCATGTGGTATGATGACCTCGTCCAAATATAATTCATCTATCTTCTTCATGGAGTTGTCAATCTTTAATGGCACGAAGTGAGCACACTTCGTCAGTCTATCCACAATCACTCAAACTGAATCATGTCCTTGGGGAGATCTCGGTAAACCCGTAATAAAATCCATTGAAATACTCTCCAACTTCCAACTTGGAATCCTTAGGGGCGTTAACATACCACCTGGCCTTCCATGATCAACCTTAATTCTCTTACAGGTGGAACATTCAAAAATGAACTTAGGTATATCACCTTTCATTCCAAACCACCAGACAATCCGCTTCAGATCTTGATACATCTTAGTTGAAACTGGGTGGTAGGCAACATAAGAACCATGTGCCTCATTGTGCAACTTAACTCTAATATCCCCTACAGAGAGAATACAATACCTGTAGCGGTACATCAAAGTACCTTTGTCATCAATTGAAAAGTCTGGTAACTCCCCTTTCTAAGTTCTATGATAAAGGTGCGCATGTCCGGATCATCCTTCTGAGGTAGCCTCGTAAGTGTAATCCAAAAAGGCTCTGCTACAACCAAACTGCTCGACGAGTCATAACTTCTCACTGAAATATCCATCAAGAGAAATTCCTCTACCAGCGAAACTACGGATAGACTAAAGATTCAAGTTGACTTCCTACTCAAGACATTGGCTACCACATTAGCTTTGCCTGGATGATATTGGATCTCAATATCATAATCTAAAACATATATTCAAACCATTTTCACTGGCACAAGTACATCTCTTTTTGAGTGAAGACATACTTCAAGCTCTCATGGTCCATATAATTCTTGCATAAAGCGCCATACAACAGATGCCCCCATAACTTTAAGGCATAAATCACTGCGGAAAATTCCAAATCATGCGCAGGGTAGTTCCTTTCACGTATCACTAACTGTCTCGACTCATATGCAATTACCTTCCCTTATTGCATCAACACGCAACCAAGACCCACGTTAGATGCGTCCACATAACGGCATACACTACCCCTTCGGTAAGCAAAGACAATACTTGAGTAGTGCACAATTTCTGCTTTAATTCCTAAAAAGCTTCTTCGCACTTAACGCTCCTCACAAAAGCTGTATTCATCTGCGTAAGCTTAGTCAGCGGCACTGACAACATGAAGAAACCTTCCACAAACCTTCTCTAATGGCCAGCCAACCCTAGGAATATCCTTATCTCTTTGGGAGTGGCAGGCCTATTCCAATCCATAATAACAGTTATCTTCTCAGGGTCAACAGGAATTCCGTTCTTAATAACCACATGACCCAAAAAAGAAACCTGAGGCAACCCAAAACACACACTTGGTCAACTTAGCAAACAACTTATGATCCCTCAAAGCAGATAACAGTAATCGCAAGTGTTGGGCATGCTCCACAACACTGCGGGAATTATATCAAAACATGATCTATAAACACGACCACGAAATGGTCTCAAAAATCCATGAACACTCTGCAACAATTCATCTAGCTGGGTACACAACCCCTCCAGCTCACACAGGGCCACACGGTACGGGGCCTTAATAATAGAACGAGTACCCGGCTCCAAATCTACGACGAACTCCACGTCTCTCTCAGGCGGAAGGCCAGTAAGATTAGTCGGGAAGACATCAGAAAACTCACGCACCACAGAAATCTCCTTTAAACGTTGCAAACCAACCATGGTTTCCAAATCTGAAACCAAATGGGCAAAGCATCCGGAATCTAAAAACATCCAAGCTAACACCAAGGAAATAATTAGAGAAACCTGACGCGGATAACTAGAAACACTCTGGGGTTGACCGTTGTCCGTCTTGAAATCCAAGAGCTTAACCTTGCACTGGATAACCACATCATATCTGGAAAACCAGTCCATGCCCAAGATCATTTCAAAATCCCCCAGGTCTAACACCTTCAAATCAGCAACTGCTAGAAAATCGCCTAACAAAATCGGACAAATATGTATACCAGCTTGGTACGATACCACAGAATCACTAGAAGGGAACTGGCACAAAACGCGTCACCAACCCGATCGAGAGTCAAATGATGATGCTCAATGAAAGCCCTAGCCACAAATGAGTGGGTAGCACCAGAATCGAATAGAACACGCACCCAGCGATTCTTTACCTTAAACCTTCATATAAAATCGCATACGTTACTAAGGGAACGGATGCTAAATTATAACTATGAACTAAAACTAAAACTAGGGAAGGATCTAACCTGATATCACTTGAGTAGACGTCTGAGCTTCCTCCAATGACACCACATTTAGCTTGCCCTTTACTTTATCCAATCGTTTCAGCAGTGGCGAGGCCTGAAGTCTAACTGGTTGCGATAGGGGCTGAGCCTGTGGGCACTTCGACTTGAAATGTCCTTTCTGTATGCACAGAAAGCATCCCCTTTCCTTACCACAATAGTGGGCAGCATCGTGCCCCCTTCGTTTGCACTAAGTACAAACCAAATCTCTCTTAGGAGCACCCTGAATCGCATGATCATGCATGCTCCTACTTCTGAGCCCTTATTCTCTTGAAACATTTCTCGAACGGGTGGCCTAGTCGCCACAGAAACTGCAAACTTCTTTGCTTCTCTTCCTCATAGCAGAACTAGATTCCTTAGAACTCTTACCTCCTTCGGACTTCCTCTTGTCCTTCCTCAATATCATTCCACGATCCTTAGCGTATCCAATAGTCCCAACTTTTAGAGCAACTTCTACTGTCCTCGCATTAGTCTCGTACTGGTAAGTATTGGCAAACTGTTGAATGTCATTTTGGAAGCCACCCAAGAAACCTTTGACTCTGCACTCCTCAGCAGCTATCAACTCCGAAGCAACCCTATTCAATTTGTTGATCTCGCTCTCATACTTAACCACTGTGGGGGTTTGCTCACCAGGCTGCTGTCCTAAGGTGGCAACCAACAATGCTTGCAATTGTGCTTGTATTACCACGATCTGACCTGCCATGGTCTCCATGCACTTGTGCAGTTCTACAATCATCGCCTCACCCTGCTTACCTTACGACTCACCCTCAAACTAGGAATTTGACCTTGTCGCATCTCGCTCAGGCGACATTCTAAAAGAACATTCAAACAACTAGTCATAACCTAGCCCAGACGCTAGAACCAAACAACCTAGTCCAGATAAAACATGCTTAAGTACTTGATAAAGCTGTTAACTTGCTCTGGGATTTTCAATAATGATGTCATGCTTAACTTCGGATGATATACTGTCATCTCATAGACTCATGTGCTTAAATAATGAATGCATGAATTTTCATTCCTTTTATTTTAAAATCATGTGTGTACATATGTCATCATGTAAACCTTTAGTTTGGCACGTGTGCTAATGCTATCTTATGATATGCATGTTGTGATATGCATTCTATAAAAGGCCTTAATGCATGTTATGAGCGATGTATACATGAAATATTTTGCATCCCATACTATATAATATCGCATGTAACGAAAAGGTAAAACGTGCTAATGGGTATTCATGTGATGATGGTTATGCATCTCATACTACATAACTGTCACATGTTGCCGCCTATGGTGGATCCATATACAAACACATATTATGTCTCTCATACTACATAATATGCCTCATATACTTCTTATCATGTTTATGAGTGTAGTGTTCATGCTTCTTCAAAGATGTACTGATGACATATCGGTGCGTGTATGAAATGAAATTAAACAACTAACCCTAAACAAGAGAAGGTTGCCCGACAAAATTTCAAGCAACTCATCTATTGGAACACCCTATTAAAAATTTGGGTAAGGATCACTATGTGCTTAGGAATTTGTTTTGACCTTGCTGTATTGTCTGATAGGTCAATTAGAATGAGTCTTAGGGTTAGTACTTAGGTTTGAAAGCTGCCCTCAAGACCTTCTAAAGATCAGGATTCAGTGCTGAAGACCAAGACAATTTTCGTCGAGCTCAGGTCGACGAATCGTCAAACTCCATTCGACGATCTCTGAGCTCAGTTCAATGATTCGTCGAACTCTGTTCGACAATCTTCGAGCTCAGATTGACATTCTGTCCCTAGCTGTTTTCCAAGTCTCTGAGCTCAGTTCGACGATCGTAGAGCTCAGTTCGAAAATTTTTGTTTCCAGTTTAAATCCAATCGCTGAGCTCAGTTCGATGATGGTTGAGCTCAGATCGACGATTTTTTTCTGAAGATCGTTGATTTCAGGATTCAAATTCAGGACAGTTATGGAATTCATTCAGACTTATTTTCAGCATTTATGGCAAAGGATTTTGTAGCCGTTTCAATTAATTTGGAGCAAGTTTAAAGGAAGAATAATTGGAATGTTTCTTAAGGACTTTCCTCTAGAGGCAGATATTAGTTAAGGTAGTCATTTATGACAGATTAATGGCTATCAAGAAGTCAGAATCAGATATACTCCCTAGAGAGTCATTTTGAAAAAGATATAGAGAACTGATAAGATTTTAAAAAGAATACAGAAGAGAGAACAAGAAAATTTTTCATCAAGAATTCATCTTCTGGAATAGACTCAGTAGACAAAAGTTTACAGAATTACTGAGTCAGAATTCTTCAAGAACACAAGGAACATTACTGTGAAGGAGATCATCTGCTATTCTACTCCTTCAACCATCAAGTGTTCAAAAGCTTCATCAACAAGGACTCCAGATATCACACATTTCAGCATCTGCTGAAATCATCTATTGCTGGAGATCTGAAGCAACTGAAGGCCTATCACCCTAAGCAAAGCTCATCTTCCTGAACCCTTACAGATCTCAGGGAGAGCTTTGACAACATCTTCCACTTGTCTTCTCTAAGATTGTTGACAGAGAAGAACAACTCAACTCATTTTCTTTTTCCTTTCTCTCCTGTAAAAGGGTTTCTCAAAACTCCCTTCAAAAGTTTTGTGGCTGGTGTTGGAACACCCTATTACTAATTTGGTCAAGGATCACTATGTTTTTAGGAATAAGGTTTAACCTAGTTGTATAGTTGAAAAGGTCAAATTAGAATGAGTCTAAGGGTTAGAACTTAGGTTTGAAGCTGCCCCCAAGACCATTCAAAGATCAGGATTCAGTGCTGAGACAAAGACAATTCTCGTCGAGCTCAGGTCGAAGAAACGTCGAACAGTTCGACGTTCTCTGATCTCAATTATGTAAGGCGTCAAACTCAGGTCGACGACCTTTGAGCTCAGATCGACGCTTTGTCTCTAGTTGTTTTTTAGTCGCTGAGCTCAGGTCGATGATCGTAGAGCTCAGGTCAACGTTTTCTGTCTCTAGTATAAATCAAATCTCTGAGCTCAGGTCGATGATAGCTGAGCTTAGGTCGACGATTTTTCTGAGAGGTCGACGTTTTCAGAATTCAAATTCAAGAACAGTTATGGAATTCATTCAGATTTATTTCCTGCATTTATTGCAAGGGATTATGTAGCCGTTTCAAGCAATCTGGAGCAAGTTTCAAGGATGGTTAAAAGGAATGTTACTTAGGACTTTCCCCAGAGACAGTTGTCAATTATGGAAGTCATTTATGACTGAGTAACGGCCATCTAAGTCAGAATTTGATATACTCCTACATTACATATTTTTGAAAAAGACATAACAGATTAATAAGATAGACAAGAGACATACAGGATTATTAGATTGAGAAAAAGAGTTACAGAAGAGAGATAAAAACAAACTCTGATCAAGAACTCATCTTTTGGAATATACAGATTCACTGAGTCAAAATCTTCAAGAATACAAGGAACTTTTCTTGTGGAAGAGATCATCTGCTATTCTACTCCTCCAAATCCTCAAGTGTTCAAAAGCTTCAACATCAAGGACTCCAGACATCTCACATTTCAGCATCTGCTGAAATCATCTTATGCTGGAGATCTGAAGCAACTGAAGACTTATCACCCTAGCAAAGCTCACCTTCCTGAACCCTTACAGATCTCAGGGGGAGCTTTAGCAAACATCTTCCACTTGTCTTCTCTCAGATTGTTGATAGAGAAGAACATCTTCAAACTACTTTCTTTTTCCTTTCCCTCCTGTAAAAGGGTGTTGGGATTTGTCTCAACAATACCTCAGATTTGTAGGAGGTCAGACCTTGAACTAAGATGAATTAAGGTGTATTTGATATTGTGTTTAAGTTGTATGTGTGCAGGCTCTTATTGCCAAGTGTAGACCAATGTCAGTCTATAATGGGTCACCAAACACAGGACCATACAATGTAATCCGTCATTGTGTGATCCAAAGTGTTGGCCCATGTATAGCCTCTCTATTGGGATACACTTCCTATACATGCACTTGGATTGGTGGACTGAAGTTTTGAAGTTTATTCTTTTCAGAAGAATTTTTCTAAGTCCACATACTCGAGTAGCTTCCTTCATCTACTCGAGTAAGTGACCTAGTACTCGAGTAGATCCTTAGACATACTCGAGAAGACTCTGTATACTCGTGTAGATAAGCTTATACTCGAGTAGATAGTTAGTCACTCGAGTAGGTCATATTTTATACTCGAGTAGATCCTTCTGTTCTTAGATCCGAAATTTTCTCTAAGTCCACATACTCGAGTACCTCTTTTGTACACTCGAGTAAGTGAGTCTGTACTCGAGTAAGTTGGATTACATACTCGAGTAGACTGTATTGTACTCGAGTAGGTGATAACTTGTACTCGAGTAGTTGGTTAGTTACTCGAGTAAGTGTTCTGTTCATACTCGAGTAGATCTGCACTTCTCATCTCAGAAAGTTTCTAAGTCTACCTACTCGAGTAGTTCCCTATATACTCGAGTAAGTGACTCTGTACTCGAGTAGTTGTTTTTTTCATACTCGAGTAGTTTAGTGATTACCCGAGTAGTCTTCCCAAGATACTCGAGTAGTTCATTTTCCCCTCACTCGAGTATCTCCAACTCTTCTACTCGAGTAGTTCTTTCTATTTTATCTGAGAAATTTTCTCTAAGTGTTTTTACTCGAGTATATACTCTCATACTCGAGTAGTTCTAAAATCACTCGAGTGTTGATCTCTGAATCACTCGAGTAGCTTCTCTTCTTATACTCGAGTATGCTCCTCCTATCCACTCGAGTATATAACATCTTATACTCGAGTATGTCTCTTCTCTGTCTCGAGTATATCTGTTCAAACATTCCCAAAATTCTCCAAGTACAATTTCGCTGTGTATTTCGAATTAATCATTTCTGATTGGTCCACGTGTCATTCCTAATTAAATTTCTGACCGTTGGATTCCACCTATAAATAGTTCCTTTCAGATTTGACATAACAAGCTTTACAGAGATTATTGTTTTAAGAAAGAAAGAAGTTCCCGTAAACCCTAATTTCTCACGCCGCCGCCATTGCCGTTCATGGAAGAAGGTCTGGATCGACGATCTCCGATCGCTGCTTTCAACTCTGTTTCTCCAGAGATCCAGACGAAAGATAATCACTCGATCTCGCCGATCCTCAAAGATTTCTGATCTATTTTCTCGATCGAGGTGATTCCGTTTTTCAGATCTGTGGATCTCTCTCAAGTCGTCTTCAACATATTCTGATCAAGCCAAAGTTCTCAAGGAAGAAGACTATCAAAGATCCAGATCTGTGCAATATATTGTTTGTATTTTCTTTTCAAACAAATTTCATTGTAGGAGTTTTTCTCCGAGATTTGTAGGAAGGCTTTATCTTCCGAGTGTAGATCCGGTTTGGATCGAGTTTTGTAGGAACGTGGTTTTGAGGTGTAGGATTGTTTTCAATCCGAGATAGTGGAGTAGCCGAGTCTAGTGGTTTGCTAGATCGGTGAGGAAAGTGGAGGTACCCAAGATTGGGGAACCACTATAAATCTCTTGTCGTCTGTGTGATTGCTTGATCTGTGCTGTGTTAATTTTTTATTCTGCTTTTGACACGCATTTCACCTATTCACCCCCCTCTAGGTGATTTAGGTAGACAACTTAGTTCTCTCAATTGGTATCAGAGGGAGGTTGATCGTTAAAAGTTTAACACCTTGATCTAATCCTTACCAAGTTGTCTCAAGAGAAATTTCAAGCATGAGTAAGACCAAGGATTTTGCTAAGCTCCCTATCTGCACCAAGAACAATTTTCCTATGTGGAAGGAAAGAGTTAAATTCTTTATGGAAGCAGTAGATCCCCGGATCTTCATGATTGTTGAAGAAGGTCCCCACATTCCTATGACCACCTCCACCACAGATTCATCTAAGCAAGTTCCCAAGAAATTGATGGATCTAGATAAGGACGAGATTGCACTTGTCTCTTTGGACAATAAAGCTAAAAATATTATCGCAAGTGCAGTCGATGACTCAATGCTGCAGAATCTGATTCATTGCCAATCTGCCAAGGAGATGTGGCAATCCCTAGTGACTCTAATGGAAGGTACAGAAGAAGTGAGGGATGATCGAAGGTCCCTACTGAACCAGAAATATGAAGCCTTCAGGCAGGGTCATAAGGAAGCCATAGCTGAAACTTTTGAGAACTTCTTCAAGATAGTAAATGGCCTAAGAGTTTATGGACGTGTCTTCACCAATGGGGAACTCAATGACAAATTCTTAAGATCTCTAACCAAGGAATGGGACAATAAGGTATGTGCCATTCGGGAGTTTGGAAGGTTAGCTGAGACGGACCCGCAGAATCTGTTCGGAAAGCTTATGTCTTACGAGCTGCAAATCAACTCAAGAAAAGCTGAAGAAGAGATAAGCAGGTCTACATCCAAGGAGAAGTCTGTCGCTCTAAAGGCAGATAGCTCAAGGAAGACAAAGGCTAGCTCTCCTGCCCCAGTTCCTGAAGCTGATGAAGAAGAATCATCTGAGCCAAGCTCATCTGGCTCAGAACTATCTGAAGGAGAGTTCTCATTGCTCTCCCGGCAATTCAAGAAATTCTTAAATAAGAAGAAGCAATGGAGAGGCAAAGATGCCTCATTCAGAAGATCACGACGTGACGGTGATCAGCGAAAGAAAGGCTCAAGTAGCCATGATAGGTATAACTCTAAACAGAACAAACAGATTTCAACTGACATCATTTGTTATTATTGTAATAAGCCAGGTCACGTCATTGCGGACTGCCCTCACAAGAAGAAAGAGGGCGATAGAAGAGAGGAAAAGAAATCCTCATACCACAAGAAGAGGACAGAGAAGAGTCTAGTAGCCAAGAAGAGCAAAACTCTCAGCGACTCCGACTCATCTGAGTCGAGTGAAGAAGAGGAAGCTTACTTTGGGATCATGGCTCACTCAGATGATGAACAAGTCCCCCAGTTCACCGGGGAGGTAAAATCTCACACTCCTCTCTCTGATTCTGATGATGATAATGAGCAAGAGGGCTATTCCTCTGAATATGAATCTGAACTCATGGGTCAGTATAAGGAGTTACTCACAGCTTACGAAAAATGTCGTAGAGTAGTGAAAACTCAAGCCAAAGAGATAAAATCTCTACAGGCTAGTGAGAGCAGCTTGAGAGAAGAAGTCACCAAGACTAACTCTCTTCAAGAGAACTTCAATAGTGCTATGGAGGAATACAATCAAGCTCTCAAGCACCTCGATCTTAAAGAGGATATCATCAAAGAATTGGAACAACAACTTGAGGCTGAGAAGAAACTTGTTGAGAGTTTCTCAAAGCCTAAGACAGTTCTTCCACTCGTTGTTGAATTCTCAGCTAAGGCCAAGGGTGCTGGTTTAGGCCACATTGGTTCTTCTAGTAAATCCTCTAGGAGAAACAAGGCCAAGAGAAAGAATAAGGCTGCCCAGAAGGCTCTAGCTGAAGAAAAAGGGAAAGCTCCCTTGGAACCTGTTTTGTTCAAGAAAGTTATCTTTCCTACGAACGAACTCGACCATGAGTCTACCTATGGACACTTTTCTAGGCCGATCCCTGAGAAGCCTAAGTCAAGATACCAAGGTTGGACTCATCCTGGTAACTTTGGCGAGAGTGTCTTCAAAGCACCTTATGAAGAGATTCAACTTCAAAGCTATGGACCTTATGCTCATGGTCATAACATCAAGAAGACACCAAAGGTAAAACCTATTGTGGAAAAGCCTATGAAGGAGAAGACTTCATGTAGCTGTCTTCATCATGAAGCCTCCTCCTCCAAGAATAAGGTTCCTGCTAGACCATCACTTCAGAAAATCAAGCAGGAATACACTAGGCAAAGATACAACAGGTTCGACTGTTGGTGTTGTGGCAGAATTGATCATTTTGCCATCGATTGTTGGTTCAATCCTAGTAATGCTACAACCCCTCAAGTTAGCAACGTGAGAATGACCACTCATGAGGCTAATACTCGTAGGGGGAGTTTTCTAACTCGAGACCAAGGACCCAAACGTGTTTGGGTTCCTAAGGCTAAGTGATTGTAATTGCAGGTATGTCCAAAGGCCACCAAAATGCCAATCTGGTATTTGGACAGTGGATGTTCTCGGCATATGACCGGGACAAGAAGCCTACTCCAGAATTTCACCTCAGTCTACAATGGACCAAAGGTCATCTTTGGAGGTTCAGATCGAGGGATAACTAAAGGCTATGGTATGATTTCTAACGGTAGCGTATCCTTTTCGGATGTAGCCTATGTTGAAGGATTGGAACACAATCTCATCAGCATAAGCCAACTATGCGATAAAGGATATGTAGTTGAATTTCATGCTGACAAGTGTCTGATAAAATCGGTTGACAACATGGAAACTATTTTATCAGGCACTCGAAGCAAAAATATTTTCTGTTTAAATTTCATTTGTATAGACTCTTCGACACCAGTGTGTCTTTTAGCAAAAAGTAGTGCATCTCTTGCTGACCAATGGCACAAGAGACTAGCTCATATTAACTTCAAAACTATTAATATATTATTCTCTCAAGACCTAGTATGTGATGCCCCTAATGTCAAGTGCGTTACAGACAGTCCTTATCACGCCTGTATCAAGGGCAAGCAAACAAGGAGTTCATTTAAAAGCATCATAGGCAAGGATTCCAATAGAAGTTTACAGCTTCTCCATATGGACTTGTTTGGTCCACTGCAAGTTAGAAGTTTGGGAGGTAAGGAATATACATTGGTTATTGTGGATGATTACTCGCGCTTTGCGTGGGTGTTCTTTCTGAAACACAAGTCAGATACCTTCAGTATTTTCACCAATTTTGTTAGGCAAATCCAGAATGAATACAACTGTTCCGTAGTCAAAATCAGAAGTGACAATGGAACGGAATTCAAGTCTAGAGCCATGACAGAATTCTGCGAAAGTCAAGGTATCTTTCATGAGTTTTCCTCTCCTCGCACTCCACATCAAAATGGAGTAGCTGAGAGAAGGAACAGAACACTCATAGAGGCTTGCCGGACCATGTTGAGTGATGCCTCACTCCCAGAATACTTCTGGGCTGAAGCCGTCAACACCGCTTGTCACGTGCAAAATCAAGCACTCATCAACAAGAACCATGATAAGACTCCTTACGAACTTCTAAAAGGCAGGAAACCAACCATTTCATATTTTAGAATCTTTGGCTGTAAGTGCTTCGTACTTAACAACGGCAAGTATCACACTACCAAGTTTAGCGAGAAAAGCTTTGAAGTTATTTTTGTAGGTTATAGTAGCCATAGTAAGGCCTATAGAGTATTCAATAGAAAAACTCTGGTGGTAGAAGAGTCGATACATCTTGTATTTGATGAGACGAGTCTGCTGCGCAACAACTCGTCTAGTGTGCCTATTTTAGATGCAGGTACAAAGTTGAAGGAACTTAGCTTGGATGAAACTACTAAAGATAAAGACGAGACGTTCATCAAGATCACCTCTACAACCCCTATTAGAGAGGTAGATGATCAAGATGAAGAACACATCTCAGCTAAAGATGCAACTCCAGTGGCTGAAGAGATCCCAGATACAAGGACTTTAGAGTTCAGACACTTGAAGGATCATCCCGTTGATCAAATCATAGGAGATCCTCGGGATGGCGTCAGAACTCATC
Source organism: Platanthera zijinensis (assembly GCA_039513925.1). NCBI lineage: Eukaryota > Viridiplantae > Streptophyta > Magnoliopsida > Asparagales > Orchidaceae > Platanthera > Platanthera zijinensis. The sequence goes on from CM077098.1 coordinate 39,892,978, forward strand.
GAGTTACAACTAACGAGAATTTACACTTAAGTTTTCTCTCACAGGTTGAACCAAAGAAATTTGAGGAAGCCAACTCCGACGCATCCTGGATTCTAGCCATGGAAGAAGAACTGAATCAGTTCAAACGATGCAAAGTTTGGACACTTGTTCCTAGACCCAAGGGTAAGAACGTCATTGGGACAAAATGGGTCTACCGGAACAAGATGGACGAAGATAGAACCATTATAAAGAATAAAACCAGACTTGTCGCAAAGGGATATCGTCAAGAAGAAGGAATTGACTTTGACCAGACTTATGCTCCAGTGGTAAGACTGGAAGCGATCAGGTTATTTCTTGCCTACGCTGCACTTAAGGGCTTTACCGTCTATCAGATGGACGTTAAGTCTGCCTTCCTAAATGGTGACATAAAGGAAGAAGTGTATGTAGAGCAACCACCAGGTTTCGTTGATTCAACTTATCCTAATTATGTTTATTTATTACAAAAAGCTTTATATGGTCTTAAACAAGCTCCTCGAGCTTGGTATGAGACGCTGTCCACCTTTCTTCTTGAGAACAAGTTCACAAGAGGAAAGATAGAGAAGACATTATTTCTTAGGGAAATAAAAGGCAAGATTTTGCTAATGCAAATCTATGTCGATGACATTATTTTTGGCTCTACAGATAACAACCTCTGCAACAAGTTTTCTAAACTTATGCAAGGGAAGTTTGAAATGAGCAGTATGGGAGAGCTGAAGTATTTCTTAGGGCTTCAGGTGAAACAATCTGAGGATGGAATTTTCATCTCACATACCAAGTTCACCAAAGAGCTACTCAAGAAATTCGGAATGGAGAATGCAACCTCTATGAGGACTCCAATGGCCTCAGCTATGTATCTGGACAAGGATGAGAAAGGGAAACCTTTTGATGAAACCAAGTACAGAAGCATAATTGGGTCCTTGCTCTACCTTACCGCAAGTAGACCAGACATAATGTTCTCAACATGTGTATGTGCTAGATTTCAGGTGAACTCTAAGGAATCTCATTACATTGCTGCAAAGCGAATCTTGAGATACCTCAAAGGTACACCAAATCTTGGCTTATGGTACCCAAGAAGTAATGATAGTGAACTAATTGGATTTTCAGATGCAGATTTTGCAGGAAGCAAAGACGACAGGAAAAGTACTTCCGGGACTTGCCAATTCCTCGGAAGGAGACTTATTTCCTGGAGCAGTAAGAAGCAGAACTGTGTTGCCATCTCAATGGCTGAATCAGAGTACATCTCTGCAGGCAGCTGTTGTGCACAGCTTCTCTGGATCAAAAATCAGTTTGAAGACTACAACATGAAGTTCCAGAACATTCCTTTGTTTTGCGACTCATCCAGCGCTATAGCAATCGCCAACAACCCAGTATCCCACAGACGGACCAAGCACATAGAGCTTCGTTATCATTTCATCCGGGAGCATGTGGAAAATGGAGACATAGATCTATAATATGTCTCCACAGACAGGCAAGTTGCAGATATATTCACCAAGCCGCTGGACGAGTCCAAGTTCTCGTTCTTCAAAACGGAACTCGGGCTGCTCAACAAAGAAGACTACTGATGGACTCACAAATCAAGAGGATATCAGTGGTGTTGGCTGCTCAGTGTTAAAGATTTCAGTGTCAATATACATCTCCCAAGGAAAATTGTCTTTCAAGTAATATATACTCGAGTATATCCAGACAGATACTCGAGTAAACGGGAATTACTCAAGTAAAAGGATTTACATACTCGAGTACTTGACAACATACTCGAGTACTTGACAACATACTCGTGTACAAACTTGCCCTACTCGAGTATGCTCTATCTAATACTCGTGTATGATGTTACCTACTCGAGTATACGGCATTCATATTTTGGATTTCTAATTTTTCTATTCGCACCGAGCTATTTGCCGCTTCATTCAGGTATGAATTTATTTTTTTTAAAAACCTAATTAGGATTATATATATAGAAAAATCGGGAAACCCCTTTCCACTTCTCATTCTCTCGAGTAGCCGCCGACTCTTCATCTTCCGGAAAACCGCAGAGCATCGTCGTCTTCGCCTCTCTCGTCCTCCAGAATCGCAGATGGCCCCCTCTTCTAAAATCGGTATTGGCTCAGAACTCGCCCCCGCGGGTATAACCGACCTTTCAGATGATTTCCGAAATCTTCTGATTTTGTTCGAGACCGCCGGACTGTCGTTCGTTCTCCAGACGCCGTGCCGAATTATTTTCCCAGCAGGTTAAGAGTTTTATCAGAATCTGAAGGTAAAACGAAATGGCAAGCTCCTGAAATCCAAGGTCAGAGGGATAAAAATCCGACTGGACAAAGGCTCCTTAGCTGCTCTGTTAAAACTGCCAGTAGTAGATGACGATGCTAAAATGACTGCTGAAGATTCAGTAAGAACTAGTTTATTCTGTGGAGCTAACCCTCAAGCTCATTCCTTTAGCAGAGGTGATTTCAACTCAGAAGGAAAGTTCCTAGTGGATGTAATTGCAAAGGTACTGTTATGCAAGACTTACTCCATTCGAGACATTTCTATGGAAATGTTTGACATAATGCAAGCCATTATCTGCCGCAAACAATTCCAGTTTGGACTGTTGATTCTTGATAAACTCAGAGAAAGCATTAAGCATCCAAGTTTTGCTAGGATTATTTCCCTCCTTCTTCATGAAATCAACCCGTCAGTCTTTGACTTATCCAAAGGGACTCCCCTCCATCACATGAAAAAGGCTTCTATATCCTCCATCCAGCGATATGAAATTAAAATTCTGAACACTGCCCAAGCATCCAAAGCTGCTGTCCCTTCAGTAGATTCCCAAGAAACCAGTGTACCTGATGACAGGATTCCATCTCCTCCTCCACATCAAACTGCTGCTACCTCAGGTGCAATAGTTGAGGGGGAGCCTGCCTTATCTCATCCTCAGTACCCAGCTTCATCAGAACCCTCACAGCAAGCAAAAGTCAGGGATTCTACTCCTCCAGTTTCTCCTCCTCCAGCAGATCCCCACTCAGAGATTCCAGATCCAGCAACCCTACTGTCTACTGCAGAAGATATCAATAAATTGATTGATGAGCTCAGCTCAGATGCTCCTCTGATTCAAAATGAATCAGTTGTACTGACTCCAGAAGCTCAGACTCCAGTAGTTATTTCTCCAGCTCAGTCTCCTGCTCAGACTCCAGCTCAGTCTCCTGCTCAGACTCCAGCTCAGTCTCCAGCTCAGACTCCTGCTCAGACTCCTGTACAATCTCCTGCTCAGTCCCCTACTGCAGAGAAAAGCCAACCATGTTGGTACCCTAGGTTTTGATTTGAGTTCAGTCCTCTCTTTCTGTCTCTTGACCCAAGATTTATCTATGGTCAAAGGTTAGTTGATAGGTTAGATTCTCTAGCTGTGTAGAATTGCTTTTCCAGATGAATATTTGGTTAAGTAGTTTTTCGTTCGACTATAGTCGAACGTCGCTCGACTATCATCTATCGACTGATCGACTATCGTCTATCAGTTGGTCGACGTTCTGTCTGCGTTGATAGCTCGACTATCTGTTTGCCTTGGTAGTTCAACTATCTGTTGATAGGTCGACTATCTGTCGTCTTTGATAGTTCAACTATCTGTCCTGATAGTTCAACTATCTGATAGCTCGACTATCTGTTGATAGGTCGACTATCTGCTTTTTTTGATAGTTCGACTATCTGTTGATAGGTCGACTATCTGTGTTGCTTCGATAGTTCGACTATCTGCTTGGATTGTTCAACTATCTGATAGTTCGACTATCTGTTGATAGATCGACTATCTGTTTTGTTTTGATAGGTCGACTATCTGTTGATAGGTCGACTATCTGTTTTCTGTGATAGGTCGACTATCTTCTTGATAGGTCGACTATCTGTTTTTGTTTGGTAGTTCGACTATCTGTCCAGATAGATCGACTATCTGATAGCTCGACTATCTGTTCTGATAGGCCGACTATCTGCCGAGGTAGTTCGACTATCTTCTTTGATAATTCGACTATCTGGATCGTTCGACTATCTGTCTGATAGGTCGACGATCTCCGTGCGCCGTTCGACGATCTCCGAGGGTCGTTCGACGTTTTGCTATATGCTCTTATTTAGTTTTGTCGTCTTCTATGATGTGACTAATTTAATATCTATTCTGGCATATTTTATAAAAGATTATCTAAATAATTTGTGACATTATTTCCATGCAATATCAGTTCCATTCTATATGCATGAGCTAATCTTTTTTGACAAAGTTGTTTGTCTTATAGCTGAGATATGCAATCTGCTTTATCTGCCAGGCTGTCCTTTATAGCCGTTAGACTCAAAAAGTCTTCCTTGGCCGTAAAGAGTTCTTTCTGATGTGACTTTCTCTTATATTATTTCATCAGAAGTATTTACAGCTTCTTGAAAGCTTTATCCTTTAATAGGATATCTGCCTGCTGTAGTTTGTTTTTGCTTTATGCTTTTTGCAGCCCAGCTTGCAGAGTTCAGAAAAAGACAAGATTCAAACTCAATTAGAGCCGTTGCTGCTGCTGATATATAAAAAGACTTCTTTGAAGAAGAAATCAACTAGTCCACATAGAAAAGAGATCAACTAGTTCTCAGATCATATTCATTCAGCAAGCTTACAGCAAGAACAAGTTTAACTGCTCTCAGCAATCTTCACTCAACTGAGAAGTGTTAGCTCTTCTGCTCTTCTTCAACCTGAGTTCTCCTGTTCCAGGAAGTTCTGACTCAGAGATCTTTTGAAGAAGAAGAAGAAGAAGATAGCTGCTAGAAGATTTTCATTTCTTATTTTATATCTTCTTGTAGTTCTTCCTTCAGTATTTACTGAAGTGTTTCTGCACTGAAGCAAGACTTCTCCTGGACGTTCTTTGAGCCAGGGGGAGCCTTGATTCTTTTAGAGCTGTCTAGCTCAGTGCAAGTTATTGTGCTTCTCTAATCTATTGTAAAATAGAGAAGACACCTTAACCCCTTTTCCCCCTCCTGTACAGGGTTATTACTCCCTTCAAAAGTATCCCTTGGTGGCAGGGCACCTGATCAAAAACCTGTGTTCGGTTTTTAGACACCTGATCAAAAGTCTAAAGGGTCTCTTGATCTACCTGAAGCAGATCTTGTTGGTGGCAGGGCACCTGATCAAAAATTTGAGTGGATTCCTACCTTGTTGGTAGAAGAGTGGACGTACCCAAGTTGTTTGGGGAACCACTATAAATTCCTTGTGTCGTCTGGATTGCCTTGTTTAATTTCTTGCATTGTGGTTGTGATTAGATCTTAACTAGGTTTGCTAGTTGCTGGATAGGATCCAAAGCTAAACTGTAATTACAGTTAGCTTTAGTTTGTGCACAACACTTGTATTAGGCTCTAAGGTTTAATCTTAAATATCTATAACTTTCATTCCGCATTTAACTCCAAGGGAGTTGAGTAGAAAGTCAACTTTGCTAGTGCAATTTTTGATTACTCTATTCACCCCCCCCCCCTCTAGAGTAGTATCTATCTCTTCTCTTTCAATTGGTATCAGAGAGAGGTTGACTGACTGAATAGGCTAACACCTAAGTCACAAGATCCTAATAGATACCAAAGTTTATATATATTCACTTTCACTATCATGGCCCAGTCCAAGGATTATTCTAGCACCAGACCTCCAGCATGCAACTTAGCTAAGTTTGGCATCTGGAAGGCAAGGATCAAATTATATATGAATTCTATTGATGAAAGTATTTTTGCTTCTATTTTGTCAGGACCACCAAGAGCACCTGCTGCTGCTACTGCCTCATCATCTGATATGAGTGCAGTGCCTCCTCTAGACTACAATGATGAGTACAAAAAGGCAAAGATAGCAGATGCCAAGGCAATGAACATTCTGGCTCAGACAATGTCTGATGAAGTATTCCAGAAGGTTGCTGGCTGCTCCTCAGCAAAAGCTATGTGGGATACACTGAACCAGATTGTAGCTGGTTCAGCTGATGAAATGAAGGACAGGAGGTCCAACCTTATCTCACAATATGAGAATTTCAAGAAAACTGATGCTAAATCAGTTGAAGCCATGTACACAAGGCTCAGCTCAATCATCAATGAGCTGAGGACCCTTGACAAGGATATTTCATTGACAGAGGTCAATGATAAGATTCTTATGTGCTTCCCTAGCACATGGGATCTGAGGATCTGGCCTATCAAGGAGGCCAGAAGCACAAATGAAATTTCAATAGAAGCCCTTCTCGGCAAGCTCAAGTCTTTTGAGCAAGTGCTAAAGTCCAGGGAAGCTGAAGCTGAAGCAAAGACCCCAACTCCTACAAGAAAAGAGCAAACTCTTGCTCTTAAAGCTGCTGACACTTCTGAAGGAAGCCAGTCAAATGAGGAACTGATGGCATTATTTGCCAAAAGGTTTCTCAAGATGGGAAGGAAGGAATTCAGAAAGAAGTCTTCAAAGTATGAAGAAAAGCCAAGGTATGATCGCACCCCTTCTAAAGAAATTATCTTTTATGGTTGCAGGAAGCCTGGACATATCCTTCCAGATTGTCCAGAGGAAAAGAATAAAGAAAAGAGGAAAGATAAGGATCAGCACAGGAAGCACTCCAAGCCATCCTCCTACAAGAATAAAAAGAAGGAGAGAGGCTTTGTCGCTGAAACCTGGAGTGATTCTGATGAGGAATCCTCTTCCTCAAGCTCCAGTGAGGATGAAGAAGAAAAGAAGGCAAAGGAAGTTTGCCTGCTGGCAATTGATGCCTGCAGCAATCACTCAGCTGCAGAGATCTCAGATTCAGATGAAGAAATGCCAACAGAAGATGAGGTACTATCTTCTTATGACTTTACTTCTGCAGAATTTAAATTAGAATTTAAATCTTTATGTTTAGATTTAATTAGTTCTGAAAAGGAGATTAAAGAACTTAGACATAGGCTAGCTGAATCAGAAATCATATCTATTGAAAACATTAAGTTAAAGGAAGATCTCACTAATTCTAGTGAAGAAATTAAATTTCTTAAGAATGAGTTAGCTAAATCCAAAAGGTTAGAAGAGTCTCTAAATGGTAGAAGCCTTAAGTTGCTTGAAATAACCAGCATGTCTAACACTAGGACAGGCAATAACAAATTAGGCTTAGGAGTATCTTCTAGTGAGCCCCCAATCATTCTTAAAAACCAACTTTCAACTCCAGTGAACTTTATCTCAGCTGATGGGATAAAGAACACTGAGCAAGTCAATCAAGTAAATAGAGCTTTAAATAAAGCTAAAAGAGAGAAAAAAAAACAGAAATTTAAAGAATTACAAAAAACGTCGAACGCTGCTCGACGATCTCAGGCTCAGTGGTCGAACGAAGCTCGATGATCTGAGCATCTATCGTCGAACGTCGATCGACGATCGCAGGCTCAGTGGTCGAACGGAGATCGACGATCTGAGCAGCCATCGTCGAACGCTGGTCGACGTTTCTAATATGAATTTCAAAATTACACCCAGAACCTTAGAAACTCGAATATGAATAGAAACCCTAGGTTCATTGACCCATCATCTGCATGGAGAATCCCACCTAGGAGATCTTACCCATTAGGTTATCACCCTCAGCCTGCTTATTCTTTTATTTCCAGTTTTTCTTATGTGAAAAACAAGGGACCCAAGGTTACCTGGGTCCACAATGTTTAAATTGTTTTATTTGCAGGTGAAGACCTATCCTATCACTCAAAATAAGTGGTATTTGGATAGTGGTTGCTCCAAGCATATGACAGGAAACAAAGAACATCTGTCAAAGTTCAAGGCAAAGCTTGGCCCAAAGGTAATCTTTGGAGACTCAAGCTGTGGTCAAACTGAAGGCTATGGCAGGACGATAATTGGAGCTGTTACATTCAAGAGAGTTGCTTATGTGACTGGACTGAAGCACAATCTAATTTCAGTAAGTCAATTATGTGATGGTGGATACCAGGTATCATTCTCTAACTCTCTCTGTAATATTACTTTAAATAATAGTGTTGTATTGGTAGGCATTAGACAGGGTAACATTTATTTAGTAGATTTTAATTCAACTGATTCTGAAATCTGCCTGTTTAATGAAGTAACTAATAATAACACCTTGTGGTATAAAAGGCTTAGCCATGTTAACCTCAAGAACATATCTAGGTTATCTAAACACAACCTTGTTAGAGGTTTACTTTCTTGCCCCTACAAGAAGGAGAGCCTATGCAAGGCTTGTCAGCTAGGCAAGCAAACCAAGAATTCTTTTAAATCAGTAAATAAAAGTGATTCTCCTAGAATTCTATATTTATTACATTTGGACCTATTTGGCCCAATAAATGTACAAAGTTTAGGAGGGAAGTATTACACCCTAGTCATTGTTGATGACTTCTCTAGATTCACTTGGGTGTTCTTTTTGAGAACTAAGGCTGATAACTTCAAAGCCCTTACAGACTTTCTATTATGTGTACAGACTGAGTACTCTACTCATGTGGCCTTGATCAGAAGTGATCATGGTACTGAGTTTGACTCTCTTCTCATGCAAGAATTCTGTGAGAGAGAAGGTATCAAACATAGCTTCTCAGCTCCTAGAACTCCCCAACAAAATGGGGTGGTTGAAAGGAAGAACAGAACACTAATTGAAGCTGCTGGCACATTGTTGGCAGATGCTAATATGCCTCTTTCCTATTGGGCAGAAGCTGTTAGTACAGCCAACTATGTCTTGAATAGAAGTCTGATACACAAGCTTAAGTGTAAAACTCCTTATGAGTTACTTAAAGGAAAGAAACCTAAAATAAATTATTTTAGAGTTTTTGGCTGTGTAGTTTATATTCATAATAATAATAAAGAATACCTTAGAAAATTTGAAACAAAGGCTTCAATGGGAATTTTTTTAGTATATTCCCAAGTAAGCAAAGCTTATAGGGTATTTAATAAATCATCTTCTAAAATTGAAGAGTCTGTTCATGTGTCCTTTGATGAATCCCAAATGTTTTATAAGGAGAAGGAAAATTCTCCTTCCTCAAGTTCATTACAGGTACAAGAATCTTCCAAAGATGTCACTCAAGATATCCTTCATCTTTCAACTCTTCATATCACTGAATCAGACAGTGATGAAGACATTGCTGAAGCTGTTATTGTTCCACCAACAGTAGATCAAATTCCTCCTGAGGAATTAATCCCAACTGTTGCTGAAGATCACATCCCACCTGCTGATGTTGTCACACTTAGAGACCACCCCACATCTCAAGTGATAGGAGACATATCAGCTGGTGTTCAAACAAGACATCAGTTAAGACAGGATGTGATGTATGCTTGTTTCCTCTCACAGATTGAGCCCCTCACCATTAAAGATGCAGAGCTAGATCCCCACTGGATCATTGCCATGCAAGAGGAACTCAATCAGTTTGAGAGATGTAAAGTTTGGACTTTGGTTCCAAGACCTAAAGGCCAACTGATCATAGGCACCAAGTGGGTGTATAGAAACAAGTTGGATGCAAATGGCATCATTGTAAGGAATAAAGCTAGGCTTGTAGCTCAGGGCTACAGACAGGAGGAAGGTATAGATTATGACCAAACCTTTGCTCCTGTTGCAAGGCTAGAAGCAATAAGGATCTTCTTAGCCTATGCAGCCTACATGAAGTTTAAGGTTTTTCAAATGGATGTCAAAAGTGCTTTTCTTAATGGTGAGCTAAAGGAAGAGGTTTTTGTTGAACAGCCACCTAGTTTTGTTTCTTCAACTCAGCCCTCACATGTATTCAAGTTGCAGAAAGCTCTTTATGGACTAAAGCAAGCTCCCAGAGCCTGGTATGAGACTTTAGCTAGTTTCCTGTTAGAGCACAACTTTACTAGGGGAGTAGTTGATAGAACCCTCTTCGTCAAGCACCACAAGGACACAATCTTGTTAGTTCAGGTGTATGTGGATGACATTATTTTTGGTTCCACTGATCCCAAACTGTGCATCTTCATATCCCAATCCAAATATGCCAAGGAATTGGTAAAGAAGTTTGGGATGGCAGATGCTTCAGCAATGCATACACCTATGGCTACTAATGTAGTTATTGATTCTGATGATCAGGGAAAGCCTGTAGATCAAAAGAATTATAGGGTCATTGTTGGTTCCCTATTGTATTTAACTGCAAGTAGGCCAGACATAATGTTTGCTACATGCCTTTGTGCTAGATTCCAGGTCAACCCCAAGGAATCTCATCTGATTCTTCTCAAGAGAATCTTGAGATACCTAAAGGGATGCCCAAATCTAGGACTCTGGTACCCAGCTGAGTCAGAATTTGAATTAATTATATATTCTGATTCTGATTATGCTGGTTGTCGAGTTGACAGGAAAAGTACCTCAGGAACTTGTCAATTCCTGGGAGAGAGATTGGTCTCTTGGTTCTGTAAGAAGCAGGCCTCTGTATCAACTTCAACTGTAGAAGCTGAATATATAGCAGCTGCCAGTTATTGTTCACAGATCCTGTGGATACAAAATCAGCTTTTGGATTATGGGTACTCACACAAGAACACTAAAATCATGTGTGACAGTACAAGTGCTATCTCCATTGCACAAAATCCAGTGCACCACTCTAGAACGAAGCACATTGAGATTAGACACCATTTCCTGAGAGATTGTGTGGAAAAGAACAAGATCAGCCTTGAGTTCATATCCACAGACCTTCAGAGAGGTGATATATTCACCAAGCCCTTAGATGAATAGTAGCATCTGTTCTTTTTAGTTCAACTAGATATGATTAATGGACGAGACTAAGTGTGACGTTTGCCTTGTTGAAATCTATTCGAAGATAGTTGAATGACGTTCGACGATAGTCGAGCAGAGCAAGCCTATCATCGACCTATGGTTGATGATGGCTTATCTGCTTGAAGATCGTCGACCGGCGTTCGAAGATCGTCGAACAGGTCGAGCTTTTCGTCGATCCATTGTTGACGACAGCTTGTTGTGTGTGAAGTCAGAAATAGTCGAACGATTGATCGACTACTCTGCTGCAGGACCGATCGTCGAACGACCGTTCGACTATTGTCTCCAGTATCTTTTAAATAGATCGACGATCGCTGTTTTAATATAAAGCCGATAGTCGACCTAGGTTAAAAGATAGTTGCTTTTATCGTCGACGGAGAGCGTCTTTTCGCATTCCGTCTTCCCACTTGCTCTTTGTCTTGCTCTCTGTCTTGCGCTCCGTCCTCGCCGTCTCTCCCTCGACTTCTACAGCGTTTTCAATGGCGATTGCTCCAGCTCTTCTTGCAGTGGTAAAGTTTGATGCCGGATTCAGCGTTGATTTCGAAGCCTTCAGTAGTTGCGAACCAGGGATAGTAGAAATCCTAAATCTGTGCAGAGATCAAGGCCTAGAGAGGCTCATGTCCTACATGATAAAGATAAACACTCAGGAAATCAAAGAGTGGGCCTTCACTTCATCGTCGACTGATGATTCGATGACCGGGACAATCAACGGAGAAGAGGTAATTTTGACTCCCGTTGTTCTAACTGAAGTTTTTGGATTAATTAATGGTGAAGAAGATTATGAGCAAGATGCTCCTGAATTTGGAAGAATGTTAACTGAGCTGGGACATGCCGAAGGCATCCCCTCCAAGCTGCTCAAGGTGAATTTTCCCTTTAAGATCAAGTTTCTTGCAGAAATAGTTGGAAAAGTGCTACTGGGAAAGCACTCAGCCCATGACAATATCACAAGGCAATAATTTGCACTAATGTGTGCAATTATTAACAAGAAGCAGATAAACTGGGCTGGCATTATGTTTGATTTAATAAGAAAGAAGAATGGAAAGAAAGAGGTTACCCTAGGAAGGGTTGTTGGTATTTTTCTGAAGGAGAAATACCCCCATTTGCTTGTGTCTGCCGCCACCTCCATCAACGCGAGTAAGAAGATGGATCCTTCGCTGTTCTCAAAGTGGAAAAGGACTTTCCTGAAGCCCGCTCCCGTAGGGGTTGCTCCAGTTATATCTGAGAGCACCAGGACTGTCGTAGTCACTCCCCCCCTTCTAGTAGCTGGCTCAGCTGATATCTCTCTTCCATCCTCTTCTTCTGCTATGTTGTCTACTGTAGTTGAAGTTCCTTCAACTTCAACTGAAGTATGACATTCTGCTTCTCCTCCTGCATCTTCTCTCCCGACTGATCTTGCTGGGATTTCTCAACCCAGCTTTGATTTGTTGGCGTCTGAAATATCTTCTCCAGTTCATTCTTCAATTCCAACTCCTCCTCACTCTCCAATTCTATCTTCAGATCATCTTGATCACCCTACATCCACCCATGCATCTCCACATCATTCTCCAGCTCCATCTCCAGCACATTCTCCAGCTCATATTGCACATACCACCCCTGCTGTTCTTCCACCCTCAAAAATTCCATCATCATCATCTTCTTCTTTTGTTATAACTCCAGCATTTATTGCTAGCATTGTGGAGTTAATTACCCCCTCAATCAAAACCATGATTGATGAGGCAATTGCTCCCCTTGTTTCTTCTATATCTTCTTTGACTGCTGCTATTAAGGCACTTTCAAAGTCTACTGAGCCCTCTTCTTCTAGGGGCCTGGTTTCAGTTTCTACTGAAATCAGGCAGGGGGAGATGCTTGATGAAGATATCTCAGAGCAGCCTTTGGCCTCCCCTCCAGTAGTTCATCTTTCAGTAACAGAGAATGTAGCAGAAGATTCAGCTCCTCCTCCTCCTCCATCTGAAAAGAAAATATCTGATGCAATCATGTTGACAGAGTTTGTAGTAAAAGTTTTCTTAGAAGAATCCTCAACTCCCTTGGTTGCCCAGTACCTAGAAGGAATTATCACCTCCTTTCTAGATGATTTATGGGAGTTAGGAAACCCTGAAGAAAATCCTGAAGGTATGTCTCTTTCTCAATTTGTAGATTACTTAATTGATATGCTAGTATGGGAATATCTGGAAGGGATGACTAGATATCATTTACCATGATTTTATTCCTAATCCTACAGATATAATGGAAGAAGTAGTTGTTGTCCAAGAGCCAGAACCAGAACCAGAACCAGAATCTGAACCTGCTCTAGAGATTTTAGATGTTATAGAGCCTGAACCTGTGTCTGCCCCTGAAGATCAAGTGGTTGTAAAGCCAGTAAGTGAAACTACTTCTGAAGTTCAACCTGAACCAGAAGTAGCAGTTCTAGCTTCTGAGGCTTCTGAGCAAGCAGTGCAAATTGAACTGGTCCCCACGACAGTTCCTGAGCTTCAAGAAATGGATTCTGAAAGTCAAATTGAAAAATCTACGGTATGGGATGATTCCCCAGGCTTAGACTTAGATACTCTCCTGGCACAGGATGCCATGGAAGAAGAAATGGAAAAAGCTGCTTTAAAGGAAAAAAGAAAGAGCTCTGAAAGAGGCTATTGATCCCTATGATATGCCTATCTCTTCAAATTCTGAAGAAGAAATTGATTCTGATGAATCTGCTGATTCTAAGAGAAAAAGGATTGCTAAAAAGAAAAGAAAGGCTATAGTTCCTCCTCCTGCAAATCCAGAAAATGATACACCATATTATATACTGAAAGGGATTGATCCTAAGTCGAAAGAATTCCAGCATTGGATGTGGTTTTCTAAAAATCAGCAAAAGCAAAGGAAAAAGGCTAAGAGGTATGACCCTCCTGCTCCTAGATGGAATCCTAGAGGCCCTCCTCCTCCACCTCCCGGTGCAGGAGCCTCAGGAAATTTATCTTCTAAATCTGCCTCTCAATCTGAAAGATCAAATCCATCCCAGCCTGCTCAAAGGAGAAGTTCTCAAAGTTTCCAAGGTAAAAGCCAATCTGGCTATCAAAGAACTGATATAGTGAAAGAACAAGTTAAGGAGGTAGTTTATCAAAGACCAACCTTTTCCCCTCCTCCTTCTCCAAAGAAAAAGGTTCCATCTCCAAAGTAAGTGCATACTGAGAAAGTTGTTCCAAAAGGTAAGCAATTTATTTTGTAACTGAAAATTCTAGCAAGAACTTTGCTAAGTCTGCTCCCCTGTCTTATTTAGTTAATCAAGATAAAGAACCAGTTGATTCCTCTTCTGAGATCGTTTATGAAAGCCCAGAGCTTGATCCTAAATTTAGGATGGCTCGTTTTCTTGAACTGGTTGGAGCTGCGCAGATAAGGAAAGCAAAAGCTGAAGGAAAGGACACTGCCGGATTAACTACTATGTCTAAATTCAGAAAGAAGGAGCTCGAAAAATTCCAGGTCAGACTTGAGATGTTTGATGCTTCAAAATATATGGAAAAGCATCCAGAGGCAGTGGTCCCAAGAACAACTGAATTGAAAATTATTGGAGAACAAGATTTGAAGCTATCGAAGAAAGAAGCTCTAGATCCTACAAGGAAAATTACTTTTGTTTCTAGTTCTTCGAATCCTGAATCTAACTCTAAAGCACCTTAATTAGTCATTGATTGACAGTTATTTTTTATCTGATTGATTGATGATATCTGCTTAGTTATTTCCCTTTATGCATTTTATTTACTTTCTGTAATTAGTGTTGTTTGTTTTATTTGTTGAGAGACTTAACTCAAATAGGGGGAGATTGTTGGTACCCTAGGTTTTGATTTGAGTTCAGTCCTCTCTTTCTATCTCTTAACCCAAGATTTATCTATGGTCAAAGGTTAGTTGATAGGTTAGATTCTCTAGTTGTGTAGAATTGCTTTTCTAGATGAATATTTGGTTAAGTAGTTTTTCGTTCGACTATAGTCAAACGTCGCTCGACTATCGTCTATCGACTGATCGACTATCGTCTATCAGTTGGTCGACGTTCTGTCTGCGTTGATAGCTCGACTATCTGTTGATAGATCGACAATCTGTTTGCCTTGGTAGTTCGACTATCTGTTGATAGGTCGACTATCTGTCGTCTTTGATAGTTCGACTATCTGTCCTGATAGTTCAACTATCTGATAGCTTGACTATCTGTTGATAGGTCGACTATCTGCTTGTTTTGATAGTTCGACTATCTGTTAATAGGTCGACTATCTGTGTTGCTTCGATAGTTCGACTATCTGCTTGGATAGTTCAACTATCTGATAGTTCGACTATCTGTTGATAGATCGACTATCTGTTTTGTTTTGATAGGTCGACTATCTGTTGATAGGTCGACTATCTGTTTTCTGTGATAGGTCGACTATCTGCTTGATAGGTCGACTATCTGTTTTTGTTTGGTAGTTCGACTATCTGTCCTGATAGATCGACTATCTGATAGCTCGACTATCTGTTATGATAGGTCGACTATCTGCCGAGGTAGTTCGACTATCTTCTTTGATAGTTCGACTATCTAGATCGTTCGACTATCTGTCCGATAGGTCGACGATCTCCGTGCGCCGTTCGACGATCTCCGAGGGTCGTTCGACGTTTTGCTGTATGCTCTTATTTAGTTTTGTCGTCTTCTATGATGTGACTAATTTAATATCTATTCTGGCATATTTTATAAAAGATTATCTAAATAATTTGTGACATTATTTCCATGCAATATCAGTTCCATTCTATATGCATGAGCTAATCTTTTCTGATAAAGGTTTTTATCTTATAGCTGAGATATGCAATCTGCTTTATCTGACAGGCTGTCCTTTATAGCCGTTAGACTCAAAAAGTCTTCCTTGGCCGTAAAGAGTTCTTTCTGATGTGACTTTCTCTTATATTATTTCATCAGAAGTATTTACAGCTTCTTGAAAGCTTTATCCTTTAATAGGATATCTGCCTGCTGTAGTTTGTTTTTGCTTTATGCTTTTTGCAGCCCAGCTTGCAGAGTTTAGAAAAAGACAAGATTCAAACTCAATTAGAGCCGTTGCTGCTGCTGATTTATAAAAAGACTTCTTTGAAGAAGAAATCAACTAGTCCACATAGAAAAGAGATCAACTAGTTCTCAGATCATATTCATTCAGCAAGCTTACAGCAAGAACAAGTTTAACTGCTCTCAGCAATCTTCACTCAACTGAGAAGTGTTAGCTCTTCTGCTCTTCTTCAACCTGAGTTCTCCTGTTCCAGGAAGTTCTGACTCAGAGATCTTTTGAAGAAGAAGAAGAAGAAGATAGCTGCTAGAAGATTTTCATTTCTTATTTTATATCTTCTTGTAGTTCTTCCTTCAGTATTTACTGAAGTGTTTCTGCACTGAAGCAAGACTTCTCCTGGACGTTCTTTGAGCCAGGTGGAGCCTTGATTCTTTTAGAGCTGTCTAGCTCAGTGCAAGTTATTGTGCTTCTCTAATCTATTGTAAAATAGAGAAGACACCTTAACCCCTTTTCCCCCTCCTGTACAGGGTTATTACTCCCTTCAAAAGTATCCCTTGGTGGCAGGGCACCTGATCAAAAACCTGTGTTCGGTTTTTAGACACCTGATCAAAAGTCTAAAGGGTCTCTTGATCTACCTGAAGCAGATCTTGTTGGTGGAAGGGTACCTGATCAAAAACCTGAGTGGATTCCTACCTTGTTGGTAGAAGAGTGGATGTACCCAAGTTGTTTGGGGAACCACTATAAATTCCTTGTGTCGTCTGGATTGCCTTGTTTAATTTCTTGCATTGTGGCTGTGATTAGATCTTAACTAGGTTTGCTAGTTGCTGGATAGGATCCAATGCTAAACTGTAATTACAGTTAGCTTTAGTTTGTGCACAACACTTGTATTAGGCTCTAAGGTTTAATCTTAAATATCTATAACTTTCATTCCGCATTTAACTCCAAGGGAGTTGAGTAGAAAGTCAACTTTGCTAGTGCAATTTTTGATTACTCTATTCACCCCCCTCTAGAGTAGTATCTATCTCTTCTCTTTCAAACCAGAAACTATTCTTTTGTCTGATGACAAGGAAGTATCTCCAGAACCAGTGGAGGCCCCTCTGAGGACTTTGGACTTCTCTATTCCCTCCTTCCTAAATGAGGAAGAATCAGTTGTCCTAGAATCTTTCAAGAGAGCTGAAAGCTCAGTGGTAATTACTGAAATCCCACCATGGGTTACTCCTGCTCCTTCAGTCCCTGCCCCCAACTTCAACTCCTTCTACTTCTTCAGATCTGGTAAGCAAGATTGAACAGTTACTCAGAGAATAAAGAAAGTACTTTGATGACTCTCTAGCCTCAGTAAATAACAAGGTCTCTACTCTTGAAAAGGAGATGAGTAGAGGCTTTGCTGAAATTCAAGCCAATACTGATGAGCTCAAGAAACTCTTTTAGCTAGGTGGAAAAGCTATTGATCATACTATTACAAGTATAGGTGAACTAAGAAATCAAGCTAAAACTGTTGCACATAATCAGATACAATTGGACAAGAATGCTGAAGCAAATGTGATGAAAGTATGTGAAGAAGTTGGCACTTTCAAAGATGAAGCAATTGCCAAGCTATCTGTAGATATCAGCAAGGGGTAGAAAATTGTCAAAGAACAAGTTGAAAAAGTAGTTGAAAAACTATCTGAACAAGCTCAAACAACTGTGAATGATCTAGTCAAGGATATGAAAGCAGATATTCTATCTCAACTCCAATCTGTCAAATTCTACATTTATGATACAGCTGTATGGGTAAATAATCAGAACTTCCCAAATTCTCAGCTCAACCCTACCATAATTCCTAAATTTCTGGATCCTCTTGAAGAAAATCCTCCATCAGGTGCTCTAGCTCAAGAGAATTTTCCAGCTCAGGCAAACATTCCAGGAGGTATGCCAGCCTTCTCACCCAGACCTGCTGGTGATGTGACTGAGCCTCCTCTCTCTTATACTGATATTTGGCAAGATGAACTTCCTCCTAGTTCTCAAGGTGCCCCAAGGAAGAAAAGGAAATATGGTGACGGCGCTTCTGCCAGCTGTTCTGCACCTAGAAAAGAGCCTGCCCCAGCTTCTGGAGGTAGACTAGAAATTGTTCATACTGAAGTTTGGAGTCCAACCTCCAAATCTCTGATCCTTGATACCTTGAAGCTAGTAACAGATCTTGGTGAGCACAGAGATCAGTATTACAGTTATTCAGAATGGAAAGCTTATGAAGTATCCCAGATCAAGATCAGACTTCATGACAGAAATTGGGGATACAACAACCCAGCTGCTCCTCCTAGGCCCAGAACATATTTTCCTAAACCATTCAGTTACCTAAAGAGGCAAGAGCTGAAGAGAGAAAGAATGCACAAAGAAGCCCCTTCTTGAGTCAATGAGAATGTGGAAATGGATTTTTTAATCTGTTAAAAACATTTCTATATATATATTTGATTCTGATTATGGCTATCTTATTATTTATCCTGCTTCTGTTTACTTTATTTGTTTTAAGTATATGTGTGTTGTTCTTTTTACTCTAAGTAATTCACCTTAGTGTAGAGGGTGCTGACATCTACAAATAGGGGGAGATTGTTGGGATTTATCTCCACAATACCTCAGATTTGTAGGAGGTCAGACCTTGAACTAAGATGAATTAAGGTGTATTTGATATTGTGTTTAAGTTGTATGTGTGCAGGTTCTTATTGCCAAGTATAGACCAATGTCAGTCTATAATGGGTCACCAAACACAGGACCATACAATGTAATCCCTCATTGTGTGATCCAAAGTGTTGGCCCATGTATAGCCTCTCTATTGGGATACACTTCCTATACATGCACTTGGATTGGTGGACTGAAGTTTTGAAGTTTATTCTTTTCAGAAGAATTTTTCTAAGTCCACATACTCGAGTAGCTTCCTTCATCTACTCGAGTAAGTGACCTAGTACTCGAGTAGATCCTTAGACATACTCGAGAAGACTCTGTATACTCGTGTAGATAAGCTTATACTCGAGTAGATAGTTAGTCACTCGAGTAGGTCATATTTTATACTCGAGTAGATCCTTCTGTTCTTAGATACGAAATTTTCTCTAAGTCCACATACTCGAGTACCTCTTTTGTACACTCGAGTAAGTGAGTCTGTACTCGAGTAAGTTGGATTACATACTCGAGTAGACTGTATTGTACTCGAGTAGGTGATAACTTGTACTCGAGTAGTTGGTTAGTTACTCGAGTAAGTGTTCTGTTCATACTCGAGTAGATCTGCACTTCTCATCTCAGAAAGTTTCTAAGTCTACCTACTCGAGTAGTTCCCTATATACTCGAGTAAGTGACTCTGTACTCGAGTAGTTGTTTTTTCATACTCGAGTAGTTTAGTGATTACCCGAGTAGTCTTCCCAAGATACTCGAGTAGTTCATTTTCCCCTCACTCGAGTATCTCCAACTCTTCTACTCGAGTAGTTCTTTCTATTTTATCTGAGAAATTTTCTCTAAGTGTTTTTACTCGAGTATATACTCTCATACTCGAGTAGTTCTAAAATCACTCGAGTGTTGATCTCTGAATCACTCGAGTAGCTTCTCTTCTTATACTCGAGTATGCTCCTCCTATCCACTCGAGTATATAACATCTTATACTCGAGTATGTCTCTTCTCTGTCTCGAGTATATCTGTTCAAACATTCCCGAAATTCTCCAAGTATAATTTCGCTGTGTATTTCGAATTAATCATTTCTGATTGGTCCACGTGTCATTCCTAATTAAATTTCTGACCGTTGGATTCCACCTATAAATAGGTCCTTTCAGATTTGACATAACAAGCTTTACAGAGATTATTATTTTAAGAAAGAAAGAAATTCCCGTAAACCCTAATTTCTCACGCCGCCGCCATTGCCGTTCACGGAAGAAGGTCTGGATCGACGATCTCCGATCGCTGCTTTCAACTCTGTTTCTCCAGAGATCCAGACAAAAGATAATCACTCGATCTCGCCGAGCCTCAAAGATTTCTAATCTATTTTCTCGATCGAGGTGATTCCGTTTTTCAGATCTGTGGATCTCTCTCAAGTCGTCTTCAACATATTCTGATCAAGCCAAAGTTCTCAAGGAAGAAGACTATCAAAGATCCAGATCTGTGCAATATATTGTTTGTATTTTCTTTTCAAACAAATTTCATTGTAGGAGTTTTTCTCCGAGATTTGTAGGAAGGCTTTATCTTCTGAGTGTAGATCCGGTTTGGATCGAGTTTTGTAGGAACGTGGTTCCGAGGTGTAGGATTGTTTTCAATCCGAGATAGTGGAGTAGCCGAGTCTAGTGGTTTGCTAGATCGTTGAGGAAAGTGGAGGTACCCAAGATTGGGGAACCACTATAAATCTCTTGTCGTCTGTGTGATTGCTTGATCTGTGCTGTGTTAATTTTTTATTCTGCTTTTGACACGCATTTCACCTATTCACCCCCCTCTAGGTGATTTAGGTAGACAACTTAGTTCTCTCAATTGGTATCAGAGGGAGGTTGATCGTTAAAAGGTTAACACCTTGATCTAATCCTTACCAAGTTGTCTCAAGAGAAATTTCAAGCATGAGTAAGACCAAGGATTTTGCTAAGCTCCCTATCTGTACCAAGAACAATTTTCCTATGTGGAAGGAAAGAGTTAAATTCTTTATGGAAGCAGTAGATCCCCGGATCTTCATGATTGTTGAAGAAGGTCCCCACATTCCTATGACCACCTCCACCATAGATTCATCTAAGCAAATTCCCAAGAAATTGATGGATCTAGATAAGGACGAGATTGCACTTGTCTCTTTGGACAAGAAAGCTAAAAATATTATCGTAAGTGCAGTCGATGACTCAATGCTGCAGAATCTGATTCATTGCCAATCTGCCAAGGAGATGTGGCAATCCCTAGTGACTCTAATGGAAGGTACAGAAGAAGTGAGGGATGATCGAAGGTCCCTACTGAACCAGAAATATGAAGCCTTCATGCAGGGTCATAAGGAAGCCATAGCTGACACTTTTGAGAACTTCTTCAAGATAGTAAATGTCCTAAGAGTTTATGGACGTGTCTTCACCAATGGGGAACTCAATGACAAATTCTTAAGATCTCTAACCAAGGAATGGGACAATAAGGTATGTGCCATTCGGGAGTTTGGAAGGTTAGCTGAGACGGACCCGCAGAATCTGTTCGGAAAGCTTATGTCTTACGAGCTGCAAATCAACTCAAGAAAAGCTGAAGAAGAGATAAGCAGGTCTACATCCAAGGAGAAGTCTGTCGCTCTAAAGGCAGATAGCTCAAGGAAGACAAAGGCTAGCTCTCCTGACCCAGTTCCTGAAGCTGATGAAGAAGAATCATCTGAGCCAAGCTCATCTGGCTCAGAACTATCTGAAGGAGAGTTCTCATTGCTCTCCCGGCAATTCAAGAAATTCTTAAATAAGAAGAAGCAATGGAGAGGCAAAGATGCCTCATTCAGAAGATCACGACGTGACGGTGATCAGCGAAAGAAAGGCTCAAGTAGCCATGATAGGTATAACTCTAAACAGAACAAACAGATTTCAACTGACATCATTTATTATTATTGTAATAAGCCAGGTCACGTCATCGCGGACTGCCCTCACAAGAAGAAAGAGGGCGGTAGAAGAGAGGAAAAGAAATCCTCATACCACAAGAAGAAGACAGAGAAGAGTCTAGTAGCCAAGAAGAGCAAAACTCTCAGCGACTCTGACTCATCTGAGTCGAGTGAAGAAGAGGAAGCTTACTTTGGGATCATGGCTCACTCAGATGATGAACAAGTCCCCCAGTTTACCGGGGAGGTAAAATCTCACACTCCTCTCTCTGATTCTGATGATGATAATGAGCAAGAGGGCTATTCCTCTGAAGATGAATCTGAACTCATGGGTCAGTATAAGGAGTTACTCACAGCTTACGAAAAATGTCGTAGAGTAGTGAAAACTCAAGCCAAAGAGATAAAATCTCTACAGGCTAGTGAGAGCAGCTTGAGAGAAGAAGTCACCAAGACTAACTCTCTTCAAGAGAACTTCAATAGTGCTATGGAGGAATACAATCAAGCTCTCAAGCACCTCGATCTTAAAGAGGATATCATCAAAGAATTGGAACAACAACTTGAGGCTGAGAAGAAACTTGTTGAGAGTTTCTCAAAGCCTAAGATAGTTCTTCCACTCGTTGCTGAATTCTCAGCTAAGGCCAAGGGTGCTGGTTTAGGCCACATTGGTTCTTCTAGTAAATCCTCTAGGAGAAACAAGGCCAAGAGAAAGAATAAGGCTGCCCAGAAGGCTCTAGCTGAAGAAAAAGGGAAAGCTCCCTTGGAACCTGTTTTGTTCAAGAAAGTTATCTTTCCTACGAACGAACTCGACTATGAGTCTACCTATGGACACTTTTCTAGGCCGATCCCTGAGAAGCCTAAGTCAAGATACCATGGTTGGACTCGTCCTGGTAACTTTGGCGAGAGTGTCTTCAAAGCACCTTATGAAGAGATTCAACTTCAAAGCTATGGACCTTATGCTCATGGTCATAACATCAAGAAGACACCAAAGGTAAAACCTATTGTGGAAAAGCCTATGAAGGAGAAGACTTCATGTAGCTGTCTTCATCATGAAGCCTCCTCCTCCAAGAATAAGGTTCCTGCTAGACCATCACTTCAGAAAATCAAGCAGGAATACACTAGGCAAAGATACAACAGGTTCGATTGTTGGTGTTGTGGCAGAATTGATCATTTTGCCATCGATTGTTGGTTCAATCCTAGTAATGCTACAACCCCTCAAGTTAGCAACGTGAGAATGACCACTCATGAGGCTAATACTCGTAGGGGGAGTTTTCTAACTCGAGACCAAGGACCCAAACGTGTTTGGGTTCCTAAGGCTAAGTGATTGTAATTGCAGGTATGTCCAAAGGCCACCAAAATGCCAATCTGGTATTTGGACAGTGGATGTTCTCGGCATATGACCGGGACAAGAAGCCTACTCCAGAATTTTACCTCAGTCTACAATGGACCAAAGGTCATCTTTGGAGGTTCAGATCGAGGGATAACTAAAGGCTATGGTATGATTTCTAACGGTAGCGTATCCTTTTCGGATGTAGCCTATGTTGAAGGATTGGAACACAATCTCATCAGCATAAGCCAACTATGCGATAAAGGATATGTAGTTGAATTTCATGCTGACAAGTGTCTGATAAAATCGGTTGACAACATGGAAACTGTTTTATCAGGCACTCGAAGCAAAAATATTTTCTGTTTAAATTTCATTTGTATAGACTCTTCGACACCAGTGTGTCTTTTAGCAAAAAGTAGTGCATCTCTTGCTGACCAATGGCACAAGAGACTAGCTCATATTAACTTCAAAACTATTAATATATTATTCTCTCAAGACCTAGTATGTGATGCCCCAAATGTCAAGTGCGTTACAGACAGTCCTTATCACTCCTGTATCAAGGGCAAGAAAACAAGGAGTTCATTTAAAAGCATCATAGGCAAGGATTCCAATAGAAGTTTACAGCTTCTCCATATGGACTTGTTTGGTCCACTGCAAGTTAGAAGTTTGGGAGGTAAGGAATATACGTTGGTTATTGTGGATGATTACTCGCGCTTTGCGCGGGTGTTCTTTCTGAAACACAAGTCAGATACCTTCAGTATTTTCACCAATTTTGTTAGGCAAATCCAGAATGAATACAACTGTTCCGTAGTCAAAATCAGAAGTGACAATGGAACGGAATTCAAGTCTGGAGCCATGACAGAATTCTGCGAAAGTCAAGGTATCTTTCATGAGTTTTCCTCTCCTCGCACTCCACATCAAAATGGAGTAGCTGAGAGAAGGAACAGAACACTCATAGAGGCTTGCCGGACCATGTTGAGTGATGCCTCACTCCCAGAATACTTCTGGGCTGAAGCCGTCAACACTGCTTGTCACGTGCAAAATCGAGCACTCATCAACAAGAACCATGATAAGACTCCTTACGAACTTCTAAAAGGCAGGAAACCAACCATTTCATATTTTAGAATCTTTGGCTGTAAGTGCTTCGTACTTAACAACGGCAAGTATCACACTACCAAGTTTAGCGAGAAAAGCTTTGAAGGTATTTTTGTTGGTTATAGTAGCCATAGTAAGGCCTATAGAGTATTCAATAGAAAAACTATGGTGGTAGAAGAGTCGATACATCTTGTATTTGATGAGACGAGTCTGCTGCGCAGCAACTCGTCTAGTGTGCCTATTGTAGATGCAGGTACAAAGTTGAAGGAACTTAGCTTGGATGAAACTACTAAAGATAAAGACGAGACGTTCATCAAGATCACCTCTACAACCCCTATTGGAGAGGTAGATGATCAAGATGAAGAACACATCTCAGCTAAAGATGCAACTCCAGTGGCTGAAGAGATCCCAGATACAAGGACTTTAGAGTTCAGACACTTGAAGGATCATCCCGTTGATCAAATCATAGGAGATCCTCGGGATGGCGTCAGAACTCATCGAGGAACAACTAACGAGAATTTACACTTAAGTTTTCTCTCACAGGTTGAACCAATGAAATTTGAGGAAGCCAACTCCGACGCATCCTGGATTCTAGCCATGGAAGAAGAGCTGAATCAGTTCAAACGATGCAAAGTTTGGACACTTGTTCCTAGACCCAAGGGTAAGAACGTCATTGGGACAAAATGGGTCTACCGGAACAAGATGGACGAAGATGGAACCATTATAAAGAATAAAACCAGACTTGTCGCTAAGGGATATCGTCAAGAAGAAGGAATTGACTTTGACCAGACTTATGCTCCAGTGGTAAGACTGGAAGCGATCAGGTTATTTCTTGCCTACGCTGCACTTAAGGGCTTTACCGTCTATCAGATGGACGTTAAGTCCGCCTTCCTAAATGGTGACATAAAGGAAGAAGTGTACGTAGAGCAACCACCAGGTTTCGTTGATTCAACTTATCCTAATTATGTTTATTTATTACAAAAAGCTTTATATGGTCTTAAACAAGCTCCTCGAGCTTGGTATGAGACGTTGTCCACCTTTCTTCTTGAGAACAAGTTCACAAGAGGAAAGATAGAGAAAACATTATTTCTTAGGGAAATAAAAGGCAAGATTTTGCTAGTGCAAATCTATGTCGATGACATTATTTTTGGCTCTACAGATAACAACCTCTACAACAAGTTTTCTAAACTTATGCAAGGGAAGTTTGAAATGAGCAGTATGGGAGAGCTGAAGTATTTCTTAGGGCTTCAGGTGAAACAATCTGAGGATGGAATTTTCATCTCACATACCAAGTTCACCAAAGAGCTACTCAAGAAATTCGGAATGGAGAATGCAACCTCTATGAGGATTCCAATGGCCTCAGCTATGTCTCTGGACAAGGATGAGAAAGGGAAACCTTTTGATGAAACCAAGTACAGAAGCATAATTGGGTCCTTGCTCTACCTTACCGCAAGTAGACCAGACATAATGTTCTCAACATGTGTATGTGCTAGATTTCAGGTGAACTCTAAGGAATCTCATTACATTGCTGCAAAGAGAATCTTGAGATACCTCAAAGGTACACCAAATCTTGGCTTATGGTACCCAAGAAGTAATGATAGTGAACTAATTGGATTTTCAGATGCAGATTTTGCAGGAAGCAAAGACGACAGGAAAAGTACTTCCGGGACTTGCCAATTCCTCGGAAGGAGACTTATTTCCTAGAGCAGTAAGAAGCAGAACTGTGTTGCCATCTCAATGGCTGAATCAGAGTACATCTCTGCAGGCAGCTGTTGTGCACAGCTTCTCTGGATCAAAAATCAGTTTGAAGACTACAACATGAAGTTCCAGAACATTCCTTTGTTTTGCGACTCATCCAGCGCTATAGCATTCGCCAACAACCCAGTATCCCACAGACGGACCAAGCACATAGAGCTTCGTTATCATTTCATCCGGGAGCATGTGGAAAATGGAGACATAGATCTATAATATGTCTCCACAGACAGGCAAGTTGCAGATATATTCACCAAGCTGCTGGACGAGTCCAAGTTCTCGTTCTTCAAAACGGAACTAGGGCTGCTCAACAAAGAAGACTAGTGATGGACTCACAAATCAAGAAGATATCAGTGGTGTTGGCTGCTCAGTGTTAAAGATTTCAGTGGCAATATACATCTCCCAAGGAAAATTGTCTTTCAAGTAATATATACTCGAGTATATCCAGACAGATACTCGAGTAAACGGGAATTACTCAAGTAAAAGGATTTACATACTCGAGTACTTGACAACATACTCGAGTACTTGACAACATACTCGTGTACAAACTTGCCCTACTCGAGTATGCTCTATCTAATACTCGTGTATGATGTTACCTACTCGAGTATACAGCATTCATATTTTGGATTTCTAATTTTTCTATTCGCACCGAGCTATTTGCCGCTTCATTCAGGTATGAATTTATTTTTTTTTTAAAAACCTAATTAGGATTATATGTATAGAAAAATCGGGAAACCCCTTTCCACTTCTCATTCTCTTGAGTAGCCGCCGACTCTTCATCTTCCGGAAAACCGCAGAGCATCGTCGTCTTCGCCTCTCTCGTCCTCCAGAATCGCAGATGTCCCCCTCTTCTAAAATCGGCATTGGCTCAGAACTCGCCCCCGCGGGTATAACCGACCTTTCAGATGATTTCCGAAATCTTCTGATTTTGTTCGAGACCGCCGGACTGTCGTTCGTTCTCCAGACGCCGTGCCGAATTATTTTCCCAGCTGTTGAAGAGTTTTATCAGAATCTGAAGGTAAAACGAAATGGCAAGCTCCTGAAATCCAAGGTCAGAGGGATAAAAATCCGACTGGACAAAGGCTCCTTAGCTGCCCTGTTAAAACTTCCAGTAGTAGATGACGATGCTGAAATGACTGCTGAAGATTCAGTAAGAACTAGTTTATTCTGTGGAGCTAACCCTCAAGTTCATTCCTTTAGTAGAGGTGATTTCAACTCAGAAGGAAAGTTCGTAGTGGATGTAATTGCAAAGGTACTGTTATGCAAGACTTACTCCATTCGAGACATTTCTATGGAAATGTTTGACATAATGCAAGCCATTATCTGCCGCAAACAATTCCAGTTTGGACTGTTGATTCTTGATAAACTCAGAGAAAGCATTAAGCATCCAAGTTTTGCCAGGATTATTTCCCTCCTTCTTCATGACATCAACCCGTCATTCTTTGACTTATCCAAAGGGACTCCCCTCCATCACATGAAAAAGGCTTCTATATCCTCCATCCAGCGATATGAAATTAAAATTCTGAACACTGCCCAAGCATCCAAAGCTGCTGTCCCTTCAGTAGATTCCCAAAAAACCAGTGTACCTGATGACAGGATTCCATCTCCTCCTCCACATCAAACTGCTGTTACCTCGGGTGCAATAGTTGAGGGGGAGCCTGCCTCATCTCATCCTCAGTACAAACCAAATCTCTCTTAGGAGCACCCTGAATCGCATGATCATGCATGCTCCTACTTCTGAGCCCTTATTCTCTTGAAACATTTCTCGAACGGGTGGCCTAGTCGGCCACAGAAACTGCAAACTTCTTTGCTTCTCTTCCTCATTGCAGAACTAGATTCCTTAGAACTCTTACCTCCTTCGGACTTCCTCTTGTCCTTCCTCAATATCATTCCACGATCCTTAGCGTATCCAATAGTCCCAACTTTTAGAGCAACTTCTACTGTCCTCGCATTAGTCTCGTACTGGTAAGTATTGGCAAACTGTTGAATGTCATTTTGGAAGCCACCCAAGAAACCTTTGACTCTGCACTCCTCAGCAGCTATCAACTCCGAAGCAACCCTATTCAATTTGTTGATCTCGCTCTCATACTTAACCACTGCGGAGGTTTGCTCACCAGGCTGTTGTCCTAAGGTGGCAACCAACAATGCTTGCAATTGTGCTTGTATTACCACGATCTGACCTGCCATGGTATCCATGCACTTGTGTAGTTCTACAATCATCGCCTCACCCTGCTTACCTTACGACTCACCCTCAAACTAGGAATTTGACCTTGTCGCATCTCGCTCAGGCGACATTCTAAAAGAACATTCAAACAACTAGTCATAACCTAGCCCAGACGCTAGAACCAAACAACCTAGTCCAGATAAAACATGCTTAAGTACTTGATAAAGCTGTTAACTTGCTCTGGGATTTTCAATAATGATGTCATGCTTAACTTCGGATGATATACTGTCATCTCATAGACTCATGTGCTTAAACAATGAATGCATGAATTTTCATTCCTTTTATTTTAAAATCATGTGTGTACATATATCATCATGTAAACCTTTAGTTTGGCACGTGTGCTAATGCTATCTTATGATATGCATGTTGTGATATGCATTCTATAAAAGGCCTTAATGCATGTTATGAGCGATGTATACATGAAATATTTTGCATCCCATACTATATAATATCGCATGTAACGAAAAGGTAAAACGTGCTAATGGGTATTCATGTGATGATGGTTATGCATCTCATACTACATAACTGTCACATGTTGCCGCCTATGGTGGATCCATATACAAACACATATTATGTCTCTCATACTACATAATATGCCTCATATACTTCTTATCATGTTTATGAGTGTAGTGTTCATGCTTCTTCAAAGACGTACTGATGACACATCGGTGCGTGTATGAAATGACATTAAACAACTAACCCTAAACAAGAGAAGGTTGCCCGACAAAATTTCAAGCAACTCATCTATTGGAACACCCTATTACAAATTTGGGTAAGGATCACTATGTGCTTAGGAATTTGTTTTGACATTGCTGTATTGTCTGATAGGTCAATTAGAATGAGTCTTAGGGTTAGTACTTAGGTTTGAAAGCTGCCCTCAAGACCTTCTAAAGATCAGGATTCAGTGCTGAAGACCAAGACAATTTTCGTCGAGCTCAGGTCGACGAATCGTCAAACTCCATTCGACGATCTCTGAGCTCAGTTCAATGATTCGTCGAACTCTGTTCGACAATCTTCGAGCTCAGATTGACATTCTGTCCCTAGCTGTTTTCCAAGTCTCTGAGCTCAGTTCGACGATCGTAGAGCTCAGTTCGAAAATTTTTGTTTCCAGTTTAAATCCAATCGCTGAGCTCAGTTCGATGATGGTTGAGCTCAGATCGACGATTTTTTTCTGAAGATCGTTGATTTCAGGATTCAAATTCAGGACAGTTATGGAATTCATTTAGACTTATTTTCAGCATTTATGGCAAAGGATTTTGTAGCCGTTTCAATTAATTTGGAGCAAGTTTAAAGGAAGAATAATTGGAATGTTTCTTAAGGACTTTCCTCTAGAGGCAGATATCAGTTAAGGTAGTCATTTATGACAGATTAACGGCTATCAAGAAGTCAGAATCAGATATACTCCCTAGAGAGTCATTTTGAAAAAGATATAGAGAACTGATAAGATTTAAAAAGAATACAGAAGAGAGAACAAGAAAATTTTTCATCAAGAATTCATCTTCTGGAATAGACTCAGTAGACAAAAGTTTACAGAATTACTGAGTCAGAATTCTTCAAGAACACAAGGAACATTACTGTGAAGGAGATCATCTGCTATTCTACTCCTTCAACCATCAAGTGTTCAAAAGCTTCATCAACAAGGACTCCAGACATCACACATTTCAGCATCTGCTGAAATCATCTATTGCTGGAGATCTGAAGCAACTGAAGGCCTATCACCCTAAGCAAAGCTCATCTTCCTGAACCCTTACAGATCTCAGGGAGAGCTTTAACAACATCTTCCACTTGTCTTCTCTAAGATTGTTGACAGAGAAGAACAACTCAACTCATTTTCTTTTTCCTTTCTCTCCTGTAAAAGGGTTTCTCAAAACTCCCTTCAAAAGTTTTGTGGCTGGTGTTGGAACACCCTATTACTAATTTGGTCAAGGATCACTATGTTTTTAGGAATAAGGTTTGACCTAGTTGTATAGTTGAAAAGGTCAAATTAGAATGATTCTAAGGGTTAGAACTTAGGTTTGAAGCTGCCCCCAAGACCATTCAAAGATCAGGATTCATTGCTGAGACAAAGACAATTCTCATCGAGCTCAGGTCGAAGAAATGTCGAACAGTTCGACGTTCTCTGATCTCAATTTTGTAAGGCGTCAAACTCAGGTCGACGACCTTTGAGCTCAGATCGACGCTTTGTCTCTAGTTGTTTTTTAGTCGTTGAGCTCAGGTCGACGATCGTAGAGCTCAGGTCAAGGTTTTCTGTCTCTAGTATAAATCAAATCTCTGAGCTCAGGTCGATGATAGCTGAGCTTAGGTCGACGAATTTTCTGAGAGGTCGACGTTTTCAGAATTCAAATTCAAGAACAGTTATGGAATTCATTCAGATTTATTTCCTGCATTTATTGCAAGGGATTATGTAGCCGTTTCAAGCAATCTGGAGCAAGTTTCAAGGAAGGCTAAAAGGAATGTTACTTAGGACTTTCCCCAGAGACAGTTGTCAATTATGGAAGTCATTTATGACTGAGTAACGGCCATCTAAGTCAGAATCTGATATACTCCTACATTACATATTTTTGAAAAAGACATAACAGATTAATAAGATAGACAAGAGACATACAGGATTATTAGATTGAGAAAAAGAGTTACAGAAGAGAGATAAAAACAAACTCTGATCAAGAACTCATCTTCTGGAATATACAGATTCACTGAGTCAAAATCTTCAAGAACACAAGGAAATTTTCTTGTAGAAGAGATCATCTGCTATTCTACTCCTCCAAATCCTCAAGTGTTCAAAAGCTTCAACATCAAGGACTCCAGACATCTCACATTTCAGCATCTGCTGAAATCATCTTATGCTGGAGATCTGAAGCAACTGAAGACTTATCACCCTAGCAAAGCTCACCTTCCTGAACCCTTACAGATCTCAGGGGGAGCTTTAGCAAACATCTTCCACTTGTCTTCTCTCAGATTGTTAACAGAGAAGAACATCTTCAAACTACTTTCTTTTTCCTTTCCCTCCTGTAAAAGGGTGTTGGGATTTGTCTCAACAATACCTCAGATTTGTAGGAGGTCAGACCTTGAACTAAGATGAATTAAGGTGTATTTGATATTGTGTTTAAGTTGTTTGTGTGCAGGCTCTTATTGCCAAGTGTAGACCAATGTCAGTCTATAATGGGTCACCAAACACAGGACCATACAATGTAATCCGTCATTGTGTGATCCAAAGTGTTGGCCCATGTATAGCCTCTCTATTGGGATACACTTCCTATACATGCACTTGGATTGGTGGACTGAAGTTTTGAAGTTTATTCTTTTCAGAAGAATTTTTCTGAGTCCACATACTCGAGTAGCTTCCTTCATCTACTCGAGTAAGTGACCTAGTACTCGAGTAGATCCTTAGACATACTCGAGAATACTCTGTATACTCGTGTAGATAAGCTTATACTTGAGTAGATAGTTAGTCACTCGAGTAGGTCATATTTTATACTCGAGTAGATCCTTCTGTTCTTAGATCCGAAATTTTCTCTAAGTCCACATACTCGAGTACCTCTTTTGTACACTCGAGTAAGTGAGTCTGTACTCGAGTAAGTTGGATTACATACTCGAGTAGACTGTATTGTACTCGAGTAGGTGATAACTTGTACTCGAGTAGTTGGTTAGTTACTCGAGTAAGTGTTCTGTTCATACTCGAGTAGATCTGCACTTCTCATCTCAGAAAGTTTCTAAGTCTACCTACTCGAGTAGTTCCCTATATACTCGAGTAAGTGACTCTGTACTCGAGTAGTTGTTTTTTTCATACTCGAGTAGTTTAGTGATTACCCGAGTAGTCTTCCCAAGATACTCGAGTAGTTCATTTTCCCCTCACTCGAGTATCTCCAACTCTTCTACTCGAGTAGTTCTTTCTATTTTATTTGAGAAATTTTCTCTAAGTGTTTTTACTCGAGTATATACTCTCATACTCGAGTAGTTCTAAAATCACTCGAGTGTTGATCTCTGAATCACTCGAGTAGCTTCTCTTCTTATACTCGAGTATGCTCCTCCTATCCACTCGAGTATATAACATCTTATACTCGAGTATGTCTCTTCTCTGTCTCGAGTATATCTGTTCAAACATTCCCGAAATTCTCCAAGTACAATTTCGCTGTGTATTTCGAATTAATCATTTCTGATTGGTCCACGTGTCATCCCTAATTAAATTTCTGACAGTTGGAGTCCACCTATAAATAGGTCCTTTCAGATTTGACATAACAAGCTTTACAGAGATTATTATTTTAAGAAAGAAAGAAGTTCCCGTGAACCCTAATTTCTCACGCCGCTGTCATTGCCGTTCACGGAAGAAGGTCTGGATCGACAATCTCTGATCACTGCTTTCAACTCTGTTTCTCCAGAGATCCAAACGAAAGATAATCACTCGATCTCGCCGAGCCTCAAAGATTTCTGATCTATTTTCTCGATCGAGGTGATTCCGTTTTTCAGATCTGTGGATCTCTCTCAAGTCGTCTTCAACATATTCTGATCAAGCCAAAGTTCTCAAGGAAGAAGACTATCAAAGATCCAGATCTGTGCAATATATTGTTTGTATTTTCTTTTCAAACAAATTTCATTGTAGGAGTTTTTCTCCGAGATTTGTAGAAAGGCTTTATCTTCCGAGTGTAGATCCAGTTTGGATCGAGTTTTGTAGGAACGTGGTTCCGAGGTGTAGGATTGTTTTCAATCCGAGATAGTGGAATAGCCAAGTCTAGTGGTTTGCTAGATCGGTGAGGAAAGTGGACGTACCCAAGATTGGGGAACCACTATAAATCTCTTGTCGTCTGTGTGATTGCTTGATCTGTGCTGTGTTAATTTTTTATTCCGCTTTTGACACACATTTCACCTATTCACCCCCCTCTAGGTGATTTAGGTAGACAACTTAGTTCTCTCAAAGGGTTTATCAAAACTCCCTTGAAAAGTTCTGAAACTGGTTTCTGAGACCTTGTTAAAACTCAGTGGTTGCAAGACACCTTATCAAAAAATCTAGATCTGGTTTTTGAGAACCTTATCAAAAGCTCATTGGTGCCCAGGAAACCTGATCAACTATTCCTGCAATGGATTCCTACCTAGGGTGGTAGAAGAGTGGATGTACCCAGGTTATAAGGGAACCACTATAGCTCCTTATGTCATCCGGCTGCTGTGTGTTTGACTTTTCTGTTTCTGTGTGATTTCTTATTTCTTGCTTTAGTTTTTATTTCACTACAAGCACCTTACACATATACATAAATTAAGTCTTCTACTTCTTTACAGTTTTTTATTGTAAATTATTTTAAAATACTCTATTCACCCCCCCCCCTCTAGAGTGAAGATAGATCTTACCCTCACTTTCAGCTGGTTTCTGATACCTTGTCAAAACTCAGTGGTGGCAAGACACCTTATCAAAAAATCTAGGTTTGGTTTTTGAGCACCTTATCAAAAGCTCATTGGTGCCCAGGACACCAGATCAACTATTCCTGCAGTGGATTCCTACCTCGGGTGGTAGAAGAGTGGATGAACCCAGGTTATTGGGGAACCACTATAGCTTCTTGTGTCATCTGGTTTGCTGTGCTTTTTGCTTTGCTGTATGCTGTGTGTTTCTGTTTTTTTACTGCTTTAGTGTTTACTTTTTTGCTAGCACATTACACATATAAGTAAATCAAGTCTTCTACTGCTTTACAGTTTTAAATTATAAATTATTTTAATATACTCTATTCACCCCCCTCTAGAGTAAGCTAGATCTTATCCTCGCTTTCATCATCCCTCTGATACCAACTGTCACAACCCGCATTTTCTCAACAAATAAGTTATATCAGAGTAAGAGAAAATACGCATTGTGTAACACCCCTATCCGTCAAATAGCATATAACAGTAGGTCCGACCGGGGCCCGATGTCATATACCACGGACAGACTGGTGGGTTACTAGATAAAACCATTCAACCAATACACACATCCTACACAAAGCATCTAGCGCAAGCAATTTATAAAGTTGCTTAAGTAAGAACCCTGCCATAGGCACGAATGTCCACTAACAAAACCCAGTAGGAATGAAGTACAAAATACACAAAATGAACTGGCATTATGGCCTTACAACAGTTCACTTAAATAAATAGTGTTTTACAAACTTCGGCTCGCAGGTCGGCCACACATGATTTAAATAAGTAAACAAACGAGGCATTCGAGGGCCAGCTCAGCAACTTGGGCATTTGCCCGCTATTTGCCGCTCGGCTCCGCAGCACCTGCAAGCACAAATCACCGCAACGATGGCAAACAAGAATAACGGTCAGCTAAAGCTGACCAAATTATAACGATTCCGCCCCCAAACTCAGGGCGGCAAAGCTTCTTCCCTGCACATGTATTAGTATAAACAAACAGGATTGTGAAAGTGCAATTTAAGCACACTTCATCACAGGTGTAAGCACACACGGCTGCACACCCTGTGCTCTCAGGTCACTTATACGGTGGACTCGATCCTCCACCATCCCCGGGACGGTAATCTCATGAGCAATTAAATCTTCATGGCTTAAGCCAAAGACCCTCCCTCAATGCCATCGGCAGGCCACTAAACCGAACCACATTGAGCATGTACAGTTTCACTCAACTCGCTGCTCACACGGCCATGACACTAAAAATCATCGACGCGAGCTAAGTTTCCCCATAACCCGTAAATCGATCAAACAACGTACATAACCCGGTTATGTACGATGATGGCTCTTGGGCCACCAACAATGGCAGAATCACGCTTCTGCCCAGATTTTTGGGTGCGCCTTGGGGTTAATCCCCAAGGATCCCTGCTGCAATCTACCACGTAGAAACCCAAAAACAACCAAAAGCACGGAGTCTTCTCCGGCTAATCATGCATAGCAAATCATCATCGATCCAGACCAAAATGTCCGGGTAGGATTCACACGCCATGCCTATGTCTGTTTCGATTTCGGACTCTATATGCAAACAAGGGGGACTTTACATACCAACCCCAAGGAACACCGCAACTCACCGCACACTCGCGGGAGAGGGTTTTCCCTATGCAAAAGAAGAAGAGCTTCACATGCTCAAGATGAGAATCATTACTCTAGCATTTCTCCTCGGTGCCATGACGATCCAATCAGATGGAAAGCACCATATCGGCCTCGCCTTCGCGGATCTAGACTCGGATCGAGAATCGGAGCTCCGAGGCTCCACCGGCGGTCGGATCTCCCTCTTCCTTCTTCCTCCTTGCTCTCCCTTCTCTCTAGGACTTAGAAAGAGAATGGCCCCAAAAGAAATGAGGGTTTGAACCCTATTCCCGGCTTAAAACCCAACCAGGACAGCCCTTAATTATTAGATCCCAAAGTAAGGAAGCGGACGGCCACGATTCGCACTTAAAATGAACTTCCTGGGCCGAACACGGCTTACGACATACCCATGTCCAAGGCCGTATGCCTCAATCGACACCAAAACCGTCGCGTCCCGAAAAGAACATGGGCACTCGACACGTCTGTGTCAGGCTTGACACGCCCGTGTCATCTAGTACACGCTCGTGTAGCTGGGCGTGTTGCTCCATCGACACAGGTCCAAAACGTCCAGAGCACGACATAGCCATGTGACATGACCGTGTCACATGTCATGTAATAGACATGCAATGGGAAACGCATGTGTCCCAGGCTGTGTAGCTCCCTCAGACCCAAACCCACAAACTTCCCGAGCAGCACACGACCACTAACATGCCCGTATGTCAGGCTGTGTGCCCTCACTAACCAATCATTGAGTGGAAAGCTTTGAGTGGCCGACATGCCTTGGGACACGCCCATGTCCCAGGCCGTGTTCATTTCCCCGACGAGCGCTGATAGGAATTTCGTCGACCACATGACCATCATCTAACCCAAGCACGACATGCCCTGGGACACGCCCGTGTCCCAGGCCGTGTCACCTCTACCAAATCCCAGATTTGGTTCAAAACACCACCCGTCACTCTTTTGAGTTTCGGGGTATTACACGCCGTGATGCCACGTCGTGTAGGGGATAACTATAGGTGCCCAGGCAAGACTCCAAACTATATAGTTTAAATTAAATCCATAAGTTATTAAGTAAAAACCAGTTTAAGTTTAGATGGTCGTATCCCTCGGCACAGTGGATCAGCTATTCCATGAGTAAAAGTATAGTTATACGCTACGAAAATACTTTGATTATGTTGGATTAACATCCTATACGAGCATAAACATCCCTGAAGGACAACTCGTCGTATGCAAGACTCTATATTTATTATAAGTATAGAAATAGTCTTTACATTAGTTAGAAAATAACATTTTAGTTTTAGAAAGATGGCATGCATGAAATACTAGTAGTAATATTTTTATAAGTTAAAATACCTAACATGCATCCTAGCATAAACATTCCCAGAGAACAAGTAAAACAACCACAAAATAGGCAAACTAGCAGCTTAGCCAAGTAATTAGCATTCCAAAAGAAAACCATCAGTGGGCGTCAACAACCTGACACAAACCAACTGAAGAGCATGTATGTCTGTACTAATAAGAAAATAACAAACTACCTCACAACGGTGAGGAAAACCTCTGCAACATAGCAGCCCACTAGCAACACCAACCTAGACGCTCAACCGGCTACTGTCCTGAACCTGAGGCATTCAAAGAAAGAACACCTCAGCAAGAAAATACAAGTGACAAAAGGAGAGATTAGACAATAATCAAGTAATAGTATAAGGGGTTACCAAACCCAATTATATGGAAAACGACAACCTCAGCTAAATAAGAAGTAAAAGAATAGCGGTAAAAGCTAACTTACCAATTCCAAGAGTAGCAAAAATTGCACCAAGTGCGATAAAAATCTATGCTTTAAGAAACATGAATATAAGTAAGTCCAAATGTCAGGAAATAGTCTACCCATGACTTTGTAAGCAAATACATCGGGGAAAAACCGGCACCTATAGTGGTGGGAACCCTCCCAACACAGCTGCAATCACAACCCTTTAAACAAAACCACTGGGGAAAAACCGGCACCTGCAGTGGTGGGAACCTGCCCAACACACCTGCAGTCACACCCCTTTAAACAAAACCACTGGGGAAAAACTAGCACTTGCAGTGGTGGGAACCTGCCCAACACACCTGCAGTCACATCTCTTTAAACAAAAAACACCGGGGAAAACCAGTACCTGTAGTGGTGGGAACCTGCCCAACACACATGCAGTCACAACCCTTTAAACAAAACCACCGGGGAAAAACTGGCACCTACAGTGATGGGAACCCTCCCAATACACCTACAGTCACAAACCTCGAGAAAAATTACCGAGGTCAAAATTCATAACCAACCATGGCCACACAAAAACCACCTGAAAACTGTTAAAAACCCATAACCCAAAACATGGGTTTATTCCAAAGGAAAGGAAGAAGAAAGCCCAAAGAACCTCCCTAAGGCCCATACTAAATGAATCGGACCAGACTCGGCGAGATAAATCAAGCCTAATGGAAAAGCGTAGAGTACACTCGATGCCGTGTTGAGTGTAGTCAACGCACTCGACGCCGTGTCGAGTGCAGTCAATGCACTCGATGCCATCCAGCTATACTCAGCGAAAACACCACTCCACTCAATGCCGTCAATGTTCTTTTTGACATAGCTTCAAGATTACTTAATGACGATGCTTAACTCAACTCCGCGTTGAGTGTATAACACTCACTCAACGCTTTCTAACTTAGCTTCTCAGACCATACAGTAAGGCGTTGAGTGCATTCAACACACTCAATGCTTTAGGGTTTAGGGTAAAAACTGGATTTCAGGACAGGATCACACTCAATGCCTAAACTTGCTCACGAAAAATAGCTTAAGTCTAAGGCTCAGTTCGATGAATACTGGCTCAGCTCGATGAATTACCCTGCCCGACAAATTAACAGTTCGACGAATTACCCTGCACAATGAATTAACAGTTATCCGAATAACTGGCTCCGTTCGACGAATACCCTTCCTGATGAATTAACAGTTCGATGAATTACCCTGCGTGACGAAATTACAGTTAGACGAATTACTGGCTCCGTTCGACGAATTACCCTGCCCGACGAATTAACTGTTCGACTAATTACTGGCTTCGTTCAACGAATTACCCTGCCCGGCGAATTAACCTACTACCTTAATCCTAATTTATGTACAGGAAAGGATCCAACAAGAGGAAAAACATAAAGAGAAAGCAAGGGGGAAGGCCACCACTTGCACCAAAAATCTATAGAAAGAAAATTTGACCATGAGGAAATCCCTACTCTTATTCCAATTTCTGTATAGGAAGGAAAATCAAGATAATAAGAAAAAAAGAACAAGCAAGGGGAAAGCACCACTTGCCTCAAACCTTGCCGACGTTGGCAACACCATCACTCTTTTTTTACAGTTCTGGCCGCAAAAACTCCTAAGCAAAAAAACCTGAAACTTTTCAGGACGAAAGAGGGTCAAAATCGCAACCTAAACCTCTAAAAATCCACGAAACGGGAAAAACTTACGGTTGAAATGTAGATCTAGGTGAGAGTTATCCGGATCTACTCTCCGATGACAAATTCGTGCACTAGAGCTCCTCCAATCAACGGTCAAAGGCACTACAAGGGCGCCTCTTTCTTTCTTACACAAACAGGCCGACGATTTTCAAGAAGAAGACGATGAATAGGGTTTTCGTCTTATCGCAAGGCTATTTATACCCATAAATATAAGTATTAAAATAATAGTTTATTATTAAATAATCGTCCAAACGACTCAAAATTTGCACGAATGCGGATTTCAACGAAAATCACACCATAGCTAAATGTCGACTTTTGTTATCTGGTGTTGAGTGAGTGAGCTACACTCAACGTATTTGGACTTAGTAAAATTTTTGTGTCTTAAAACACTGCCTTTGGGAATTAGTCAACGTATTATTACATGGCATTGAGTGATCTTGCCTCACTCAACGCTTGTGGACTTGGTAAATATTCATCGTTTTCCTGTGGCGTTGACTGACTGAGCTATACTCAATGATTACGAAGCTATGGCGTTGAGCGAATGATCTTCACTCAATCCCTGTGGACTTAGCCACATTTCTTAGCTTGCCACTCCTTTGGCTTTGACTGTATAGGCTCCACTCAGCACTATAAGTCATCTAGCGTTGAGTGAGTAACCTTCACTCAATGCCTGTGGACTTAGACAGATTTCTATCTATCCACATCTTAGGTAAGTGTTTACCTGACTTAGCCACTTAGGCTACCTGTCCCATCATTGTTGCTAGGACATCCAACAATCACTAAACTTGAGCACAAGTTTGATCACCAGATGTGTATACATTGTTTGCTAGGCCTTCTTCAAATCCAGGACATTATAATCAATGGACCCAACATTAACACTCCCCTCAACTTGGAGCATATATGTCAACCATTCCCAGCTTGCTACAAACATCAAGAGCTGAAACTGGTTTTTTGAAGAAGTCTGTCAGTTCTTTATCATAAGTGACAAAAGGAGTACAAATTTGATTCTTCAACACATCTTCCCTAATGAAATGACAATCAACCTCAATGTTCTTTGTCCTCTCATGAAATACAAGATTCTTTGATATATAAATAGCGGCTTTGTTATCACAGAACATATGAATAGGATGATCATAGACTTCTCCCAAGTCAAGCATAAGCGCTCGTAACCATTTCAACTCATATGTAGTTGAAGTCATACTCATATATTCTGCTTCAGCACTTGACCTTGATACCACTACCTGCTTCTTACTTTTCCAGCTAACAAGGTTCCTCCTACAACGGTGCAAAAACCTATTGTAGACTTTCTATCTTCTTTGTTATTAGCATATCTGGCATCAGAATATGCTACAATCTTAAGATAATTATTCTTCTGAAACAACATGCCTTTTCCTGGAGACCCTTTCATATACTCCAGAATTTTCATGGCAGGCCGACGATGACACTATCTAGGACTTTACATAAACTGGCTGACCTTTCCAACCACATAACAGATATCTAGTCTAGTAACAGTCAGATATATGAGTTTGCCTACAAGTCATCTATACACAGTGAAATCTAGAAGAAGAGGAGAATCTTCAGTCCACCCCTTATCATCTCCAACCGCCATTGGGCAAAGAGCAGGTTTCATGCCAAGAAGAACTGTCTCCTTTAAGAGATCTAGCGCATAATTTCGCTGTGAAAGAACCGTCGAGTTCCTCTTTCGTGAAATCTCAATGCCTAGAAAGTACTTCGGAGGTTTCATATCCTTAGTAACAAAATGTTGTCGAAGATATCGTTTGGCTAGATCAATGCCTTTTTTATCATCACCAGTCAGAAGAATATCATCAACATAGATAGCAAGAACCACAAGGCATTTATTAGTCTTGCGTATAAACAAGGAATGATCAGCAGAGGTTCGACTGAACCCAATAAGAGAAACAACTCCACTAAACTTTTCAAACCAAGCTCGTAGACTCTGCTTTAAACCATAAATCGCCTTCCGAAGCTTGCATACTTGAGACTCCCCTGAGCAACATACCCAGGAGGTTGCTCCATGTAAACCACTTCTTGCGAATCACCATAAAGGAAGGCATTGTTCACATCTAATTGAGACATCTCTCAGTCTCGATTAATAGTCAAAAAGAATAGAACATTTATAGTGTTGATGCAAGCAATAGGAGAAAACGTTTCAAAGAAATCTACCCCATACATCTGAGTAAAACCTTTGCCACAAGCTTCGCCTTATAGCGATCAACTGAAGCATATGGAAGATACTTAACAACAAAGACCCATCAACAGCCAACCACGTCAATGACCAGAGGTGGGAGAACAAGAGTCCAAGTACCTCTATCTATTAATGTGTTCATTTCTTCATCCATAGCGGCTTTTCACTGAGAAATGGCAAGAGCTTCTTGATACGTAGCTAGTATAATAATAGAAGAGATAGCAAGAGCAAAACGCTTGCCATCCGGTAAAAGATGAGTATAGGAGACAACTGCATCAATAGGATGCTTAGTGCATTATTGAACGCCCTTCCGCAGGGCAATGGGAAGATCAAGATCACTCTTGTCTGATGGAGGCAATTCACTGCCAGAAGAAATAAGAGGCCCGACAACAGGTATAGAAGGCTCCAAGGGAAAAGAATCTGTCTCGAGAGAAAGAGATGGCACAACAGGAACAGTTATGGAAAGAGCTAGTTCCGATAGAGGTGCTGAGATAATAGGCATTGAAGAAGAAATATCAGAAGGCAGGAGAGAAGAAGCAGGAGAAAAATACGGTGTATCTTCAAAGAAGGTAACATCCTCAGACATATACTGTTTGCGCATAATATGATCAAAACAGCGATATCCCTTCTGAGTCAGACAATAACCAAGGAATATACCTTTAACAGAATGGGGAGAAAGTTTGTTACGAACCAGGAGAAGGTATGTGAACAAACGTCATGCATCCAAAAATTTTAAGAGGAAAAGGAAATGGCTCGGCCCCGGGATACAAAATAGAAAATGGAGTCTTGCCCTAAAAAACAGATGAGAATATCCGATTAATAAGATGGCAGGAGAGAAGAATAGCATGACCTCAATAGGACTGAGAAATATTCATTTGTAATAGAAGACTTTGAGCAACATCCAAGAGATGATGATTCTTGCGTTCATCAATGTCATTCTGTTGAGAGGTGTAGGGGCAAGAAGTTTGATGAAGCAAACCCTTGTTCACACAAAAATCAGAAAATTGTCAGCTGATATATTCCTTGTCATAATCAGTATGAAGAACTTGAATAGGCATCTTAAACTATGTTAAGATCTCATTATAAAAGACGGTAAACATAGTATAAAGTTCATAACGATCTTTCAGGAGATATAGTCAAGTACACCGTGAGAAATGATCAATGAAAATTACAAAGTATAAGCTACCTCAACCAATAGTAGCAGTAGGAGCAGGATCCCAGATGTCAGAGTGAACTAGTTCAAAATAACGCGAAGAACTACGTCCTGTTCGTGCTGGGAAAGCAGAGCAATGATGTTTGCCAAGCTGACATTCTTCACAATTCAATGGAAAATCCTCTGAAGAAAGGTCTGGGAAAAGTTGATGAATGAGGCGGGAAGAAGGATGTCCAAGGCGACGATGCCATTGCTGAAGAGATGAAAGAAGAGGCCACCACTGGCAGTCCTTGTAGCAATTGTAGCTTTAGAGATAGAATCAGAGAAAGAACAAGTGGTGCTCGTAAAGGTAATGGTGAAATTTAACTGAGTGTAAAGAGCATGAACAGAGAGTAAATTGTACGGGAAAGTAGGGACATAAAGAGTGTCCTCAAGTAGCAAAGACGGAGAGAGACGCACAATCCCAACACCATGCATATGAGCAGAAGTCCCATCTGCAATAACAACAGGAGACAACCTGTTCTGTTCAAGCAAAGAGGAGAACAAACAAGAGTTGTCGGTCATGTGACAAGTCGCACAAAAGTCAATAAGCCACTTATTAGAGGAGGCTACAAGAGCATGAGCTTGAGAGGAGAGAAGAGAAACCATATCAAAGAAAATAAAAACTAGAAAGAAGAAAAACTAACCGTACAGTGAGAAATAAGCCAGCAAAAGAAGCCAAACCAAATAGGATGGCAAAAAGGTCGCAGAAAGCTAGCAACCAAAAGAAAGAGAGAGGCAAAGAATCAAACCTCACGGTTTGAAAAGAAGCTGGAGAGAACCGGACACCAAGAGGAGCAAACCAAGAAGAGACCACGGAAGAAGAGAAGTCACAGCGACCAATCAGTGAACAAACTGCACGAGAACACCACAGGGTCATGGTGACACCATACCAGCTGAAATAAAAGAGGTCGTGGCCAAGATGCGGAGCTCACAGTGGTTAGAGAAGGCACAATGAGAAGAAAAAATGAAGAGGTGAAGCGGAAGAACTAAAAATAAGTCATGCGAACAGGGAAAGAAGTCGCACGAACAGGGAAAGAAGCTGCGCGAACAAGAAAAGAAGTCGCAAAGAAGAAGAAGATAGAAAAGAAGAGAGAAGTTAAAGTCTGCACGGTCTGGGTGACAACACACCAGCGGCAAGCCACGACAAAAATACGGAACTCACAACAGAAAAGAAATCACACGAGAGCGACAAGAAAGAAAGGGAGGGAAGGGAGGGAAGTGAATAGGAACAAGCCGGCACGGGAAGCAAACAAGAAGAAGCCGGCACGGTTAGACAAACAAACCGTAATCTGATTGGAGCAAAGGATCGATTCCCTCTGATACCATATGAAAAAGTGAGAAAACGGCCAAGAGGTAAATAAATCGTAAATTTTATTACTCCAAAAAGATAATTATTACATAGGTATGCTCCCTTATTTATAGAAAACGTGGGAGATGAGAGAGAAAACAACAATCGATGTGGGACTAAAAAACAAGTCGGGCGGCTTATGCGCATGTCAAACCGCTCACTATAAAACAAATATCTGTACACCCAGAGGCAACCAAGGAAAGCCGCCACACAGCTAGGGAAGACCGCTGAAACAGGCTACCAGACCACAACTGCGGGTTGCCACTAGACCGTAGTTGCGGCTAACCATCAAACCGCAGCTGTTGTAAGACATCAAACTGCAAGTACGGGATGCCACCAGACCGCAGATGCGGTAAATCATTTGACCGCTTGCTGCGGCCTTATCCAGACCATTATAGCCAACGACCATACCGCAGTGGCTAAGCTCCATACCGCTGTAGCTAATATCCGATGCACTGTTGCGGCCTCAAACAAACCCGCTAGAGATGCTACTACATAGTCCGCTGGGCCAAACCGATACACCGCTGACTAAACAGGGCGCTGGGCCAAACCGCCAGATTGCCGACTAGATAAGCCGCTGTGACTAGTTCGGCTAAACCGCCAAACTTAACATAAGGTAAAATAAATTATGTGATGCAGGTTAGTCCAATTGCCCATACCCCTATATGGTACTTGAACAGTGGTTGTTCCAAGCACATGACTGGGATAAGGAGCAACTTAAAGGAGTACACTCCCGTGAAAGATGGACCCAAGGTTATCTTTGATGATTCAGATAAAGGAGTGATAAGAGGCTATGGTAAGATTACTAATGGCTTAGTCACCATCTCAAAGGTGTCTTATGTTGAAGGGTTGCAACATAAACTTATAAGCATGCGCCAACTCTCTGATCTTGGCTATGTCATTGTCTTCCACAAGGATGAGTGCCAGATTAAGAGGTCAAGTGACCAAGAGGTCATCTTGACAGGCACTAGGAGTGAAAATATTTATTGCTTAAATTTCCTTTGTCTAGATACAGACTCTCCTATTTGTCTAGTGGTAAATGAGAAAGTCTCATATTGTGTGTAATGGCACAAAAGACTATCTCATTTAAATTACAATACTATTGGCAATCTCTTTAGTGGAGAGCTAATTAGGAG
The DNA here is from genome assembly GCA_039513925.1 of Platanthera zijinensis. Lineage (NCBI taxonomy): Eukaryota > Viridiplantae > Streptophyta > Magnoliopsida > Asparagales > Orchidaceae > Platanthera > Platanthera zijinensis. Next base: position 39,936,928 of record CM077098.1, read on the forward strand.
TGGTCCTAAGGTAAAATGCACCAAAGAAAGCTTTTGCTCTGCATGTCAAAGGGAAAGCAGACCAAAGCCTCCTTCAAGGGCATTGGGACCAAATACTTTGTGAGGTGCTTATACCTCTTACATATGGACTTGTTTGGTCATATGCCAATTCATAGTATTAGTAGGAAAGTCTACACACGTGTGGTGGTTGATGACTATTCCAAGTTTGCTTGGGTGTTCTTTCTCAAGAAAAAGAATGAAACCCTTGATATCTTCATAAAGTTTGTCAAGCAAATTCAGAATGAGTTTGATACTACTATGGTCAAAATCAGAAGTGACCATGGGACTGAATTCCAGTCTGATAGCATGACAAAGTTCTGTGAAGAGCAGGGGCTTCATCAAGAATTTTCTTCTCCAAGAACTCCCCAGCAAAATGGGATAGTTGAGAGGAAAAATAGAGCTCTCATAGAGGCTGGAAGGACCTTGTTGAGTGACACATCCCTCACTAAATATTTCTGGGCTGAGGCAATCAATACTACATGTCATGTCCTTAACAGAGCCTCTATCACCAAGAGCCATAAGAAGACTGATGTAGGCCACGGGTTTCGACACCGTAACGGCTAAGGGGTTCACACGCTCGCTTAATTATAATTACTATTGCGCTCACACGAAGAATAAACACAGCCACTACGCAAGTTGCCACAATTAATTTAATAGAATTCGGGGGGTTCGCTAGGCCCCTTAAGATAATATCAAGGCTATAGGCCAAGATCCTCTCAAGCGAAATGAACCCACACGGTTCGGTCAAGCGTACGTTGTACCAAAAGAGACACCACCGAAAATAAGGATTCGGATAACGGGTGGTTCTCTCCCAACGAAAATAAAATGAGGGCCGCCACGCCTCACGAATTCAAAAGGGAATCAATAACAATAACAATAATTTAATAGATATTATCCACGAAAATTCTACCAATCACAAATCTCATGATATGCTAAATGCCCAAAGAAAAGATCTAAGAGAGAAACACACAAGAGTGGAGACATTCGTTACCCAACCGGAATGGATGATTCCGATTTAACTCTCTTTGGATCGCTCAGTTCCGGATCCACCGAAAGCATGCCGGTTGGAGGGAAACTCCAAGTTCTTCATTGCCTTCCGACGCCGTTGAAGTTTCACAAGATTCACCTCAAGCTTTGGCCGATTCTTCTCTTGGATTAGAAGATGGGGCTGATTTGGATCTCACCAAAGGAATCGGTTTTTGGTAAGGATAGGGTTATGGATGGTGTTGGGATGGAGGTGGTCGGCTAGGAGAATGAAAGGGTGTGTCAGTTTTGTGACGGGATGGATGTGGCCGAGATCTTGATGGCAAAGGGAGAGGGCTCGGTCAAGGATGAATTTGATGAGTGTCGGTTTTTTTGGAGGGGATGCCAAGGGTGGCCGGCAAATTTGAATGGAGGGGATGGCTTTTTCGTTTTGGGATGAGGATGGGGAGGCAGCTAGGGGTAACCCTTGAGTAGAGAAAGGTGATAGAGGGAAGGGAGGAGGAGAGGAGGTGGCCGAAGCCTTGGAAGGGGAGGATGGAGGCCGGAGGCCAAAGAGGGAAAGAGAAAGGTAGGGGCGGCCAAGAGGAAGAGGGAAGAGGAGAAGGTAATTCCAAAATCTGAAATTGGGTTTTTAATTTTTCATTCAATCTACTCAAAATCCAATACAACATAGCCTTATATAGGCTTTATAAAGACAAGGGTTATAAGCACCCCAAATATGGCTAAACAAAGGCCAAAATTAAATGACAAATAATTAAAACTTTGGCTAAACATAGGCCAATTAAAAACATAATTATAAAATCTGAAATAATTAATTTAAATGATGCGGCGATGGCGGTGGATGTCGCGGCAAAGTTCCAACATTAAAATGACGCGGCGATGGCGGTGGATGTCGCGACAAAGTTTCAACATTCCGACTTGCGGCACGGTCATAAAGATCTTCAAGCTCCATATGGCGACGAACAACGGCACCAACAAGTAAATCATCATCTCAAGGCAGCGAGGGAACATCAAGTGTGAGCCGGCACCAACATCAACCGGGTCACCATAGTCATCCAGAAGGGGATCTTCTGCAGCAACATGACGCGGATCTATGACATGTACCGGGTCACCATCATCGTCCAGAGGGGGACGCTCCAAATCAACAAGCCGGGGGATGACGGCGCCATCAATCCTCCCCCTCTCAAAAATACTCATCACTTATGAGTAGTACCGTGTATGATCGTCGAGGAAGAGGAACCTGCAAGGCAAAAAGTGGTCTTGGGGGGACCTCAAAGACGCATTAGCCAAATAAGAACAAGGAATTTCCACAACATCAATCCACATACCTCCAATGGAGACCTGGGACGAAAACGATCTAGAAGAACTAACACCACCCACCCCAAGAGAAAGCATAGTGGAAAATGTAAACAGAGAGATAGACTTTTCAAGGGGCATATTAACAGGACGCGTAAAGTATGAAAAGTCGAAACTAGGAGCGATGCCCCAATCAGTGGAAAATTCTACAAGAAATGTCATGCTACTAAATTTCCATAAGATTCGCAAATAATGGACTGGCCGGTTCATAAATATTTCTGAGGTGCCTGGAGGCATCCGTTCAGAGACGAGACAAACCAAAACCAAATCACTTATATAACGGTAGGATACTCTCCGATTCCAACAAACAATCTTAGAACTGTGTGAGGAGAACCCATGTGCAACGTGACTTGCTTTAACAATGGGCAGTAACGGGACCAAGTCAGGTGGCACGGGTGCTATAAAAGCAGTGGTGAAATCAACGCCATACAACGTCGTAGTTTTAGATTTAAACTTAAATTTAAATTTTAAAACGTCATGACTAAAAGCTAACGGAAAACACTCATCACTATATATAGAACGGGGCGTTCCCGGATTTGACATTACGTGCGGGCAACACAACTTAACATTCGCAACTACGTTCACTAGCGTGTGCGTGCACGGGTCATCAAAAGGCGGGGATAAATGTGTGCGATCGGGCTTGGCAAATAAGTTTGTCGAGGAGACATCATGTCATAAGGCACCATCGCCAAGGTACCACTAGTAATCCAATTCGAAACCTCAAAACACGGATTTGACTTCCAATAAAGATCATTTGGTCGCAACCCAATAAAGTCGTAAGAAAGTTCAAACAGTGGATTCGCTCTTACGGAAAAATCATCCGACATGTCTTCTAAATCATGTGGGTAATCATGTATTTCAGATTCAGTGATCGGATCATAGATCGGCAATGCTACAACGAGATCAGGCATTACAAATGGGAGAGAGTTAAAATCACATTCAAGTTAGAAAAATGGCTTTTAGGTTTCTTTTTCCACGGGGAAAAATCGGAGTTAGCATTATTCCGGGCTAATACTGATTTTAGCCACGGTTTGCCTGAACCGTCTAAAAGTCAGTTTCACTTCAATATCGTCGTTTATTCCAAAAAACAAAATGTTTAAGGAATTTATTTCTCCTTTGAAATAAATATGGCGGTGGCGGCGGCCGGGCGGCGGCGGCGGCCGGGCGGCGGCGGCGGCCTGAATTTTTTTATGTTATGAGTGGCTAGAACAATCTAAAAGTCCAACACATCTTTTAGCCACGGTTTGGACTTTTAGCCACGCCTGTATTGCCCACGCCCATTTTTCATGACCGTGGCTATCAGCCACGGTTTTGGACAGCCACGGCAATGCCGTGGCTAAAATCTCAGAAATGGTAAAGGAGTTAGCATTAGGGGATGCTTCGATACATCCAAAAGTCTCCTTTACTAGAACAATATTCCAACACATCAGTCCTGACTAGAAATAGAAATGGGCACTTCGATACATCTCGCTAGAAATAGCATGTCCTAACAGATCGTCAAATGAGTCACGACTGGGTAAGCTCTCAGCAGACTGTAACTCTTCTGACTCAGCTAGAATATCAATCGACTTAGGATCATCAAAAGGCTCCACAACATTCAAAAGGGATGGCTCCAAAATGTCGTCGAAAGGGAGTGGAGAGGGTTCCTCAGATGAGAAATCCTCATCCAAGTCACTCAGGTAACCAATCTCCTCATCGTCACTCATGTTGTCAACATTAACAGCATCGGCCTCAGTGACGAGCATACTCGTAATCGCAAGCTCAGATACCATTTTCACGCTGATAGGAACACTCTCATAAACAGGAAAGGGTCTAGTGCCCAGGCGGGGAGAAATAAAATCATGAGACGTCCTCATACGGGAGTACGAGGGAACATGCTGGTTTGATGTAGGCAAAATCTTGGGCGGAGACTCACTCAGATAATCAGTAGATGGAGAACGGCAGTATGGAGGGTAATATTCATCCGTTAATAAATTCTTCATAATCTGCCAACCTATACGTGGGTCGACGGAGGGCATTCCTAAACGTCTTTCCTCATTGAGCCAGAAAGTATGGGCTCGACCAAATAATTGCAGTCTCGCAACGGGAATCCTGTGGGGATCCACAATACGATATTGCTCAAAATAATGCTCCATGTCGTTCACCCAACATAGAAACACTCGCGGTCCACCTAGCCCATCATATGTCGGAGCAGGAATCCTAACACGCCTAGAGGTGCGCGGTGTAACTTGATTAGCCTTTAGTTGGCCAATCAACTCCCTAATCTCTTCCACTACCGTGCAATGGACTGGCTTTCTAACTTTCATGACGGAACCTAAAGATTTCATTCGGAAAACGTGAACATCGTAGGCCATTTTTTGTTTTAATTTTCAGCGGGAAAATGGGGATAAACTACTCGGATTAAGTGCACAAATACAAAGAAATATAGTCTGGTTCTATTTAATTTTCAAAGATCGATTTGTTCCCGCTAATATTTCAAAATACTATATATATATTTTTTGATAGTCTTGCTGGCAAAAATATGGAGATTATTAATAAATTTTTATTTTTGAATTTTGCTGAAAAAATAAAAATATAGGCCGCTATTGGCAGACCAACTATTAAATTTTAAAATAACTTAATAAAAATAATGACTTAATAAAAAATAAATTTTTTTTTTGGATTTCTTATTAAAAATAAGATAGAGAATTTCCAGAATTTTATTTTCTTAGATTTTGAGAAAAATTTGAAATTTAGAATTTGAAATTTTGAATTTTGAAATTTTAAATTTTGAAATTTTGAAATTTGAAATTTGAAATCTTGAAATTTTAAATTTTAAATTTGGAATTTGAAATTTCAAATTCGAAATTTGAAATTTCGAAATTTGAAATTTGAAATTTTGAAATTTGAAATTCGAAATTTGAAATCTGAAACTTGAAATTTAAAATTTGAAATTTGAACATCGAATTTTGAATTTTAAATTTTGAAATTTGAAATTTAAAATTTTGAAATTTGAATTTTGAATTTTGAATTTTGAATTTTGAAATTTGAATTTTGAAATTCGAATTTTGAATTTTAAATTTTGAATTTTGAAATTTGAAATTTATATTTTCTTTAGCCTACCTGAAAATAGAAGGATGGTGTCGATTAGGAAATCGACAATAACCTCCCTCTGATACCAAATTGATGTAGGCCACGGGTTTCGACACCGTAACGGCTAAGGGGTTCACACGCTCGCTTAATTATAATTACTATTGCGCTCACACGAAGAATAAACACAGCCACTACGCAAGTTGCCACAATTAATTTAATAGAATTCGGGGGGTTCGCTAGGCCCCTTAAGATAACATCAAGGCTATAGGTCAAGATCCTCTCAAGCGAAATGAACCCACACGGTTCGGTCAAGCGTACGTTGTACCAAAAGAGACACCACCGAAAATAAGGATTCGGATAACGGGTGGTTCTCTCCCAACGAAAATAAAATGAGGGCCGTCACGCCTCACGAATTCAAAAGGGAATCAATGACAATAACAATAATTTAATAGATATTATCCATGAAAATTCTACCAATCACAAATCACACGATATGCTAAATGCCCAAATAAAAGATGTAAGAGAGAAACACACAAGAGTGGAGACGTTCGTTACCCAAACGGAATGGATGATTCCGATTTAACTCTCTTTGGATCGCTCCGTTCCTGATCCACCGAAAGCATGCCGGTTGGAGGGAAACTCCAAGTTCTTCATTGCCTTCTGACGCCGTTGAAGTTTCACAAGATTCACCTCAAGCTTTGGTCGATTCTTCTCTTGGATTAGAAGATGGGGCTGATTTGGATCTCACCAAAGGAATCGATTTTTGGTAAGGATAGGATTATGGATGGTGTTGGGATGGAGGTGGTCGGCTAGGAGAATGAAAGGGTGTGTCGGTTTTATGAGGGGATGGATGTGGCCGAGATCTTGATGGCAAAGGGAGAGGGCTCGGTCAAGGATGAAGTTGATGAGGGTCGGTTTTTTGGAGGGGATGCCAAGGGTGGCCGGCAAATTTGAATGGAGGGGATGGCTTTTTCGTTTTGGGATGAGGATGGGGAGGCGGCTAGGGGTAACCCTTGAGTAGAGAAAGGTGATAGAGGGGAGGAGGAGAGGAGGTGGCCGAAGCCTTGGAAGGGGAGGAGGGAGGTCGGCGGCCAAAGAGGGAAAGAGAAAGGTAGGGGGCGGCTGGTGGGCTAAACCCGAACAGGCAAGCGTACCTATCAAATTGTAGTACCAAGGTCGTATTTAAACACGGGGTTGTCAATTACTGCTACTCACGCTTGAAATATTATCCTACCGGAAAATAGTTGGATTTTTATAATTTTTTAAATAAAATGAACGATAAATTGCGAGACAAAAACTTATATAAAAGAGGCTAGCACTTGATCATTGATTCACCATGAAATGAAACGAGAAAATAAAAGGGGCATAGTTTTATATTTGCAAATCCAACTCGGCCGTGACGGATCCGAAAATGAGACAAAATCTCGCTAGAGCATTAGGCCTCCTAACTTATAGACTCTTTGATCGAAATCTCTTTACAAACCAAAGAAGCCTAAAGTTGCATTATCGAAGTGATCCGCACTATTGGATTTGACTCCAATTCGGAAGATTTACGTCGCCCTATCTCTAGGGTTGCATTCAACTCCTTCCTTCTTTGAGTGATCTTTCACATCCACGAGCCTCTCGGCTACTCGAATATGAGATCATAAGCCTACTACCGTATACCGGAAATACGGAGTCGACGAAATAATTATTCAAAGAAGGACCGAGTTGAACTACGCAAAAATAAAACTATGAAATAAAAATAATTCTCATTTCAAATCATGGATCCTCATGATCAAATGCTAAGAGGGAATTAGCTACGCATGGCGGAAAAGAAAATGACAATAATATAAGCGAGGAACATTTTCATTACTTATAAAGATAAAGGAGAAACAATATTAAGAAGGACAATATTATATTATGATGAAAAAGAGAGATTACAATAATGAAAAGATACTAGAAATGAAAAATTACAAAGAACTCTCTTGAAACATAAATCTCCAAAGCTATCTCCAAAAACCAACTCTCAATCCAAACTCAAAGACTAACCCAAAAAAACTAACTTTGAAAGCATGGGTCTTGGGTTCCTTTTATAGGAGAGGAGGGAAGCATCTAGAAGTGGGGGGAGATCAAGGGTGGCCGGCCATGGGGGGAGAATGTTCATGCATGATGTATTTAATGAGGGGAGAGGGAGAGGGATGATTCATGCATGATATTTATGGGAAATAAAAAAAAAGAAATAAACTAAATAAGGGGGAATGCATGGAATTAAATGAGCATGAGAGAGAGATGAAGAAAGGGGGTGAATGTAGGGGCCGGCCATGTGATGGAGGAATGCATGAATACAATATTAAATGATAGAGAAATCAATGAGGAGGGAGAGAGATGCATGCATGAGATAATGAGGTGGCAAGGAAATAATAAAAGAGAGAGAAGGGGGGTGGCTGCATGGTGGGTTCGGGTAGAAGGTGTAGGTGGGCTGCTTTTGAATGTGTGAAGGCCGGCCACATAATGAGGAGAGTGGGCTGAATTTGTAAGCTTTGTAGGGCTCGGCCATGCATGAATTGAGGCTTGTGGGCTGCTCCAAAAGGTGGCCGGCTGCTCTTGAATTAAAGGGGCTGCATTTGGGCTCGGGTAGGTTGCACCAAAGAAGGGCCGGCTGCACATGGGCTGCTCCAATGATGGTTAGGCTCGGGTTGCATGGCTAGGTGCTGCTCCAAGTGGGCTCTTGATCCTACAAAACATAAACAAAACATTAGCTCATAATCATGATATAAGTTTAAATAAAACTAAATATATAATATAATAACTCATCCTAGTAATTAGTTATATAAAAAAAACTAAACATAACATAACATAAATTATTATAACATAACATTACATATAAACCATAATAAGGATGATAATTATTATAAATATCCTAAACATAACAATAATAACATAAAACACAAAATAACAACAATACATATAATAAAACTATAGATTCTTATATAATAATAATAATAACACAACAACATCATAACAAGCATACAAAAACGCAAAATTAATATAAAACTTAGGAAAATAAGCTACTAAATTACCCCCAAAAAGGATGACTAAAAGTAGTCATCAAACTCCCCCATGCTTAGACATTTGCTTGCCCTCAAGCAAATAGAAATGAAAATAGGGAGAAACAAAAAGAAAGTAAAAGATATATATATATATATATATATATATATATATATTTTTTTAAGTTCCATAGTTAAGAAAAACAAAACTTGAAAAATTAAACTATCCTAATATTCATATTATCAACTAGTGGGGTGAGAAGTGCACAATAGAAAATTTGAAAGTGGAACCCTAAAAATCTCATTAAAACATATGGGAAGTCTACTAATTTCTAAATCTTAAAAACAAGGCATCCAAAATAAATAAAAATAAGGAAAACAAAAGTAGAGGTTCTAAGTAGACGGCGCATTAACAAACTACTAGGTTGCTAGATAAACATTAACCCTAAAACACTCCAAGGTAACCTCCAAAGAAATCCATCAATGATGGTGGTCATAGGCTTGTACGTTCACACTTTCTCCACTATGCGAAATTAAGTTCTAAGATCATTAGGACTTCTACTAGGCATTAAAACTTGGCTTAGGTAAATGATTAGGAAGTGGAATCAAAGATAAACATGAAGGTTTTAGGCACTAAACCAAGGTGAGCTCAAAAATAAACAAAGCATAATAAAAATAAGAAATAACAAGTATGTCATTTCTCCAATATGAAACTACAAAACAAGGCCATGAAAATTTTTCTTTTATAAACTTGGCCAAACATAAACTTTTTGCATTCCTTTTTTTTATTATTTTGATTTTTCATTTTTCTTTCTCAATTTTTTCCTTTTTGAATAACAATTGATAAGGAAGCTCCAAAAATAAGCTTGAAAGTTTCCTATTCATTTTAAAAATAATACCCCTCCCACAAAATAATTTTTAAGCTCAAAGTTATAGTGCAAAAATAGGAAAGGTATTTGGCTTTGGTGAACATAATGAAATGAAAGGTGGAGCTAAAAACAAGGAAAATAAGGAAAAGGCCCAAAATTGTTTTGCAAGGGTTTTGTTTTTGGTGGGCAAGAAAAGCTCAAACTATTCAAATGGTGGCCTAAATCATTTCTAAAGAACGTAAAAACGGCGCAAATGTTTCGAGAGTAGCTTGGTACAAGTTCTAGACACCAAGAAAGACTACCCCGCAAATGAAAAAGAACTAATGATACCTAGCAACCATTCGTAAGCAACTAACCGAATAAGAAGACATAACTACAAATTGCTAACTTATATTTGAAAAACTGGATGCCTCTATTTAAGAAAAAGAAACTAGTAGAACTAAACTATGTTAAAATGATAGATTTAGAAAACCGTTTCAAAGAAATCTAAATAGAACTAAGAAACCGCACGGGCCTACACTTCACTAGAAGAAACATGAAAATGATGATAGAAATAATTTTAGATTTTGTTTTTCAAATCGATTTAAGCACATGAATTTTTTTTTGAGTTTTGTTTTTGTCTAATTTTTTTTTGGGGTTTTATATTTTATAATTTTTTTGGATTTTGATGACATAACATAAAATACTATACTAATATAAAACAAAAAAAAATTCTTTTCTTTTTGGAAGAAGAAAGACAGAAAGAAAGACCAAAAGAAACTAGACCCCCCCATACTTAAATTCTTCATTGCCCTCAATGAAGAAAACATAAAGAAAAAGAGAAGGGGACTGAGAAGAAGAGAAAAAGAAAAATGCAGGAAAATAAATAAATAAAAAGAACAGGACTTCCCCGGGTTCGCGAGATGAAGGCGGATGTCGCTCCCCCATGCTTGCTTTTTAGAGTACTTGATCGTCAGCAGGTATGACTTGATCCATCTGATATCAGCAGCGGCGGAGCGGCGACCACGATCATGGACTCTATTGGCCTCCGGTAGAAAGAGCAAAATAAAAGAAAAAAATAGATAGTCTGTGGGCAGATTCCCAATAATTGTTTTTATTACAATAGTCCAAATAAAAGAGTTTCATAATAATAATAATAAGTAGTACAAAAATAAAAATGAAAAATAAAAATGTCCATAACAAAATAAAAATTTAAGAGTCCAAGACAAGATCCTCCGTTGCAGGAGGCACAGAATCATTAGAAAAATAAAGTTTAAGTCTATGGCCATTCACTTTAAAATCCCCCTTATCTGGGTGCGAAAGTAATACAGTGTCGTAAGAAAAAAAACATCCTTGAACTGTAAACGGTCCAGACCATCTAGATTTAAGTTTTCCAGGGAAGAGACGTAAATGCGAATTAAAAAGAAGAACTTGATCGCCTGGTTTAAACGTTTTAGGATGGCGCAGGTTCTTATCGTGATACAATTTCGTGCGTTCTTTATACATTTTATTATTTTCGTAAGCGTGCGCTCTCCATTCATCGAGTTCATTCAATTGATTTTTTCTATGCTCGCCGACCGAATGCGGATCGAAATTAAAAAACTTTAACGCCCATTACGCTCGCTGCTCTACTTCAACCGGAAGATGACACGATTTTCCATAGACCAATCGGAAAGGAGTACAACCGATGGCGGTCTTGTACGTTGTCCGATAGGCCCAAAGAGCATCGTCTAATTTTAGGGACCAATCCTTACGAGAAGTAGAAACAGTTTTTTCCAAAATTCTTTTAAGTTCTCGATTAACTACCTCGACCTGACCGTTAGTTTGGGGATGATAAGCAGTTGACAATTTATGCGTAACGCCATATTTTGTTAAAGCTTTAGCGAGTTGAGCGTTGCAAAAATGACTTCCCCTATCACTAACGATCGCTCGAGGAAAACCAAAACGAGAAAATAATTTTTTTAAGAAGTTTATGACCACGCGCGCGTCATTACTTGGTAAAGCTTGGGCCTCCGCCCACCTAGAGACGTAATCTACGGCTACTAAAATATATTTATTTCCTAAACTTGAAGGAAACGGGCCTACAAAGTCAATGCCCCACAAATCAAAAACTTCGCACTCGAGAAAATAGTTTTGTTCCATTTCATTTTTATTAGAGATATTTCTAGTACGCTGGCATCGATCACATCCACCCACAAAGATTTGTGCATCTTTAAATATGCTTGGCCAATAGAAGCTAGCACTAAGCACTTTGTGGGCGGTGCAGTTTGCTTGATAATGCCCGCCAGTCGGACCTTCATGAACATGCTTTAAAATTTGTTGACCTTCTTCCCGGGAAACACATCTTCTAACCACCTGATCCGCACAAATGCGAAATAGAAAGGGGTCCTCCCAAAAATAATACTTCAACTCCGAAAAGAATTTCTTCTTTTGGTGAGAAGAGTATTCTTTTGAAAGGGCCCGAGCCACAAGATAATTGGCTAGATCGGCAAACCAGGGGGTAGAAGAAGAAATGTTTAAAATTTGCTCATCCGGAAAGAGTCATTAATAAAATTCTCATTTAAAAAATCAAGTTTGGGATTTTCAAGACGAGATAGATGATCAGCCGCTAGGTTTTCCGCTCCTTTCTTATCCCGAATCTCCAAGTCGAATTCTTGAAGTAAGAGGATCCAACGAATAAGACGCGGCTTGGCATCCGATTTAGAAAGGAGGTACTTCAAAGCGGAATGATCCGTAAAAACGATAACCTTATAAAGGGTGATGTAGGGTCAGAATTTATCAAAAGCAAAAATAATAGCTAAGAGTTCTTTCTCCGTCGTGGTGTAATTTTCTTGAGCAGAAGTTAGAGTTTTACTAGCATAGAAAATCGGATGAAAGTTCTTAGCAATTTGTTGTCCTAGAACCGCACCTACCGCATGATTACTCGCGTCGCACATGATTTCAAAAGGTAAATCCCAAACTGGGGCAATCATAATAGGAGCATTTATAAGCTTTGATTTAATTAATTCAAACGCAGCGAGACAAGATTCATCAAAAACGAAGGGAGTGTCTTTTCCAAGAAGGTGGGTGAGAGGCTTAGTAATTTTTGAAAAGTCTTTAATGAATCGTCGATAAAAACCCGCATGCCCTAAAAAACTTCTAATCGCTTAATATTTGTAGGCGACGGTAACTTTTCAATTACTTCAATTTTTGCCTTGTCTAATTCAATTCCCCTAGCGAAAATGTTATGGCCAAGGACTAAGCCTTCACGCACCATAAAATGGCACTTCTCCCAATTTAAAACTAAGTTGTTTTCTTCGCAGCGTTGTAAAACTTTTTCCAAATTTTCTAAACATAAATTAAAGGAGTCGCCAAAAACAGAAAAATCGTCCATAAATATTTCCATAATGTTCTCTACGTATTTATCAAAAATAGCAAGCATACACCGCTGAAAGGTAGCGGGTGCGTTGCATAATCCAAAAGGCATTCTACGATAAGCAAAAGTTCCGAAGGGGCAAGTGAATGTCGTCTTCTCTTGGTCCTCGGGTGCGATAGGGATTTGAAAGTATCCCGAGAGACCGTCGAGGAAGCAATAAAAATTGTGCCCGGACAAACGTTCTAAAATTTGATCGATAAAGGGGAGGGGGAAGTGATTTTTTCGAGTGGCATCGTTTAGCTTACGGTAATCGATGCACATCCTCCATCCCGTTATCGTCCTAGTTGGAATTAAGTCATTATTTTCGTTCGTCACTACCGTGATCCCACCCTTCTTAGGAACAACCTGAACTGGACTTACCCACTGACTATCGGAAATAGGATAGATTATCCCCGCATCTAATAACTTAAGCACCTCTCCCTTCACAACCTCTTTCATATTCGGATTAAGACGACGTTGTGGTTGAACTACACCCTTAGGATTATTTTCAAAAAATATTTTGTGGGTACAAAAGGAAGGGCTTATGCCAGGAATATCGGAAATTTGCCACGCTATAGCTCGGCGATGCTTTTGTAGTAGTTCGATCAATTGATCGTTTTCGGATTGAGAAAGCAAAGCTGAGATTATAACGGGTAATTTGGAATTTTGTTCAAGAAAGGCATATTTGAGATGTTCGGGAAGGGGTTTGAGTTCTAAGTTGGGTGGTTCCTCGTAGGAATTCTTTAAAACTTTTTCATTTTCAAAAATAAGTTTTTCATAATTTTTTCTACCAAAGACAGAATCATTTTCAAAATTTTCTTGTATTGACATCACCGTGTTTTCAAAACCATTTGAAGAAATTTCAGAAAAAGAAGAGGAAAATTCATTAGAAGAGATGTTAGAAAGGGGAAGGGAAGAATCTTCATTTAAAACATCAATAAAGAAGCATGAGTCATTATTTTGTAAAGAATTTTTCATTGATTGATTAATAGAAAATGTGACCTCATCATCTCCCACTCGCAAAAACAACTTTCCATTACTAACATCGATGATCGCTCTAGAGGTGGCTAGGAAGGGTCGGCCAAGGATAGGAGGGACCTCAACGTCCTCTTCAATATCAAGAATGACAAAATCCACCGGGAAGATGAATTTGTCAACCTTTACTAGCACATCCTCAACGATACCTAATGGATACTTAATGGACCTATCAGCTAATTGGATACTCATTCTTGTAGGGCTAAGAGTGCCCAATCCTAGTTTCTTGAATAAAGAAAAAGGCATCAAATTGATGCTCGCTTCTAGATCCGCTAGAGCATGTTTAACGAATAGATCACCAAAGACGCAAGGAATTGAAAAACTACCCGGATCGTTTATCTTTTTAGGAAGATTAGAGTTCTTAACAACCGCCGAGCATTCTTCATTTAACGTGACATGTGATAAATTTTCCAATTTTGTCTTGTTCGTTAATAAATCCTTAAGATACTTCGCATACTTAGGCATTTGACTAATCGCTTCGTGAAATGGCAAATTAATGTGAATTTGTTTGAACATTTCAAGGAAGCGTGTTGGGTAAATTGGAAAATGTGTACCTGATTTGAAGAAGCCCAACTTAGCTCAATGATATACATCAAGGTGTATTTGATGTTGTTTTGAGTTGACATGTGCAGGTGAAGAAGTATTAAAGAATGCAGAAAAATATTCTAAGTCCACATGTCGACACCTGAAGAAATTGTGTCGACACTTCAGAATATTTGTGTCGACACTTCAGAATATCAGTGTCGATACAGAGAAAGATAGTCGACCATATTTATGTCGACACTGGGAAGCAGTGTCGACACATAAAGAAAATCGTCGACCTCAGCACTGGGAAGCAGTGTCGACACAGTGAAAGATAGTCGACACCCAAAGAAAGTTAGTCGACTAGTGAAAGATTGTCGACCAGAGAAAGATAGTCGACTCACAGAAGAAGATAGTCGACCTCAACTGTGTCGACACTGGGTGGATGTGTCGACACCTTGAGATTGAGTCGACACATATTGGCAGAAGTCGACTATGCTTGTGTCGACACCAGAAGACTGAGTCGACACATTTTGGCAGAATTGAAGATTGCTGTGTCGACACCTGAAGGCTGAGTCGACACATACTGAGTTCTGAATCTACAACAACTGTGTCGACACACAGGACTTGTGTCGACACACTGCAGAGTCTAGACCAAGTTATTTTCTGAAGAAGCTGTGTCGACTTAAAGGCAACTTAGTCGACATCATCAAAGACTGTGTCAACACCAAAGTCACTTGTGTCGACACAGATAGACAGATTGGTCTCGACACTTTCTATCAGACTGTCTCGACATTTTGCTGTCCAAGGCTAAGGTACAGGAACTGTTTGAAGACTTGACAGCTGTGGGTTGCCACCGTTTAACTGAAGCTGTCAGACCTATCAAAAAACAGTTAGAAACCGGATCAGCCGGTTACCATGAAGAAAGTCTATAAATAGACACATTCAGAAGGAAATTAAAAAAAAACTAAGAAAAATAACAGAAGAAGATCTAAGAAGAAGAAACAGAAGGATTACGATCCTGTTGTAGTTTCAATTCAAGAAAGTGCTAAGCTCTAAAGAAGATCTTCATCAGAAGATCTAAGAAGAAGAAGAAGAAGTCTGAAGTATCAGAAAAGGTGTTGGATAGAGAGGGATCCAGTCATCTTGAAGAAGAAGAAGGAAGCCATCAGTGGTTTCTCAAGAAGCTGTTTGGAAATCAACTCAGCTAAGTTCAGATTCAAGAAGCTTTGAAGAAAGCTCAGATTCAGTTGATTTCATCAGCTGATCAAGAAGTGTCTTGTCCTCTTCTCTCTCAACAAAGGCAAGACAATAAAATATCTTTTCTAAATTTCTGTAGGATCTGTTTACACGGATCTGAGTTGTAAGCCTGTGTTATAAAGGCTGAGTGTAGGAGAGGTGATCTCTGAGTGGTAGGGCTATTTGCCTGAGTGTAGGAGAAGGTTATTCTCTGAGTGGTAGGCCTTGAGGCAAGGCTGAGGTAGGGCTGTTGAGCCTGAGTTGTAGGAACCTATCCAGGTTCTGAGCTGTAGGATCTGAGGATCTGAGAATAGTGGAAGTTTGGCCGAATCTAGCATACTGCTAGATAGGTGAAGGGGGAAAGTGGATGTACCCAGACCTTGGGGAACCACTATAAAACATTGTGCAATCTGTGATGCTTAGTTGTCTGTGAATGCTGTGCTAGATGTTTTAATTTGTAATTAAATTCTGCCTAGAAGTATAAACAAGAAATTAGAACCTATTCACCCCCCCCCCCCTCTAGGTGTTTAGGTTATCTTGAAAGTAAAACTATCAAGTGGTATCAGAGGGAGGTTCCTCAAAAAGGACTTAACAGTCTGAGGTAGATCTGAAAGGCAGAATCAAGATTCAAAAAGATGGGTTCTGGTGAGAATCATAAGGAGCTAGGGTCTATGAAATTACCCACATGCAAGAAAGAAATTTTTGGAATTTGGAAAGAAAGAGTCAGACTGTTTATGGAGGCATCTGACCCAAGGATTTACATCACAGTACAGGAAGGCCCCTTCATTCCAATGAAGGTATCAGTTCTTGATGCAAATATCCAAACTCCAAAGAGTTATTCAGAAATGACCAAGGATGAAATCATCTTGGCAACCATGGATAAAAGAGCTCAGAACATTATTGTTAGTGCCATAGATGATTCAACATTTCAGAATCTGATTCACTACAAGACCTCCAAAGAGATGTGGGACACATTGATTGTCTACATGGAGGGATCTGAAGAAGTAAGGCAGGACAGGAAATCTATGCTCAATCAGGAGTATGAAAGTTTTAGACAAGGAAAATCTGATAGCATAACTGAGTGCTACAAGAAATTCTATAGAATTGTGAATGAGCTTATGTCCTATGGAAGAGTCTTCAGTACTTATGAACTGAATGACAAATTCTTGAGATCCTTAACAAAGGATTGGGACACAAAGATCTGTGTCATAAGAGAAGTGGCTAAATTGGCAGAGATATCTCCTCCCACCTTGTTTGGAAAGTTGCTATCCTATGAAATGCAACTTATGGTGAGGAAGGAGGAGGAAAAGAATTCAAGAGGAGAGCATAGAGAAAAGACTGTGGCATTCAATGCAGAAGCCACTAGAAAGAATAGGAGGAAATCACCATCTCCTCCTAAGGAAGTTGCAGAAGATAGTTCTGAAAATTCAGATAAGGGTTCAGAAAGCTGTGATTCAGATGCAGACTTTGCTGCATTCACAAGGCAATTCCAGAGGTTCTTGAAAAAGAAGCAATGGAAGTCTAGGCCTTCCACATCACAGCAAGTTGATGACTATTATCAGAAGAAAAGGTCATCAAGGAAAGAGAAGAGCAGATCAAAGCCCAGCAAAGCCACTACTTCAAAGATTGTCTGCTATTGTTGCAATAGGCCTGGACATGTAGTGGCTGACTGTCCTGATAAGAGAAAGGAGTCTTCAGACAAGAAGAAGACTCATCAGAAAGGCAAGAAGGAGAAATCCTTTGTTGCAAAGAAAGATAAGAGTCTAACAGACCAGTCAACTTCAGAGTCAGAATCTGAAGCTGAAGCATATATTGGACTATATGCTGCATCTGAAGAAGAGGAGTTTCTGCAGTTGCTAGACTCCATCAATGAACAAAAGGATCATCAGTGTATGGGGCTGATGGCAGGATCAGAAGAGGACATATGCCAGAATCAGTCTGGTCCTAATAAGGTACAATGTCCTTCTATTACATCTGTTTGTTGTACAAGTGAAGAATCAGCTACATCTGCATCAAGTGATGTAGATGCATCTGAATCTGAAGGAGATGTCTATCAATTGATAGACAAGTATGGGGACTTGTTGCAGGCCCTTAAGAAAAGCAAGAACCTGGTTAAATCTCAGGCTCAGGAAATTGCTGAACTAAGGGTTGCTACAACTGAGTTAGAGAAAGTTATTGATCAAAAATTAAATGAAATTGCCAAGCTGAAGAATATAACTATTATTCAGATGGGCACAATTAACTATAGTAATGATCAAGTGAAGAGTCTGGAGGCCAGACTTAGAATTGAAAGGGATTTAGTGGCTAGTTACTCTAAGCCAAAATCTGTCTTACCCTTGATAGATGAATTTGTCACTCAAAAGGGTAAGGCTGGATTAGGATTTAAAGGTAACTTCAGGGCTGGCAGATTCAAGAGGAAAGGCAAAGCTCCTGTTCAGCCACTAAACCTTTCAGTCCCCATAAAGTTTAGTAAGGTGGAAGTGCCTTCTAACAAATATGATCATGAAGATATTCAAGGTCATATTAAGACTAATGTTCTGAAGAACAAGGGTGTAAATGCAAGCAGGACCTACCCATGGTCATAAACCCAATGGTTTTAAGAAATCAGTAGGTGAAGTTGCTGCAGCACCAGCAATGAACAGAAATTCTTCTGACAAGGATGTATCTAGATCTAGATACAATAAGTTTGAATGTTGGTGCTGTGGCAAGAGAGGCCATTTTGCACTAGACTGCTGGTATAACCCAAGTGTTATAAAGAACAATAGTCTACCTGTTAGAAGAGGTTATGGTAGCTTTATTAATGCTAACCTGAACCAAGGACCCAAGACTTACTTGGGTTCTAAGGGTAAGTAATTCTGTGTTGCAGGTGAATCCAAGTAACCATGCCCCTATATGGTACTTGGATAGTGGTTGTTCCAGGCACATGACTGGAACAAAGGGGCTGCTGAAGGAGTATTCATCTGTCAAAGATGGACCTAAAGTGATCTTTGGTGGATCTGAAAAAGGAGTCATCAAAAGGTTTGGTAACATTTCTTCTAACCTAATTACTATCACTCAAGTGGCTTATGTAAAAGGTTTGAAACATAATCTAATAAGCATAAGCCAGCTAAGTGATTTAGGATATGACATTTCATTTGTTAAAGATGGATGTCATATCAAAAGGTCAAGTGATCAAAAGATCATATTGACTGGGTATAGGAAGAGAAATGTATATTGTCTTAATTTCGAATGTGAGAATAAGGCTTCTCCCATCTGTCTTGTAGCTGATGACAATGCTTCTCATTGTGTTAAGTGGCACAAGAGATTGGCTCATCTAAACTACAAGACAATTGGCCAACTCTTTAGCAAAGAGTTAGTGAGGAATGGACCTCAAGTTAAGTGTATAAAGGAAGGGATATGCTCAGCTTGTCAAAAGGGCAAGCAGACAAAATCCTCCTTTCAAAGCCTTGAAAACAAGGATTCTGTGAGGTGCTTATACCTCTTGCATATGGATCTTTTTGGTCCTATGCCAGTTCACAGTCTAGGTAGGAAAGTCTACACTTTTGTGGTTGTAGATGACTATTCAAGATTTACATGGGTGTTCTTTCTGAGACAAAAATCTGAAACCCCAAGTGTATTACTTAATTTTGTAAAGCAAATTCAGAATGAACTAAATAGTACAGTGGTCAAAATCAGAAGTGACCATGGTACTGAGTTTCAATCTGAAAGCATAACAAAATTGTGTAAAGACTTTGGGATTTTCCAAGAGTTCTCCTCACCTAGAACACCTCAGCAAAATGGAATTGCTGAAAGAAAGAATAGAACATTAATTGAAGCAGGTAGAACTCTGTTGAGTGACACCTCTCTCCCAGAATATTTTTGGGCTGAGGCAGTTAACACTGCTTGTCATGTAATCAATAGGGCTACTATCACCAAAAGCCACAAAATGACTCCCTATGAGATTGTGAAAGGCAGAAAACCAAATCTATCTTACTTTAGGATCTTTGGTTGCAAGTGTTATATACTTAACAATGGCAAGTCATATTTGACTAAGTTTGCTGCCAAATCCCAGGATGGGATATTTGTTGGTTACAGCACAAATAGTAAGGCCTATAGAGTCTTCAACTTGATTACTCAAGTTGTTGAAGAATCTGTGCATGTTGTGTTTGATGAAACAAGATTAATCAACTGTGAGTTGTCTTGTAGATCAAATGACTCAACAGGTATAAGCAAAAGTATGGACAAGCTCTCCATTACTGAAGTATCAAAGGAAAATGAAGGCTTCTGTCCAGGGGGAGAACAAGACACTATAGAAGCTGATGAAAACCAAGAGATTCAGCTAAATGAAGGAGCTGGAGATGTTCAACCAGAAGGGAATCTTCCTCCAGCTACAAGACATTTAAGAGATCATCCAGCTGATCAGATAATAGGTGATCTAAGACAGAGGGTGCAAACTAGAAGCAGAACTCAAAACACAGTTCTACATTCAAGTTTCCTGTCACAAATGGAGCCTAAGAAGTTTGAAGAAGCTATCCAAGACCAGCACTGGATTGATGCTATGCAAGAGGAGCTGAATCAATTCAGAAGGTGCAATGTCTGGGAGCTTGTTCCTAAACCAAGAGGCCACAACATAATTGGCACAAAATGGATCTATAGGAACAAGCTAGATGAAAGTGGAATAATAGTAAAGAATAAAGCAAGATTGGTTGCAAAAGGATACAGGCAGGAAGAAGGGATTGACTTTGATCAAACCTTTGCTCCAGTAGCAAGGCTGGAGGCAATCAGAATATTCCTTGCCTATGCAGCCTATCAAGACTTCAAAGTATACCAGATGGATGTGAAGTCAGCATTTCTGAATGGTGATCTTAAAGAAGAAGTATATGTAGAGCAGCCATCAGGTTTTGTAGATCCTCTTAAACCTGATTTTGTTTATAAGCTTAGGAAAGCTCTGTATGGGTTAAAGCAAGCTCCAAGGGCTTGGTATGAAACCCTGTCTACTTTCCTTATTGAGAATAAATTCTCAAGAGGAAAAATTGACAAAACTCTATTCCTTAGGGAATCCAAAGGCAAGATCATCTTAGTTCAAATTTATGTTGATGACATAATCTTTGGATCTACTGAAAACAACCTTTGTAAAAAGTTTGCCAAACTTATGCAAGGGAAGTTTGAGATGAGCAGTATGGGGGAACTGAAGTTCTTCTTGGGACTCCAAGTAAGACAGACTGATGATGGCTTGTCCATATCCCAGTCTAAGTTCACCAAAGAATTGATTAAGAAATATGGTATGGAGTCATCCTCCACCATGAGAACTCCTATGGGAACAAGTTTGCCTATATGCAAAGATGATGCAGGTAAACCTGTTGATGAGACTTTGTATAGAGGAATAGTTGGCTCACTACTATATCTCACTGCTAGTAGACCAGATATTATGTATGCTACATGTGTCTGTGCTAGGTACCAAGCCTGCCCTAAAGAATCTCATTATACTACAGTCAAAAGGATTCTGAGATATCTTAAGGGCACACCTAATCTAGGTCTTTGGTACCCTAGGAATAGAGATTTTCAACTGACAGGCTATTCAGATGCAGATTTTGCAGGATGTAGAGAGGATAGGAAGAGTACTACAGGTACTTGTCAATTCCTGGGAGGAAGACTAATATCATGGAGTAGTAAGAAGCAGACCAGTGTGGCAATTTCCACAGCTGAGTCTGAGTATGTTGCTGCTGGAAGTTGCTGTGCACAGCTATTATGGATGCAGCATCAGCTTAAGGATTATGGTATTCAAGTAAGTAGAACACCTCTTTTGTGTGATTCTAAGAGTGCAATTTCTATTGCTAATAATCCTGTTTCTCATAGTAGAACTAAGCATATAGAAATAAAATACCATTTTCTTAGAGAACATGTAGAAAAAGAAGACATTTCATTGGAATTTGTGAAAATAGATTATCAAATAGCAGATGTGTTTACTAAGCCCCTAGATGAGACCAAATTCAATAAATTCAAAATTGAATTAGGTATGTTAACCATTGATTAGTGTAATCACAATATCATCAACAATGAAGTTGAAATGGTAACAAGACATTCAAGTGATATAAAGACACATTGAAGTAGTATCAAGTACTTTGTAGTACTTATAAGTTGTGATGAACAAACAGAAATTGGCTAAGTAAGATGGTGTCGACACATTCAGTAATATTGTGTCGACTCAGGGTAGTAATGTCGACAAGTCAGAGATATTGTGTCGACACAGAAAATATGTGTCGACACTTAAGAATCTTATTGTCGACTTATCCAGGAATGTAGTGTCGACTTCACCAGGATAGTGGTGTCGACACTTACAGATTTTGTGTCGACACTTATACTAAGAGTCGACACAGAATTTCTGATGCTCTACTATATATCTCTGGTGTCGACATAACAGCAAATTGGTGTCGACACATAATAGACGGACTTGATGTCGAGACAATAGAAGCTTGTGTCGACACATTCCATCTGTGTCGACACTTATAGTTTGTTTTTGGCGACTTTTGATCTTCTTTAAACAGAAGGTATAAATAGGTCAAAAACTCATTCTGTCGACACGCTTACAAGGTTTTCGAAACCCTGTGTCGACATTCTCCCTCTCTCTCTCTCTCTTTATCTCATCTTTCAAGCTTTCTCGACTGATCAATGGCGCCAAAGATTGAAGATAATGTGAATGAAGGATATGAGTTGGTGCGCCAGGCCTTTGTTGTTGCCCCTCCAGATGTTATCGGGGTTATCTCTCTCCTCTCCGACTCAGGATTAGAATTTCTGGTCTCCGAACCATCTAAGATATGGAAGAAGGAGGTGCATGAGTTCTTTACTTCTGCATCTGTAGACTCTGAAAGTCATGAGATAAAATCCACAGTTCAGGGGTCACCAGTGGAAATTACACCAAGTAAGTTAAGAACAATTCTACAATTACCTATAAATGAGAATGAAGAGGATGTCCCTGCTTCTAAATCAAGGGAGGCTCTTCAATGGTGTGGATTGGATTCCACCATGAAAATTGGAGCTGCTTTCAATAGGAAAGGAATGAATCAACAGGGCAAGTTTCTGTCTGAGGTGGTTGGAAAAGTTATTCTGTGCAAGCCAGGTGGACATGATAGGATTTCCGCCTATATGTTCAGCCTAATGACCAGGATTGTGTTTACAATTCCAACGGATTGGTCAACTGTAATCTTTGAAAAGATTAAGGAAGGAATCAAGAAGCCAAATCTGGCTAGAATAATGAGTATATACCTAAGTAAGGAGATTCCTGATGTTATGCAACAACAACCTGGAACAAAAATTAATCACATGAGAAGGATGGACATGAGATTGTTCTCCAGATGGGATAGGGTGCTGACCAAAGAGATGCATGAAGTGGAAAGGCAGGATTCACCTGAGAAATCCCCAGGTCATGCTACCAGTACTAAGCACCCACAAGAAGAGCAAGTAAGACAAGAGGTTGAAGATCAGCCTGCTTCTACACAAGTTCAGGATGCCACAATACCTACGATTCAAGAAGAAGAAGTAAGAATACCAGCTCAGCAAGTTTATTCACCTACACAGACTGTATCTACTCATGACTAGGTACAGGTGTAGGGGGAGCTGGTGTATTTTCCTACAAAAGACATTTCTAATATTTCTATTTCTGCACAGGTCCAGGGAAAGCAAGTGTCCTCACCTGCCCAGGACATCCCCAATACTGAACAAGTACAGGGGGAGAAGCTGTCTGAGCAAGTGCAAGAAGATGCTCAAATTGATATATCTCAAAATTTGAATACTGCAGATGTTCCAGCCCAGAAGGAATATACTCTAGAAGAGTTATTTCCAAATGATGAAATAATTACTGATAGAATGGAAGTGGAGCAAGAAATTGAGGGGGAGCCTGTGCATGTGGAGACTGTACAACATGGCACTGAAGCAGCTGTTCCTCCTCCTCCCAAAGAAAGAGTTCAAATTGATAGTACTTCTGATTCTGAGAATGAAGAAGCCAGGGTGGCTAAGAAGAGAAAACTTATGGTCTTCCAGAGAAGGAGCAAGGGCTATAAGCAGGCTCTACAGTCTACAGCACATCACACTCCTTCTGACTTTGATTATAATAAGTTTTTGGTCGATTTACAAGTGAAATTGGATGAACACAGAGTGGCTATTGAAAAATATGTTGATAAGAACAACAAGTCCCTGCAATTTGACTTAGCTCAAGATATAAAATCTATTAGGTTTGAGGTCAATATGCATAAGAAGGAGATGACAGATTGCTTCCATAAGGGAGGTAATGTGTTGCGTGCTAGGGTTCGAAGAAAATAAACGCAACCGAACTAGCAACCCGATGAGGCAAGTATACCTATCGAATTGTAGCAAGGGGACACAAGTGTCGTATTGAAATCCGGGAACTGTTGGCTAAGCTTACTCACACGAACGCTATTATCTTATCGATGGAAAAACTAGGGTTTTAGAAAATCTAAGCGCAATGGAGAAATTAAAGCAAACTAGAAAGAGAACTACCGCAATTAAGTTACGCTATTAAGCAAACAACTAAGCTAGAAAGGAAATTACTGCAGTTAATTAAAGAGCACAATATATGAGATTACTACAAAAGGTAGAACAATATGAAATGGAAAAGCACCCGATCGAGATTCACCTCGGCTAAAGACGATTAAGAAAATGCGATAAAAATCTAAACTTAATAGGATAAGGGTCCTTGACCGTGGAGGTTCCTAAAGCTTGAACACGCTTCTCTCGAAGTCGTGCCCAACTGAGTTTAGGAAGGTCCGACCGACTCTCGTCTAAATCGGAGGCCTAAAACTCGCTTTACGCGGTGAACCCCACTATTGGATTTTACTCCAATCCGGGAGATTTGGACGTCTGCCTCTCTCGAGGGGTGCGTACAACTCCCTTTACTCTTGAATGCTCACTTCATTCTTTCGGCCTCTCGGCTAGCCCAGAATGAAAGCAAATGCGGAGAGTATATATCGAAAATATACCCCCAACCCGTGATTAATCAAGAGTAATTAAAGGCCCTAACCTAAAAAGAAAAGATTGATTAAAACATCATAACATAATCGCTCTAACCTCGGATCATCAAGATCGAGTACAAGGAGGATTAGTTAATCATAATGGAGTGGAGGGGGGAGATGAGTAGAAAAACATAAGAAGAACACAAGCTAAGGGAAGAACAATTTTATTAATGAAAAAGGGCAAGTTACACTAATGAAAATAAAATTACAAGTGCATGAAAATTAAACCCTATTCTAGCCCTACATTAAGCACTAAGCAAGAAGAAAATTACATTAAAAGCTAGCACAAACTAAGATTAAACTAGGGTTAACCAAAAAGTACAAAGAGAGGGGGAGAGAGAGAGAGAGAGAAAGCATGAAAAAGGATCAAGAAACAAAGGGGCAGCACCTCCCCCACTCAACCAAAGCTTGCTGAAATGGGGAGGAGGGGGGCTCAATTTATAGAAAATTTCTCGGGTTGGTCACGCCCTCCGACACGCCCTGGGGGGGCGTGTCAGGGGGCGTGACAGGTACGGATTTGACCTCGGGCTCTGGATTCTGGCGGGAGGGATGATTGCTTCGGTACGTCGGTGGTCACGCCCTAGGTCACGCCCGTGACAGGGGGGCGTGACAGGCATGTCATGTCCAAATCATTGGTCGGAAATCCGTCAGTCGCCGAAAAAGGAAGGTGTCACGCCCATGTCACGGGTGTGACATGGGGCGTGACAGTACTATTTACGTGCTGAGGCGGGAGGGCATTTAATGCGGCGGCAGCTTTGTGGCAGAGGGCGACACGCCCCTGGTCACGCCTAGTGACACGCCCAGGGAGGGCGTGACAGGGGGGCGTGACAGCGGTTTTGACCGTTTTCTGTCCCTTCCAGCAGGTGTCCTCGGGATCGGGTGATACGCCCTAGGTCACGCCCAGGGAGGGCGTGACAGGGGGGCGTGACAGACCATTTTGGCAATTTTTCTGAAAACCTGCAAAAAGACAGGAAAAAGTTAGTGGCAATAAAATTTACATAAAAAGGATAAAAATAAACTAATAATAGACATAATTTGTACAATATAAAATATAAAATACGATAATAGTTTAGGCTACAAAACGTATTATCAAATTCCCC
This sequence comes from Platanthera zijinensis, assembly GCA_039513925.1. Taxonomy (NCBI): domain Eukaryota; kingdom Viridiplantae; phylum Streptophyta; class Magnoliopsida; order Asparagales; family Orchidaceae; genus Platanthera; species Platanthera zijinensis. The sequence goes on from CM077098.1 coordinate 39,962,551, forward strand.
CAAGCTTAAGCTTTGCTTGTCCCCAAGCAAAAATATAAAAACTAGATATTTATAAAAAGGACTAATCAAAAAGTTCTAATTATGCCTACACAAGTACTATGCGAAATTCTTAGTAGGGAAAAGGTGAAATGTAAATCTAAAACAATTATTTAGGTATGGTAAAACTTTTATAAACTTTACTTAATAAAAACAAATCATCCAAAATTTTAACGAGATTTTTTTAAATGGACTTAAGTAAAGCAACGAAAATGAAAAACACGCATTGAGTTGTTACTAGATCCAAGCAACGCATTATAATTATATCAATTTAATTATCAAAAATCTAGGTTTAAATCTAAAACTAAAACTGATTTACTGTTTTTCTTTTCTTAGTTGTTAAATAAAAAATCAAAAAGCGTGAATCAAAAGGACTTAAATAGGACAGAAACGTTTGGTTTAGGAAAATGATTAGGAGCGGAATTCAAAGATAAACGTGAAGGTTTTAAAATCACACTAAACCAAAGCAAAGAGTTTCAAAAATTTTCATAAAAATATATACACATTTTTTTTTCTTTCTTTTTCATTTTTTTCTTTTCCATTTTTTTCCTTTTTTCAAAACAAAGGCCATAAATATTTTTATTTTCCTTTTTGAGTTGGCCAAACAAAAATAAACATCACTTTTGAACATACTTCCTTTTTTTTTCGAAAACCTTTCTCCACAAAAAACAAAATCACAAAATACCCTATCAAAATCATCAAAATAATTTATGAAACTCAAAAAGGCTAGTGTGATTCGATAGGTTGGAAATTTTGGCTTTGGTGAAACTGAAATGAAAGGAGGAGCTATCAAATGAAATCGGAAAAAGGCTCAAAAATGGCTAACTAGTGGTAAAAGTTTTTTTAGGTTGGCAGGAAAGCTCAAACGAAAACAAAAATGGCCTAAATCATTTTCACGCTTTTGAATTTATTTAAAACAAAGGTTTGAAATTTTTTCAAAAAGCGAGTCCTAGATAATAAAAGAAGATTGATGAAATTAACTTGAAAATAGAAATAATAGGTGACTTGGATCGTTCACATCTACTACGTTATTCAAAAGTTGACTTTACAAAAATTATTCAAAAACGAAAAAGAAAATAGTGGATGATGAATTTTTAAGAAAGTAAAGGAAATAAACAACAAAAAACCATAATAGAAATGCGAGTTTTAGAAAAATATTTCACCTTAACATGCTACCGTGAATTAGAAACACAGCATGGCCAACATTTTACTTGTGAAACATAATTAAAAAGGACGATTAGAAATATTATAATTAACTAAGTTGTTTATAGGAGATTTTGAGTAAAACAAAACTAAAAACTAGGGGTACTATTGAAATACCAAAATGTCTAAACTATTCAAAAACACATATATATTTTTTTTAATTTAATTTTGTGGAATATTCTCTTTTTTGGATTTTGGAATTTTAAGATATTCATTTTTTTTTTGGAAATATTTACAATATATACAAAAAGAAGATTATTTACACTACGCAAAAATGAAGGAGGAAATCCTCCCCCAAGCTTAAAACAGACATTGTCCTCGATGTCTAAAGAAGGGGATTGGAGAAGGAGAGAAAAATAAAGTACAGAATTGAAAGACAGAATTGAAATACAGGTACTTCCCCGGATTTATTTGCTGCGAAAGCTGAGTGATGCCGCTCCCCGAATGTCTTCTTTGGACTTTGTGATGGATTCAGCAATGTTGGAGCAGGCGATCGCAGAAGCTTCAGCTTGTCGGAGCCGTCCGAGGCAAAAATTGTAAAATAAAGAAAACAGAAAAAGATAACTTGGGTTGCCTCCCAAGAGCGCCCTTTGGTTAAAGCGTCGTTGAGCTCGACGCATCAAAAAAAATAATATTGTCCAAAAATATTGTTGTCCCGAAATAAAATTGTTTTTAGCAAAAAAATAAAAAGTTCAAGATTAAAGTTCGTGAAGCAGAAACTTAATAGTGTTTGGACTGACATCATCATCACCAGAAAAATACAGTTTAAGACGCTGACCATTCACTTTGAAATTACCCTTATCAGGGTGAGAAATTAAAACAGTTCTATAAGGAAATACTTCTAAAACAGAAAACGGGCCAGACCAGCGAGATTTTAATTTGCCCGGAAATAAACGTAAACGAGAATTATATAAAAGGACCTTGTCGCCCGGCTTAAAGTTTTTAGGGTGCCTTAAGTGTTTATCGTGTAAACGCTTCGTCCGCTCTTTATAAAGTTTATTATTTTCATAAGCATAAGAGCGCCACTTGTCGAGTTCATTTAGTTGAAATTTTCGAAGGTCACCGACTGAGTGGGGATCGAAGTTTAAAAATTTTAAGGCCCAAAAGGCGCGGTGTTCTAACTCCACGGGCAGATGGCACGATTTTCCATAAACCAGCCGATACGGCGTACATCCGAGGGCGGTTTTGTACGCTGTTCGGTAGGCCCATAAGGCATCGTCAAGTTTGGCTGACCAGTCTTTTCTAGAAGTTGAAACAGTCTTTTCTAATATTCTTTTTATTTCTCTATTAACTACTTCGACTTGACCGTTAGTTTGGGGGTGGTAGGCAGTGGACAGTTTATGCGTAACGCCGTATTTAGTAAGGATTTTGGAAAATTGTGCGTTACAGAAATGGGAACCCCTATCGCTAACGATTGCGCGAGGCGTACCGAATCTAGAAAATAATTTTTTTAAAAACGTGACTATAACTCGGGAGTCGTTCGTAGGAAGAGCTTGGGCCTCAGCCCATCGTGAAACATAATCAACAGCGAACTAAAATATATTTGTTTCCGAAGCTAGAAGGAAGGGGGCCAAAAAAATCAATTCCCCAGAGGTCGAAAATTTCGCACTCTAAGAAATAATTTTGCGGCATTTCATTTTTATTAGAAATATTGCCCGACCGTTGGCAACTATCACACCTGCTCACAAAGGCTTGCGCGTCTTTAAACAGGCTAGGCCAGTAAAAACCCGCGCAAAGCACCTTATGAGCGGTGCGAGCAGCTTGATAGTGCCCACCTGTCGGACCTTCATGTAAATGTTTTAGAATATCAATTCCTTCATCAAAAGAAACACATCTCCTTATCACTTGATCCGCACAAATTTTGAAAAGATGCGGGTCTTCCCAAAAGTAGTTCTTCAGCTCAGAAAAGAATTTCTTCTTCTGCTGAGAGGAGAACTCTTTTGGGAGCACCCGGGCCACTAGATAGTTGGCGATGTGCGCGAACCAAGGAGAAGTAGATGTATTAACTAAAAGCAGCTTCTCATCAGGAAAATAATCATTAAAAGATTTTTCATTTAATTTTTCTATAAAGGGGTTATCTAATCTTGATAAATGGTCGGCGGCCAAGTTCTCGGCTCCTCGCTTAACACGGATCTCTAAGTCAAACTCCTGGAGGAGTAAGACCCAGCGAATCAAGCGAGGCTTGGCATCCATTTTGGCAAGAAGGTACTTGAGGGCCGAGTGGTCCGTAAAAACAATGATTTTTGAAAGTGTAATGTAAGGGCAAAATTTATCAAACGCAAATACTACAGCCAAGAGCTCCTTCTCGGTTGTGGTGTAATTTTCTTGTGCAGATGTGAGGGTTTTACTAGCGTAATAGATGGGGTGGAAGTTCTTAGATATGCGTTGACCTAATACGGCTCCCACCGCAAAACTACTCGCATCGCACATAATCTCGAAAGGAAGGTCCCACACCGGAGCTATCATAATTGGCGCGTTGATTAACTTTTCTTTAATTAATTCAAAGGCAGAAATACAAGAGTCATCAAAAATGAATGGAGCGTCTTTTTCTAAGAGATGGGTGAGGGGCTTAGTGATCTTGGAGAAGTCCTTTATAAAACGACGATAAAAACCAGCGTGGCCTAGGAAACTTCTTATAGCTTTTATGTTTGTAGGTGGTGGCAACTTCTCAATAACTTCTATCTTGGCAACGTCTACCTCAATACCTTTAGCAGAAATTTTATGACCCAAAACTAACCCTTCCCTCACCATAAAATGGCATTTTTCCCAATTTAGGGGAAGGTTAGTTTCTTCGCATCGTTCTAAGACTTTTTCGAGGTTTTCTAAACATCTATCGAAGGAGTCGCCGAACACGGAGAAATCGCCCATGAATACCTCCATAATGCTTTCTACGTACTTGTTAAATATTGCGAGCATACATCGTTGGAATGTAGCCGGCGCATTGCATAATCCAAATGGCATTCTTCGGTACGCGAAGGTGCTGAAGGGACAAGTAAACGTAGTTTTCTCTTGGTCCTCGGGAGAGATGGGTATTTGAAAGTACCCCGAGAGGCCATCGAGAAAACAATAAAAGCTATGGCCGGAGAGACGTTCTAAAATCTGGTCGATAAACGGTAGAGGAAAGTGGTCCTTACGGGTGGCGTCATTTAACTTACGGTAATCTATGCACATACGCCAACCCGTCACCGTCCGTGTCGGGATTAATTCATTATTCTCATTACTAACTACGGTTATCCCTCCCTTTTTTGGAACTACCTGAACGGGGCTAACCCACTTACTGTCCGATATAGGGTAGATAATTCCTGCGTCTAATAGTTTCATAACCTCGCCCTTAACTACTTCTTTCATATTCGGGTTTATACGGCGCTGAGGTTGGATAGAGTTACGCGAATTATCTTCCATTAAAATTTTATGTGTACAGAAAGATGGGCTTATGCCCTTGATATCAGAAATTTGCCAAGCAATAGCCCAGCGATGCTTACGTAGAACTAGAAGAAGTTTATCGTTTTGCGTATCCGTGAGGTAGGCCGAAACGATAACTGGTAACTTGGAGTCTTTTTCTAAGAAAGCATACTTAAGGTGTTCGGGAAGTTCTTTAAGTTCTAGGGTAGGGGGTTCTTCATAAGAGGATTTTGAGATTCTTTCTTTTTCGAAAATAATATCTTCATAAACTTTTTTATAAGGAACGTAATAAGGGGTGGGGCTAGCAGCCAAGACAGCTTCTTGTACAGATTCAGTGGTAAGAAAAGAGGAAGAACAAAAATCAGAAAACTCTTTTTCAAAGTCGGAAAGACAATAAGAAGATTCATCACTTCCTTGCAGTGATTCTGTTGTAAGAGAAGAGGAGCAAAAAGTAGAAAATTCTTTTTCAAAGTCGGAGAGGCAGTAGGAAGAATCATCACTCACGGCGTCTACGAAAAAACATGAGTCATCGTTCGCTAAGGTGTTCTTCATCGAAGGGGTGATAGGAAATGTGACTTCGTCGTCGCCTACTCGAAGAAAGAGCTTACCATTGCTTACGTCAATGATGGCTCGGGAGGTGGCGAGGAAAGGTCGGCCAAGGATCAGGGGAACCTCGACGTCTTCTTCGATGTCCAAAATGACAAAGTCCACCGGGAAGATGAACTTGTCGACTTTCACTAGAACGTCCTCCACTATTCCTAACGGGTACTTGACGGATCTATCGGCTAGCTGGATACTCATACGCGTGGGGTTAAGGCTTCCAATCCCTAACTTTTTGAACAACGAAAAGGGCATCAGGTTTATACTTGCGCCTAAGTCGGCTAACGCATGTTTAACAAAGAGATCATCGAAGACACACGGGATAGAGAAACTACCCGGGTCACTGATTTTCTTCGGCAAACCGTTTGTTAAAACGGCGGAGCACTCGTTATTTAGCGTGACGTGCGAAAGATTCTCTAACTTCTTCTTGTTTGTGAGGAGGTCTTTAAGATATTTGGCGTATTTCGGCATTTGCGAAATAGCCTCGTGGAAGGGAAGATTAATGTGGATTTGTTTGAAGATTTCTAAGAAGCGGGAGTACTGATCATCTTGACGTTGTCTATTAAGTTCAGAGGGGTATGGAGGAGTTGAATTATTTTTGAAGATGGGTGGTGGAGTGAGATTATTTTCTAAAGTGGGGGTGATTACTTCTTCAGCAGAGGGTGGAAGCGGAGCGGAGCTTTGATTTTTAAAAGCGGAAGCGGAGCTTTGATTTTTAAAAGCAGAAGCGGAGCTTGCCTCGGGCTCTTCACTTACCATACCGGAGACTTGCTTCCCACTCCGAAGAGTTATAGCTTTCGCTTGCTCTCTCGGGTTGGGTTCGGTATTGGAAGGAAGAGACCCTGCGGGTCGCTCAGAAATTATTTTCGCGAGCTGTCCTACCTGATTTTCTAAACTTTTTACGCTTCCGGTTAAAGTTCTTATGGTAGCGTCATTTGTGGTGATATATTTAGAAAGTAATTCCTCCAAGCTCGGAGGTTTTGGGTAATTTTGAAGAAGTGGTGGTGGTGGTGGTGGTTGTGCAGAAAAATCATTTTGCGGAGGTGGGCGCATCGCATTCGATGGATTACTCCATGAAAAGTTCGGGTGATTTCTTAAAGCGGGGTTATAACTATTCGGAAAATTAAAACCAGGCGGATGAAAATTCGCAGCAGAAAAATTATTAAAAGCATTTCTAGGCAAATTATTAACATAATCTAAATGTTCTGGAGTAGGGGTTGCAGATTCCCATACCTGAGGGGCGGAGGCAGCAGTCATCTCCGTGATTTTTTTGCTTAGGATTTCTACTTACAGAGCGAGCTGGGAGACGTTGTCCACTTCATAGATACCTGCAGGCTTGTTCGGGTGGGACCTAGGCACATTCCACTGATAAGTGTTCATGGTCCATATCCTCAAAAAGCTCAAGAGCGGCTTCCGGGGTCTTATGATTTAAAGTACCGCCAGAAGCTGCGTCTATCATTTGCTTCGTGCTTTGATTTAGCCCGTTATAAAACGTCTGCACTTGTAACCATACAGGCAGCGCGTGATGTGGGCATCGTCTTAATAATTCTTTAAATCTCTCCCAGGTTTCGTAAAGGGTTTCAGAGTCTATTTGTCCGAAGGCAGAGATGTCATTCCTAAGTTTTGCGTTTTTGCTGGCGGGAAATACTTCGCCAAAAAATTTTCAGTTAATTCATTCCAAGTGGTTATGCTATTTTTCGGAAGTGTGTTAAGCCACTGCTTAGCTTTAGTTCTTAGAGAGAAGGGGAAGAGTCTTAGCCTGATCGCATCATTTGTGACACCATTTATCTTGAAGGTGTCGCAAATTTCAAGAAAGCTAGCTATATGTGCGTTCGGATCTTCATCTTGAAGTCCGTCAAATTGCACATATTGCTGCACCATTTGAATTATGCTAGGCTTTAGTTCAAAGTTATTATTTGCTATAGTAGGGCGGACTATACTCGATTCTGTTCCCTCGAGGTTCGGTCGTGCATAATAGGACATAGTCCTTTGCACGGCCTCATCTACGTTGGGTTCTTCCATTCTTAAAGTATTAATGACTCGGAGTCCTCAACCAGCACTTGGATAGTAGGACCTTGAAATCGCGATCTTCTCCGAAGAGTACGCTCAATTTCGTGGTCCAAGTCCAAAATAACCGACGGACTCCCGCGGGTCATGCACTAAAAGAACAGAAAAGAAGAAGAGAAAGAGAAAAAGGATAAACTAGAAAGAAAAACTAGATTTAGAAAATTAAATTAAAATTTTTTTTTCTTTTTGAAATAGATTTTTTTTATAGATTAACTCCCGAACTTCCCAAGGACTACCCCGTGAAGGGTTCGCAAGGTACTAGACAAGACAGTGGCGTTTAAAGCCCTTTGCCCTTTTCGAGAGAATTAGGTGGCGTAGAAAAATTGTGAGGTTGGTTTCTATTAAGAGCGGTGATAATTTTTTTTGATTTTTTAAAACTTTAAAGAAAAGGGGATGAGAAAGAGAAGAGATAAAATTAATAGGTTCGTGTTTTCAAAATATCAACGGATGTTGGGTCCCCGGCAACGGCGCCAAAAACTTGGTGCGGTGAGGGTTCGAAGAAAATAAACGCAACCGAACTAGCAACCTGATGAGGCAAGTATACCTATCGAATTGTAGCAAGGGGACACAAGTGTCGTATTGAAATCCGAGAACTGTTGGCTAAGCTTACTCACACGAACGCTATTATCTTATCGACAGAAAAACTAGGGTTTTAGAAAATCTAAGCGCAATGGAGAAATTAAAGCAAACTAGAAAGAGAACTACCGCAATTAAGTTACGCTATTAAGCAAACAACTAAGCTAGAAAGGAAATTACTGCAGTTAATTAAAGAGCACAATATATGAGATTACTACAAAAGGTAGAACAATATGAAATGGAAAAGCACCCGATCGAGATTCACCTCGGCTAAAGACGATTAAGAAAATGCGATAAAAATCTAAACTTAATAGGATAAGGGTCCTTGACCGTGGAGGTTCCTAAAACTTGAACACGCTTCTCTCGAAGTCGTGCCCAACTGAGTTTAGGAATGTCCGACCGACTCTCGTCTAAATCGGAGGCCTAAAACTCGCTTTACGCGGTGAACCCCACTATTGGATTTTACTCCAATCCGGGAGATTTGGACGTCTGCCTCTCTCGAGGGGTGCGTACAACTCCCTTTACTCTTGAATTCTCACTTCATTCTTTTGGCCTCTCGACTAGCCCAGAATGAAAGCAAAGGCGGAGAGTATATATCGAAAATATACCCCCAACCTGTGATTAATCAAGAGTAATTCAAGGCCCTAACCTAAAAAGAAAAGATTGATTAAAACATCATAACATAATCGCTCTAACCTCGGATCATCAAGATCGAGTACAAGCAGGATTAGTTAATCATAATGGAGTGGAGGGGGGAGATGAGTAGAAAAACATAAGAAGAACACAAGCTAAGGGAAGAACAATTTTATTAATGAAAAAGGGCAAGTTACACTAATGAAAATAAAATTACAAGTGCATGAAAATTAAACCCTATTCTAGCCCTACATTAAGCACTAAGCAAGAAGAAAATTACATTAAAAGCTAGCACAAACTAAGATTAAACTAGGGTTAACCAAAAAGTACAAAGAGAGGGGGAGAGAGAGAGAGAGAAAGCATGAAAAAGGATCAAGAAACAAAGGGGCAGCACCTCCCCCACTCAACCAAAGCTTGCTGAAATGGGGAGGAGGGGGCTCAATTTATAGAAAATTTCTCGGGTTGGTCACGCCCTCCGACACGCCCTAGGGGGGGCGTGTCAGGGGGCGTGACAGGTACGGATTTGACCTCGGGCTCTGGATTCTGGCGGGAGGGATGATTGCTTCGGTACGTCGGTGGTCACGCCCTAGGTCACGCCCGTGACAGGGGGGCGTGACAGGCATGTCATGTCCAAATCATTGGTCGGAAATCCGTCAGTCGCCGAAAAAGGAAGGTGTCACGCCCATGTCACGGGCGTGACATGGGGCGTGACAGTACTATTTACGTGCTGAGGCGGGAGGGCATTTAATGCGGCGGCAGCTTTGCGGCAGAGGGCGACACGCCCCTGGTCACGCCTAGTGACACGCCCAGGGAGGGCGTGACAGGGGGGCGTGACAGCGGTTTTGACCGTTTTCTGTCCCTTCCAGCAGGTGTCCTCGGGATCGGGTGACACGCCCTAGGTCACGCCCAGGGAGGGCGTGACAGGGGGGCGTGACAGACCATTTTGGCAATTTTTCTGAAAACCTGCAAAAAGACTGGAAAAAGTTAGTGGCAATAAAATTTACATAAAAAGGATAAAAATAAACTAATAATAGACATAATTTGTACAATATAAAATATAAAATACGATAATAGTTTAGGCTACAAAACGTATTATCATAATGCTATGGTATATTTGGCAAAACAACAGCAGTCTATCATCCCTAAGGTGGATGATATTGCTTTAAAACAAAGCTATGTCTTGGAAAATCAGATAAGGATGAATGAGAATTTAACTGAATCTCATCATGAGATCATTAATGAATTGAAAAAGATTGTTCCAGGCCTGCCTGCAGCTAGAGCAAAGGAAATGGAAGAATTTGATAAGAACTTTCAAGCTGCTATTGATTCTGTTAAAACTGCTATCACTACCTCTCAAAAGGAAATATCTGACAAGCTTCTAAAGTTAAAACCATTTTTTAAAGAGGGTGTGAATTATCTGGATGGCCAAATCAGATTTTAGAAGGAAGATCTAAGAGATCATGTTACTAGAGAAGCCATAAAGGGGGAGAGGATGTTAGTTCATGCAGGCTCAGAGCGCACCAAATGGGTGACCAATAGTATTCGAGCCACATTGGGATATCCACCTTTGTGTGATGATGCTATGGTGGCTGAGTCAGGAATACAAACAGGCAATCAACCTGAGGTTGCCCAAGTCATTTACCCTCCTCCAGATTATGATATGATTGATCAGCAAGTTCAAGGAATGTATAGTCCTCCAAAGGAGGTTACTAATGTTATTATTGGGAAGGTTGATAATCCTGAGGCTACTTTGAAAGACCAGCAAGATGCTCTACTATTTAAGAAAAGATTTAGAGAGCAGGCTGAACTTAAGCCAGACTTTGAGCAGTGGAGTCCTACTTCCAGAAATATTATACTCACTGCATGGAGGGCTGTCAAAGACCAAGTGCATGAAAGAGGCAAGTGGTTCAATGAGATGGAATGGCGGAAGTATGAAGCCAGGCAAGAGGCCATAGTACAGTTTAGAAGAAAAGCCAAGCTGGGTAGGCTGCCTCCAGATGCTCAGGAGCCGAGCAAGTACTTTCCAAAGCCCTTTCATTATTTTGAAAGGCAAAGGCTCAAGGAAGAAGCAAAGAAGAAGGCTGATCTAAAAGGCAAGAAGCCAGCTGAAGATTCTGAAGCTCCTGTGAAGGCTCAAATTCTATCTGGCAAAGGGATTGTCATAAAAGAGCCTGATCAGTCTTAATTTTTAGTTCTTTCAAAGTATTTTGTAATATTTTGATTAAATCATTAAATGTAAATCTCTGTATTCAAACATTATCAAGTTATAAACAAAATGTTGTTTGGTATCATATAATGTTCATTCTGTGATGGATTGTTTTTATTTTGTTTATATTAAGTATTCCTGTTATGTCATATATCATCAGTTTATACTTTTTATAAATGGTGTATATCATTGGCTATAGGGTTATGACTTCTCCAAATAGGGAGAGATTGTTGGGTACATTGGAAAATGTGTACCTGATTTGAAGAAGCCCAACTTAGCTCAATGATATACATCAAGGTGTATTTGATGTTGTTTTGAGTTGACATGTGCAGGTGAAGAAGTATTAAAGAATGCAGAAAAATATTCTAAGTCCACATGTCGACACCTGAAGAAATTGTGTCGACACTTCAGAATATTTGTGTCGACACTTCAGAATATCAGTGTCGACACAGAGAAAGATAGTCGACCACATTTATGTCGACACTGGGAAGCAGTGTCGACACATAAAGAAAATCGTCGACCTCAGCACTGGGAAGCAGTGTCGACACAGTGAAAGATAGTCGACACCCAGAGAAAGTTAGTCGACTAGTGAAAGATTGTCGACCAGAGAAAGATAGTCGACTCACAGAAGAAGATAGTCGACCTCAACTGTGTCGACACTGGGTGGATGTGTCGACACCTTGAGATTGAGTCGACACATATTGGCAGAAGTCGACTATGCTTGTGTCGACACCAGAAGACTGAGTCGACACATTTTGGCAGAATTGAAGATTACTGTGTCGACACCTGAAGGCTGAGTCGACACATACTGAGTTCTGAAATCTACAACAACTGTGTCGACACACAGGACTTGTGTCGACACACTGCAGAGTCTAGACCAAGTTATTTTCTAAAGAAGCTGTGTCGACTTAAAGGCAACTTAGTCGACATCATCAAAGACTGTGTCAACACCAAAGTCACTTGTGTCGACACAGATAGACAGATTGGTCTCGACACTTTCTATCAGACTGTCTCGACATTTTGCAGTCCAAGGCTAAGGTACAGGAACTGTTTGAAGACTTGACAGCTGTGGGTTGCCACCGTTTAACTGAAGCTGTCAGACCTGTCAGAAAACAGTTAGAAACCGGATCAGCCGGTTACCATGAAGAAAGTCTATAAATAAACACATTCAGAAGGAAATTAAAAAAAAACTAAGAAAAATAACAGAAGAAGATCTAAGAAGAAGAAACAGAAGGATTACGATCCTGTTGTAGTTTCAATTCAAGAAAGTGCTAAGCTCTAAAGAAGATCTTCATCAGAAGATCTAAGAAGAAGAAGAAGAAGTCTAAAGTATCAGAAAAGGTGTTGGATAGAGAGGGATCCAGTCATCTTGAAGAAGAAGAAGAAGGAAGCCATCAGTGGTTTCTCAAGAAGCTGTTTGGAAATCAACTCAGCTAAGTTCAGATTCAAGAAGCTTTGAAGAAAGCTCAGATTCAGTTGATTTCATCAGCTGATCAAGAAGTGTCTTGTCCTCTTCTCTCTCAACAAAGGCAAGACATTAAAATATCTTTTCTAAATTTTTGTAGGATTTGTTTACACAGATCTGAGTTGTAAGCCTTATGTTATAAAGGCTGAGTGTAGGAGAGGTGATCTCTGAGTGGTAGGGCTATTTGCCTGAGTGTAGGAGAAGGTTATTCTCTAAGTGGTAGGCCTTGAGGCAAGGCTGAGGTAGGGCTGTTGAGCCTGAGTTGTAGGAACCTATCCAGGTTCTGAGCTGTAGGATCTGAGGATCTGAGAATAGTGGAAGTTTGGCCGAATCTAGCATACTGCTAGATAGGTGAAGGGGGAAAGTGGATGTACCCAGACCTTGGGGAACCACTATAAAACATTGTGCAATCTGTGATGCTTAGTTGTCTGTGAATGTTGTGCTAGATGTTTTAATTTGTAATTAAATTCTGCCTAGAAGTATAAACAAGAAATTAGAACCTATTCACCCCCCCCCCCTCTAGGTGTTTAGGTTATCTTGAAAGTAAAACTATCAAAGCGTTTGTATTGATCGTCTAATTTTTCCTTCCTAAGTCGAGCCGGATAAGGAGGTGGCGAAAATTCCTTTATAATAACAGGAGCATCATTTTGAAAATCATCTTTTTCTTTTTCAGAACCAGAAAAAACAGAGATATCTTTTTCTTTTTCACAAGTGGATTTTTCATTTTCAAGATTTGATTTATCATTTTCTGTTGGGATAAAAACAGGAGGGACAATCACCCTTGGCTCTTCCCTTGTGGTGGGCTCGTTAACAACCTTACCGCTCTGAAGGGAAATCGCATTTGCGTGCTCCCTTGGGTTAGGCTCAGTGTTCGAGGGAAGAGTTCCAGGTGGTCTCTCATAAAAAGCCTTGGCGAGTTGGCCGACCTGATTTTCTAAACTTTTCATTGATCCCGTTAAGTTTCTAATAGTAGCATCGTTCGAGCTTATATACTTAGCGAGGATCTCTTCCAAAGGGGAAGGTTTTTGAAAATTTTGTTGCGGTGGTGGTGGTGGTGTAAAATCGTGCGGTGGGCGTACTACGTTAGCATTATTACTCCAAGAAAAATTAGGATGGTTACGCCCATCTGGGGTGATAAGAATTAGAAGAAGAAGAAAAACCAGGCGGAGAAGAAAAATTCGGAAAAGCAGAAAAATTGTTTGCAGAATTATTTTGAGCAGGCCTGGGTATGTTCCCCAGATAATCCACCTGCTCGGCAGCAGCAGCATTAGCATTTTCAAATACCTTAGCAGCGGAGGCAGCAGTCATCTCCGAAATCTTCTTGTTTAGCATTTCCACTTGCATTGCCAGTTGCGTCACCGAATCCACTTCATAGATACCTGCAGGTTTAGATGGGCGAGACCTAGACGAATTCCACTGATAAGTGTTCATCGCCATGTCATCGATAAGCTCAAGAGCGGCTTCCGGAGTTTTGCGGTCTAAAGAACCAGCGGAAGCAGCATCTATCATTTACTTAGTTTCTTGATTTAGCTCATTATAAAATGTCTGGACCTGCAACCATACAGGCAGAGCATGATGTGGGCATCTTCTCAAAAGTTCTTTGAACCTCTCCCAAGTGTCATAGAGGGTCTCAGAATCAATTTGAGAGTATGACGTTATATCATTTCTTAGCTTAGCAGTTTTGGCGGGAGGAAAATAACGAGAAAAAAAATTTCAGTTAAAATGTTCCAAGTAGTGATCGATCCTCTTGGAAGAGAACTCAACCACTGTTTATCTTTAGTCCTTAAGGAGAAGGGGAAGAGTCTTAGCCTTATAGCATCGTCTGAAACACCATTTATTTTAAAGGTGTCACAGATTTCAAGAAAATTAGCAATATGTAAGTTCGGATCTTCATCTTGTAATCCGTCGAACTGTACATATTGCTGCACCATTTGAATGATGCTAGGCTTAAGCTCGAAGTTATTGTTCGCAATTGCAGGTCGAACAATACTTGTCTCTATCCCTTCCAAGTTGGGTCGAGCATAATCGGGCATAGTCCTTTGCTGAGCCATTCCTGGGTTAGGGTCTCCCATCTCAGAATTAAAATTACAATCCCCGTAGGAATCCTCAACCGCTGTTTGAGAAGTGGAAGCCCCGAATCGTAGTTGTCTCCGAAAGGAGCGTTCGATTTTCGGGTCCAAATCAACAAGTAGCGACGGATTCGCTCGGGTCATGCACTAACAAAGAAGACGAAGGAGAATAAAAAAGAAAACTTGAAAAAGAAAGAAAAAGAGAAGAAAGGATTTTTTTTTAAATAGATTTTTTTTACGGCTTGGCTCTCGAACTTCCCGAGGACTACCCGGTGAAGGGTTCACCCGGTACTAGGTAAAATGGTGGCGCTTAAAGCCCCTTGCCCTTTTCGAGAGAATTTAGGTGGGGTAGAAATAAAGTGAAGTGGGTTGATTATAAATATTAAAATATATAAAATATAATTTTTTTTTATTTTTGTAGAAGTAATAGCGCAAGCGTTTTCAAAATATTGACGAGAAAACTCCCCGGCAACGGCGCCAAAAACTTGGTGGGATAAACCCGAACAGGCAAGCGTACCTGTCAAATTATAGTACCAAGGTAGTATTTAAACACGGGGTTGTCAATTACTGCTACTCACGCTTGAAATATTATCCTACCGGAAAATAGTTGGCTTTTTAGAATTTTTTAAATAAAATGAACGATAAATTGCGAGACGAAAACTTATATAAAAGAGGCTAGCACTTGATCATTAATTCACCATGAAATGAAATGAGAAAATAAAAGGGGCATAGTTTTATATTTGCAAATCCAACTCGGCCATGATGGATCCGAAAATGAGATAAAATCTCGCTAGAGCATTAGGCCTCCTAACTTATAGACTCTTTGATCGAAATCTCTTTACAAACCAAAGAAGCCTAAAGTTGCATTATCGAAGTAATCCACACTATTGGATTTGACTCCAATCCGGAAGATTTACGTCGCCCTATCTCTAGGGTTGCATTCAACTCCTTCCTTCTTTGAGTGATCTTTCACATCCACGAGCCTCTCGGCTACTCGAATATGAGATCATAAGCCTACTACTGTATACCGGAAATACGGAGTCGACGAAATAATTATTCAAAGAAGGACCGAGTTGAACTACGTAAAAATAAAACTATGAAATAAAAATAATTCTCATTTCAAATCATGGATCCTCATGATCAAATGCTAAGAGGGAATTAGCTACGCATGGCGGAAAAGAAAACGACAATAATAGAAGCGAGGAACATTTTCATTACTTATAAAGATAAAAGAGAAACAATATTAAGAAGGACAATATTATATTATGATGAAAAAGAGAGATTACAATAATGAAAAGAAACTAGAAATGAAAAATTACAAAGAACTCTCTTGAAACATAAATCTCCAAAGCTATCTCCAAAAACCAACTCTCAATCCAAACTCAAAGACTAACCCAAAAAAACTAACTTTGAAAGCATGGGTCTTGGGTTCCTTTTATAGGAGAGGAGGGAAGCATCTAGAAGAGGGGGGAGATCAAGGGTGGCCGGCCATGGGGGGGAGAATGTTCATGCATGATGTATTTAATGAGGGGAGAGGGAGAGGGATGATTCATGCATGATATTTATGGGAAATAAAAAAAAAGAAATAAACTAAATAAGGGGGAATGCATGGAATTAAATGAGCATGAGAGAGAGATGAAGAAAGGGGGTGAATGTAGGGGTCGGCCATGTGATGGAGGAATGCATGAATACAATATTAAATGATAGAGAAATCAATGAGGAGGGAGAGAGATGCATGCATGAGATAATTAGGTGGCAAGGAAATAATAAAAGAGAGAGAAGGGGGGTGGCTGCATGGTGGGTTCGGGTAGGAGGTGTAGGTGGGCTGCTTTTGAATGTGTGAAGGCCGGCCACATAATGAGGAGAGTGGGCTGAATTTGTAAGCTTTGTAGGGCTCGGCCATGCATGAATTGAGGCTTGTGGGCTGCTCCAAAAGGTGGTCGGCTGCTCTTGAATTAAAGGGGCTGCATTTGGGCTCGGGTAGGTTGCACCAAAGAAGGGCCGGCTGCACATGGGCTGCTCCAATGATGGTTGGGCTCGGGTTGCATGGCTAGGTGCTGCTCCAAGTGGGCTCTTGATCCTACAAAACATAAACAAAACATTAGCTCATAATCATGATATAAGTTTAAATAAAACTAAACATATAATATAATAACTCATCCTAGTAATTAGTTATATAAAAAAACTAAACATAACATAACATAAATTATTATAACATAACATTACATATAAACCATAATAAGGATGATAATTATTATAAATATCCTAAACAAAACAATAATAACATAAAACACAAAATAACAATAATACATATAATAAAACTATAGATTCTTATATAATAATAATAATAACACAACAACATCATAACAAGCATACAAAAACACAAAATTAATATAAAACTTAGGAAAATAAGCTACTAAATTACCCCCAAAAAGGATGACTAAAAGTAGTCATCAGCGGCCAAGAGGAAGAAGGAAGAGGAGAAGGTAATTCCAAAATCTGAAATTGGGTTTTTAATTTTTCATTCAATCTACTCAAAATCCAATACAACATAGCCTTATATAGGCTTTATAAAGACAAGGGTTATAAGCACCCCAAATGTGGCTAAACAAAGGCCAAAATTAAATGACAAATAATTAAAACTTTGGCTAAACATAGGCCAATTAAAAACATAATTATAAAATCTGAAATAATTAATTTAAATGATGCGGCGATGGCGGTGGATGTCGCGACAAAGTTCCAACATTAAAATGACACGGCGATGGCGGTGGATGTCGCGACAAAGTTTCAACATTCCGTCTTGCGGCACGGTCATAAAGATCTTCAAGCTCCATATGGCGACGAACAACGGCACCAACAAGTAAATCATCATCTCAAGGCGGCGAGGGAACATCAAGTGTGAGCCGGCACCAACATCAACCGGGTCACCATAGTCATCCGGAAGGGGATCTTCTGCAGCAACATGACGCGGATCTATGATATGTACTGGGTCACCATCATCGTCCAGAGGGGGACGGTCCAAATCAACAAGCCGGGGGATGACGGCGCCATCAAAGACTCCCTATGAGATCTTGAAGGGAAAAAACCAAACCTAGGCTATCTCAGAATCTTTGGTAGTAAATGTTCTGTTCTTCATAATAGAAAGTCCTATATGACTAAGTTTGTTGTCAAGCCCTTTGATAGAATTTTTATTGGGTACAACAATCATAGTAAAGCCTATAGGATCTACAACTTGAAAAGACAAGTAATAGAAGATTCTATACATGTAGTCTTTGATGAGTCTACCATGATTAACAGTGAACTGCCAAGCTCCTCTTCTAGTATTGTAGGTACAAAGCAAATGATGGACAAGCTGACTTTCAAGGAAGCTGCTCCAAAAGTCCAAGATAAAGCTGAGGGCGTAGACATTCCAATAGATGTACCAGACACACTTGAAGTGGATGAAGATCAGCAAGAAGCTACTACTAAAGCAGATGTTGAAAGAAGATTGCTTCCTATAGTCAGGCATTTAAGAGATCATCTAAGACACTAGATCATTGGTGATGCAAACTAAGGTGTGGTGACAATAAGCAAGAGCGTTAATACAGCAATGTATGCAAGTTTCCTCTCACAGGTTGAGCCCAAGAAATTTAAAGAGGCCAATATAGATCAATTCTGGATTATAGCAATGCAAGAGGAACTGAACCAATTTAAGAGATATAAGGTATGGAAGCTTGTTCCTAGACTATAAGGACATAATATCATTGGAGTTAAGTGGATTTATAGGAATAAACTTGATGAAAATGGTATTATAATCAAGAACAAAGCAAGACTAGTAGCTAAGAGGTGTAGACAAGAAGAAGGTATTGACTTTGATCAAACTTATGCCCCTATAGCAAGATTGGAAGCCATCAGACTGTTCCTTGCATCTGCTGCACACAAGGGATTCAAGGTCTACCAGATGGATATGAAGTCAGCCTTCCTGAATGGTGACTTAAAGGAACAAGTCTATGTTGAGTAGCATCCAGGTTTTGTTGTTCCTAACTCACCTAATTCTATTTATAGACTTAGGAAAGCTCTATTTGGGCTAAAGCAAGCCCTTAGATCATGGTATAAGACATTGTCTAGTTCCTCATTGAGAACAAATTCTCATGGTGGAAGATAGACAAGACCCTATTCCTAAGGGAATCTAAGGGTAAGATCATCCTAGTCGAAATATATGTAGATGATATTATATTTAGATCTACTAATGACAACCTTTGCAGGAAGTTTGCCAAACTTATGCAAGGGAAGTTTGAGATGAGGAGTATGGGTGAACTTAAGTTCTTCATGGGACTCTAAGTAAGACAGACTGACGATGGCTTGTCCATATCCCAATCTAAGTTTACCAGGGAGTTAATCAAAAAGTTTGGAATGGAGACTGCCTTGACCAAGAAAACTCCCATGGGGTCAAGTATGCCTATAGGCAAAGGTGAGGCAGGGAAAATTATTGATGAATGTTTGTATAGAGGGATAATTGGCACCCTTCTATATCTTACTACAAGTAGGCCAAACATCATGTATGCTACATGTGTTTGTGCAAGGTATCATGCTAGCCCTAAAGAATCTCACAACTCTACTATAAAGAGGATTTTGAGGTATCTTAAGGGCATACCAGATCTTAGCCTATGGTACCCTAGAAATGGGGAGTTTGAACTAACAGGCTATTCAAATGCAGATTTTACAGGCTACAAAGAGGACAGGAAGAGTACTTCTGACACCTGTCAGTTCTTGGGAGGAGGAAGACTAGTGTCTTGGAGTAGTAAGAAGCAAACAAGTGTTGCAATCTCAACTGCAAAGTCAGAGTATATCTTAGTAGGTAGTTGTTGTGCTCAGTTGCTATGGATCCAGCATTAGCTCAAGGATTATAATCTCTAGATAAGTAGAAGTCCCCTATATTATGATTTTACTAGTGTCATCTCAATTGCTAGGAATTATGTCTCACACAGCAGGACTAAATATATTGAGATAAGATATCATATCATTAGGGATCATGTAGAATGTGACGATATCAACCTTGAGTTTGTCCCTACAGACAAACAAGTGGCTGACATCTTAACTAAACCACTGTATGAAGAAAAGTTCAACACCTTAAAGTTTGAGTTGGGTATATTGAACCTGGTATAGCTTCAGTTGCTCATCATGTTATTTCTTTGTTGCAGGTTATACTATTTCTTGTGTTGGGTCCGGCGTTCCTTCGCTTGACCCGTGGCGCTCTGCTACTTATATAAAAAATTAAGTAGCGCCCTCTCCAACAGTCCGGGCTTTTGGTGAAGTTGGGTATGTGCTTGATCCTTCAATTGGTATCAGAGTAGGTCACGGGTTCAAGACCGAGGGGGGCGCTATTAAATCCTGATTTTTCCCTTCTACCTGTGTGGGTCTGGCGGGTCAGGCAACCGTGGACATGTGGTAACCCCACCTCTGAGCCGTGTGGGCCATGTGGTAACCCCACCTCTGAGCCGACGGGTTGTGCTAGACGCCGGGGGGGATTGTTGGGTCCGGCATTCCTTCACTTGACCCGTGGCGCTCTGCTACTTATATAAAAAATTAAGTAGCACCCTCTAAACCAGTCCGGGCTTTTGGTGCAGTTGGGTATGCGCTTGATCCTTCATCTTGCAGGTAAAAAAGTCCTTTAGTGGGATGAAGATTTTTCAAGTGGTATACCTTCAGTGGTATCATGTGTAACATCCCATTTCCGACTAGACCCCTTGGAGTGGTTTTGTCTTAACAGATCCCTGGGAAGCCCAGGAATTGAAGTTTATCAACCAAGATTTCGAGTCAAGGGGTGGTCACGCCCGTGACCGACCCGTCACGCCCATGACCGACCCGTCACGCCCGTGACCTAGGGCGTGACCCCTTCGACGATCGTCGACCTCAGGAAGACGATCGTCGAGCTCAGAAATTTCAACATGGGCCTGACACGCCCATGACAAATATGTCACGCCCGTGAACTTGGAATGGCATTTAGTGAGCTAAGCTCACTCAATGTCGTGGTCTGGATGGCGTTGAGTGAGCTTAGCTAACTCAAAGCCATAAGTTAAATGGCGTTGAGTGCACTGACTGCACTCAACGCCATCTGGTGTCGTAAGGTTGGCGTTGAGTGAGCTGAGCTCACTCAATGTCGTAGACTGGATGGCGTTGAGTGAGCTTAGCTCACTCAACGCCGTAAACTGTCAAACGGGATGGCGTTGAGTGCGTTGAGTGCACTCAACGCCATAAGTTGAATGGCGTTGAGTGCACTGACCGCACTCAACGACATTTGGTGTTGTCTGGATGGCGTTGAGTGAGCAGAGCTCACTCAATGCCATAATCTGACGGCGTTGAGTGAGCTAAGCTCACTCAACGCCATCTTTTAAAAAGGGCATATTCTGTTGGCATTGAGTGAGCAGAGCTCACTCAATGCCATAATCCGGATGGCATTGAGTTAGCTGAGCTCACTCAACGCCATAGTCTGGGATCGCGTTGAGTGAGCAGAGCTCACTCAATGCCGTAGCTTGGATGGCGTTGAGTGAGCTGAGCTCACTAAACGCCATTGTACTTAGAATTATTTTTCTGGCAGATTGGTTTTGGGATGGGTGCTGGTTCAGCTGAACTGGGCCGGTCTAGGAGTGGGCCATTTTCTTTTAATAAGACCCAATTAAGTCTTATTTTAAAGAAGGTTGACCGGTCAAGTGAAGCCGTGCCACGTGGACCGTCTGTTTTACAAAAGGAGCAGTTACGGCCATGGCCGAGCCCGGCCTTCATAGCTAGTAATGTCACTTGACACCTTGGCAGCCCTTCCCCTCCCCCTTTTACGGTTGGATTCAACTCCTCTAGGGAAGAGGAGGAGTTTCCAACCGTTAGCTAGCTGTCACAGAGCCATTTCAGCCCCCCCCCCCCCCCCCCCACCACCATGGCCGAGCCAAGCTATAATGGGCCATTAATGGCCACCAGCTTTTGGTCGTTCCCCCTCCCTTACCAAGCCTTTAAACACCCTCAGAGGCCCAAGAGTAGGTTTTTCCCAGCTTTTACCTTAAGTTTTCGAGCCTCCCATTGTGCTATTGAGAATTTCTGCGATGCCACCAACGCACCAATGGCATCCCGACGGTCTACACGCCTCCAGCCCGCAAATAAGGTCCTCCCCTCCTCTCTCTCTACGGGCAGATCTTAGCTTCCTTAGGATTAAGATTCTGGCTCAATTGAGCCCGATCAGAATAGCTTCTCTTCCCGATATTTCTGCAAAAATGAAGTCTCGGGCTCGCCGGAAAAAGCCTCTCCGGCGGCCGCGCCGTCGCCCGGCGATGGCCACTGCCTAACCGGAGGTGGTGGTGGCGGTGGCCGGCCAGGGAGGAGGCTGGACGGCCAGCTGTGGGAGGGAGAAGTGTTCCCAGGTGCGTGCTATCTATACCGTCAGCTGGAGGTTGAAGACAACCTCCCAGCCGACGGATCAACCCTTAAGATCTGTGCAAACATATTGATTAAAGTAATTTCAATATATTTTCTGTAATGTTTCTGCATGTAACTTGCATTAATGTCTAAAAATACTTAGATGCTCCTAAAGAAAAAGTTGTCAACACCAATATTGTAGCTCTATGAGTCTAGGAAATTTTAAAATTTGTTTCAAGTGATTTGGACCACTAGATAGACCTCAGCACTCATTTTGGTGAGGTCTATCCATAGGGCTGTCCTGACCTTAGAAAAATTCCCCCTCCAATCTAGTCATCAAAATGACTTGAAATTTGGGGTGTGGCCTAATCTTACATATATCTAGGTGCTGTCCAAAAATTAGGATTTTTGGAAAATATTTTTCTAAAGTTTTTAGAAAAATTTAATAAATCATGTGTATTTTAATCAAGACTCCTAAACACCTCAAAATCCCCCCAAATTTGGGTGGGTTGCCTTAGAGGACATAATAGGACACTGGAAAAAATTTCACCTCATTTGGAGGTGTTTTGACTAGGGTTTTACTCAACCCTAGTTGGCCCCATAAAGGGCTATTTAGGCTAAATCACCCCCTTGGTAATTTGAGTGGTCATATCACCTCAACAGAGGCTGATACTTTGGTCACTGACTCTTTAGGGCATGACACACCCTCAAAGGGAGTTTTAGGTGGTTTGGTGTAGGGTAGCCCTAAAACCCTAGGGTAGGTCCCTTAATGGGGATTTGTAGGGTTGTGAAGGTCATGGGGTCAAATTACCTTGGATTGACTTGCAATTTGGTGGAGAGGACCATAGGGCCATTATAGTTCTCTGGACAAAATCTTAGGGGATTTGGAGACAGTTAGGCCACCTAAAATCCTAACCCTACTTTAGGGCACCAATCTTAATTTGAACTATTATGCTGACAAATGAACTAAAAATCAAATAAAATTTGGGAAGGGGGCTTTTATGGTCTAAATGGCCATAATATAATTTTGTTGAGATTTTTGGGTTAATTTATACATTACTTCATTCACAACTCTAGTTGTGCCCTAGATATTTATTTTGATGATTCTGGAATTTTTGTTCACTGGAAAGTTATGAAATCTTGGATTATGACATCTTATAGCATGTTGTACCTGTTGTATTTTTCTTGGGAGTTTTATCTGGTTATTTTAGGTACTTGCTTCTTTAACTTACCATTTGGGATATGTAGTCAAAAATACAAATAATGCCCAATTATTAATTGGAAAATTATGAAATTTGGTCAGTATGTGTTTCAAGCTATGGTAGTCACCCTATAATCTTCTCTGGACTTTTAAATAATTAAAAATAGTACCTCCTTCACTAAGCTAGGAAATTAGTATTTTACATTAAAATAAATTATGAGCCTAAAATATTAGAGAAAAATTATGGGACTTGGTTTCTAATAGTTTTAGGTCACCATAAAGCTTCTGTAATTTTCTTGGGATTTTTGGGTATATATTTACAGTACTTGCTTCATAATATGGTAGAAGTGGCCTAAAATGCTAAATTAGGAAATATAGGCCTAAACACCTCTAAAATTTCTCAAAATTTGGAATTACTGCTTAAATGCCTCATTGAATTTTTACTGATTTTATGATGATTTATTGTTGGCTCATTAGTGCACTTCATGTTCATACTAGGGTATTGGGAGGCTTAGAATAAATAAATTAAATGCCCGATAATAGGAAAAATTTGGAAATCTTTGACTTAGTTATATTGTGTCATGATAGACCTCCAGTAATCATTATAGGAGATTCGGAAGACAATTTAGAGTACCTCCCCTTATATACCTCGAAGTATCTTAGGATGGTCTGCATATAGTAAAACCACGGAAACTGAACCAGAGTGGGTAATGAACTTGGGGAGATGGAATTTTGGTAGTTGTTGGTTTGGATAGGGAAAGTTAAGTTTAAGTTCATTGTTGGAAGTCAGGATAAGTAGAGGGTGAGATTGGCTATTGTTAAGTGGCGCTCGGGAACGACGAAAGATCGTCCACCCCGGGTAGGAGAGGAAGAGTCTTAATACTCTAGGGCCAGATCTAAAGTAACTTAAAAAGGGATCGGGTAAAGGGAGATTAACCAATAACAATAAGTGCCTTGCGAAAGGGAACGGTGGGCTTCAGCTACCATCATAGTTTCTAGTGCACTTTGAGAGCCCTTCACGGCGAATACCGGGGGCAGTCCTGTGCTAACGTAAACCGTAGGAATGATAAGCTAAAAGAGCAACTAGTATAACTAGGGTTGCACTTTCACACACCCTAGTTGCTAGGGAGGTAGAATAAGTTTGTTTGGTTGCCATTCAGACGGTAGCTCTAAAGGTAGATGCACGGACGGGATAGTCCGGGTAGCCGAGGGCTCGAGGGTTTGAGTACAGAATAAAGGTGGTGGGTCTTCGGTATTTGATTGTAGTTCACACCGACATCGGTACGTTGACTCGGCGGTGTGGGACACTTAGCCAAAGAAAGTCTGGTGGATATAGCCAGCACTAGTACGCGGATACTCTAGGTTGTGTTCTTCTAGGGGCGTACGGAAGGGCTAAGCCCGGTAGTGTGGATACCCGCCTTGGAGTGGGGGGCCCGACCCACTGTCTCTGTTTGCCACTACAGAGGTTCCTGGGAGTGAAGCTAGCTACCCGAACAGGGGGAACTAAAGGTCTGTGCGCATAGAGTCGTGTGTGTGAGTTGCACTTGCATGAATCATGGCATAACATATCACTACACTCATATTTGCATACAGCCGACACCCCAACGTATAAATCGGTATGGGACTTTTTATATAATGGGAGCCTTGCAAGAGACCCCTTAACTTATAAGTTTGTATGGGCATTCATATAAGTTTAGATTACTTACTTATTTACTTATTTGTTCTCTATCTGCCTTCTTATATATTTGCTACTTACTACATGTCTACTTTATTACTTACTACCATAGAATTGCTAGATGTACTTTATTCTTGATAGTTGTTTATACACCAAGATAGTTGTTAGATTAGCTCCATTGTCATCTGCTTGATTACTCTCCACCTTTGTAGCTTCCCTTTCCTCCTCTCCGGTCGGTGCTTAGGAGCCGTGGGGGAGGGGTAGGGGATGATAGGGCTTAGTCTTTATGACTAATGGTTTTCGAACCACAACATTACAAGAGCTCCGGATGGGAGACAGGGAGAAGCAGTCAAGGGACCAACACCAGTGGAGTACGGTGCGCATGGAGGTGGGTCAGACTAGCACCAGTGCACCTGCGACCAGCTCCGTGAGTGATTAGTGTTTTTATAGCTTCCGCGATGAGTGATTTGTAGTGAGGACTCTGATGTATCGGGCCCTAGCCCGTTTATCTACATTTAATTTGAACTGTATCTTTGCAGTACTTCTATTTTTTGTTATTATCTATTGATGGACTGGTTGTGATTTTCTATTCATACATGTTTTTGTGGACTTGTTTACATTTTATGTATACTTACTTCTCTCTCTTTTTGATCGAAAAGGGCCGGCAGAATTGGCATTTTGTAGTGGCGGCCTTCCCATGAGTCGGTGCCACCGCAAAGCGGCAATTCTGGGCTAAGACCCCGGTGGTTGAAAAAGAAAAAAAGGGGGTCTTACAAGTGGTATCAGAGCAGACCTCGATCGGAAGAGAAGTAGTCCACCAAACTCTGGGCCACCCCCGTGCGAGCTTAGTTTGCGGACAAACTAGCAGCAGAAGCAGTGGTTTGCCCATAAGGGAAATCATATGTGAAAGTCCATCCTACCCTTTTCTTATATTCCATTCATACATCCTCTAACAAGTGGAATTTTTCCTTGTAGCCTGCGACGAACCCTACATCACAGCAGGGGACACCCCAGGCTCCGAATGTGGTCCCACCTCCACCGGCTCAAACTCCGTTCCAGCAGAAAGAGATGGGGCAAACACTGACGGCCATTCTGGAGGCCTTTAGAGCTCAGCAAGCCCCGGCCCCACAGCCAAACCCCGGGGCCAATTGGATGACTGTCTTCCGGGGACTTTCCCCTCCATCCTACCTGGGGACGGAGTCTGCAGTACGTACGGAGGAATGGTTGGATACCATTTACGAGATGCTTGCGGGGATTCGATGCCCCACTGAGGAGGCAGTTGCTTTGGCAGTCTCCTGCCTGGAGTCACACGGGAAGAGGTGGTGGAAATCCTAGCTGGACACCACCTTTGCGGGGATGGATTGCGCAGATATTACTTGGGAGGAGTTCAGAGCAGCACTCCTGGGACATTTTGTACCTCAGTCGGCGAGGGACGACCTGGAGGATAGGTTCCTGCGGTTGAGGCAGGGGAACAGGACTGTGGTAGAGTATTATCAGGAGTTCACTCACCTGGCCCGCTATGCGGACGCTTATCAGTTGGACGACGTTGGCTATGCCCGGAGGCTTTACAAGGGGCTGCAAGACGACATGAGGCAGGCCCTCCTCTTTGTCTCAAAGGGGAGTTTGGCCAGGATTCTGGAGATGGCAAAGAAGAGAGAAGCGGATCAGCTTATAATTAAGAGCTGGAAGAGACCGGCTGATGATACAGTGATTGGAGGTCGTAGAGACCGTCCTCGAGGCCAGGTTATTGGGGAGAGAAGGAACGGGGATCAGCCTCGTCAGGAGTTTGGGCAGGAGCAGAGGAGTCAGGGGGTACTGGCTCCCCATCCTTTACCGATGCTAGAGATGCCAAGGACAGCAGAGTAGGCACCAGTATGCTTTCAGTGCAATCAGTCGGGGCATATCAAGAGGAACTGCCCTATGAGGCGAGCACCCCACCAACACATCAGGGCGCTCCACCTCCCCGACAGTTTGGCGGACGAGGACAGGACGGAGGACGAGGATTTTAGGATCGAGGCCGCAGGCAAGAGAGGGAGCAGGTGTATGCTCTAGACCTGACATAGCCCCGGAACCCGGAGCAGGTGTATGCTCTAGACCTGACATAGCCCCGGAACTCGGAGCAGGTTATCGCAGGTATGGCAGTACTTTTAAATTTTCTTCATATGAACAAGTATTCTAGACATAACCTAGTTAGAAATTAAGAGAAGACAACTGCAACAAGAATACTAAGACACTTAATTACCCCAGGCATAGTCTTCGTTAGCGGCAAGCCCGCTCTTACTCTCTTCGACATTGGTGCTTCGCACTCGTTCGTGTCGGAGGATTTCGTGAAAGGACTGGCAGGTGTGGAGCCATTTATCGGAAAGATGATGAGGGTGTGCCTATCGGATGGATCATAGATAATGACCTCTGCTCATTGTAATATGGAAGTGAGGATCGGCGGGAAGGCGTTTGAGGCACCAACGACGATTCTGAAGATGCCAGATTACGATCTGATCCTTGGCATGACTTGGCTGTGCTGGAACCATGCCCAGATAGACTGTGTGGCGAAGAGGATCACCGTGAGGCACGACGACTCCTTCATTGTCATCGAAGGTATTATACCGGCACCCCGTACCTTATTATCGTCTGTGCAGACCGTTAAGGCCCACCTGCAGGGGGAAGAAGTTTATCAGGTCCTTTTTGAGGCAGTCATGGCCAAGGACTCCATTTAAGATATTCCAGTAATACGGGACTTCGCCAACGTGTTTCCGGAGAAGCTACCAGGGCTACCCCCGCACCGAGAGAAGGACTTTCAGATTTAGCTCGTACTGGGGGCTAAGCCGGTATCCAGAGCTCCCTGTCGAATGGCCCCAAAGGAGTTGGTGGAATTTCGAAGCCATCTTCAGGAGTTAGTGGAGGCCAGGTTCGTTCGGCCTAGGTCTTCACCATGGGGAGCTCCGGTGTTATTCGTTAAGAAGAAGGACGGGACTCTTCGACTTTGTATAGATTACCGGGCCCTGAACAGGTTGACGGTTCGGAATACTTATCCCTTACCAAGGATAGACGAGCTATTTGACCAGCTGGAGGGAGCCCATTGGTTCTCAAAGCTGGATCTGAGGTCAGGGTACTACCAACTTCTCATTCGGGAGGAGGACATCCCGAAGACAGCCTTCAACAGTAGATATGGATTGTACGAGTTTACCGTGATGCCTTTTGGGCTCACGAATGCACCCTCCGCATTTATGACCTTGATGAACCGGGTGTTCGAACAGTATCTGGATGTCTTTGTTATCATATTCATCGACGACATCCTTATCAATTCAAGTACGGAGGAGGAGCACGCGAGACATCTGGCCTTGACCTTGGAGAAGCTGCGGGAGCATGAGATATATGCCAAGTACAGCAAGTGCCAGTTCTGGCTAAAGGAGGTGGCCTTTCTGGGCCATGTCATCAGTGGAGCAGGTCTGGCAGTAGATCCGGCGAAGGTCCAGGCAGTACGGGATTGGCCACCGCTAAAGTCGGCCTCGGATGTTCGAAGTTTCTTGGGACTTGACGGTTATTACCAGAAGTTCGTAAAGGGGTTCTCTAAGATTGCTCTCCCTCTTACGTCTCTGACGAAGAAGGAGTCCCCTTTTTTTTGGACACCACGATGCGAATTTGCTTTCTATGAGCTGAAGGATCGTCTTACCTCGGCTCCCATCCTTACCCTTCCATCAGGGAAGGAAGGATTCCAGGTGTACATAGATGCTTCCTATCAGGGGATGGGTGTCGTTCTGATGCAGAACTGGCACGTAATAGCCTATGTCTCCCATCAGTTGAAGCAGCACAAGCAGAACTACCCCGTGCATGATTTGGAGATGGGGCAGTCGTTTTTGCTCTTAAGATCTGGCGACACTATCTTTACGGAGTACATTGCGATATCTTCTCTGACCACAAGAATCTGAAGTACGTCGACACCTAGAAGGAGTTAAATATCAGGCAGAGACGCTAGGTAGAGTTTCTGTCGGACTACCAGTATACCATGCACTACCATTCGGGGAAGGCAAACGTGGTCGCAGATGCTCTGAGCCGGAGAGCGAGTACGACAGGAGTAGGCCCGCAGCTGATGGCCTTGGAGTTGGTTAGATCATTCGAGGAGATGCAGATATCACTAGTGTCCGAGGATGACCCGGAGCTATACATGGAGTACCTGGGGTCGATGGTTACAATTGATGATATTCGGGACCGCATCAGAGATGGGCAGAAGCTGGATGAGAGAGCTGAGACGATATTCCGAGCCTTGGAGGAAGGTACGACAGGAGATTACTCTTTGAGGGATGGTCTCCTGTGTTTCAGAAGCAGAGTCTACATACCGGCAGGAGGCCAGATCCGGGAGGACATCATGACGGAATCTCACTACAGTCGATATTCGGTATACCCGGGGATCACCAAGATGGTAAAGGATTTGAAGAGGACGATGTACTGGCCGGGTATGAAGAAAGATATTACGTACTTTGTGACGCATTGCGAGGCCTGCCAACTCGTGAAGGCAGAGTGTAGGAACCTGGCAGGCTTGCTGCAGCCACTTCCGGTGCAAGAGTTGAAATTTGAGGATATAGTCATGGACTTCATACATGGGCTACCTCGATCCCGTGCGGGGAATGACTCAATCTGGGTGATAGTGGACAGGCTAACAAAGGTGGCCAGATTCATTCCAGTGGCTAAGGACGCTCCGGTTAGTGTATTAGTACGGAGGTTCAATGAGCAGTTTGTGCGTTATCATAGGGTGCCCAAGACTATCGTTTCGGATCGGGATGGGCGGTTTACATCCAGGGAATGGAGGTCAGTCCAGGCCCATCTGGGTTCTCGGTTGACATTCAGTACAGCTTTTCACCCTCAGACCGACGGGCAGACAGAGCGCACCAACCGTATACTGGAAGATCTTTTGCGCCTATGTATTTTGGACTGCGGTGAGCCTTGGGAGAGATTGTTTCCACTGGTCGAGTTTTCGTACAACAACGCCCATCAGTCCAGCATAGGCATGGCTCCATACGAGGCATTGTATGGAAGGAGGTGCAGGACCCCACTATCATGGGTTCAGGATTAGGATCCGCAGGCACTAGGCTCGGAGTTTGTGGGGGATACAGATGCTAAGATTAGATTGATCTGGGACAGGATGTTGGAAGCCCAGAGCAGGCAGGCCAAATATTACGATGCGAGGCATCGTCAAGTGGAGTTCTAGGTGGGAGACCGGGTTTTCTTGAAAATACGGCCGATGCACGGAGTCTCGCGGGTTCGCGGGCGGAAGAAGCTATGTCCGAGATATATGGGGCCTTACAGGATCCTGGAGCGGATTGGCCCCTTTGCTTATAGACTGGAGCTACCGCCGGAGTTAGCGGGATTGCATGACGTCTTCCACGTCTCCTCACTTCAGAGGGCTCTGCTACGCCCTGTGTAGCTGATTTCCTCGGCAGATGGCTCGGTGGCCTCGGATCGGTCATTAAACTTGGAGCCTATCAGGATCGATTACACGGCAGTGCGGGTCTTGTGACGTAAGAAGGTTCCGCTAGTCAAGGTTCTGTGGAACAATCATAGGCAGGAGGAGCATACATGGGAGCCACAGGACTTGATGTGGCAAAAGTATCCGGAGCTTTTCGGTCAAGTATACCTCACAACCCCTCTGGACAATCAATTTGTGTTCCTGTTTTAAACCAATAGGACATAAATTTCAAGAATAGGGGCTAATCTTTTGTTTATTGGGATATATACCTAGTCAATTGGACTAGTTGGTCTTAGATTTGAAACCGCACATAGCAAACGTAACGTAGAGATGTAAATCTTTCGACTTTAATGGGATGTTTCAAGCTTCTTTTTCCCGATTGGAGCCCCAGTAGGCTTAACCTTGATTTCGGGGACAAAATCTTTGTTTTGTTTATTAGGATTTGTAACATCCCATTTCCGACTAGACCCATGGGAGTGGTTTTGTCTTAAAAGAACTCTGGGAAGCCCAGGAATTGAAGTTTATCAACCAAGATTTCGAGTCAAGGGGTGGTCACGCCCGTGACCGACCCGTCACGCCCGTGACCTAGGGCGTGACCCCTTCGAAAATCTTCGACCTCAGGAAGACGATCGTCGAGCTCAGAAATTTCAACATGGGCCTGACACGCCCGTGACCAATCTGTCACGCCCGTGACCTTGGAATGGCGTTGAGTGAGCTAAACTCACTCAACTCCGTGGTCTGGATGGCGTTGAGTGAGCTTAGCCCACTCAAAGCTATAAGTTGAATGGCGTTGAGTGCACTAACTGCACTCAACGCCATTTGGTGTCGTCAGGTTGGCGTTGAGTGAGCTGAGCTCACTCAATGTCGTAGACTGGATGGCGTTGAGTGAGCTTAGCTCACTCAACGCCGTAAACTGTCAGGCGGGATGGCGTTGAGTGCGTTGAGTGCACTCAACGCCATAAGTTGAACGGCGTTGAGTGCACTGACCGCACTCAACGCTATTTGGTGTTGTCTGGATGGCGTTGAGTGAGCAGAGCTCACTCAACGCCATAATCTGGACGGCGTTGAGTGAGCTAAGCTCACTCAATGCCATCTTTTAAAAAGGACATATTCTGGTGGCGTTGAGTGAGCAGAGCTCACTCAACGCCATAATCCGGATG
This sequence comes from Platanthera zijinensis, assembly GCA_039513925.1. Lineage (NCBI taxonomy): Eukaryota > Viridiplantae > Streptophyta > Magnoliopsida > Asparagales > Orchidaceae > Platanthera > Platanthera zijinensis. The sequence continues at coordinate 39,993,688 of CM077098.1, forward strand.
GCGTTGAGTGAGTTGAGCTCACTCAACGCCATAGTCTGGGATGGCGTTGAGTGAGCTGAGCTCACTCAACGCCATTGTACTTAGAATTTTTTTCTGGCATATTGGTTTTGGGCTGGGTGCTGGTTCAGCTGAACCGGGCCGGTCTAGGAGTGGGCTGTTTTCTTTTAATAAGACCCAATTAAGTCTTATTTTAAAGAAGGTTGACCAGTCAAGTGAAGTTGTGCCACGTGGACCGTCGGTTTTGCAAAAGGAGCAGTTACGGCCATGGCCGAGCCCGGCCTTCATAGTCAGTAATGGCACTTGACACCTTGGCAGCCCTTCTCCTCCCCTTTTACGGCTGGATTCAACTCCTCTAGTGGTGTAGAGTGCGTCCCGAGTCGGAGGTATCCACGAAATTACGCTTTCCTACGCACTACACGTCGTAGATCTACCGCACCTACACAGCACCTATCGCCCACAATAGTTCTCGTCGCAAGAACGTAGCGCAAATAACAAAGGAGGAATGGTCGACTCGAAAACAACGATCGGAAATTTGAGTCGGAGTATTCCCCAAGAAAACACAAAGGTTGCCACTCCTTTTAGAGAGCAAGACCAAGGCTATAGGCCAAGATCCGCTCAAGCAAATAGGATCCACCCGATCCGGAATTAAAAAGCCTTGCAACGGCGATTTCGATTCAAAACTTGTAGCGATTGAATTAAAGATCCGGAGAAAACGAGCGCGAAACCACCACAACTAAAGAAGAGAATCACACAAGGAGAGGGAAGAGATTACCCAACCGGGATGAACGTTTCACACAAAGATAGGGTGGGAGAATCACTCTCTCCACGGATCCGTCGGCGTCACACCGAACGTTTTGCAACCTTCTTCCACGGAGTCGCACCAAGGAAGCCGCGCCAGAGTCGCACCAAAGCGGATGGAGGGAGCAAGGGGGGCGGCGGCTTCACACCACACAAGGGGGGCGGCGGCTAGAGGCTTAGCCTTGGCCGAAATTCTCATGCAAGGGAAATTTTAGGTTTAAGATCTTCAATACTTGATTCCTCATAAACACCTCCTTAAATAAGAGATTACAACAAGCCTTAACCCTTCATGATGGAGATGTAATCTCATCCACCCGAATGGCTAAGTGCACACCAAAAATAAAACTGTTTTAAATTAAAGAAATAAAAACATGCTATGAATATAAAATTATCACTAAACATTGGATAATTTTATATTCTAAAAATATAAAAATAGAGTTCATGAAATAAGATAATTAAAGCTAATTTTTCATGGCGGTTCGAGCACGCCGCGGGCGGAGGTTGTAACGTGCACTTCCTTCAGCATCATCACGGCGTCTAAGATCTTTATACCATAGCGCCTCGGCAACCGGGTCATCATCAGTTAGCGGTGGCGCTGCATCAATCCTCCCCCACTCAAAATCACGTATCTCTGATGCGTGAGTGGAGAGATAGCGGAGGAGAAGCTCGGCATCCAAACATTGAAGCTCTGTCGTGAGTACCCAAGAGTCGTCCGAAGGGGGGCGGTCACGCCAACGGACCAGAAAGCAGTAAGGAGTACCATCCGGAGTAGTGAACGGTTCCGCAACAAGTATCATATCTGGAGTGAGGAATGTCCTGGGAAACCTGGGAAACATATCAGCAGTAGGAGTAAAAGAAGGCAACGTACCATCCGATGTTATACCTGTGGGGACCGAAAGAGAGAGATCATCCGAACTACCACTCCCCAACCCATCAGAATTTTGAGTGGGAGAAGAAGACGACAAAGAAATCAACTCTTGTGGTGGTGACACAAACATCGTTAAATCCGAAACGTTAAAAATGGGGAAGATCCCCCAATCAGCAGGCAAGTCCAAAACGAAAGCGTTGTCACCTAATTTTTTAATAATCCGAAAAGGGCCGGCGCGCTTTGGTGCTAACTTTTTAACGGTGCCAGTTGGCAAGCGTTCGGGAACCAAACGGACTAAAACTAGATCGCCAATTTTGAAGTTTGATACTCTCCGATGTAAATTAGCGTGCGCTTGATAAGAGTCGTATTGCGTGGTCAAAGTGGCCTGTATATGTGCGTGTAAATCATGGATGTGTTGGGCGAAGGATTGTGCAAACTGACTTGCCTTGTACGTTGGGGGCAACGACACCAAGTCAAGCAGCACAGGAGCCTTATACCCGTGGACAATCTCATTCGGGGACAGACCCGTAGACCTATTCTTGGAGTTATTGTAGGCTAATTGGGCATGGGGAAGGAGAAGATCCCAAGTGCTCTTATGATCACTCACAAGGCATCGTAACAAATTTCCTAAGCTCTGATTAACCACTTCCGTCTGCCCATCAGTTTGGGGGTGATAGGTGGAGGAAAACAATAATTTCGTTCCCATTAAAATCCAAAGAGTTTTCCAAAAATAACTAGTGAATTTTACGTCCTATGCGATACTATGGTCTTTGGCACTCCACGGTGACTAACGACTTCCTTAAAATATAGCTTAGCAACGTGAGACGCATCGTTTGTCCTACTACATGGGATGAAATAAGCCATCTTTGAAAACCTATCCACCACTACAAAAACTGAGTCGTGACGGCGTAGAGTAATGGGGAGGCCTAATACAAAATCCATACTAACGTCTACCCAAGGCATGGAGGGAATAGGCAAGGGAGTATATAATCCAACGTTGGTTTTACTTCCCTTAGACACCTGACACGTGCGGCAGCTACTCACTACCTGCCCCACCATAACCTTCAGTTTTGGCCAATAGAATTTGTCCTCGACTAGCGTAATGGTCTTATCTCTACCAAAGTGGCCACTCAACCCTCCGCTATGCAATTCCCATATGATATGTAGTCGTAACGATGACTGCGGGATACATAGCTTCCCGTTCCTAAACAGGTAACAGTCCTTGATAACGTATGCAGATATCGTAGTGGGGGAACTATCCTGGGAAGATAAATAAAAGTCTTGGAAGTCAGGACACGTAGCGTACTCATCCTTAATCCGCTCAAATCCTACAACATGTACTTCCATAGAGGTGAGTAAAATAGTAAGACGACTAAGGGAGTCTGCGACTCGGTTATCAGCTCCCTTAAGGTGCTTGAGATTAAACGTGTAGCCTTGTAAGAAAGCTACCCACTTAGCGTGTCGTGGGCTGATCTTATGCTGGCCGTTGATGAAACGTAAAGCCTCATGATCGGAGAGGATCACAAACTCCTTGGAGAGGAGATAGTGCCTCCAATGGTGTAGACATCGGACTACAGCATAAAATTCCTTATCATAGTTTGAATAGTTCAACTTAGGGCCGGACAATTTCTCGCTAAAATAACTAACGGGATGGCCCTCCTGGCTCAAGACACCTCCAATCCCTACCCCAGACGCATCACATGTGAGCTCAAAGACTTTAGCAAAGTCAGGTAGACGTAAGACAGGTGCCTCAGTCATAAGCTCCTTTATTCGTTCAAAAGCATAGGTGGCGGACTTCGTCCATATAAACTCTCCCTTCTTCATACAGTCGGTGATAGGCACCATAATACTACTGAAGTCTCGTATGAAATGACAATAAAACGTGGCTAACCCATGGAAACTACGTACCTCACGTAGGGTGGTTGGCACGGGCCAGTCCTTGATGACCTGAACCTTGCCCGGATCAACTCGAATACCCTTAGAACCGACTATGTAACCTAAGAACTCTACCTCCGAGGCATTGAAAGTGCATTTCTTAAGATTGAGAAATAAAGTCTCCTTCCGCAGGGTGGAAAGGATCACTCTCATGTGGGAGATGTGCTCGGTAGTAGAGGTGCTATAAATCAGTATATCGTCAAAGTAGACGACAACGAACTTCCCCATGAATGGCTGAAAGACATGTGTCATCATCCGGGAGAAGGTACTAGGGGAATTGGATAACCCAAAGGGCATCACAAGCCATTCGTACAGTCCATCCTTCGACTTAAATGCCGTCTTCCACTCGTCGCCCTCTCGTATCCTAATCTGGTGATAGCCACTCCGAAGATCTAATTTGGAGAATACGGTGGCTCCAGACAAGACATCCAACAAATCATCTAGGCGGGGAATGGGGAACCTATACTTGATGGTGATTTTGTTGATATCCCGGCTATCAACGCACATCCTCCATGTACCATCCTTCTTGGGGGCAAGTAGGGCTGGTACAGCACATGGACTCATACTCGTCCTAATAAAACCCTTCTCCAGTAAGCCCTCTATTTGGGACTGCAACTCCAGGTGAGCTGCGGGGTGGAGTCGATAATGGGGATGATTTGGCAAGGAAGACCCCGGGATGAGGTCTATCGCATGCTGGATATTCCTAAGCGGGGGTAACGTGGGCGGCAACTCATCCGGGTACACGTCCCTATAATCTTCCAATAGTACCCGTAACTCACTAGGTAACTCATCCAAAATGCTAGAATCGGGCTTCGCACTTAGGAGGACTAGCGCATACATAATTCCATCGAGGAACGGATCTCTCTCAAACTCTTTCCTACCAACTAGATTCAATGTCTTCCGTTCTACCGGGATAGTGGTGTCCTTAGCCAAGACTACGGGCTCCTTTGGGATGGTCGGTCTCAAGGTGATGGTTTTGCCATTGAATTTGAATTCATAAGTGTTGGCTCTACCAAAATGAGTAACATCACGGTCATATAGCCAAGGGCGGCCTAACAACGCATGACAAGCGTCCATCGGAAGGACATCACACCACACCTCATCAATGTAGGATTTGAATGAGAGTGGAACCAGGCATCGCTTGGTAACGGGTACAGAGATCTTGTTGATCCAAGTGACCTGATATGGGGTCGGGTGTGGTTCCGTGGTCAAGGACATACGTGCAATGGCGTTCTCAGATACGACATTCACACAACTACCACTATCAATAATCAGCTTGCAAAGCTTCTCGCCACTCTTAAAAATCAGAGAAAATATGCTCGTCCTCTTCCAATCATTAAATGGACGAGGAGTGGTCAAGATACAACGCATCACCATAAGGGGGTGATCGTCCTCTAAGTCACTTGGGACCCCTTCGGGGTCGCTCTCCTCAGCAGCCTTATAAACATAATCTGCAAAATCGGTCGTCGACTCTAACAAGGCAATGGCTTTAGTTTTCGTTGGGCATTCGAAGGCGTAGTGACCTTGAATGCCGCAGGAGTAACATGTGGCGTTAGTCTTGCTAACCTTTCCGATGGGAATACGTTCGCTCGCAGGGTTCTTAGTGTTCCTAGCAGTGATCACAACAGACTTGGACTCGGCGGACCGGAATTTCCCTTTGTCCTGATATGTGGAGGACGAAGCTCCGGTGGTGGATTTTCCCTTCGTGTGGGAATACCGGGAGTGGGCCTTAGATGCTAAGTGTTTCTCAATGTCGAGGGCGGCATTGAATGTCGTGTTTAGATCTGTGTGGCCATAACGTAAGAGTTTCCGCTGAATATCGGGATTAAGTCCCTTACGGAATCTAGAGAGGGCGACCTCGGGGATTTCCTTCAGATCACAACGCACCATTCGGTCCTTCAGTTCTCCCATATACTCTACTACTGAATTTGAGCCCTGCCGCAGGGTGGCAAGCTCGTCAAACATCTGTGTCCGATGGTACGCGGGAACGTACTGATCGGTCAACAAATTCTTCATTACGGTCCACCCAATAATTGGGTTTCCGTCTCCAGCACCTAGCCTACGCTCTTCATTTAGCCAATAAGTTTTGGCACGGCCTGTCAACTTCATCCTGGCAACTTGGACCTTTTCGGGGTCCGTGAGATGGTGCCAGTGGTAGTAACATTCCATGTCTACTATCCACGTAAGGAAGTTCTGTGGATCTCCCATGCCGTCGAAAGTGGGGGCATCAATCTTGATGGCCCTAGTAATGTCAAACTCTCGCTCATAGCGACGGCCTCGAGGGGGCACTCGTGGGGAGTCCCCATCCGAATCCGAATCGGAGATGTGTTGGCGTCGGCGGGGCAACTCAACATTAGCGGGTGGTGGTGGTGGCCTAACTTGATTTTGTAAAATCTGTGCTAAAGTGGCCCTAAGCTCCGCCATATCATTACGTAGACCTGCTATCGCTTCCGCGTTATGAAGTTCATTCCCGTTCTCAGCCATCCTAGACGTAGACGGCGTCGTATATTCCGTGCCTAGCCTAGTGCGCATGCAAGACCCAGAAAATTATGAAAGATGATTTTCCCTAGGGCTGTAGCTAGAATGAAAATAAAATTTTTTTTTTGAGAAGCTTGATGTGATAAACACGTAGATCGTTAAAAAATATATTTTTGAAATTTTGCTGAAAAATGTAGATTTCAGCCCGCTATTTGCAGACCAACTAGACAGAATTACGATGTTCTAATTTGCAGGCTGACCTAACGAGGCCAAATCGAAAAAATTTCTGTTTTAAAGTTGCTGGAAATAAGGTTAGGAAGCTACAGAATGTTTTTCAGATTTTTTTGACAAGTTTTAAAATTCCGAGGGATTTACTAAACGCAGACCAATCCGAAAATTTCAGATCTTTGAAAGTTCAGATCAACCAACGAAGAACGCAGAGAGGATGTTTGCAACGTGGAAGTTGAAACGACCGCCTATGATACCAAATTGGTGTAGAGTGCGTCCCGAGTCGGAGGTATCCACGAAATTACGCTTTCCTACGCACTACACGTCGTAGATCTACCGCACCTACACAGCAACTATCGCCCACAATAGTTCTCATCGCAAGAACGCAGCGCAAATAACAAAGGAGGAATGGTCGACTCGAAAACAACGATCGGAAATTTGAGTCGGAGTATTCCCCAAGAAAACACAAAGGTTGCCACTCCTTTTAGAGAGCAAGACCAAGGCTACAGGCCAAGATCCGCTCAAGCAAATAGGATCCACCCGATCCGGAATTAAAAAGCCTTGCAACGGCGATTTCGATTCAAAACTTGTAGCGATTGAATTAAAGATCCGGAGAAAACGAGCGTGAAACCACCACAACTAAAGAAGAGAATCACATAAGGAGAGGGAAGAGATTACCCAACCGGGATGAACGTTTCACACAAAGATAGGGTGGGAGAATCACTCTCTCCACGGATCTGTCGGCGTCACACCGAACGTTTTGCAACCTTCTTCCACGGAGTCGCACCAAGGAAGCCGCGCCGGAGTCGCACCAAAGCAGATGGAGGGAGCAAGGGGGGCGGCGGCTTCACACCACACAAGGGGGCGGCGGCTAGAGGCTTAGCCTTGGCCGAAATTCTCATGCAAGGGAAATTTTAGGTTTAAGATCTTCAATACTTGATTCCTCATAACACCTCCTTAAATAGGAGATTACAACAAGCCTTAACCCTTCATGATGGAGATGTAATCTCATCCACCCGAATGGCTAAGTGCACACCAAAAATAAAACTGTTTTAAATTAAAAAAATAAAAACATGCTATGAATATAAAATTATCACTAAACATTGGATAATTTTATATTCTAAAAATATAAAAATAGAGTTCATGAAATAAGATAATTAAAGCTAATTTTTCATGGCGGTTCGAGCACGCCGCGGGCGGAGGTTGTAACGTGCACTTCCTTCAGCGTCATCACGGCATCTAAGATCTTTATACCGTAGCGCCTCGGTAACCGGGTCATCATCAGTTAGCGGTGGCGCTGCATCATCTAGGGAAGAGGAGGAGTTTCCAGCCGTTAGCTAGCTATCACAGTGTAACACCCCTACCCGTTACGTGCAACATAGTAGAAGGTCCGGCCGGGGCCCCACACCATGTCTTACAAACAGGCGGAGACGTTACGAAGTAATACCAAATACGCATCCTATCACAGAGCATTCTAGCGGAAGTTTAAAGGGTTGCAAGAATGAACTCAAACATCTACACAGAAGTCCACAGCTAAACCAAACATGCCATAATATAAAACCACAAGTATGGCCTTATGGCCTATTACAAGTGTTACTCTTTATAGAAGAAGGTATCTTCCATACTTCGGCACGCAGGCCGGCCACACATGAGTTCTTACACAAGGTACAAAAATAGCCTTCGAGGGCTAGCACTCAGCAGCAACAGCTTAGGGTCTTCCACCCTCATCCCTGCTTGGCCCTTCTTGACCTGCACGCAAAAGATCCACCAAGCAGTGGCAAACAAAGCAACGGTTAGCATTTGGCTGACCATTTATAACGACCCTGTCCCTGGCACGGGACAGCGGAATTCCTTCCCTGCATAGCACTTATATACAATCAAAAGGGTATGCTTTAGCACATCACACTTGTACGCCCATACAAGTCATCATCCATCACATACGTCGGCACGATGGCCCGACGTTCCGTGCTCTCAAGGCACATTATCGGTGTACCGGAAAACCAGGGTCCCACCACCGTTCAGAGGTCCCAGACATGACGGTAATTTGTTAGCATTCCAGTCCTCCATGGTTCAAATAGCCGGAGCGATTCTCATTCTGTGATCCTAACAGGGCCTTAAGCACCCCACGGTTAGAAAACCAGAACGCGGGTACAGATCAGCCTTGCCCGTAGCTCACATACGTCAGACGTCGATCAGGACTTACACGGGTACAGCTTCACCTTGCCCGTTTGCCACACAGGCTTTTCCACAGTTGCAGCCCCATCGGCTCAACAAGTAGCAACACAATACAAGGGTTGAGATCACACAGCATCAACCCCCAAAAGTAGCACTCACAGCTACATGGGCTGAGATCACACAGCATCAACCCATCCACATAATATCCTGCTGCACCAAGCTGCAGGTGTCCACCAAGAACATCACACGCATCATAATAATACAGAGTCTTGCTCTGATATGCATACAATCATCACCAATCTGGACTAACCTATCCAGATGGGCTTCACACAGCATGCCTACCCGTACTTCTCGCTTCTGGGACTACTCCAACAAGAATCAAGGGATGGAGTTCAACATCCCAAGAGAATTCAACTCTACCTTTGTAGAGGATTCATGCATATGCAAAAAGAAAGGATTTTACAAATCCAAGGAGGAAGTCGTTACCCTTTGAGGACGCTTTGGAGCCATGGCAAGCACTGCTTGGAGCTCTGCCTTCCCGAATATGGCCTCCGATCACGAATCCGAGCTTGGGCTAGCTGGATCTCCCTCTCCTTCCTCCTTCTTCTTCTTCCTTCCTTCTTCCTCTTTCCTTCTCTCACTTAAGAAGATAAAGTGAGGAAAAGTTTGCTGGTTCGGGATCTTATAGGGGCTGGAAAAACTGAAGACCACCAGATCTGGAAAGAGGGAAACAAACGGCCGAGATCTGCAGAAAATAATATTTTCGGCCCTGACACGCCCTGTGACACGCCCATGTCACAGGCCGTGTCCCTTAAGCGGCCCTTAAGCGGTAAAGAACCGCCTCACCACACGGGTTGAACACGCCCGTGACCAAAGTTGGGTTTCGGGTGTTTTTGGAGTGACACGGCCTGAGACACGGGCGTGTCCCAGGGCGTGTCATCCTCGGGTTGCTGCAGGTCGCGCTTTCGACGATCGTTGAGCATCGTGATCGACGATCGATGAGAAGAGGCGACACGGCCTGTGACACGGGCGTGTCACAGGGCGTGTCCTTCTCGACGATCGGCGAGATCATGTCGACGATCGGCGAGAATAATCTCGGCGATCGACGAGATTCGTCGAGAGAGGCGACACGGCCAGAGACACGGGCGTGTCTCAGGCCGTGTCAGGTTAGGCAGTGGTCACGGGCGTGTTCAACCCGTGTGGTGAGGCGGTTCTTTGCCGCTTAAGGGCCGCTTAAGGGACACGGCCTGTGAAACGGGCGTGTCACAGGGCGTGTCAGGGCCGAAAATATTATTTTCTGCAAATCTCGACCGTTTGTTTCCCTCTTTCCAGATCTGGTGGTCTTCAGTTTTTCCAGCCCATATAAGACCCCGAACCAGCAAACTTTTCCTCACTTTATCTACTTAATTGAGAGAAGGAAAGAGGAAGAAGGAAGGAAGAAGAAGAAGGAGGAAGGAGAGGGAGATTATCTCTTCGATTTGGAATGAAATGAGCAACTTTGCTTGACACGCCCTGGGACACGCCCGTGTCCCAGGCCGTGTCACTTGGCCTGAAAACCAAAACTGGGTTTTGGGGTATTACACACAGAGCCGTTTCAGCCCCACCACCACCATGGCCGAGCCAAGCTATAATGGGCCATTAATGGCCACCAGCTTTTGGTCGTTCCCCCTCCCTTACCAAGCCTTTAAACACCCTCAGAGGCCCAAGAGGAGGTTTTTCCAAGCTTTTACCTGAAGTTTTCGAGCCTCCCATTGTGCTATTGAGAATTCCGGTGACGCCACCACCGCACCAATGGCATCCCGACGGTCTGCACGCCTCCAGCCCGCGAACAAGGTCCTCCCCTCCTCTCTCTCTACGGGTAGATCTTAGCTTCCTTAGGATTAAGATTCGGGCTCAATTGAGCCCGATCGGAAGAGCTTCTCTTCCCGATTTTTCCACAAAAATGAAGTCTCGGGCTCGCCGGAAAAAGCCTCTCCGGCGGCCGCGCCGCCGCCCGGCGATGGCCACCGCCTCAACGGAGGTGGTGGTGGCGGTGGCCGGCCAGGGAGGAGGCTGGACAGCCGGCTGTGGGAGGGAGTTCTCCCAGGTGCGTGCTATCTAGACCGTCGGCTGGAGGTTGAAAGACAACCTCCCAGCCGATGGATCAACCCTTAAGATCTGTGCAAACATATTGATTAAAGTAATTTCTATATATTTTCTATAATGTTTCTTCTTGTAACTTGCATTAATTTCTAAAACTACTTAGAGGCTCCTACAGAAAAAGTTGTCAACACCAATATTGTATCTCTATGAGTCTAGGAAATTTTAAAATTTGTTTCAAGTGATTTGGACCACTGGATAGACCTCAGCACTCATTTTGGTGAGGTCTATCCATAGGGCTGTCCTGACCTTAGAAAAATTCCCCACTCCAATCCAGTCATTAAAATGACTTGAAATTTGGGGTATGGCCTAATCTTACCTATATCTAGGTGTTATCCAAAAATTAGGATTTTTGGAAAATATTTTTCTAAAGTTTTTAGAAAAATTTAATAAATCATGTGTATTTTAATTAAGTGTCCTAAACACCTCAAAATCCCCCTAAATTTGGGTGGGTGGCCTTAGAGGACATAATAAGACACTGGAAAAATTTTCACCTCATTTGGAGGTGTTTTGACTAGGGTTTTACTCAACCCTAGGGTGCCCCATAAAGGGCTATTTAGGCTAAATCACCCCCTTGGTAATTTGAGTGGTCGTATCACCTCAACAGAGGCTGATACTTTGGTCATTGACTCTTTAGGGCATGACACACCCTCCAAGGGAGTTTGGGGTTGTTTGGTGTAGGGTAGCCAAAGAACCCTAGGGTAGGTCCCTTAATGGGGATTTGAAGGGTTGTGAAGGTTATGGGGTCAAATGACCTTGGATTGACTTTAAATTTGATGGAGAGGACCATAGGGTCATTATAGTTCTCTGGACAAATCTTAGGAGATTTGGAGACAGTTAGTCCACCTAAAATCCTAACCCTAGTTTAGGGCACCAATCTTAATTTGAACTATTATGCTGACAAATGAACTAAAAATCAAATAAAATTTGGGCAGGGTGATTTTATGATCTAAATGGCCATAATATAATTTTGTTGAGATTTTTGGGTTAATTTATGCAGTACTTCATTCACAACCCTAGTTGTGCTCTAGATATTTATTTTGATGATTCTGGAATTTCTGTTTACTGGAAAGTTATGAAATCTTGGATTAGGGCATCTTATAGCATGTTATACCTTTTTTATTTTTCTTGGGAGTTTTATCTAGTTATTTTGGGTACTCTCTTCTTTAACTTATCATTTGGGATATGTAGTCAAAAATACAAATAATGCCCAATTATTAATTGGAAAATTATGAACTTTGGTCAGTTAGTGTTTTAAGCCATGATAGTCACCCTGTAATCTTCTCTGGACTTTTAGATAATTAAAAATAGTATCTCCTTCACTAAGCTAGGAAATTAGTATTTTACATTAAAATAAATTCAGAGCCCAAAATATTAGAGAAAAATTATGGGACTTGGTTTCTGACAGTTTTAGGTCACCATAAAGCTTCTGTAATTTTCTTGGGATTTTTGGTTACATATTTACAGTACTTGCTTCATAATATGGTAGAAGTGGCCTAAAATGGTAAATTAGGAAATATAGGCCTAAACACCTCTGAAATTTCTCAAAATTTGGAATTACTGCTTAAATGCCTCATAAGATTTTTACTGATTTTATGATGATTTATTGTTGGCTCCTTAGTGCACTTCATGTTCATACTGGGGCATTGGGAGGCTTAGAATAAATAAATTAAATGCCCGATAATAGGAAAAATTTGGAAATCTTGGACTTAGTTATATTGTGTCATGATAGACCTCCAGTAATCATTATAGGAGATTCGGAAGACAATTTGGAGTACCTCCCCTTATATACCTCATGTATCTTAGGATGGTCTGCATATAGTAAAACCACGGAAACTGAACCAGAGTGGGTAATGAACTTGGGGAGATGGAATTTTGGTAGTTGCTGGTTTGGATAGGGCAAGTTAAGTTTAATTTCATTGTTGGAAGTCAGGATAAGTAGAGGGTGAGATTGGCTAGTGTTAAGTGACGCTCGGGAACGACGAAAGATTGTCCACCCCGGGTAGGAGAGGAAGAGTCTTAATACTCTAGGGACAGATCTAAAGTAACTTAAAAAGGGATCGGGTAAAGGGAGATTAACCAATAACAATAAGTGCCTTGCGAAAGGAAACGGTGGGCTTCAGCAACCATCATAGTTCCTAGTGCCCTTTGAGAGCCCTTCACCGGGAATACCGGGGGCAGTCCTGGGCTAACGTAAACTATAGGAATGATAAGCTAAAAGAGAAACTAGTATAACTAGGGTTGCACTTTCACACACCCCGGTAGCTAGGGAGGTATAATAAGTTGGTTTGGTTGCCATTGAGACGGTAGATCTGAAGGTAGATGAACGGACGGGACAGTCCGGGGAGCCGAGGGCTCGAGGGTTTGAGTACAGAATAAAGGTGGTGGGTCTTCGATATTTGATTGTCGTTCACACCGACATCGGTACGTTGACTCGGCGGTGTGGGACACTTAGCCAAAGAAAGTCTGGTGGATATAGCCAGCAATAGTACGCGGATACTCTAGGTTGTGTTCTTCTAGGGGCGTACGGAAGGGCTAGGCCCGGTAGTGTGGATACCCGCCTAGGAGTTGGGGGTCCGAACCCACTGTCTTCGTTTTCCACTACGGAGGTTTCTGGGAGTGAAGCTAGCTGCCCGAACAGGGGGAACTAAAGGTCTGTATGCATAGAGTCGTGTGCGTGAGTTGCACTTGCATGAATCATGGCATAGCATATCACTACACTCATATTTGCATACAACCGACACCCCAACGTATAAATCGGTATGGGACTTTTTATATGATGGGAGCCTTGCAGAAGAACCCTTAACTTATAAGTTTATATGGGCATTTATATAAGTTTAGGTTACTTACTTATTTACTTATTTGTTCTCTATCTGCCTTCTTATATATTTGCTACTTACTACATGTCTACTTTATTACTTACTACCGTAGAATTGCTAGATGTACTTTATTTTAGATAGTTGTTTATACACCAAGAGAGTTGTTAGATTAGCTCCATTGTCATCTGCTTGATTACTCTCCACCTTTGTAGCTTCCCTTTCCTCCTCTCTGGTCGGAGCTTAGGAGCCGTGGGGGGAGGGGTAGGGGATGATAGGGCTTAGTCTTTATGACTAATGGTTTTCGAACCACAACATTACAGGAGCTCTGGATGGGAGACAGGGACCAGAAGTCAAGGGACCAGCACCAGCGGAGTACGGTGCGCATAGAGGTGGGTCAGACTAGCACTGGTTCACCTGCGACCAGCTCCGTGAGTGATTAGTGTTTTTATAGCTTCTGCGATGAGTAATTTGTAGTTAGGACTCTGATGTACCAGGCCCGAGCCCGTTTATCTACATTTCATCTGAACTGTATCTTTGCAGTACTTCTATTTTTTGTTATTATCTATTGATGGACTGGTTATGATTTTCTATTCATACATATTTCTGTGGACTTGTTTACATTTTATGTATACTTACTTCTCTCTCTTTGTGATCGAAAAGGGCCGGCAGAATTGGCGTTTTGTAGTGGCGGCCTTCCCGTGAGTCGGTGCCACCGCAAAGCGGCAATTCTGGGCTAAGACCCCGGTGGTTGAAAAAGAAAGAAAAAGGGGGTCTTACATCATGTTTTTCAAATGGCTCAAGTGTTATCCAGAATGGTGTAGACTAGAGTGTCTACCAGGAAGTATGATAGAGGATGCTTCAGTTGAGGGGGAGCAAGTCCTGCACTTGCAGAGATAGAATAAATTTCATGTAGAGAAGGAGCAGCACACCCCCCCTGACTATTTACAGAAGTCAAAAAGGGGGAGTAAATGGAAATGAGAAAGAAATAATCAAGGACATGTAGCAGCAATTCAGAGGGAGCAGGGAGTGATGATGATCACCTTGTAGGTAGCAGCAATTCAGGGGGTGCAGGGAGTATGATCTCCCTACAGGCAAGGAAAGGATGGTAACCTATAACTTGTTATCTTGTTATAAGTCTTCCTATTTAAGGCTTTATTGATGCATATGTTAGTGTATGTCATTGACTCGGGATTTTGATTGAGGGTTTTAACTTCTTCAAATAGGGGGAGATTATTGGGTCGATTGCTCACAATGTCCCAGATTTGAAGAAGTCAAACATGTCAATGATATACAAATTGTTCTATTTAATGTATGTTCAAGTTCATGCATGCAGGTTAGTCCTTGTAACATTGATAGGACAGGTATTCCAAGTGGTGTGACAGATGGTCACAAAGTAATGATATGGAGAGACAGAAATCGGTCTAAGTCCACAGGCATTGAGTGAAGCTAGTTCACTCAACGCCAGATGCAAGGGAGGATGCTGGATAAGCTGAAAATTGACTAAGTCCACAAGAGTTGAGTGAATCCAGTTCACTTAATGCCAGATTCCAAACAGCGGTGAGTTAGTTGTGGACAGTCAAAGCCATGTAGTCTGCAAAGCAATTTTGCGGCCAAGTCCACAGGCGTTGAGTGATGGCAGTTCACTCAACGCCATATATCAAGAATCGTCGAGTATAACTGAATCTGTCAAAGCTATAGTACTGAAGTGCTGAATATTCGACTAAGTCCAGAAGCGTCGAGTGAACATAGCTCACTCGACGCCAAAGCAGAAGGTGTCATGTGATGATAAAGCCTAAGATTACAGAAAGCAGCTAAGTATAAAAGCATTGAGTGATGAAGCTTCACTCGATGCTCTCAACGCCTGACAACAAAAGCATTGAGTCATGCTACTACAGTCAAAGACTAAGAAGAAAAAAGACAAAAAACGACTAAGTCCAGAAGCATTGAGTGAAGTCAGTTCACTCAATGCCTAATAAAGAATACAGGCAAAGGCAGAAAGCGTTGAGTGAGGCCAGCTCACTCAATGCCTTCAGATAGGTGAAGAAATGACTAAGTCCAGAGGCATTGAGTGAAGTCAGTTCACTCAACGCACTCAACGCCTAATCATATAGAGAATATTGGACTATGAAAGTCAGAATTTGGATATGTCTAGAGGCATTGAGTGAGAAAGGCTCACTCAACGCTCTCAACGCCTAGAGGTAGAATGATGAGCTTAGTCAGAAAGCGTTGAGTGATGAAGCCTCACTCAATGCTCTTAACGCATAAGATGCAGAATGGTTCAGAAAGTTGACTAAGGGTTTTGGCATTGAGTGAATCTTGTTCACTCAACGCACCCAATGCCTGAGGAAGCAAAAGATTTGCTAAGTCCAGAATCGTTGAATGAAGCTTGTTCACTAAACACACTCAATGCCTGGAGTGGATCTGAGAAATTGGCTAAGTACATAAACTGATGACGTCAGTCAAAGTCAACAGAGTTCAAATAAGTTGCGGGAAAGCTACTAAATGCGACAAATAGCGTAAGCGTTCTACTGTATGTCTTCTTCTATAAAGTAAGTTGCAGTTATCAACTGCAGGTGGTCCCAACTGCTTCTTGGAGCCGTTAATTGGCGGAAGATAAATGGGACTGCTTTAGAAGGAAGAACTTAACTTTTAGGGTTTTATACTTCTCACAAAGTTGAGGCTGAACTTCATCTTCCTCGCCATTACTACAGAGCTTGAAGCTTGAAGTCGATCCAACTGATCTAAAAGTTCATTTCAGATAGCTATAGCAATTTCTTCTGCTAAAACAAGGTCAGTTAAGATTCTAATAAAGAAGAACAAGTAGAGCTTTCAGCTTTCTGCAGGTTTAGGTTAGCTGTTTGAAGAACTCAAGATCTATCAAGTCTTTAGTCTTCTTCAGAAGTTTAGAAACAAATTTCTGAGATACTTCTATCACTAGCAGCAGCTTATTGAAGATTAGGTTTTAGGTGTTGAGAAGATAGTTAGGGCTGAGATAACTCAGCTCAGGAAGTAGACACAGAGAAATATATCTATGTCAAATCAACACAAACACAACCCCTTTCATTTCTGTAAGATCCTTTTGGATCTGAGTTGTAGGGACTTTGTGCCTGAGGTAGGGCAGTTTTGCCTGAGAGTAAGATCCAGTTTTGGATCTGAGTTGTAGGACCTTTGGGTCTGAGGTAGGATCCTTTTGGATTTGAGCAATAGGGTGCTTTTGAGACTGAGGTAGGAGAGTCATTCTCTCTGAGTGTAGGACCTTTGGGTCTATGTGTAGGATCTAGATTTGGATCTGAGGTAGGGCCTTGTGCCTGAGCTATATGAGAGTCATTCTCTTTGAGGTTGGTCTATCCTCCATAGCCTGAGTTATAAGACTTGAGTTCAAGTCTAAGGTAGGTGATAATTTGATCATTGAGTTATAGGAGCATATTTGCTCTGA
The DNA here is from genome assembly GCA_039513925.1 of Platanthera zijinensis. Lineage (NCBI taxonomy): Eukaryota > Viridiplantae > Streptophyta > Magnoliopsida > Asparagales > Orchidaceae > Platanthera > Platanthera zijinensis. The sequence continues at coordinate 40,010,564 of CM077098.1, forward strand.
GGTAGGGCTTTGTGCCTGAGTTGTAAGTCTTGGAGGAGACTGAGAGATCCTGAGGGATCTATGGTGTAAGCTCTAAGGAGCAGAGTTTTTAGAGAAGTTTCTTGTCTAACAAGAAGTTAGAAAGGTGGGAGGAGAGTGGATGTACCCAAAATCTGGGGAACCAAAAATAATTATGTGTGTGTTCTTTGTGTTTTGTCTTGAAAGCATCTAACTACTAACTAACTACAAACTAAGTTAAAAGATAATAATAAAAGACTAGAAAACCTATTCACTCCCCTCTCTAGGTGTTTAGCTACCTTGAAACAAAGACTTTCTGCGGTCTGGTGGTTATCCGAAACTCCGGTCTGGGGCCAACCCGCAACAGCGATCTTATGGTTATCCGCAACAGCGGTCTGGTGGTTATCCGCAATAGCGGTCTGGAAGTTGTTCGCAACAGTGATCTGGTGGTTGTCCACAACTGTGGTCTGGGGCCAACCCGTAGTAGCGGTCTCGGAATTTTCCTCTGTTGAATGATGTAGGCCCGCTCTTTCGAGCGTTTTGGTGGTCGACGAAACAAACGCGACACTCTCGAATAACTCTCACGTCACACTCAAGCATTTAACGTCGCAGCGGTTTAATTAATATTATTACTACACTAACAATTACGAAGGGTTCGCAAAGCCCTTAAGGATAATACCAAGGCGATAAGCCAAGGTCCTCTCAAGCGAAAAGAACCCACACGGTTCGATCGAGCGTGTTTTACCAAAAGAGAAACCACCGAAAACAAAAGATTTGGGCAAGGGTGGTTCTCTCCCAACAAAATACAAATGAGGGCCGCCACACCTAACGAACTTAAACGAAAGAAATAAACACGACAATAACTAAAAGAAATTTAACCACGAAAAATCAAGCGTTACACAAGGCGCGCTATTTTCCAATGCCACAAGAATTATCTAAAGAAGAGAAACTCATAAAGGTGGAAACTTTCGTTACCCAACCGAATTTTATGAATCTGATTCACTCGACTAGAATCGTTCCTTAACGGCACCACTAGATATACGCCGGAGGGAGAGAAATTTGTCGCCTTCTTCGTGTCACGCTGTATTTGGAAAGTCCCGACAGAATCTTCTAAATATGGAAACAAATATCTCCAAATAAGGCAGGAGAGAGAAAAGGTGGTGGATTGAGAAATATTTAGGGAATGAAATATTTCTATTATGGTAGGCTAAGAGCTTAATTTGGAAAGTGATATTTGGATTTAGGACGGAAATGAGGAAGGGGTCAGGCTTGTTGGTGTTGGTGGTTGGCGGCTAAGATTTTGTGGAGGAGGGAGGGGCTCGGGTTGTTGGAGTTTAGTGGTGGCCGGGTTTGTGAGAGAGGAGGTGGCAGCTTGGAGGTTGGAGGAGGGGAGGGGTAGGAAGGTGGTGGCTAGGGCTCGGGTTTGCAAGGGAGTAGAGGAGAGGAAGAAGGAGGGAGGCCGAGATAGAGAGGGGGGAGAGGTGCGCGGCGACCAAAGAGGAAGAAGAAGGAGGAGGGCCAAAAGCTTGCCTTGGAGGAGGAGGAGGATTTCAATTCTTGAAATTGGTTTTCTTTTCATTCATTCACTAATGAAAAACAAAGGGGTACATGCCTATATATAGGATACAACAAACACTCCAACTGGCTACATGCAGCCAACCATGAAAAATGAAATCTAAACTCATGGTTTTATAACATAACCATGTAACAACTAATACATGAAATTAAACACGAAATAACAATGATAATTTTGAAATAAAACAAATAATAAAATATATTAATACTCCATAATAATTTATTAATATTTATTATTAATAAATTATAAATGGGCTTGCGCTCCGGACAGCTATTGTGGCGACTCTCTTCATGTTTAAGTGTCAGTTCGCCATCGTCGTCTTCAAGTAGTTGCGGGCCGTCGTCTCCATTCATATCTACCGGGTAACCATCATCATCAGAGGGAGGACGCTCCTTGGCCACATGTCATGGGAAGTCGGCTCCATCAATCCTCCCCCTCTTAAAAATACTCATCACTGATGAGTATGCCTGTGTGTACTCTCTTGGAAGGTCGTTGGCGGGGAAGAAGGACCTGCATGGCAAAAGGTGGTCTTGGAGGGACCTCAAATACGCGTTAGCCAAAGAAGGAAACTGAATTTCAACAACATCCACCAACGTACCTCCGATGGATACCGAGAAGGAGAACGATCCTAGAAAACTGTCACCACCCAACCTGTAACACCTCCCCTGTAAAGACCATATAATATGGGTCTGGCCGGGGCCCCACAACATACGGACACCACAGCTTTAGTATTAAAAGATGATATGAAACTACCCAAACGCAAAACTCCAGACAAACACAGCGGAAACATAAAAATAAAAGACAGAAGTTATCCACTAACGATAGAGTATCAATTGGCCTTAAGGCCTTACACAATATAAGTCCAAAAAATATAAAAGTGTCAAGCACTCCTAGGCTACCTCGGCATGCAAGCCGGACATGATCAAACAACATCAGCAAAACAAGGAAAAGAAACTAGCCAAGCACAGCAACACTTCATGAGGATTAGGGCTTTTCGCCCGGCGCGCTAGCTCCTGCAAGCGATCCTTGCCCTGTAAGGATTTGAAGTAACGTGGGTTAGCAAAGGCTGACCTCTATTGTGTAACAAACACATCTCCTCCCGGCCGTCCCTAACGGACCCCGGGGTACCACTCCACCTGCAAGTTAACACTTCGTATACCAAAAGAGCATATATATTAAAGCGGTAAACAGGCTTGGATGTCTCATACAGCATACATGTTCTCTATGTTTTGTACAAAGTAAAAGGGGCCTACTATACAACATGAATGCATCCCGGGTTTCACCCAAGGCACCCTAGCTCGTATGCATCTAGCACAACATCAAACATTGGGTACTTCCGTTTCCCCATTGGCTTAAAGCCGCAAACACAAGGGAAACACCATGTCCCCAACGGCACACAGGCCGTCACACAGAACCTTGCAATGGCCCCACCCGCACATGGGTCTTAAACCCCGGGCTTGCCCGCAAATTCTGACTTCGCACGTCAGGGTTCCGTCTCACACTGACCGATTCTAAGAAGCCTTGCTGGACCCCACCCGCTCATGGCCACATTGCCCGGGCTTGCCCTCCGCTCGGCATTCTCGTCAGTCTCACACAAGGGCTAGTCTCGTCGGGACACTTTCCCCACATGACTTGCGCATCACGGGATAGCCAGCCGACCACGGAGACCTAGCCGCACCTTTGCACAGCACAAAACAAGGTTTCCCCACCCCAATTACCATTCGTACCGCATCTTTCCCGCGCTCCAAGGAAACCATCTACCGCACAAAGCGGAGCTAACCTTGTCCGGTTCTGACTGCGAGTACTCACTCAAACAAAAGGGGAAAAACGCATACATACAACGGCGTATTGTCGCAACGGATTTTCTATCGAAGTTCGCTATGCAACATCACCGGGTCGGACTATCGGTCGCGACCACGGCTTCACCCACAATGCCTAACCCGCTAACGGAGCGGATCTTTAATGCAAGAATGTCGGGATGAACACGATCAACCCGGAGGTTCCTTTTGAACCAAGGCTACACAAATCCCTCTCATTTGAGAGATCCGGTGCTCAAAACACGAAAGGAAGGGGATGCTATTCATGCATCCTAAATCCTAAAAACCGAGAGGAGAAGTGTCGTTACCTTCCGTCCCCTCTTCCTAGCCATGGAGAAGATTTGCTCGGTCGAACACCACCGCAACGCTCCCACCTTCGCGGATCTGAACTCCGCTCGCGAAACGGACCTCCGAAGCTTCGCCGGCGGCCGGAACTTGGCCTCCTTGCTCTCCCTTCTCTCTACAACTTAGAGAGATAAAAGAAAATGGGGAATGAGGGTTTGGAACCCTATTCCCGGCCTTAAACCGCCCAGGGAGGCCCCCCACCGTTGGATCTTCGAAGGAAAAGAACGAACGGCCACGATCGGAACCCAAATTAGAAAATCTAGGCCGAACACGGGTTGCAACACGGCCGTATGCATGGCCGTGTTAGCCATTCGCCGTCTCGATCGATTCGAAAACCAGCACACGGCTCCTGACACGGCCTTCGACACGGCCTTCGACACGGCCGTGTCTCGCTCCACGCGGCCGTGTCGTGACCCGTGTCACGGCACCCGTTTTCAACATTTTCAGTCAGAGAAGTACACGGCCTTGGACACGGCCCCTGACACGCCCGTGTCACCTGGGACACGGCCGTGTCCGGACCCGTGTCATGCCCCGTGTGCAATACCTCAGAAAAGTTCGAAACGACCCGATGCTACACGGCCTGGGACACGGCCGTGTGCCTGGCCGTGTTCCATACCCGACGATCGTCGACCTTAACATGGTCGACCACACGGTCAGCTCGACACGGCCGACACGGCCGACACGGCCTCCGACACGGTTGTGTCGGGACCCGTGTCACCTGATCAAAAAAATTTTCTTGGCCAAAAGCGATCCCCGTCGCTCCTACAACATTTTGGGGCGTTAAAATTCTCCCCCCCCCCCTTAAAAGAATTTCGTCCCGAAATTTAAAACATGGAAAGAACACAAATTCTAAACGATACCTGAGGAGAAAAGCTCGGGGTACTCCTCCAGCATGGCCTGCTCTCGCTCCCATGAGAGCTCCTCGCAGCCACAATTGTCCCAACGGACCTTTACGAGTCGGACCTCCTTGTTCCGCAGTTGCCGAACCTCCGAATCTTCTATCCCGACAGGACGTACTCGCGTCCTCAAGTCTTCCTCTACCGGCACCGCCGCCGGTTCAATCACCACGCTGGCCTCTAACAAGGCATTCCTCAAGACGGAGACGTGAAAAACGTCATGCAATCCACTTAGCTCCGTGGACAACGCCAACCGGTACGCTGCCTCTCCCACTCGCTCGATGACCTTGAATGGTCCCAAAAATCTCGGACTCAGCTTCTTGAGTCGGCGAATTCGTGAAACGCCTTTGAACGGCTTGATCTTAAGATACACCCAGTCGCCCACCGCGAATTCCACATGTCTGTGGCGAGCATTGAAATACTTCGACTGCCGATCTTGAGCTACCTTTATGCGCTCTTGGATGGTCCGCACTAGCTCACTAGCATCGGCTACCACTTCTTTCCCCAAAAGCTTTGTGTCTCCCTACTCTGTCCAAGACATCGGTGTTCGACACCGCCTCCCAGAAAGAGCTTCATATGGCGCCATCTTGATACTTGCTTGGTAGCTATTGTTATACGCAAACTCCACCATGAAGAGGTGATCCTCCCACTTCTTGCCGAAGTCGAGAGTACACATCCTTAGCATATCTTCCAAAGTACGGTTCGTTCTCTCAGTTTGCCCATCGGTTTGAGGATGAAAAGCCGTACTGAACTTGAGTTTTGTGCCCAAGCTCTTCTGCACCAACCGCCAATCCTTAGACGTGAAACGTCCATCCCGGTCGCTGACTATACTCTTCGGAATCCCATGAAGTTGCACAATATTGCGGATGTACAACTCCACCAACTTTTCCACACCGTCCTCCTTCCGGTTTGGGATGAAATGTGCCACTTTGGTCAAGCGGTCTACAATCACCCAAATGGCATCATTGCCTTGCTGCGATTTAGGCAACCCATGCACAAAATCCATGGAGATGTCCTCAAATTTCCATTTGGGGATTGGAAGAGGCTTCAAGAACCCGCCCGGCTTCTGACACTCGGCCTTCACTAAGGCACAAGTTTGGCACCGACTCACACACAAAGCTACATCCCGCTTCATCTCAGGCCACCAATAGGACTTCTTCAAATCCAAGTACATCTTTGTACCACCCGGGTGAACGGAGTACTTAGTGAAGTGGGCCTCATACATCAACTCCTCGCGGAGCTTGCCGAACTGCGGTACACAAATCCTTCCGCCCTTCCTCAGAACCCCATCAACCATCTCCCGGGCGCTACCCTCGCCCTTAAGAGCTTCCTCCACGAAGGGTTGGAACTCCTCATCCACACGGGTCGCTTCCCGAATACGATCGCATAAGTCATTCTGCATCTCAATCCAGTTTAGCCGAGCCACGCTAGACTCACCTCTTGCCACACATTCCAAACCAAGGGACTCCCAGTCCCGCCTTAACCGCTCATCGTGAGCTTTAATCCAATTTCCTTGTCCCGAGTATTTCCTACTCAAAGCATCCGCCACCACATTGGCTTTTCCTGGCGTGTACTGAATCGCCACCTCGTAGTCCCCAAGGAACTCGACCCACCTGCGCTGCCGCATATTTAGGTCCTTCTGATCCAGGAGATACTTCAAGCTCTTGTGGTCCGTGAAGATCTCCACTTTCGCACCGTAAACGTAGTGCCTCCACAGCTTCAAAGCAAAAATTACCGCCGCCAATTCCAGATCATGGACGGGGTAATTTCTCTCATGAGGCTTCAGCTGCCTCGACCCAAAAGCTATCACACTGCCATGCTGCACCAATACGCACCCTAAACCGCATCCAGATGCGTCGCTGAAAATCTGAAATCCTTCGGTCCCCTTTGGTAGACTTAGGATCGGTGCCATCATCAGCCTCTCCTTCAGGGTTTCAAACGCCTGACTGCACTCTTGAGTCCACACGAACTTATGATCCTTGCGAGTTAGCGAAGTGAGGGGTAGAGCTATCCGCGAAAAGTTTTCCACAAACCTTCGGTAGTACCCGGCTAGTCCAAGAAAGCTCCGGACTTCCGCCACAGTCCTCAAAACTGGCCAATCTCTGATGGCTTCCACTTTTGTTGGATCTACCGCCACCCCATCCCCACTAATCACATGGCCTAAAAACGCCACCTTCTCCAACCAAAACTCGCACTTGGAGAACTTCGCATAGAGCTGGTTCTCTCTCAATACTTGCAACACTGTCCTCAAGTGCACCTCGTGCTCCGCTTCCGACTTGGAATACACCAAAATGTCATCAATAAAAACGACGACGAACCTGTCCAAGTATTCGCGAAACACTCGGTTCATCAAGTCCATGAACACGGACGGCATGTTCGTCAACCCGAACGGCATCACCGAGAACTCAAAATGACCATATCTCGTACCAAACGTTGTCTTGGGTATGTCTTCGTCACGAATCCGCAACTGATAATATCCGGACTTCAAGTCCAACTTGGAGTACACCACCGACCCCACCAACTGGTCGAAGAGATCGTCTATCCGAGGAATCAGATACTTATTCTTGATTGTCAATTTGTTCAACTCTCGGTAGTCTATGCACAAACGCATACTACCATCCTTTTTCTTTACGAATAACACCGGCGCACTCCACGGTGAAGAGCTGGGTCTGATATACCCTTGATCCAAAAGCTCATGCAACTTAACCTTGAGCTCGGCCAACTCCTTTGGTGCCATCCTAAATGGTGGACGCGACACCGGTCTAGCCTCGGGCACTAACTCGATGGAGAAATCAATCTCCCGCCGAGGAGGTGCTCCCGATAGCTCCTCGGGAAAAACATCTCCAAACTCCGCCACCACGGGCACTTCCCCAAGAGACAGCCTGGAAAGACTAACCTCCAACAACGCTACTAGAGCTACACCTCCCTGGTTAACAGCTCGCACTAGTTGAAGTGCCGAAACTAGGGAACAGGCCACTCCATGCAGGCCCTCAAACTTGACTTCCGCTTGCCCCACGCCCCTCAGGGTTACCACCTTGGACAAACAGTCGATACTGGCACGCTGCTCCGCTAGCCAGTCCATCCCCAAGATCACATCGAACTCGAACAATGGCAAGATCGCCGCTACCAACACGAAGTCGACCCCCTCAAGACTCCAACAAATTCGGCCTCTAGCCCTGGTAGTCATAGATGACCCATTGGGCATGCGCACCTTCAACTCTGAGTCCATTGAGAAGGACTCAACTCCAATCCTCCGGATGAAACCTTCCGCAAGGAAGGAGTGCGACGCTCCCGTATCGAAAAGTACCCTAGCGGGGTACCCTGATACCACTACAAAGCCTACGCACATGCAACAAACATAAAAAGGCTTGAAAGGAAGAAATCCAAGGTGCAGGTTGAATTCTCGTACCTGTCACCACATCGGGTTGACGGATTGCTTCCTGCTGCCCAAGGTTGTAGGCCCTTGGCTGCACTGGTTGAAACCGGGAAGCACTCGACTCCGCCATCTTCCCTTTCTCTGCGGCACTGGGGCCGGAGCGCACAGTCTGCTCCTGCCTTGGCTCTTGCTCAGCGCCCCCTTGGGTACAAAATCTTGCTATGTGGCCTGGCTTGCCACAACGGTAACACGTCTGCGGTCCCTTAGAGCGTGACCCTCCGGACGTCCAATTACTTTTCTCGCCCGACTTAAACGGGGGAGGCTTCTTCTTTCATCGGCTCCCTTCCGTCTTTCCATGGGACTGAGCCGACTTCTTCCCTTCCCCCTGCTTGGGTGTGAAACCCTTTCGGCGCTGGGATCGCTCCATATCGCTCTCCAAAATTTGGGCCGCCTCCACTAATTCGTTGAAGCATGCACGCTTCATCGATATGAGGGGTTGTCTTAGATTCTCCCTCAATCCATGGTAGAAGAGATTGTCCCTCTCTTCATCGTCTGCCATGGTCGTCCCCGCATAACGACCCAATCGAGTAAATTCCTGAACATACTCATCCACTGTCTTGTCTCGCTGCACCAGATGTAGGAACTACCTCTGGAGGGCTAACCTCGTTGAGGCGGGAATGTACTTCTTCAGGAAGGCATTCCCAAACTCCTCGGTGGACGGTGTGCGTCCAGGAAACTGCCGACCACTGTGGCTCACCCACCATAACTTGGCATCTCCCTCCAACATAAAGGCTGTGAACTCTGCCTTTTTCTCATCTGGCGCCTCTGCCGCCCTCAGAAGCTCCTGAATCCTAGCCCACCAATCCTCTACATCTGTGGGCATGCCGATTCCCTTGAAGGTTGGAGGGTGGAAACTCAGAAAGTACTTCATTTGCCGGTCCCCATGCCCGACAACCACTCTCTCGACCTACGGCTCCGCCCGCCTGGCCTCCTCAACCTGCACGGTCGCTGTCGTGACCGGGGTAGCAGGAGTTGCTACCTGAGCAACGGGAGCTGCTACCTGAGCTGTCGCTGCAGCTTAGGCCACCACCATCGCTTCTGCAAGCATGCGGCAGAAGTCGGCCGGTGTGATCCCCATCCCTAGCGGACCTTGCGCGGTCGCACTACTTGCCGAGAGCTCTTCTCTTGGCCTCGAGGTCCCAGCCTCGTTGCTTGCACTCTAAACACAAGCAAGAAAACACAAATCAGTCTCTAATCGCAAGACTCGAACACAAGGACACTCATGGTCCCACAATACTCCTATGTGGATAACTTCTTATACGCGACTCGACTTATACTTTCGATCGCGAAACTTCTCCTTGGAACGCCAACCTCCCTCTGATACCAAATTGTAAGACCTCCCATGTAAAGACCATATAATATGGGTCCGGCCGGGGCCCCACAACATACAGACACCACAGCTTTAGTATTAAAAGATGATATGAAACTACCCAAACGCAAAACTCCAGACAAACACAGCGGAAACATAAAACTAAAAGACAGAAGTTATCCACTAACGATAGAGTATCAATTGCCCTTAAGGCCTTACACAATAAAAGTCCAAAAAAATATAAAAGTGCCAAGCACTCCTAGGCTACCTCGGCATGCAAGCCGGACATGATCAAACAACATCAGCAAAACAAGGAAAAGAAACTAGCCAAGCACAGCAACACTTCATGAGGCTTAGGGCTTTTCGCCCGGCGCGCTAGCTCCTGCATGCGATCCTTGCCCTGTAAGGATTTGAAGTAACATGGGTCAGCAAAGGCTGACCTCTACTGTGTAACAAACACATCTCCTCCCGGCCGTCCCTAACGGACCCCGGGGTACCACTCCACCTGCAAGTTAACACTTCGTATACCAAAAGAGCATATATATTAAAGCGGTAAACAGGCTTGGATGTCTCATACAGCATACATGTTCTCTATGTTTTGTACAAAGTAAAAGGGGCCTACTATGCAACATGAATGCAACCCGGGTTTCACCCAAGGCACCCTAGCTCGTATGCATCTAGCACAACATCAAACATTGGGTACTTCTGTTTCCCCATTGGCTTAAAGCCGCAAACACAAGGGAAACACCATGTCCCCAACGGCACACAGGCCGTCACACGGAACCTTGCAATGGCCCCACCCGCACATGGGTCTTAAACCCCGGGCTTGCCCGCAAATTCTGACTTCGCACGTCAGGGTTCCGTCTCACACTGACCGATTCTAAGAAGCCTTGCTGGACCCCACCCGCTCATGGCCACATTGCCCGGGCTTGCCCTCCGCTCGGCATTCTCGTCAGTCTCACACAAGGGCTAGTCTCGCCGGGACACTTTCCCCACATGACTTGCGCGTCACGGGATAGCCAGCCGACCACGGAGACCTAGCCGCACCTTTGCACAGCACAAAACAAGGTTTCCCCACCCCAATTACCATTCGTACCGCATCTTTCCCGCGCTCCAAGGAAACCATCTACCGCACAAAGCGGAGCTAACCTTGTCCGGTTCTGACTGCGAGTACTCACTCAAATAAAAGGGGAAAAACGCATACATACAACGGCGTATTGCCGCAACGGATTTTCTACCGAAGTTCGCTATGCAACATCACCAGGTCGGACTATCGGTCGCGACCACGGCTTCACCCACAATGCCTAACCCGCTAACGGAGCGGATCTCTAATGCAAGAATGCCGGGATGAACACGATCAACCCGGAGGTTCCTTTTGAACCAAGGCTACACAAATCCCTCTCATTTGAGAGATCTGGTGCTCAAAACACGAAAGGAAGGGGATGCTATTCATGCATCCTAAATCCTAAAAACCGAGAGGAGAAGTGTCGTTACCTTCCGTCCCCTCTTCCTAGCCATGGAGAAGATTTGCTCGGTCGAACACCACCGCAACGCTCCCACCTTCGCGGATCTGAACTCCGCTCGTGAAACAGACCTCCGAAGCTTCGCCGGCGGCCGGAACTTGGCCTCCTTGCTCTCCCTTCTCTCTAGAACTTAGAGAGATAAAAGAAAATGGGGAATGAGGGTTTGGAACCCTATTCCCGGCCTTAAACCGCCTAGGGAGGCCCCCCCACCGTTGGATCTTCCAAGGAAAAGAATGAACGGCCACGATCGGAACCCAAATTAGAAAATCTGGGCCGAACACGGGTTGCAACACGGCCGTATGCATGGCCGTTTTAGCCATTCGCCGTCTCGATCGATTCAAAAACCAGCACACGGCTCCTGACACGGCCTTAGACACGGCCTTCGACACGGCCGTGTCTCGCTCCACACGGCCGTGTCGTGACCCGTGTCACGGCACCCGTTTTCAATATTTTCAGTCAGAGAAGTACACGGCCTCGGACACGGCCCCTGACACGCCTGTGTCACCTGGGACACGGCCGTGTCCGGACCCGTGTCATGCCCCGTGTGCAATACCTCAGAAAAGTTCGAAACAACCCGATGCTACACGGCCTGGGACATGGCCGTGTTCCATACCCGACGATCGTCGACCTTAACATGGTCGACCACACGGTCAGCTCGACACGGCCGACACGGCCTCCGACACGGCCGTGTCGGGACCCGTGTCACCTGATCAAAAAAAATGTCTTGGCCAAAAGCGATCCCCGTCGCTCCTACAACATTTTGGGGCATTACACAACCCAATAGAAAACATAGTGGAAAATATATACGGAGAGGTAGACATTTCAGGTGGCAATTAAAGCATAAAGCGTAAAGTATGTAACGATGAAAATAGGAGTTATGCCCCACTCAGTGGAAAATTTTAAAAGGAATGTCATGTCACCAAACTTTCGTAAAATTCGTAAAGAATAGACTAGCCAATTCATTAATATTTCTAAAGTGCCCGGGGGCATCCGTTTAGGGGTGAGACAAACCAATACCAAACCATTCACATAAGGGTGGACGACTATTCGACACAACCTCGCAAGTAATTTAAAGGATGCATTTAGAAGGGTCAAGAAATTAAAAATGCGCCTAATTAAATTAAAACCATGAGGGGAGAACCCATGTGCCACATGACTTGAATTAATAGTAAAAAATAACGGAATTATGTTTGGTGGCACAGGTGCTTTAAATTCAAAAATAATGTAGTGGGTTCCAACGTTTCGTTTTAACTTTGGAATTAAATTTTGATTTAAAAATATCATAATAAATAGTCAACAGAAAACGTTCGTCACCAACTACGTTCGCCCACGTCCTTCTAAGTAAGCTTAACGAAAAGGCAGAAATAATAAACTTCTCTAAATATGAAGGGCTAGAAATGACTAAATCATCTACTCGAGCTAAGGGAATCGGAGGGAGAGTTGACAGGGTTGACTCCGTAGGGGGAACAAAATCACACTCAACGTCAAAGCATGGATTAAGCGTCCAAGAGAACGCTTCCAGTTGCAAGCCTTTAAAACCAAAAGTAAACTCGAATAGTGGATTCGTCCTCACAGAAAACTCATCCTCAGTTAACGTTTTTCCCCAGAATGAATCCACCAAACCATTAGAAATTTTACTGAAGTCAGAAACAGTGATCGTCTCAATAGTAGGCAGATTCGTATCAGATAAAATTTCCAAACTAACTCGGGCCTCAAGCGAAGGAGCTATCGTCAAAGAAAAGCCTATCAGGCCCTCAGTGCTACCGTCATCCAAAGATAATTTTTCCTCGCAGGGTAAATCTACTACACCATCACATCCTATATCGACCAATTCTTCCCATGAGGTAGGGATGTCACAACCCGCATTTTCTCCGAATTAAGAATTATCAGAGTAAGAGAAAACACGCGTCATGATGCCACGACAAGCAGGGGATAACTGCTGACGCTCAGGCAAAACCACCTACCAACTTAATGAAAGAGAATCATGTGATTAATGATTAGAAAATCAGTTATATTTTAGAGGCCGTATCCCCCGGCTTAGTGGATCACCTAGTCCACAAAAGAAAACTATATTTAAACGCTGTGGAAAGAAAATACTTTATCAGTTTGAAAGTCAGATCTATCCTAGAGATTAGAGCAAACACACACAACAAGAATACAAGAAATAAAAATTGCAATCCAGACGACACAAGAATTTTATAGTGGTTCCCCAACAACTTGGGTACGTCCACTCTTCTACCACCCTTGGTAGGAATCCACTCAGGATGAGTTGATCAGGTGTCCTGACACCAATGAGCTTTTGATAAGGTGCTCAAAAACCAAAGCTAGATTTTTTGATCAGGTGTCTTGCCACCACTGAGTTTTGACAAGGCTCTCAGAACCAAACAGAACTTTTGAAGGGAGTTCAAGAACCCTTTTACAGAGGGAAAAGAAAAATAAGAGTTGAAGGTGTCTTCTCTGTTCTCAATCAAATGAGAGAAGCACAAGTGGATTGATGATGTCAAAGCTCCCCCTGAGATGTAGAATGGTTCAGGAGTGGAAGCTTTGCACAGGGTGATAGGCCTTCAGTGGATGACTGCTCCAGCAAATGATGATTTCAGCAATGGCTGAAATGTTTGTTGTCTTGGAGAGTAAATGATGAAGCCTTGATGATAATCTTCCAGTAAGCCTTCAGCCTGATGTAGAGAAGTTGTCTCTTCAGGCTTCCTGGAACAGTAAATCTGAGAAGAGCACTTAGTTGTACAGGTGGAGTTGAGTTCTTCCTAGAACTCTGATTCCTGTAATTTATTTTCACTGTATTCTGCTTTCTTCTTTCTTCACTTCTGTATTGTTCCTCTGTGAAACTCTGAGTATATATTCTGATAGAAGAGAAACGGACATTTGAATAATAGCATTTATTACTGCTTCCTTTTGGATACTCCAACGGCTATAATACTCATAAAAGCATTCCTGTAATAGTCTATTAATATAGCTGTATTGGAATAATAACAGCTGGCTTTAATAGGACAAAAGATATCCTGAAAATCCGCCTGGAAACTTGCATTTAGATTTCTGGCAGAAAACGTCGAACGGAGCTCGGAGAACGTCGACCGGAGCTCGACGTTCCAGCATAGGGAACGTCGACCGGAGCTCGACGTTCCAGCATAGTTGAGCTTGGAAGGCGTCGACCTGAGCTTTGGACAGAAAGCGTCGAACGCAGCTTTAGATAAGTCGTCGATCTCAGCTTGAACAGAAAGCGTCGAACGCAGCTTGGACTAAAACGTCGACCGCAGCTTGAGATAAAACGTCGACCGCAGCTCAACGTTACAGCAGAGTTTAAGCTCGACGATCTTCGACCGGAGCTCGACGATCGTCGACCTAAGCTTAATGTTGAATTCTGTTTTCTTCTGGCTGATTTCTCTGACTGATTTCTCTTGGCTGATTTCTTCAATCTCTGAGAGCCTCTGACTTAGCACAACCTATGACCCTTAGCTATACATTGATGGGTCAATCTAATAAACTTAAAGACATAGTGATCCTGACCCAAATCCAAATTAGGGTGTTCCAACAATCTCCCCCTATTTGGGTTAGGATTACTATTTACATGAAAATTAAAATATTACAATAAATTAATATTACAAAGCATGAGATATAAAAATAAAAGCTTTGCATTGCTGGCTCCTTTTGCTGTTAAAAACTGACTTCTGCTGGCATTACAATCTCCCCCTATGTTGATGCAGTAACTGTGATTGGAGGAGGCTGAGATGACTCTTAAAGTTGGATTTTGATTGAGTCATCCAGCTAACTCTTATAGATGGTACCTGCAAAAAGCTATGGTAGAGATTGCTCTCTCCTTAAAAAGGATATGTTAGCAGAAAAAATGATATTTGTCCAGCAAAATTTAGGATTCTGGATCTGAAAAACAAAGTCTGATATCTTCCTTCCAATAAAATTTCTTTTCATCAGAAGAGATTCAAACTTAGTGTCATGATCACTGCTGATCAATGCAACTAGAGTAGAAGACTCAATCTAGATGAATTTAGAAAAAGATCTATAAGAAATATAAAGTATCTGACAAAGAATTCACATACAGAGGTCCTAAAATAATTTTGAACAAAATATCAAAAAGATATAATCAGCTTTAAGAAAAAGAAATACTTCCTAATAAATTTGTTCCAAATGGTAGAAGGTTTTAAGAATATTCTAAATAATTTATCCTTATGTTTATAAAACAAATTTATGAAAAAGCAAACTGAGTTCTCAGATTTGAACTCATTAAAATATTTTGAAAACATTTCTCTGAGAAGTTTGATTTCCTTCTCAGGTTTTATTACAACTTGGCAGCAAGATTGAAGTTCTAAATTAACTAACCTGAACACAGAATTAGATATTACCTGAACCTTTTCAGGTTTTGATTTTCTTTCTGTTTGTTTAGCATCTGAATTGCTGCAGGAGGCATTGATGGCCTTTAAGCAAAATTCTTTGGCCCTTGCTTCCTCTTCTTCATCTTCAAATGAAGATTCATCATCTGAAACATCCCAAATAATATCTAGGGATATTAGTTCTCCTTCTTCAAATGATATGTTGTGGCTTCTTTCTGATATTTCATCCACGGGTTCAGAAGCCATTTGATGGAGGGAATCCCATATCTCCTTAGCTGTTGAGCATTCAACAACTTCTTGAAACAAGTCATCAGATAATGACTGTGCTAGGATATTCATGGCTCTGGCATCAGCTAGCCTTGCCTTTTTAGTTGTTGTTACCGATGTTGGGAGACCTGTCAAAATAGAAGGAAAAATATCTTCATCAATAGAGTTCATATATAATTTAATTCTTGTCTTCCAAAGTGCAAATTTGTTTATGTTGCACTTAGGAGGTCTGGTGCTAGAAAATTCCATATTCTTGCTTTGTGAAAAATATAATAATTAATCTAACTAGAATGGATCAAACCAGAGATCTTTTGGTTCAGGTGTTAGCCTGTATGAACAACCAACCTAGTGATGGTTTAGTTATTGTATAACCAACCTGCCTCTGATACCAACTGAAAGTCAGATCTATCCTAGAGATTAGAGCAAACACACACAACAAGAATACAAGAAATAAAAATTGCAATCCAGACGACACAAGAATTTTATAGTGGTTCCCCAACAACTTGGGTACGTCCACTCTTCTACCACCCTTGGTAGGAATCCACTCAGGATGAGTTGATCAGGTGTCCTGACACCAATGAGCTTTTGATAAGGTGCTCAAAAACCAAAGCTAGATTTTTTGATCAGGTGTCTTGCCACCACTGAGTTTTGACAAGGCTCTCAGAACCAAACAGAACTTTTGAAGGGAGTTCAAGAACCCTTTTATAGCGGGAAAAGAAAAATAAGAGTTGAAGGTGTCTTCTCTGTTCTCAATCAAATGAGAGAAGCATAAGTGGATTGATGATGTCAAAGCTCCCCCTGAGATGTAGAATGGTTCAGGAGTGGAAGCTTTGCACAGGGTGATAGGCCTTCAGTGGATGACTGCTCCAGCAAATGATGATTTCAGCAATGGCTGAAATGTTTGTTGTCTTGGAGAGTAAATGATGAAGCCTTGATGATAATCTTCCAGTAAGCCTTCAGCCTGATGTAGAGAAGTTGTCTCTTCAGGCTTCCTGGAACAGTAAATCTGAGAAGAGCACTTAGTTGTAGAGGTGGAGTTGAGTTCTTCCTGGAACTCTGATTCCTGTAATTTATTTTCACTGTATTCTGCTTTCTTCTTTCTTCACTTCTGTATTGTTCCTCTGTGAAACTCAGAGTATATATTCTGATAGAAGAGAAACGGACATTTGAATAATAGCATTTATTACTGCTTCCTTTTGGATACTCCAACGGCTATAATACTCATAAAAGCATTCCTGTAATAGTCTATTAATATAGCTGTATTGGAATAATAACAGCTGGCTTTAATAGGACAAAAGATATCCTGAAATTCCGCCTGGAAACTTGCATTTAGATTTCTGGCAGAAAACGTCGAACGGAGCTCGGAGAACGTTGACCGGAGCTCGACGTTCCAGCATAGGGAACGTCGACCGGAGCTCAACGTTCCAGCATAGTTGAGCTTGGAAGGCGTCGACCTGAGCTTTGGACAGAAAGCGTCGAACGCAGCTTTAGATAAGTCGTCGATCTCAGCTTGAACAGAAAGCGTCGAACGCAGCTTGGACTAAAACGTCGACCGCAGCTTGAGATAAAACGTCGACCGCAGCTCGACGTTACAGCAGAGTTTAAGCTCGACGATCTTCGACCGGAGCTCGACGATCGTCGACCTAAGCTTAATGTTGAATTCTGTTTTCTTCTGGCTGATTTCTCTGACTGATTTCTCTTGGCTGATTTCTTCAATCTCTGAGAGCCTCTGACTTAGCACAACCTATGACCCTTAGCTATACATTGATGGGTCAATCTAATAAACTTAAAGACATAGTGATCCTGACCCAAATCCAAATTAGGGTGTTCCAACAAGGTTTGACATCCTAAGGAGCGCATAAGGGTCCCAAGAGAACCACTCATGCTATGCAAGACCCTACATTTAATTTATATAATTTATAAGAAAATGGTCTTTATACGTGATTTGGGAAATAGTGATTACGCTTTATAAAACATGCTGATCATGAGCTTTATTTATAATAATAATTATAGTTTTAAAAATAACTAGCAACCTAGCATAAAACCTTCTCAGGGCAAGTAGACTATCTCCAAAAAACGGTAGCAGCATAAGTAAATATATCCAGTACAAAGGTAACAACTACCAGTGGGCGCCAACAACCTGACACGAACCCACTGACACACATGTATGTCTGTAAGAAAGTACTGAAAAACTACCTCACCAACACGGCAAACGGAACTCCAAGGTCCAAGAGACCACCAACAACACCACTGCAAACTAGCCACCCAACTGGCTACGGCTCAGAACCTGGGGTATTCCAAAAGAAAACAGAATATCTCAGCAAGCTAAACAAAGTAAAACTGCATGAAAGAGTCAACCAAAAGGGGAAAAGTACCTGAAAAACATGCAGTAGAAAGAGTCACAACTGTCCAAAACAGGACAACAAGAAAAGCACTACGTGCGAGGAAACAGCAACAACCCAGCCCAGGAACAACATCCTGCAGGGCCTACTAGGCTACCAAGAGCCCAAAGTGCTGCAAACTACCAAGGAAGAAACTTCTAACACCCTAAACTATGGGAGGTGGTAGTAGCAAAAACAAACAACGAGGAACCGGATTGGAGGCAAACTCAGTCCCCCCATCCACCATGTCCAAGTCAACAAGCTCGAGGGTCTACACGTGAAAGCACAAGGGACCTTCCACCCACATGCCCAGCCCATACCTGGAGCAAGAAAAACACGAGTGGCCTTGGCTAAATTACACAACTCCATCCCCATAAAGAGCTACAAACCACCACTACTACCCACGACCCACGATTCGGCCATTAGGAAAGAGAAACATGGCCGATAAGGAAATTACAAATATAAACAAGGAATTCACTCGGGAACGTAAATCGAGGAAAGAGAAAAAGAAAGTGTTGAAATGACTCAACACGACGTGGCGCTGGGTCCTCTCGACATCGCATTGAGTGAGCTTCACTCACTCAACGTGCCACGCAAAGCGAATTATCACAACAATAACTCTTACATTACTACCTTAACACTACACAAAACACTCATGCCCACCTAACCCGCGTATCGACGCCAGCTAAATACGGGTGCAAAAAAAAGAAAAATACAGAGCGCACGATCAGTGTCGCACGACCAGTGGTCATGCGCACTCATCGGCTGATGATCGTGCGAAGTGAACCTGGGAAACTTGAAACCTGACAGAAAACTTAGCATAAGCGCATGATCAGTGTCGCACGACCAGTGGTCGTGTGCACTGTTGCCAGCGCTCGTGCGATTGCCGAGACAGAACTTTGGAGAAAAGAACAGGTAGCCGCGCACAAATAGTGGCACACGACCAGTGGTCGTGCGCCCTAACATTTGATGACCGTGTGCGGGTAACCTGTACCATTTGGGATTTCCCGAACGACACCGGAACGCGCATCACACTCTCCCGACACTGCGAACCACAACTACGACACACCGAAAACGGCCTACGGCACACCTAACATAATTTCTACCTATTCTACTCGTTCACCACCACCACACAACTATGCCAAATCGTTCGAAACGAAAACCGGAGACAGAAATGGTAGAAACGAGTAGGATGCATGAATCGAAAGAAAAAAACAACTTGGAAAGGGCGAGAACACCACTTGCCTCGATTTCCGGCGAAGCTTGGTCGGCTTTTCCTCCTCTTCACGCACGAATCCGACAACAAAGCACAAGGCCAAAAATCTGGACATTGCCGGCGGGAAACAAGTCAAAACCCGAAATTCAAAACCACAAGCAAGGCCACGAAACTTGGAAATCTTACCGCAGGAATGAAGGTCTTGACGAGAGCAATCCGAATCCACTCTCGGAATCGAATTCCGTCCACAAACGCTCCGGGAATCGGCGGTGGAAGGCAAGGGCTCGGCGGTTTCTCCGTTTCTCTCGTACAGGGGCGGCGGTTTTTAATCGAAGAAGATGAAGCGGGGCTTTTCTATCCTATATATATATATATATATATATATATATATATATATATATATATATATATTAATATATAATAATATAATTTATTACAAAATTACATAAAGCACCAAAACGACGCGAAAACCGAACTACCTCGGAATTCGACGAAATTCGCACCGTAGCTAAATACCCACGCTACAAACACAACGGCGAAGTCGAAATTAATTTTCGACGAACAGAACTCGAGTTATACCCAAATAAAGCCAAACACCAACATCCCCCCGAGAGGCCACACCGGGTCACCCAAAACGACTCGACTTGCTAGGGAGATCTTGCCAACAGGCTACAGAATAGGGCACTCAGTTCTAAGGAGCTAAACCACACTCCACAAATGGCACAAGCCACGGAAACGCGTCATCGTAACGTCAATGAGAATAAAAATAAACGCAGAAAAAATTTGGGGGCGTTACAGTCACTCCCCCTAAAAGAAAGTTTCGTCCCGAAACTTTACGCACAACACCCCTACTAAAGAAGGTAAAGTAACCAATAGGAGTTACAAGAAGGGAAACATACCGATCAAATCAGGGAAACAGGTGAGGGTAAGCCCTCCTCATGGCCGACTCTAGCTCCCAAGTCGCGCTCTCCAAATCCTGAT
The DNA here is from genome assembly GCA_039513925.1 of Platanthera zijinensis. Classification (NCBI taxonomy): domain Eukaryota; kingdom Viridiplantae; phylum Streptophyta; class Magnoliopsida; order Asparagales; family Orchidaceae; genus Platanthera; species Platanthera zijinensis. The sequence continues at coordinate 40,030,669 of CM077098.1, forward strand.
TTTTCCACAGAACTTTCACCATCGGTATGGACTTCTTTCGCAGCACTCGCTCCTGAGTATCCAAAATACGAACCGGCACCTCAACAAAAGAGAGGTTGGGCTCCAACTGGGGCACAACGTCCAAGACCTGCCCACTGCTGCGCACACACTTCCGCAATTGGCTAACATGAAAAACATTATGAACTCCTGGGAAGTTTGCTGGCAAACCCAATCTATAAGCTGACACGCCAATCCGTTCCAAAATCTCGAACGGGCCCACATACCTTGGGTCCAATTTCCGATTCTTACCAAACCTCTTTACACCCACCATTGGGGAAACCTTAAGAAATACAAGGTCCCCTACAGAGAACTCCAAAGCAGACCTACGCCGATTGGCGTTCTTTTCGTACCTCTCCTGAGCTATACAAAGCTTCTCCCGAATAAGCTTCACGGCGACTTCCATATACTCCAGCGCATTAGGACCCAACAACGGCCTCTCACCAGCCTCGGCCCAAAACAACGGAGTCCTACATCGCCTCCCATACAAGGCTTCGAACGGAGCCATCTGCAAACTTTCCTGATAACTGTTGTTGTAAGCAAATTCCATAAGCCGCAGCCGCTCATCCCACGCTCCGCCGTGGTCTAAAATATAGCATCGGATCATATCCTCAACAATCTGATTCACCCGCTCCGTCTGCCCATTGGTCTGTGGGTGGTACGCAGTAGAATATCTCAGATCCGTACCCAACCCCTCCTGCAGACTCTGCCAAAAACGAGAAGTAATCAATCTTATAAGGCACGAAGTGAGCACACTTCGTCAATCTATCCACTATAACCCAAACAGAATCAAATCCCCTCGGAGATTTTGGTAAGCCCGTAATGAAGTCCATAGATATACACTCCCACTTCCAAGTCGGGATCTCTAACGGGGTCAACTTGACACCAGGCCTTCCATGATCGGCCTTCACGAGCTTGCAAGTGTGGCACTCAGCAACAAATCAGGCTATATCACCTTTCAAGCCATACCACCAGGCAATTTGCCTTAAGTCACGGTAAATCTTCGTAGATCCTGGATGATAGGCAATGCTGGATCCATGAGCCTCTCTGCAAATCATACCTCTAATATCCCCAACGGCGGGGATGCAAAACCTGCCGCGGTACTTCAAAGTACCCGCATCATCGATAGCAAAATCTGGCAACTCTCCCTTCTCTGTCTGGATGAATAGGTGCAACAGATCCGGGTCGTCCTTCTGGTGCAGTCTGGTCAAATAAATCCAGGATGGCTCTGCCACTGACAAACTACTCTGCAAACCACAGCATCCCACTGAAATATCCATAAGGAGGAACTCCTCAACTAACCGATCGGCGGAGAGGTTAAAGATCTTTCCCGTCTTTCGGCTCAGGGCGTCGGCCACCACATTGGCCTTGCCCGGATGATACTGGATCTCTACATCATAATCGGCCACATACTCTAGCCACCGCCGCTGGCGCAGATTCAACTCCTTCTGCATGAACACGTACTTCAGGCTCTTGTGGTCGGTGAAGATCTTGCACTGAGCCCCATAAAGTAAGTGTCTCCACAGCTTCAACGCATAAATAACCGCTGCGAACTCAAGGTCATGCGTAGGATAATTCTTCTCATGAGTCTTCAGTTGCCTTGACCCATAGGCAATCACTTTCCCAACCTGCATTAATACGCATCCCAGACCTACAAGCGAAGCATCCACATACACATCATAATCCACACCCTCAGTAGGCAGAGTCAGAACGGGAGCAGTGCACAATCTCTTCTTTAGCTCCAGAAAGGCTTCTTCACACTTCTCGCTCCAAACAAAAGCCACATTCTTCTGAGTCAGCTTGGTCAAAGGTGCAGCTAGGGAAGAGAAACCCTCCACAAATCTTCTGTAATAACCAGCCAACCCTAAGAAACTCCTGATCTCCTTAGGCGTACTCGGCCTACTCCAATCCATCACTGCTGCAATCTTTTCTGGATCGACCGAGATCCCTTCCTTGTTCACCACGTGGCCTAGAAATGAGACCTGAGGCAACCAAAATTCGCACTTGCTCAACTTGGCGAATAACTTGTGATTCCTCAACTCTGATAGGACCAAACGCAAATGCTGCTCATGCTCCTCAGCACTACGAGAATAAACTAACACGTCATCAATGAAGACCACAACGAACTTGTCGAGTAAATCCTTGAACACCCGGTTCATCATATCCATGAAGGCTGATGGTGCGTTGGTCAGACCAAACGACATCACCAAAAACTCAAAGTGTCCATGCCTCGATCTAAACGCAGTCCGTGGAATATCCGCCTCACGGATCCTGAGCTGATGATAACCAGAACGAAGGTCGATCTTGGAGAACACCGTGCTACCGCGCAACTGGTCAAATAAATCATCGATCCTCGGCAGAGGGTACCTGTTCTTAATAGTGACCTTGTTCAATTCTCTATAGTCGATGCAAAGCCGCATCGACCCATCTTTCTTCTTTACAAACAAAACAGGAGCACCCCAAGGCAACGAACTCTGCCTGATAAAACCTTTAGCCAACAGCTCATTCAACTGACCTCGCAACTCCTCTAACTCATGAGGGGCCATCCGGTACGGCGCCTTAGCAATAGGATGCGTACCCGGCTCCAAATCGATCACAAACTCAACATCCCGCTCGGGAGGAAGACTAGAAAGGTCATCAGGAAAAACATCGGCGAAACCACAAACAATAGGAATTTCCTCCAAACGTGGTACGCTAACAGCGGTTTCAACCGTCGAGACTAAACAAGCACAACAACCGGAAAGAAACAACCTCTGAGCACATACCGCAGAGATGACAGGAGAATCCTGACACGAATCAGCATACACGCTGCCGGGCTGACCGTCATCCCTGATGAAGTCCAAGCGCTTTCCTTTGCACTGAATGACTGCATCATACCTAGAGAGCCAGTCCATGCCCAGAATAACATCGAAGTCCTCCAGATCAATCATCTTCAGGTCCGCCTTCGCAAGAAAGTTCCCCAACAAAACAGGGCAATCCAAAATGCCCAAATCTGACAACACAGATTCACCAGAGGGAAACTTAACACGGAAGGAATCCCGAACACGATCTAAGGTCAACCGATGTCGCTCCACAAAGGCTCTAGCCACGAACGAGTGGGTAGCGCCGGAGTCAAACAGAACCCGCGCCCAGCGGTTCTTTACCTTAAATTTCCCTATAGGAGCATAGAAAACTAAGGAACTACCACAACAATACTGCAAACATTCTAGCAAATAGAACTACCAGGCTGGAAAAACAACAAACAACTAACCTGAGATGACCTGGGTCGAAGCTTGAGCCTCCTCGGAAGAGATCACGTTCAGCTTCCCCTTTCCCTTGTCCACACGCTGAGGTGGAGGTAAAGCTTGCAATGGAACTGCAGGAAGAGCTGGCTGAAACTGAGGACACCTCGACTTGATGTGACCCTTCTGCCCACACTGAAAGCAGACTTTATCCTTGGTCCAACACTGGGCCGCATCATGCTCGGATCGCTTGCAAATGGAACAGGAGACATCTCTCCTAGGAGCACCCTGAATCGCATGAACCTGCTCCTTCCTCTGAGCTGCTGCCTTCTTGAAACATTTCTCAGCAGGGTGGCCTGACCGGCCACAGAAGCTGCACTCCACCTTGCCCCTCTTTCCCGGAGCCGCACCGGGTACCTGGGGTTTCTTCTCCTCCACCGACTTTCTCTTGTCCAACCTCATTTGCTGGCCTCTGCTCTTCGCGGTCTCAATAGCCTCCACCTTCAGAGCAGCCTCTACTACACCTGCATAAGTCTCTGACCCATAAGCACTGGTCAACTGCTGCACCTCGCTCCTCAAACCACCGAGAAATCGCTTAACTCGATCAGCCTCAACGCTGACCAATCCAGGGGCAAAACGGCTCAACTTGCTGAACTCTATCTCATACTCACCCACCGTGAGCTGCCTTTGCTTCAGATGGAGGAAGTCGTTCATGAGGCGGTCACGCTCGACCGAGGGTAAGAACTTCCTCAACAGCATCTCCTTGAACACTTCCCAAGAGCATCCAGCTACTAAACTCTCCTTCTCTCTCAGCCACCAACTCTTAGCCAAACCTTTAAGCTGATAGGCGGCTATCATCACCCTCTGATCATCTGCAATCCCTGAGTACGAGAACATCTCCTCCATGGAGATCAGCCAGTCGTCTATCACCATGAAATCTGCCTTCCCATCATAAGTGGGAGGGCTCACCCTCTGAAACTGCGAGATGAAGGCCATCTCTGCTGGCACCACCACTGGAGGTCTTAAGGGTGCAGGAGGAGGAGGAACAGCTAACCCCCCCCCCCCCCCACAGGGACTTGCACACCCTGAGTCTGACCTGCCACGACCGCCACCAAAGACTGAATCTGGGCTCGCACCTCCTCCAACTGTCTGCCCATGGAATCGTTACTCTGACGCAGACTCTCGATCACTGCATCGTTCTGAGCCCCAGATGACTCACCCTCAGACAGGGGAGTCGATCGAGTCACAGGACGCCTTGCCATTCTAAAATCATAACAACACCAATTAGATCCTACTACAACGTCTAGAACCAAACACAAGTACAGACCATACATATATAGATATAGGCTTAAAGCTGCTAAACTTGCTCTGAGAGTTTATCTTTTTAACAAAATTTAGATGTTATGCCCTAACCTAGGATGGTTAACCACCACCTTACTAACTCTTGTGCCTAGATCGGGAATGCATGACTTTTATATTAATTTGAAAACTTATGTGTGTACATATGTCATCCTGCCAGTTTTTAGCATGGCACGTTGTGCTTATGCAATGTTATGATATGTATGTTTGTGTTATGCATTCTAAAAAGGCCCTAATGCATATTATGAGCGGCGTACACATGAAAATGTTATGCATCTCATACTACATAACATTCTCATGCAACGAAAAAGAAAACGTGCTAGTCGCAGCTATGTGGTGAGGTTATGCATCCCATACTACATAACCCTCACATATTGCCCCTATGGTGGATCCATATACGAACACATATTATGCATCCCATACTACATAATATGCCCCGTATACTTCATGTTATGCTATGAGTGTAGTGTTCGTGCTTTTGCCAAGATGTGCTGATGACATATCGGTGTGTGAATGACATGATGCTGAACTACTAAAAAGCAAACAAAGGAAGGTTGCTCAACTAACTTGTCAAGCAACCTCCCTCTGATACCAACTGTCGCAACCCGCATTTTCTCCGAATTAAGAATTATCAGAGTAAGAGAAAACACGCGTCATGATGCCACGACAAGCAGGGGATAACTGATGACGCTCAGGCAAAACCACCTACCAACTTAATGAAAGAGAATCATGTGATTAATGATTAGAAAATCAGTTATATTTCAGAGGCCGTATCCCCCGGCTTAGTGGATCACCTAGTCCACAAAAGAAAACTATATTTAAACGCTGCGGAAAGAAAATACTTTATCAGGTTTGACATCCTAAGGAGCGCATAAGGGTCCCAAGAGAACCACTCATGATATGCAAGACCCTACATTTAATTTATATAATTTATAAGAAAATGGTCTTTATACGTGATTTGGAAAATAGTGATTACGCTTTATAAAACATGCTGATCATGAGCTTTATTTATAATAATAATTATAGTTTTAAAAATAACTAGCAACCTAGCATAAAACATTCTCAGGGCAAGTAGACTATCTCCAGAAAACGGTAGCAGCATAAGTAAATATATCCAGTACAAAGGTAACAACTACCAGTGGGCGCCAACAACCTGACACGAACCCACTGACACACATGTATGTCTGTAAGAAAGTACTGAAAAACTACCTCACCAACACGGCAAACGGAACTCCAAGGTCCAAGAGACCACCAACACCACCACTGCAAACTAGCCACCCAACTGGCTACGGCTCAGAACCTGGGGTATTCTAAAAGAAAACAGAATACCTCAGCAAGCTAAACAAAGTAAAACTGCATGAAAGAGTCAACCAAAAGGGGAAAAGTACCTGAAAAACATGCAGTAGAAAGAGTCACAACTGTCCAAAACAGGACAACAAGAAAAGCACTACGTGCGAGGAAACAGCAACAACCCAGCCCAGGAACAACATCCTGCCGGGCCTACTAGGCTACCAAGAGCCCAAAGTGCTGCAAACTACCAAGGAAGAAACTTCTAACACCCTAAACTGTGGGAGGTGGTAGTAGCAAAAACAAACAATGAGGAACCAGATTGGAGGCAAACTCAGTCCCCCCATCCACCATGTCCAAGTCAACAAGCTCGAGGGTCTACACGTGAAAGCACAAGGGACCTTCCACCCACATGCCCAGCCCATACCTGGAGCAAGAAAAACACGAGTGGCCTTGGCTAAATTACACAACTTCACCCCCATAAAGAGCTACAAACCACCACTACTACCCACGACCCACGATTCGGCCATTAGGAAAGAGAAACATGGCCGACAAGGAAATTACAAATATAAACAAGGAATTCACTCGGGAACGTAAATCGAGGAAAGAGAAAAAGAAAGTGTTGAAATGACTCAACACGACGTGGCGCTGGGTCCTCTCGACACCGCATTGAGTGAGCTTCACTCACTCAACGTGCCACGCAAAGTGAATTATCACAACAATAACTCTTACATTACTACCTTAACACTACACAAAACACTCATGCCCACCTAACCCGCGTATCGATACCAGCTAAATATGGGTGCAAAAAAAAGAAAAATACAGAGCGCACGATCAGTGTCGCACGACCAGTGGTCGTGCGCACTCATCGGCTGATGATCGTGCGAAGTGAACCTGGGAAACTTGAAACCTGACAGAAAACTTAGCATAAGCGCACGATCAGTGTCGCACAACCAGTGGTCGTGCGCACTATTGCCAGCGCTCGTGCGATTGCCGATACAGAACTTTGAAGAAAAGAACAGGTAGCCGCGCACGAACAGTGGCACACGACCAGTGGTCGTGCGCCCTAACGTTTGATGACCGTACGCGGGTAACCTGTACCGTTTGGGATTTCCCGAACGACACCGGAACGCGCATCACACTCTCCCGACACTGCGAACCACAACTACGACACACCGAAAACGGCCTACGGCACACCTAACATAATTTCTACCTATTCTACTCGTTCACCACCACCACACAACTATGCCAAATCGTTCGAAACGAAAACCGGAGACAGAAATGGTAGAAACGAGTAGAATGCATGAATCGAAAGAAAAAAACAACTTGGCAAGGGCGAGAACACCACTTGCCTCGATTTCTGGCGAAGCTTGGTCGGCTTTTCCTCCTCTTCACGCACGAATCCGGCAACGAAGCACAAGGCCAAAAATCTGGACATTGCCGGCGGAAAACAAGTCAAAACCCGAAATTCAAAACCACAAGCAAGACCACGAAACTTGGAAATCTTACTGCAGGAATGAAGGTCTTGACGAGAGCAATCCGAATCCACTCTCGGAATCGAATTCCGTCCACAAACGCTCCGGGAATCGGCGGTGGAAGGCAAGGGCTCGACGGTTTCTCCGTTTCTCTCGTACAGGGGCGACGGTTTTTAATCGGAGAAGATGAAGCGGGGCTTTTCTATCCTATATATATATATATTAATATATAATAATATAATTTATTACAAAATTACATAAAGCACCAAAACGACACGAAAACCGAACTACCTCGGAATTTGCCGAAATTCGCACCGTAGCTAAATACCCATGCTACGAACACAACGGCGAAGTCGAAATTAATTTTCGACGAACAGAACTCGAGTTATACCCAAATAAAGCCAAACACCAACATCCCCCCGAGAGGCCACACCGGGTCACCCAAAACGACTCGGCTTGCTAGGGAGATCTTGCCAACAGGCTACAGAATAGGGCACTCAGTTCTAAGGAGCTAAACCACACTCCACAAATGGCACAAGCCACGGAAACGCGTCATCATAACGCCAACGAGAATAAAAATAAACGCAGAAAAAAATCGGGGGCGTTACAAGGGACATCGTCTAAGTAAAAATATGGGGATGGACAAATCGAGTCCCGGGGAGTATATAAATTGTCTTGAATACCAAGTGGAGATGATATCGACAAGGAACTAACTCCCAAATGTATCACACTAAAATTATCCCAAACTAAACAACCCTCCCAAGGTTACTCTTCCAATACCGTAGAAATATCTAATAAGCCTTGGTCAACTATAATAATGTCGGGTCCTAGCAAGTCATCTCCTAAATCAGTAACAGGTACGCTCTCAGCTTCAGATGACTCTACCGACTCTGCCGGAACGTCTTCTGACTCTGGGTCATCAGAAGACTCCATAACTGTCAAGGGAGACGCCTCAAAAACATCGCCAAAAGGAAGAGGAGACAATTCCTCAGAGGAGAAATCCTCGTCCAGGTCACTAGGATAACCAATCTCCTCATCGTCACTCAAATTGCCAGCGTATTCAGCCTCGTCCTCAGTGACGGGCTCAGTCCTAGACACAGCCTCAGAATCAGTAGGAAAGTCAACGACTAAATCAGGCAACTCGGGGAGAGACTTAATAGGGCCTATGTGCGTAATCGGGGTAGGATGCTTAATAGAGCCAAGATCAGGTGCGCCACTGTATACACATGTCGTAATCGTTTGCCTACCTTTACGGGTAGGATTACTCTCACCACGCGGGCTCATAGTAGTCCTAGCAGTCATATGTACAGAACTCGGGATAGGGGACCTCATTGTTTCCTTTCCTCTATAAGTGGGTGTAGGTATGTTAGAGGTAGCTCTACCAACCTAGGGATAGGACCTATCTTGGGATAATATGCCACTCCTATGATCTGGCTTGGTTCTAGCGCCATAACAATACTGGTTATCGGATGTCGGGCTAGTACTAAGGCGGTAAGGGGAATCAAATTTCGCTGAGAGAATTCTTCGCATGTGCGGCCAAGCATAATGATAGCTACCAACACCGCGCTCTTTCTCTTCATTCAACCAAAACTCGCGGGCTCGACCACTTAACCGCTCTTGGACAACACTAACCTTTTGATATTCGCCCAATTGGTTATATTCGAAATAGGTTTCTACCACCTCAAGCCAGTATCTAAAATACTTGGGATCCCCATAACCATCATAGGTAAAAATATTATGGTGTAGATAAGTCATGGGATGATTGGAAGCGTTAACGTCGAAAGCCATTTTTTTTGTTTTAATTGGAGAAATATTTGAAATTTGGAATTTGAAAATGGAAATTTGAAATTTGAAATTTTGAATTTTAAAATTTGGAATTTGAAATTGGAAATTTTAAATTTTAAATTTGAAATTGGAAATTTTAAATTTGAAATTTGAAATTTTGAAATTTGAAATCTGAAATTTGAAATTTGAATTTTAAATTTTGAAATTTGAAATTTGAAATTTGAAATTTCGAAATTTGAAATTTGAAATTTGAAATTTGAAATTTTAATTTTGAATTTTGAAATTTGAAATTCGAAATTTGAAATTTGGAATTTGAATTTTGAATTTTAAATTTTGAATTTTTAAATTTGAAATTTTGAAATTTGAAATTTGAAATTTGAAATTTTGAAATTTGAAATTTAAATTTGAAATTTTGAAATTTGAAATTTCGAAATTTGAAATTTGAAATTTGAAATTTCGATATTTTAAATTTGAAATTTGAAATTTTAATTTTGAAATTTGAAATTCGAAATTCGAAATTTATTTGTTTTTTTAATTTGAAATTTGAAATTGTGGAATTTCAATGCATTTCATGAAAACTTATTTTCTAAATATTTATCTGCAACGAAACGGGTGAGTGCGTACGTATGTGCCACATAAGAGGGGGAGGAGTGCCAATTAGAAAATTGACGAGAACCTCCCTTTGATACCAAATTGATGTAGGCCCGCTCTTTCGAGCTTTTTGGTGGTCGACAAAACGAACGCGACACTCTCGAATAACTCTCACGTCACACTCAAGCATTTAACGTCGCAGCGGTTTAATTAATATTATTACTACACTAACAATTACGGAGGGTTCGCAAAGCCCTTAAAGATAATACCAAGGCGATAAGCCAAGGTCCTCTCAAGCGAAAAGAACCCACACGGTTCGATCGAGCGTGTTGTACCAAAAGAGAAACCACCAAAAACAAAAGATTCGGGCAAGGGTGGTTCTCTCCCAACAAAATACAAACGAGGTCCGCCACACCTCACGAACTTAAACGAAAGAAATAAACACGACAATAACTAAAAGAAATTTAACCACGAAAAATCAAGCGTTACACAAGGCGCGCTATTTGCCAATGCCACGGGAATTATCTAAAGAAGAGAAACTCATAAAGATGGAAATTTTCGTTACCCAACTGGATTTGATGAATCTGATTCACTCGACTAGAATCATTCCTTAACGGCACCACCAGAGATACGCCGGAGGGAGAGAAATTCGTCTCCTTCTTCGTGTCACGTTGTATTTGGAAAGTCCCGGCGGAATCTTCTAAAAATGGAAACAAATATTTCCAAATAAGACAGGAGAGAGAAAAGGTGGTGGATTGAGAAATATTTAGGGAATGAAATATTTCTATTATGGTAGGCTAAGAGCTTAATTTGGAAAGTCATATTTAGATTTAGGACGGGGATGAGGAAGGGGTCGGGCTTGTTGGTATTGGTGGTTGGTGGCTAAGATTTTGTGGAGGAGGGAGGGGCTCGGGTTGTTGGAGTTTGGTGGTGGTCGGGTTTGTGAGAGAGGAGGTGGCGGCTTGGAGGTTGGAAGAGGGGCGGGGTAGGAAGGTGGTGGCTAGGGCTCGGGTTTGCAAGGGAGTAGAGGAGAGGAAGAAGGAGGGAGGCCGAGATAGAGAGGGGGGAGAGGTGGCCGGCGGCCAAAGAGGAAGAAGAAGGAGGAGGGCCGAAAACTTATCTTAGAGGAGGAGGATTTCAATTCTTGAAATTTGTTTTCTTTTTATTCATTCACTAATGAAAAACAAAGGGGTACATGCCTATATATAGGCTACAACAAACACTCCAACTGGCTACATGCAGCCCAACATGAAAAATGAAATCTAAACTCATGGTTTTATAACATAACCATGTAACAACTAATATATGAAATTAAACACGAAATAACAATGATAATTTTGAAATAAAACAAATAATAAAATATATTAATACTCCATAATAATTTATTAATATTTATTATTAATAAATTATAAATGGGCTTGCGCTCCGGACGGCTATTGTGGCGATGCTTTTCATGGTCAAGTGTCAGTGCGCCATCGCCGTCTTCAAGTAGAGTCGGGTCGTCGTCTCCATTCATATCTACCGGGTCACCATCATCGTCAGAGGGAGGATGCTCCTTGGCCACATGTCATCGGAAGTCGGCTCCATCATTGAAGATCAACAGTTTCTTAGGATATGTATTATTCATTATAATTTCTTGCGGTTTGACAAAATCAAACCATATAGACCACGCGATTTGTATTTAGTCTCACATCGCTTGTTGTATTCTCTTATCTATCCCATTTTATATATAAGGGGGCATACCTTTGTATTATTTATCTTTTTGAAGCAATAAAAGTTTCTTTTATTTAGTTCTTTTTACGCTCAGCAATTGTTGTAAACTAGGAGAACTCCTACAGAACTAGTGTTAACTTCAGGAACACATTAGAGAGCTTGGAACACCTTTTAACGGACAATGCAAAACTATTGAAGGTCATTTAGTTCTCCATTGGACGGAAGGAAACAAACCATCTTTAGCTCGAGAGTGAGTCAAATACGAAAATAGTCAAAAGGAAAACTAAAAGCAAAACGACGAGGCATTTTTCGTGGAAAATCCTTAAAGGGAAAAATCACAGGGCCATACCCAGTCCTAATAGTCTCTATTATCATTATTTGGTAACAGGAGTTGGAGTTTAGAAGGGTGACATGCCACCGCTCCTTTACAAGTTAATGGAGAAAGAGCTAAGTCTTGAGTTGTGCTTACGGGAGCAGTCTCTCGAGCAGTATCGTCCTAGGTTGAGCGAATGCTGGGCAGGAGGAGGAAGAATGGAGAGCCAAATCTTTGTCAGAAAACCTCAGAGCCCTACCTTTTTTTCTCGCCTTTCAAATAAACGCAGTGAGTCTTTTTTATGATTTTTTGGGGTGGCACACGAGTAAATGCACTCCTTCTGCATGTTGAATGGGCGAATTGGGACGAACGATTTTAGCCCCTCGTACAATTTTCGGAAAATGACGACCATGCATGCCTAGCAGCTTGGGTAACCTGGGCAGGCTCGCCGACAAGACAGCGGTGCTGGCGGAGGCGCGATGACGACACAACGACGGTGGCAATGAGCGCGCGTTGGGGAGCTGCCGCGCGCGGGGTAGCGCACCTTGCGTGGGCCACACGACGGAGCGTTTCACACATATGGGAGCACCCCGTGCGGGGGTGCGCACGCATGGTATCACCCCGTGCGGGGTAGGGCCCCGCATGAGAGTGTGCAAGGGGAAGCGTGTCGCTCGCACCGTGCACTAGAGCGCTTGTCGCACGTGGGTGTGAGCGTAATGCATGGGAGCTCGCACGTCGTGTGCTATCTGTGCAGTCATGCACAGACTTGCGCATAGACGGCTGTGCGGGTGTGGTGTGATGCGTGCTAACGTCAACCACGCGTTTTGACATCCGTTTCGGAGATTAAACGGAACCAAATTTGCACGAGAACGGGGTTGTTGGAATTTCGTGGCAAGTTGATAGAGATTGCGGGTCAGAAACTTCACTTTGATTACTTGGATTTTAGGAGAACCCTATCAATTAAAAACAAAGTTTTTCTTATAAAAAAAAATTCCAATGTATATCGCACTCATCTTTCCAGAATAGTTTCGCACATTTGATTTTGCAAGTTTTATAATCAAGCCAAGGTCCAAGTTTTAAGTTTTGATCCCTCAAACAAATGCACGATGGCATCAGCATGTACAATCTTATGCTTCACAAAAATTTCTAATTTTTAGTAGCGTCACTAAAAATGTTGAAGTTAATAGACCTAAAGAGATGAAGGGATGGTTTGAGAGATTGAGAGGAAGAGAAAAAGTTAGGCAAGAGCGAATGAAATATAATGATGAAACTGGCTCTTAGTAGTAGTTATCAGCTTATAGAGCTTGCAATTTTTTTGATTGGCCAAATTTCCATGAATGACTCGAGAAATTAAAATATAGATTTTTTTAAAAAAGGAAATCTTAAAAAACAATCTTGTACCCAAAGTTGCCAACCTTAGGAGTGGATTGCAGGATACGGTGACCGCATCGGTGAGCGAAAAGTGTCATCGACCGGCACCCAACAAGAAGGACGTAGGCAGCCGCATTCGCGCAGCTTCGGCCGCCTGAAAAAGCCTGTGAAAGAAAAGTGGCTGATGATGACCGCCTGCTAAATTTATTTCCATATTTATCATTTTAATTAAACCCAAAATATTTCTGATCTCCCACCACGAAAAGTCGGAAATCGGAATGCGAAAAAACGGTTTCAAGAACGTCAGAGTCTGTTGGTGGCGTGGGAGGGATTGTGAGAAAAAGCAAAACCAAAGCAAGGCGCCCGCGCTCCCTTTGCCCCTCTCCCCTTTTGCATGCGTTCCCCACCCTCACGATCTCCTCCGATCTTCCCATAATGCCCTCGCCTTTCTATAAATCCTCCTTTCCCCATTCGTCTCCATCGCCGATTCCCGATTCCTTCTTCGACGAGCTAGAGATCACACAAGTAGAAGAGGAAGAATGCAGTACGAGGCGGCGGAGGCGTGGGCTGCGGCCTACATGGCGGCTTCCGCAACCACTGGAAGAGGAGGAGGGCGATCCGGAATGTGGGATCCCGCCGTAGAGAGGGTGGAGCGTCTTGCGGCGGAGAGCGCAGTGGTGATCTTCAGCGTGAGCAGTTGCTGCATGTGCCATGCGGTGAAGCGACTCTTCTGCGGAATGGGGGTGAACCCAACGGTCTACGAACTAGACGAGGATCCTCGCGGCAAGGAGATTGAGCGAGCCCTTACCCGCCTCCTTGGATCCGCTGCCGTTCCTGTCGTCTTCGTTGGTGGAAAGCTCGTCGGAGCCATGGATCGCGTCATGGCTTCCCACATCAATGGAACCCTCGTTCCACTACTTAAAGAAGCCGGCGCTCTTTGGCTCTGATTATTAACAACTCACCTTTACCATCACTACTTTTTTTTATTTACCGACTGTGTGCAAGAGAGGGATCTGATCTTTTCTTTTCTTTGGCTTGGTTTTCCCTTTTCATCTTCTGGGCCCTCTTCGTTTTGGTTTCAGACGAGGGCGAGAAGAAAAGTTATCCGCCTACTAGTTTACATGGTTTAATCCCTCATATTTCAATTATTAGGGATTTTAGTTCGAGACAGAGAAGTGTAATTTCATTAATGTGCTCTTCTGTATAGAAAGACAGTGATATGCTGCGAAGGAAAAAAAATGGTAGGGTTGTTGTATGGCTGGTTTTCCTCTTCTGACATTTCATATTAAAGCAGTACTCTCATTAATTTCCTCTCTTCTTCCTCATGTTTCATGGCCATTTTAGATCTGAGTGACTTCTGTATGATATTGATTCTTTGCATCCATTCTCTGCACTTATGCATCTTACTAATGAATTAGTTGATCAGCTTATTATTTATCGAAAATACATTTTAGAACCATGTATTATCACATTTTCTTTACATCAAATCATCCGTCCTTTACTGTAAAATCAATCCGAAATTTTAAAAATATATTTAATGGATTTTATCTGGAAACGTTAACGTTTTCGATAACCATGTCTGTATTCTTTATATCTTCATGGTCTGGAAAAAGTTTAGATTTATCCAACTGTTATGGAGTTCTTTTGATTGTTACTACGATTTCATTCTCAGAATTTCTCGTAAAGGAGAGTCGGGAGGAAACGCTTTTACTTTTGAAGCATGATTATGGTTTTCTGAGAAAAGAAAGAAGAACGAGGGATGACGCCCGCTCCCTCCCTCTCAGCTGAAGAAAGAGAAAGTTAGAGTGTGTGAAGGAAGGGGATCAGCCACGTAAGCAAAGGATATTTGGCAGGGCCTCCACTCGCGCCCGACAGGTCGTACTAACTGTTTTCCGAAGCGTGGGCCGACAGGTACTGCGCACCGACCAGTAGCGCGGCGCTGCGTGTTCCCGCCCCGTTCATGAAGCGGTGCATGCGGGATGTTCGCACAAATCCAGAGGCGCAACATCCAACGAAACGCTGGGCCCCGAAATAGGACAGACTCCACCTGCTGACATCTTGCTGCCTCCTCCTACTACTACTCGTCCGTTATGAACTTTATAGTTTTACCCGCTCTTATCCATACTTTGAGAAGTTAAAGTGAAGCGTTCTATTTTAGGGTTCGAATTTAATGCACGATGATATCACCTTTTCTGTTAACCAATTCTTTTATATTTTTTTTATTAAAAAAAATGATTCATTCGATGTAAAGTAGTTGAGTCCTATACAACGGATTTTTAAATGGATCTCTTCTCTTCCGTCAGAAATGAAAAGGATTCCGATCTACCTAATTTGCTTGTAAATTTAGGAAAAAATTATTGGAGCGCATAACATGTTTTAGATATTTGTGTGTGATTCTTGATCTCACAGGAGATAACATTAAGGCTCTGTTTGGGTCAGCTTAGGATGATGAATAAGCCGCTAATTAAAAATTGATGGTTGAATAGAGATTTTATATAATTAATGATGAATAAGCAGTCGACGGTTTGGATAGTTTGTCCAAAAATGCTTATCTAAAATTTCATTCATTCATAAGGATTTGTTTGTTTGTACGCGTTTTTTTTATCCGTGCACGATTTTTTTGCCTGGGGGCGATTTTTCGCTCGGACGTGTTTTTTCGCTCGTCACGATTTTTTTCGTCCAGTCAAGATTGTTTTCGCCCAAGCTGGTTTATTTTCGCCCGGGCGTGATTTTTTCGCCAGGTTGCGTTTTTTCGCTCGATCGCGTTCTTTCGCCCGCTCGATTTTTTTCAACCGGGTGCATTTTTTTATGCGGGCGCAATTTTTTCGCCCGACCTCGGTTTTTTTCGCCCGGGCGCGTTTTTTTCGCTCGAGCGCGTTTTTTCCGCCCGATCGCGGTTTTTTTCGCTCGATCGCGATTTTTTCGTCCGGGCGCGTTTTTTTCGCCGAGGCGCATTTTTTTGTCGGGACGTGTTTTTTTCGCCCGAGCGCGATTTTTTCGACCGACCGTGTTTTTTTGTCCCGGGCGCAATTTTTTCTCACATGTGTGATTTTTTCTCCACCAAATTTTTTCAACCCAAAACACTTTTTTCGCCGGGAGAAAAACGAGAAAACGCGTCCGGATGAAAAAATCATGCCCGAGCGAAAAAAAGACGCTCAGGCAAAAAAAATACGCGTCCGAGCGAAAAAATCGCTTCTTAGCGCACCTAGGTGAAAAAATCATTTTCGTGCGAAAAAATCGCTTCCGGGCGAAAAATTCGCCTCAGGGCGAAAAATTCGCGTTCGGGCGAAAAAATTGCGCCCGGGCGAAAAAATTGCGCCCGGGCGAAAAAATCGCGTCCGGGCGAAAAATTCGCGACCGGGCGAAAAAATCACGCCCGGGCAAATTAATCGCGCCCGGGCGAAAAAATCGCACACGGGCGAAAAAGCGCGTCCGGGCGAAAAAACGCGTCCGGGCGAAAAAAACGCGGTCGGGCGAAAAAAACGCGCCCGGGCGAAAAAACGCGCCCGGGCGAAAAATACGCGCCCAGGCAAAAAATAACGCGCCCGGGCGAAAAAATAACGCACCCGGGCGAAAAAATAACGCGCCCGGACGAAAAAATAACACGCCCGGACGAAAAAATAATGTGCCCGGGCGAAAAAATAACGCGCCCGGGCGAAAAAAAACGCGACCGGGCGAAAAAAAATGCTCCCGGACGAAAAAATGCGCCCGGACGAAAAATTTGCTCCCGCACGAAAAAGTCGAGTCTGGGCGAAAAATTCGAGCCCGAGCGAAAAATTCGCGTCCGAACGAAAAAATCACATCCGGAGAAAAATAACTCATATGGCTTTTTTTTTAAGAAATAAGCGCTTATGAGTAATCGTAAGCTGGACCCGGATAGCTTATAAAAAATCAACTTATAATCTGTTTTAAAATAAGTGATTTTATATAAGCTGCACAAACAAACAGCTATAAAACAACTTTTGCGTTTTAAGTAGAGATTATGGATCAGCATAAGTTGTCCCAAACAGAGCCTAAGCCAATTGTCGGTCTCATTGTCGCACATTTAGAGTTTTTTTTATTTAAGCCAAAGCTCAAGTGACGCACATCTTAAGCATGTTTTGTTGGAGAAAATATTTTGTTTTGACCGACGGTAATGGCGGTGATTATGTTTATAGATGTTTATATATATATACATCTAGCGGAAGCTTCAGGGTTGAAAACTTGAACTCAATAATAACAGAAATGTCCACTTCTATAAAAAAATAGGAATGTATACAATCATATACAGCAGGTACACAGCCTTATGGCTTTTACAAGTTTCTCTGAACATAAGGTGTGGTTTACAAACATCGGCACGCAGGCCGGCCACACATGAACAAGAGTAAGCAAAACAAGGCATTCGAGGGCAGCAACGCAGCTTGGGCTTCAGCCCGCTAAGTCCCGCTTAGACCAGCACCACCTGCACCTGCAAGAACCAATCCACCAACCGGTGACAAACAGGGCAACGGTCAGCATTTAGCTGACCAATTATAACGACCCTGTCCCTGGCACGGGGCAGAGGAATTCCTTCCTTGCATAGCAATTTACATCACACACATATATATATTCAGCCACCAAGGCAATACATATCGCAAATGCCGGCACGACGACCCGACATTCCGTGCACTCAGGGCACATTCTGGTGTACAGGAAATACCGGATTCCACCACCGTTCAGAGGTCCCAGACATAACGGTTCATTATGAGCATTCCTAGTCTTTATGGCGCCCAGGCCAAAGACTCTCATTATGCCCCTAACGAAAGCCCAATGCCTTGACCCTCTCTTGTACAACTGGCATAATGCAGGTACAGATAAGCCACCCCTCGTGGCTCAAATCGCCTTGCTACAAAGGAATACCAAAGTACTCATGGTCAACTTACAGGCGCGGATCGGTTTCACCTTTCCTGTTTGGCACTAAGTCCTTTTTCGCAGTTGCAGCCCTACGGCTCAACTTCATACCACATGGCGCTCACGGCCACAAGAGTTGAACCCAACTCTCACAATTTCCGGGACTTCCTCTAGTACTTCCTGCGGCACTAAGCCACAGGCATCCACCACAGATTTCATGCACATTAGCAACAAACGCGGAGTCTTCCCCGATGTGCAAACAAGCATCACCAATCTAGACCAACATGTAAAGATGGGCTTCACACAGCATGCCTAACCGTACTCACACTTCCGGTTCTAATGCAATACAACAAGGGATGAACCATCGATCCCAAGGGAATCTCTTCGCCATCCACCTTTTGGTGGAGGATTCCTATGCAAATACAGGAAAGAAGGACTTCACTTGTCCAAGAAGGGAATCATTACCCTTGGAAGACGCTTCAGAGACATGGGGAGAAAAGTAAACAGATAAACGTTCTCATAGCAGCCTTGCCTTCGCAAATCCGAACTCGGCTCGCAATTTGAACCACCGTAGCACCACCGGCAGCCGGCTTCCTCCTCTTCTTCCTCCTCTTGCTCTCCTCTCTCTCTTAACTTAAGAAAGAGAATGACACAACTCAAATGAGCTTTCTCCTCCTCAAGGCCAGCCTTATCACTCCAGGGAAGAGCCTAGACCATTGGATCTTGGTTAAAGAAAATGAACGGATCAGATCAACCTTTAAACTGATTTCCTGGACTGAACACGGGTTGTGACACGCCCGTGTCACAGGCCGTGTTTCTAAAGCGGCTACAGAACCGACTCCCCCAGTCCAGAACACGGGCTTAGGCACGCCCGTGTCAAGCATCTGACACGCCCGTGTCAGAAAGCACACGGTCGTGTGACTGGCCGTGTCACTCTTTTAACACAAGACCAGATCACCAGAGAAGAACACGGCTAGGGCACACACCCGTATCCTTAGCCGTATGCCAAACACGCCCCTATGACACGCCCGTGTCACAGGCCGTGCTCAACACTCAACGACACTCCACTCAACGCCACTCAACGCCACCCGGGTATTCACCCGAGCAGGACACGCCCTGGGACACGCCCGTGTCCTAGGCCATGTCACCTATCGACGATCGTCGACCGTTCCATCTCGAGAACTCGAGTCGACGCGTACAGTAAAGGACACGCCATGGGACTTGCCTGCGTCCCAGGCCGTGTGCACTGGACATGCCCTGGGACACGCCCGTGTCCCAGGACGTATCACCCAGCCTGACCTTTTTTGGGACTTAGGGATTTTTGGGGTGTTACAATCCTCCCCCTTACTATAAATTTCGTCCCAAAATTTGTATGCAGCAAGGGAACAAACATCACAATACTATTCCACTAACAGATTTGTTATAATAGAATGTACACAGTCAACAAGTTATACAAAAAGCTCGGGAAACTCAGCTCGCATGGTCTGCTCTCGCTCCCATGTTAGCTCCTCACGACCACAATTGTCCCACCGGACTTTGACCATCCCGATCATCTTGTTCCGCAACTGTTTTTTGGCTCGATCCTCGATTCGAATAGGCCTAACCTTCGTCATTAGCCCACTATCGACTGATACTTGATCTGCAACAACCACTTGGGTTGACTCCCTTTCCACTTTCCGCAACACCGAGACATGAAACACATCATGTAAACCGCTCAGCTCTTGCGAAAGTGCTAACTGATAGGCAGCTTCACCAATACGCTTAACCACCTCAAACGGTCCCAGATACCTCGGGCTAACCTTTTTCAGATGCCGTATCCTGGACACACCTTTGAATGGTTTGATTTTCAAGTACACCCAATCGCCCACCGCAAACTCCACATTTCGGTGCTTGGCATTGTAATACTTAGCTTGCCTATCTTGAGCCACCATTAGTCTTTCACGTATCAACTGTATAATTGAGTTGACATCATCTAACTCTTTTCGCCGATACAACTTCGTGTCGCCAGTCTCCGCCCAAGCCAAAGGCGTACGACACTTCCTACCATATAAAGCCTCAAAGGGCGCCATCTGGATACTAGCTTGGTAGTTGTTGTGGTAGGCGAACTAAACCTGTAACACCCCAAAATTTAAAGTTGAAACGAGCGGTGTTTGTACCAAGTTTGGATCTTGGTAGGGTGAACACGACCTGTGATACGGGCATGTCACACCATCGTGTCATGCTCGGGTCGTCCAATGAAGGACACGGCCGTGGACACGGCCGTGTCCCAGGGCGTATCAGTGCACACGGCATGGGACACTAGCGTGTTGCATGGTCGTGTACTTCTCTGGAATATTTTGGGTTTTGTGTCGACTGTCGGACACGGCCGTATACTGGTTGACACGGGCGTGTCAAATCCAACACGGGCTTGTCGTCACCCATGTCCACCAAGCGACGTGACGGTTAGCATGGCGATTATTGGTGATACGGCCCCCAGTCACGGGCGAGTCGAGGACCCAACATGGGCGTGTTAGGTTGGGACACGGGAATGTCCCAACCCATGTCCTTTTCTGTGCTCGATTTATGTGGCTGGATCGAGGCACACGGCCTGGAACACGGCCGTGTGCAAAGCCGTGTTCGGCCCAGGATTAAAGATTTCAGGCTAATCTGAGCCGTTCTTTTTCTTTAAATAAGATCTAACGGGCCAGATGAGTTCCTTTCTTCTGTTTAGTCTGGGATTAGAGGTTTAATTCCTCATTCCATCTTTAACTCCCTCTTTCGAAAAAGTTAGAGAGAGAAGAGATCAAGGAAGAAGGAAGGGAGGAATCTAGCCACCGGCGGAGCATCGGAGCACCAATCTGAGAACCGAGACCGGATCCGTGGAGAGAATTCCTTTGCGAAGCTTTCTATCCGACTAGTTTTTCATGGCGCCAAAGCGGACTTCAAGGGTTAGATTTTCAACTTGAGCACTTGAAGCTCTTCTTCCTTTGCATGGGAAAACCCGCTCCCACGAGTGTGCGGTGAGTGCGCGGTGTTCCTTGGGGTAGATATGTGAAGTCCCCCTTGTTAGAGTCCAGAATCGAAGTGCGCATAGGCATTGTGTATGAAGCCTACCCTGACATGTTTGTCTAGATCGGTGATGTTGCATTGCATGAATAGCCGGAGAAGACTCCGTGCATTGTTTTTGGGTTTCTACGCGGTAGATTGCGGTAGGGATCATTGGAGATTAACTCCGAGGCGTACACGGAAAACTGGGCGGAAACGTTATTCTGCTAACTTGGCGGTCGGGGAGTCAGCCTTGAACATAACTGGGTTATGTGTTATTTGGAAATGATTTAGGATCCGGGTGAAGCTTGGCCCGCACATACGTCTTAAAGTGACTAGGCGGCGTGAGCAACGGGCGGGTGGATACGGACCTGGGCTATGTGGTTCAGTGCTAGAGGCCCTAAAGTGGAACTGGCCGTTGGCATAGTCAGGAGTCTTGGACTACGGTCAGAAGGACTAAAAAATTCTCACATAGCTTGCCAAGCTAAGGATGGTGGTGAAGCCACGGAATTGACCGAATTCACCGTAAATGTGCCCTAAGTGCACGGGGTGTTTGGCCGAGCGAGCCTACACCTGTGGCGAAAGTCTTTATATGCACTTTATTATTTAGTTGGGCTAACGTAAGGTAGGGAAGGAGCACCGCCGCCCGAATAAGGGGGCGGGGTCGTTATATTTTGGTTTTCTTTAGCTGACCGTTGCTCTGTTTGCCACCATGCGGTGGAATGATTGCTTGCAGGTGCTGCGGAACAAAGCGCCAAGTAGTGGGTTTAAGCCTAAGCTGCTGTGCAAGCCCTCGAAGGCCGAAGTGAACTGCTATTTTTATTTTCTGTCATGTATGGCCAGTCTGCGAGCCGATGTTTATAAGACATTACCTTATTAAGAGAAACTTTGTAAGGCCATAAGGCCATGTACTCTTTTGTGTATTCATTTTATTTCATTCCTATTTTGGTTAATGGACATTCATGCCATGCTTGTGCAAATTTTGGGTTCTATTAACCGTTTAAAAGCTTCCGCTAGAATGCTCTGTGTTAGGATGAGTAGTTGAGTATTTGGTATTATTCTGTAACCCCTCCGACTATCCGTGGTATATAGTGTCGGGTTCCAGCTGGACCTTCTTGTTGGGTATTGTATCCATAATGTACCTGATTTGAAGAAGCCCATGAACAAGCTAAGTTGAATTGACAATGTATTTGACGATCTTCTATCAAGTTGTGCTTGCAGCTATTCTATGCTAAGTACACACCAATGTCAGGGTGCCGTGGGTCAATATACACTAGTCTGCGCAATATAATCCCTCGTTGAGCAGATCAGTATGTTGACTCACGCGTGCTCTCTCTATTGGAATGTACTTATTTTCAAGTACAGGGTTAAGGGAGATCAAGAGCAGAAGAAGGAGCAAAGATGGGTCAAAGATCAAGTCATCAAGGGAAGGAAGAGAAAATTCTTCTAAGTCAAAATCGACGGGAATCACTAAGTGATTCTCGTCGACTTCGACGAGAATCGTTTGTGATTCCCGTCGATTCGACAAGAATCAGTCTGCATTCCCGCCGACTTCTTCCATCTATCAGTTTCCCAAACAGAAATTCTGCCAAGGCAGAATCGACGGGAATCATTAAGTGATTCTCGCCGACTTTGACGGGAATCGTTAGTGATTCCCGCCGATTCGATGAGAATCAGTCTGCATTCCCGCCGATTTCCTCCGATTGACAAAGTTACCAACTGGAATTCGGCCAAGCCAGAATCGACGGTAATCATGAGTGATTCCCGCCGACTTCGACGGGAATCACCAACGATTCTCGCAGATTTTGCCTTAGGCAATTTTCTTCTCTCGCTGAACCGAACCAAGATGTTTTGCGCTGTTTCGGCCGGGGCCAGGGCTTCTCCTTATGGTTCCCACAACGGACTTTAGGATTGGCCTCAGGTATATATACATGCATATTTTGAACCTCTACAACAACTATTCATGAGAAATCAAAAGCAGCCGACGTCGTGCCCTAACCGATCGCGGAAACTGCTGATCGCTTGTCGCCGCTCGCAGTTCGTCATCGCCGATAATCTCCGGTCATCTTTGATCTTCCGGCGATAGCACCGAGGCTAGCAGTGCGTCTCACGCATCTCTCTTGAGATCTCTTGTCTCTCGATTCGTTGAATGAGACTTGTTCTCCATTCCAAATCGGTGAAGACGACTGATCCGACTGAGATCGTTCGTAGACCTTGCTTTCTTCGTCAAGAAGTTTGGATCTACAAAGTATCGCCGCCGCATTCACTTGCCGCCACCGATCTTGTCAAGATCCTCTCCTAGAGAGAAATTCGATTGTGGACTCTTCGTTACTTTCAAGAAAGCCTCAACGAACGAAGAAGGACATCAGATTCTCCATATGCGTTGTTTGTATTTTCTTATACATTCTATTTTGGTTTTGTTGTAAAGGAATTTTTATTACTAGTTGTAAGGATTGGGTGCAACCCGTGGTGGTGGAGTGGTGACTTCTTTGTTGGAAGGGTTCCTTCCGTAGTGTGAGGATTGGATTGCAATCCGTTTGGAGAAGTGACCGAGTCATCCCTTGGTGGGAGATAGGTCGAAGGGGGAAAGTGGACGTACCCAAATCGGGGAACCACTATAACTCTTTGTGTATTTTCTGTGCTGTGTTTGTTAATTTGTGCAGGTACATTTAATTCCGCAAAAGACCGCACGACACCTATTCCCCCACCCCCCATAGGTGGATTTAATCGACACTAGAGAATTACAAGTGGTATCAGAGGGAGGTTACTCATCAATAAGGTTAACACCTTGAGTAAGATCTTGTGTCTAGTGTCAAGAGGAAAGAAGATCTCGGAAATGGACGGACTCAAGTATTCAGGAAAGATCCCAGTGTGCACCAAGCTGAACTTTCCCATCTGGAAGGAAAGGATCAGGTTCTACATGGAAGCAGTCGACCCTCGACTCTTCATGGTAGTGGAGGAGGGCCCTTATATCCCCACTAAGGCCTCCACCATTGATCTTACCAATATGGTGCCCAAGAAGCTCTCTAAAATGGATAAGGATGAGATGGTGCTTGTCGGACTAGACAAGAAAGCTCAGAACATTCTTGTAAGGGCCGTCGATTCCATGATGCAAGAATTTCAGCAACTACAAGACTGCCAAGGACATCTGGCACTGCCTGATCATCCTGATGGAAGGCACAGATGAAGTAAGGGATGATCGAAGATCCCTTTTGAACCAAAAGTATGAGGTCTTCAGGCAAGTTCCCAAGGAAGAAATCAGAGTGACATTCGAGAACTTCCTGAAGATCGTCAATGCCCAGAAGGGTTATGGAAGAGTGTTCACCGATGGTGAACAAAATGAAAAATTCCTTAGATCCCTTACTAAGGAATGGGACACCAAGATCTGCGCCATCTGAGAGTTTTGCAAGCTGGCACAAACTGATCCCCAGATTCTATTTGGAAAGCTTATGTCCTATGAGCTTCAGGTGAACACCAGAAAAGGTGAAGAAGAAGCCGATAAAGCTGCTGCCAAATAAAAGACTATAGCTCTGAAAGCTAATCACTCAAGGAAAGGCAAGGGTGCAGCCTCGTCCCGCTCCTAGAAAAGGGATGAGTAAGAAGACTCTGAGCCATGCTCTTCCGGCTCAGAGCTATCTGAAGAAGAATTCTCCTTCATCACTCGAGAGTTCAAGAAGTTCCTCAAGATGATGAATCAAAGAAAGAGAGATGGCTCCTCCTCCAGACATCAGAAGAAGAATTACTCTTCTGACAGGTATGAATCTAAACAGAACAAACATCGTTCTACTGACATCATCTGCTTTGGATGCAATAAGCCAGGCCATGTCGTTGCTGACTGCCACCAAAGCAAGAGAGATAATGGGAAGGGAGAGGAGCACAAGTCCTCTAGAGATAAGAAGAAGGAGAGGAGCTACATTTCTAAAAAGCCAAAGACACTGAGTGAATCTGATTCGTCAGACTCCAGTGATGATGAGGAGGCCTACTTCGGGCTAATGGGTCGCTCTGACTCAGATGGAGACTGTCCCCCATTTAATGGGAAGGTAAAAGATCGTACCCCCCTCTCTGACTATGACTCTGAGTCTCCTGATGATGATCTCGAGGACATCCCATCTGCTCGTGAAGCTAAGCTCCTCGAAAAGTATGAGCTTCTGCTTAATACCTTTGAGGAATGTCGCAAGAGGTTGAGGGTTCAAAAAAAGGAAGTCAAATTCCTTCAGGTTGAGGGTGTGTCCTTAAGAGAAGAGATCACTAGCTTGATTTCTCTCCGACAAGAACACCTGGACCTGACTTCTGAGTACTCAGAGTCTCTAAGGCTCCTTGACCAAAAAACAGGAAGAAATCAACAAGTTGGAAGAATAGCTTGCGGCAGAAAGGAAGATTGTCAAAAGCTTCTCTATGCCCAAGACCGTTCTTCCTCTGGTTGATGAATTCTCTGCTCAGGATAAGGGGGCTGGCTTAGGGCATATGGGTGTGCCTGATAAATCATCCAGGAGAAACAGAAAATAGAGGAAAAATAAGGCTGCTAAGAAGGCCTCTGCTGCAGAAAAGGGAAAGTCCCCACTCGATCCTGTTTCATTCAGAAAGCCTTGCTTTCCTTGCAATGAGAAGGACTTTGAGTCAACCTATGACCACTTCTTCCGGCCCTCGGTTGAAAATCCCAAGAGCCGGTATGATGGTTGAAACTTCCCCCGAAACTACGGTGAGAGTGTCTTCAAGGCACCTTATGAGGAAATCCAAGTGGAGAATTATGGCCACTTCTCTAGCGGCCATAATAGGAAGCAGACACCAAAGGCCAAGCTTGTTATACTTAAGGAATAGGAAGTGAAGAAATCATGTGACTGCTGTCATCATGATGCCTCCACCTCCAGATCCAAGGCCCCGGCTGGACCCACTGTACCAAGGGTGAAGCTGGAGCCTAGGAAGCGGTACAATAGATTTGACTGTTGGTGCTGTGGCAAAGTTGGTCACTTTATCGTGGATTGCTAGTTTAATCTAAGATTCAACGAGACTCCTCATGTTAGCAATGCGAGGCCGACCACTCGTAGGGTTAATCACCTGAGGGGGAGTGTGCTAACAAGGAATCTAGGACCCAAGTTCGATTGGGTTCCTAAGGAAAACTAATTCTGTTTTGCAGGTATGTCCAAAGGCCACCAAAATGCCAATCTGGTACTTGGACAGTGGATGTTCCCGACATATGACTGGGTGAAAGTTATCTAGTGTCAACTATCTTCACCTATAGGGGGGGAATAGGTGATCTGCAGTCTTTTGCGGAATTTAAAATTAACCTGCACAAGAAAACAAAAACAACCACAACATAGAAACACACAAGCAGTTATAGTGGTTCCCCGATTTGGGTACGTCCACTCTCCCCCTTCGACCTATCTCCCAACAAGGGACGACTCGGTCACTTCACCAAACGGATTGAAATCAAATCCTCACACTATGGAAGAAACCCTTCCACCCGAAGGAGTCACTACTCCTCCACCGCGGGATGCACCCAACCCTACAACGAGGAATCAAAGTTCCTTTACAAAAAGTTAAAATAGAATGTACAAGAAATACAAACTACGTTTGGAGAACCATATGTTCCTCTTCGTTCAATGAAGCTTTCTTGATGAAGACGAAGAGTCCACTATCGGAGCACTCTCTTGGAGAGGATCTTCCTGAGATCGGCGGCGGCAAAGGATTGCGGCGGCGATGCTTTGTAGATCCAAACTTCTTGACGAAGCTAGCAAGGTCTACCAACGATCTTACTTGGATCGATCGTCTCAATCGATTCGAAGGGGAGAAATATTCCCGCTCAACAAATCAAGATACAAAGGATCTCAAGATAGAAACGTGAGACGCTAAGCTTAGCCTCGGTCCTGTCGCCGGACGATCAAAGATGACCTCTAAGATTAGCGACGACGACTATCTTGCGAGCGGCGATGGCTTGCGCGGGGCGACGACGACGGGAGGAAGTCCGCGATCGACTAGGTCATGCTCGGCGACCGTGTTCCTTTCTCGTTTTCTTCGCTACCTTGTTATTTCAAATTCGTGGGTATTTATACTGTAGATCAACCCTAAAAGACCGTTGTGGGCCCTACAAGGAGAAACCCCAAGCCAGGTCTAATCAGCGCCCAACATCATGGTTCAGTCTAGCGAGCAGAGAAAATTCGCCTAAGGCAAATTCGGCGGGAATCATTGGTGATTTTCGTCGAAGTCGGCAGGAATCACTCATGATTCCCGTCGAATTTTCCTTGGAAGAATTCCAGTTGAAATCCATGACATCCGGAGGGAATCGGCGAGAATCAAAACCATTCTCGACGAATCGGCGAGAATGTAGAGTCATTCTCGACGATTCGGCGAGAATCACTTATTGATTCTCGACGATTCATACTTAGCAGAATTTTTGAAGGCGTTGAGTCAGTCGGATGAAGCCGGCGGGAATCGGTGAGTGATTCTCGACAATTCGGCGAGAATCACTAGTGATTCCCGTCGAATCGGCGAGAATCACTTAGTGATTCCCGTCGAATTTAACTTAGATGAATCTTCGTCTTTCTTCCAATGAGTTGGTCTTTGACCCATCCTTGCTCCTCTTCAGCTCTCGATCAATCTCAACCCTGTACTTGAAAATAAGTACACTCCAATAGAGAGAGTACACGTGAGCCAACACACTGATCTGCTCAACGAGGGATTACGTTGCGCAGACCCATGTATATTGACCCACTGCACCCTGACATTGGTGTGTACTTAGCGTGGAATAACTGCAAGCACAACTTGAAGACATATCATCAAATACAATATGAATTCATCTTAGCTTGACAGGAGGCTTCTTCAAATCCAGGTAATTGTGGATACAATACCCTACAATCTCCCCCTATTTGAAAAAGCCAAAATCCTACTAGCTAAGATGAATTTCACCAACCAGAGTAATATACATAACAAATTAAGAGAGACAAGACACAGAATGTTAAAAGCATACAGAACAATACTTGAGTCAACATGAGATCATATAAATATATATATATATATATCTAAAAGAATTGTTCATATAAACGTATGAAGAGATAAACATGCATGAAGAAAATGACAAGCCAAAATCCTAAGCCTATTTCTCCTTAGCTAAATCATCCTTCAGTTGTTGAGCCAAGTACTTCTTGCTTTGTCTCTCAAAATATTCCTTGGGCTTCAGATAGTATCTGGGTAGAGGAGCTTTATGTAGCACAGTGTTGGTCCTGAAGAATATGCTTCTTTTTGCCTCATACACCTTGTGCATCTCCCACTCATACTGATTATATACTTCATTTCTATCCAGTTCTCCCTGCTGTTGTAATGTGAAAGTGTCCAATATGATGCTCCTCGATGTGGGGCTCCATTGTTCATTTCGCACTTCACTCTCCTTCAATCTTACTTTCTTCTCAGTTGGAGTCTCTTCGGACGTCCCTTCTTGGAGTTTTCTTTTTTCGCTATGGCTTCCTGGTCAAACATGGCCCTGAGAGTAGCCTTGCCAGCGGCCCTGGCAGCCTTCCTGACCTCAGCATCACTCCGGGGAGCCTCCTCAGCACTTGGAACATTATTAGCAATAGTAGTAACCTCATAGGGAGAAGGAACCAGAATTGGAATTTGTATACCGGAAGCCTGCTGAACTAGCCAGTGACAGCTATCAAAAAATACTTATTTGATTGTTTGAAGTTGTCGACCATAATCTGTTCTAGCCCTGCCATCTTAGCTGTATATTCATTCTCCCCCTTTTTGGCTTCGAGGGCAATGGAGTTTGTATAAGAATGCAGTGACTTATCTATATGCTTTACAGTCTTAGTGAACTCAGTTAGAAGGGAAGTTTGATTTACGTTGAGAGTCACCATGTTGGCATCGAATAGCTTGATGTTGTCAGCCACAACATGTGCATTTCGGTTCACCACCGCTAGATCAGCTGTGTTCTTCTGGAGTCCTTGCATTAGAAGATTTACTGCAGTGCCGGCCATTGCATACTTGATATCAAACTTCTGTTCCATCAGATCAACTTTATGATTTATTTCCACAACATTCTTAAGCATTAGCTCCTCGGATTGTTTAATTCGTTTTAGCACTTTGTTGTGTGATTGTTCAAAAGAAGTTTTCAGTTCATCCACTATACCTTGAATGATATTCACCGTGTGATTTGCCAGGTTAGGTCTTAGTGGATAACCCTGAGGCATGCCTTGGTTGTGCTCTTCAGCAGAGTCACTGGGAGAGCTTGATAAGTTCACAGTCTCTAGTGGGGGGATTAGGGCAGCCTCTATAGTTTCCTCATGTATATTTATCATCCTCTGCTGAGAGGACTCCCCTCCATTGCGGCACCAGATTCCTCAGGAACTTTCAATGGAGCCTGTTCCTCAGAGGGGACTTCAACATTACCCCGTAGCTTCACCATCTCCACCATCTCACTCAAGGTCGTTTCATTTTCAACTACATCATCCACTTCTTCAGCAGCCTAATCTTCCATATCATCATTATCAATTGCAGCATTGTCCATGTCCTCCTCGTCTTCCTCCTCATCAACTTGATCAGTGGCAAGGGTATCAACGACATCTTTTGCAATCTGAGAGATGTCAGAAACTACCTCAGCATGACCCGGAACTGAGATATCTGTCCTTAGTATATCAGTAGGAACGGGTGACGACTCCACCTCAGTTCCTGCATGCAGATCAAGAACGTCACTGGGTTCATCCAAGGGATCTCGGTATTCTGGAGCTCTATTATCTTCATACTCATGGGCCTCAGCCAAGGTTTCATCATGGGCTTCAGCTACACCTGCTTGACCAATCCTCCTTTCCCATCTGTCAAATACACTGGAATCTATTTTCTTCAAGTAATGGAGAGGAACTCCCTTACTCATATCAAACCTGTCTCCATCCAGCTGATTGAGGTATAGGCTGATGATCCTTCCAAAATTGGGGGTTCGTAGAGTATCTTTAATTTTTTCAAACAGCATGGCCCCCCAGTTGTATCTTTTTCTACATACTATGGCCACCAAGATTTTGAACATAGCACTAGAGATATGATCATGGGAGCCTGGTTTGCAGATCAGGACTTTCCCAATAATATCAGATAGGAGATTCCCTTCCTCATTAATTTCCTTGCGCTTGATACACTTAGTCCCTCGAGCAAGTCCACGGAACAGGAGAGTCCTGACACGATCATCTTCCTCCAGGTAGTCTTCTTGTTCAAAACTGGTAAGCTGCAACTGTCGTGACAATTTTCCAGCAGACATCTTGATCCGTAGGCTAGCAATCTTACTCTTGATCACCGTATCCTCATTCCGTTGCTTTGTCGTTGCAAAGAATTCAAGCACTTCTTTATCCAGGATCTTGGACGGATGCTCCAGGATGAAGGAAAGTCTGGTTTCTTCAAGCATTAGGATAATGTTTCTGAACTCATCAGAGGCATGTGAGAAGCCCGTCCTAACCAGTTCACTCCCGGTGAGGAGCCCAACTATGGTTCTAGGAGCCATTGCAAACCTAAACAAGTAATGTCTAAGGGAATAAACCCTATAAGAAATTCTAGCTTAAGAGCTACACTAGACAAGATACTACAGGAAAGAATGGACGTTACCCTAGCGCAGAGCAGAGAGAGTGGCTTGCAACGGGACTGCTGGCGATCGGAACGGGTGTCGATGGGAGAGGGAAAACTTCGAAATTTCTGGCAGTCGACGGGAGTCGGCACAATCCTTGCGTCTAGAGGATGTCGTCGACGGGAGCACGGAGGAGTGTCGGAGAACAAGGGCGATTGAAGCACGGGAGGAGCTTTCGCACGATCGACGGGAATCAGTGAGGTATCCGGGAAGTCGACGGGATTTCAGCATATTTGGAATGTGAAGAGTCATACAGTGGTTACGCTATTTATTTCTTCCGAACCGTGGGAAGTCGATGGGATTTCAGCAAATTCTATACAGGGCATGTTAATTTTGAACCTTTCGAACTCTGAGTTGTCTATTTCAATGTCGAACCTTTGCCCCTTTTTATTTCTTGGTCATACTACCTAGATCGAGTTGAAGGGATATTAACCCTAGAAATAATTACTGAGTAATTCTAGGTGATTCAAAAGTATAGAATTTTCGTTATAGCCACTGGCACACACTCATTGAATTTCAAATGGACTGATTGACACCCATTGAAATACATTATCAATTATATATGTAACTAAAAGGAATTCTTCAGATTTTAACTAAGGATCATTTAACTGTTGCATCCTTTCATCAGGTGTGTGAACATATATGTGTATATATATATAACCATTTACTTTTAGAAGAATAATCGACAAATTCGTGTGGATATATATATATATATATAATATATATAAGCATCTATATAATACGACTCAAGTATCGAAACTGAATGTGTGTACCTGGGATCATTAAATTGATCATTCAGATCTTTTATTTGAGGTACACCAGGTGTCCAATTGGAGTAAGCCATTGTAGTTAGCACTATCTCTTATCCCATATACTTATTCCATGTCATTCTTGGAACATCTCATGTCTAGTTCCCATCATATTTATGGGAACCTAGACTATCCTGCGAAAAAGAATTACCGTACCTTAGGAACCCAATATGTATTAGGTCCTAGGTTCTTGTCAGCATAAAATATCGAATGCCTTCCTACAGGATTCCTATTAGGAAGGCTAACTCTACCCAAAGGAAGTGGACATACCCTTGACCTTGGCACAGAGGGATTGTGCCAACAATCTATGGCAAAGTGACCCACTTTGCCACAGCACCAACAATCATGAATGTTGTATCTCCGTTTCTGACCTGATCTACTGAATGAGGTAGTCATGATCTTTGGTCTGACCGGGACAGAGCAGGTTCTGCTCACAGATTTTCCCTTTCCACCGAGACACGAGGGAGGGTGGATAGAAAACATATGGTGAGTGTCACGAGGCCTGGGAGGTGGTGCCTTCTTTTCAGTCAACACACATCCGGGGGCCCCATGGTTACTTGCTACATGTTTCCCAACCTCTTTTTCCTGTGTACTAGGGTGGTAAGAGATGCAGGGAGAGTTGGTTCCTGCAATTTCATGACGAGTTGGGGCTGAGGCCGAGAATACAAAGGGTTCATGATGAGCCTTGGGTATTATCTCATGGGTAGCTATAACAGCTCTTGCACTGTGGGTATCTCCACATAAGGGCTGATTACTCTTACAGTGACCATTGTTGTTCTTATGGTCATACCTGAAAGCATAATGTGTGCCCTTCCTACTCGGTGTGGGTGGTCTGAAAATAGTTTCCCCATTTCTCCACGATTTTATAATTCGTGAGATCCACCCGTTTTCTCCCTTTCTCTTGATAGCATCTACCTTGGAAAAGTTAGATACTATTCTCTTCTCGGTTTCTAGAGAAAACTCTAGATCTAAGATTTTTGAGTCCTTCACCTTGATGGATTCCAATTGGAGATCCATCATGGTCCTTAACTGAGAAATCTCCTTAGCTTGTTCCTCAACAAGTAAGTTGCTCTTCTGAAGGGCACTCTCAAGGAAATCAAGATTTTCAATCCTTTGATTGCCGCTATACATCTCCCTTGTACAATAAGATGGACAACCCTTTGAACTATTCCTGTCTTCAGGAAATTCAAGGGGAGAGGAGCATGATGAAAAAGTTACCTGATCCTGACTTTGATGTTCAGGGTTTGCGTTAGAATCAGCCGAGATTGGTGTGTCAGCTTCATCAGAACTGATTTCCTCAATCTCTTATTCCGTCTCAGATAAAGACACAGGAGCCCTGATACTGAGAGATTGGTCTTGACCTTCATCTTCATAATTGAGGATTCCCACGTATGCTTCATCCTCCTGCTGGCATCAAGTCCCTGTTGTCTCCGATCCCACCATGAGATCTGAGATAGTTTGCCACATAGACTTTGCAGTCCTGCACTTGTCCAATCTTGAACGAGATGATCCAGACCAAATGTCAGTGATGATCTGACAAATCAGCTTGTCCAGGTTGAAAAGTGAGAGCTCAGTCTCAAACATCTCTTCGGGATTCTTTGGGATTTGGAGATCTTTTCCAGATACGGAAGCCTTCATGGGAATGAAGGGACCCTCTTCCATAATGAATGATGCGCGCGGGTCAATGGCCTCCAGATGAAACATAACTCTCATCTTTCAGATGGGGTAATACTCCGTTGTGCAAGAAGGGAGTCTCAGAGGAGAGACATCAGAATATAGCTCCATGCTTTAGTCTGGTTTTCTTCTTGACACTAGAGGCAAAAACTTACTCAAGGTGTTAACCTTATTGACGAGTAACCTCCATCTGATACTACTTGAAAGTTATCTAGTGTTAACTATCTTCACCTATGGGGGGGGGGAATAGGTGATCTGCAGTCTTTTGCGGAATTAAAAATTAACCTGCACAAGAAAACAAAAACATCCAAAACACAGAAACACACAAGCAATTATAGTGGTTCCCCGATTTGGGTACGTCCACTCTCCCCCTTCGACCTATCTCCCAACAAGGGACGACTCAGTAACTTCACCAAACGGATTGAAATCCAATCCTCACACTATGGAAGAAACCCTTCCACCCTAAGGAGTCACTACTCCTCCACCGCGGGTTGCACCCAACTCTACAACGAGGAATCAAAGTTCCTTTACAACAAAGTTAAAATAGAATGTACAAGAAATACAAACTACGTTTGGAGAACCCGATGTCCCTCTTCGTTCAATGAAGCTTTCTTGATGAAGACGAAGAGTCCACGATCGGAGCACTCTCTTAGAGAGGATCTTCCCGAGATCGGCGGCGACAAAGGATTGCAGCGGCGATGCTTTGTAGATCCAAACTTCTTGACGAAGCTAGCAAGGTATACCAACGATCTTACTTGGATCGATTGTCTCAATCGATTCGGAGGGGAGAAATATTCCCGCTCAACAAATCAAGAGACAAAGGATCCCAAGATAGAAATATGAGACGCTAAGCTTAACCTCAGTCCTATCGCCGGACGATCAAAGATGACCTCTAAGATCAGCGACGGCGATTATCTTGCGAGCGGCGACGGCTTGCGAGCGGCGATGGCGATGGGAGGAAGTTTGCGATCGGCTAGGTCATGCTCAGCGGCCGTGTTCCTTTCTCGTTTTCTTCGCTACCTTGTTAGTTCAAATTCGTTGGTATTTATACTGTAGATCAACCCTAAAAGACCGTTGTGGGACCTACAAGGAGAAACCCAAAGCTCGGTCTAATCAGCGCCCATCATCATGGTTCAGTCCAGCGAGCAGAGAAAATTTGCCTAAGGCAAATTCAGCTGGAATCATTGGTGATTTGCGTCGAAGTCGGCGGAAATCACTCATGATTCCCGTCGAATTTTCCTTGGAAGAATTCCAGTTGAAATCCATGACATCCGGAGGAAATCAACGAGAATCAAAACCATTCTCGACGAATCGGCGAGAATGCAGAGTCATTCTCGACGATTCGGCGAGAATCACTTATTGATTCTCGACGATTCTGACTTAGCAAAATTCTTGAAGGAATTGAGCCAGCCGGATGCAGTCGGCGGGAATCGGCGAGTGATTCTCGAAGATTCGGCGAGAATCACTAGTGATTCCCGTCGAATCGGCGAGAATCACATAGTGATTCCCGTCGAATTTAACTTAGACGAATCTTCGTCTTTCTTCCCATGAGTTGGTCTTTGACCCATCCTTTCTCCTCTTCAGCTCTCGATCAATATCAACCCTGTACTTGAAAATAAGTACACTCCAATAGAGAGAGTACACGTGAGCCAACACACTGATCTGCTCAACGAGTGATTACGTTGCGCAGACTCGTGTATATTGACCCACTGCACCCTGACATTGGTGTGTACTTAGCGTGGAATAACTGCAAGCACAACTTGAAGACATATCATCAAATATAATGTGAATTCATCTTAGCTTGACAGGAGGCTTCTTCAAATCCAGGTAATTGTGGATACAATACCCAACACCGGGACAAGAAGCCTGTTGCGTGATTACTCCCCAGTCGAAAATGGACCCAAAGTCATCTTTGGAGGATCTGATCGAGGAGTCACCAGGGGCTATGGTTTTTATTTCCAACGGTTTATTCTCTATCACTAACGTGGCCTATGTTGAAGGGTTAAACCATAACCTGATCAGTGTAAGCCAGTTGTGTGATAAAGGATACGACGTTAAGTTCTGCAAGGATAAGTGCTTGATAATATCGTGTGCCTCTTCGGAGACGGTATTAACTGGCATTAGGAGCAAAAATATCTTTTGCTTAGATTTTCTTAGCTTAGACTCTTCTACCCCCGTGTGCCTAGTAATAAAAGGCAGTGCATCTCTTTGTGAACAATGGCACAAGAGATTAGCACTTATTAATTTCAAGACAATTTATATGTTGTTTTCCAATAATTTAGTAAGGGATGCCCCTACTATTAAGTGCATCAAAGATAGCCCCTGTCCTGCATGCCAGAAGGGTAAACAGACTCGGGCTACCTTTAAGGGCATTGCATACAAAGACTCCTCCAGATTTCTTTATCTTCTGTATATGGACTTGTTCGGTCCAGTGCAAGTTCATAGCTTAGGAGGCAAATCGTATACGCTAGTGATTGTTAATGATCACTCTCAGTTTACGTGGGTGTTCTTCTTGAAACGAAAGTCAGATACGTTTGACATCTTCACTAATTTTATCAAGCAGATTCAGAACGAACTTAACTGCTCCGTGGTCAAAATCAGAAGTGACCATGGAACAGAATTCGAGTCAGGTGCTATGACAAAATTCTGTGAAGAACATGGTATCTTTCATGAGTTTTCCTCCCCACGTACTCCTCAGAAAAACGGAGTTGCGGAGAGGAGAAATAGAACGCTCAATGAAGCATGTGCGACAATGTTGAATGACGCTTCTCTTCCAGAGTACTTCTTGGCAGAGGCTGTAAATACGGCTTGTCATGTGCAGAACCGAGCATTGATCAACAAGAATCATCGTAAGACGCCTTATGAGCTATTGAAAGGCAGGAAACCGACCATGTCATATTTAAGGATTTTTGGCTGCAGATGCTATGTACTCAATAATGGGAAGTACCCACGTACTAAATTCGGAGAAAAATGCTTCAAAGGCATCTTCATGGGCTATAGTAGCCATAGTCGGGCATATAGGGTCTTTAATAAGAAAACCCTAGTTGTAGAGGAGTCCATTAATGTTGTTTTTGATGAAGGAAGCTTGCTTCATAGCAATTCTTCCAGTAGCATTCTTGAAGATGCAGGTGTAAGGCTTGAACAGCTAAGTCTCGATGAGACTGCTAAAGATGCAACTCCCAAGTACGTCAAGGTCTCCACCTCAATGCCAAATGGAGAAGATGACAATCAGAATGGAGAAAATCTCCCAGAAGAGGGAGGAGCCCGAGAAGCTGTTAGAGCTCCAGATGCCAGACTCTTAGAGCTCCGACACGTGAGGGATCATCCCAGAGATCAGATCATAGGAGATCCTCGTGACGGTGTCAAAACTCGCAGAGGTACAATTAATGAGATTATGCACCTTAGTTTTTTGTCACAGGTTGAGCCAAAGAAGTTCGACGAAGCGAACAAAGATTCATCTTGGATATTGTCAATAAAAGATGAACTGCATCAATTCAAACGATGCAACGTCTGGACGCCTTTTCCCAGACCAAAGAAAAAGAATGTGATCGGCACTAAGTGGATCTTTAGAAATAAACTGGATGAACACAGTGTCATCATCAAGAACAAGGCCAGACTAGTGGCTCAAGGGTACAAACAAGAGGAGGGGATTGACTTCGACCAAACCTTTGCACTAGTTGCAAGGCTCGAGGCGATCAGGTTGTTCCTGGCATATGCTTCTCACAAAGGATTCACTGTCTATCAAATGAACGTGAAATCTGTGTTCCTAAATGGAAATTTGAAAAAAGGAAGTATATGTCGCGCAACCCCAAGGTTTTGTTAATCCAACATTCCCTAATCATGTTTACTTTCTTAATAAATCATTATATGGATTAAAACAAGCTCCTCGAGCTTGATATGAGACTCTGTCTAGTTTTCTTCTTGAGAACAAGTTCTCAAGAGGAAAAATATATAAGACGTTGTTTCTTAAGGAAGTCAAAGGCAAGATTCTGCTGGTGCAAATCTATATTGATGACATAATTTTCGGCTCAACGGAAAACAATCTTTGTAAGAAGTTTTCTAAACTTATGCAAGGAAAGTTTGAAATGAGCAGCATGGGAGAGCTAAAGTATTTCTTGGGACTTTAAGTGAAACAGTCTTAGGATGGAATTTTCATTTCTCAGACAAAGTTCACAAATGAACTCCTCAAGAAATTCGGAATAGAGAATGCAACCTCTATGAGGACTCCAATAGGATCCACTGTGTCTCTGGACAAGGATGAGAAAGGGAAACCTTTTGATGAAACCAAATACAGAAGCATAATTGGATCCCTGCTCTACCTTACTGCTAGTAGACCGAATATTATGTTTTCCACATGCGTTTGTGCTAGATATCAGGTGAACACTAAGGAATCTCATTATTTCGCTGCAAAGAGGATTCTTAGATACCTTAAGGGTACACCAAATCTTGGCTTGTGGTACCCAAGAAACAATGATGTCGAGCTGATAGGATTTTCAGATGCTGACTTTGCAGGAAGCAGGGATGATAGGAAAAGCACTTCCGAGACGTGCCAATTCCTCGGAAGAAGTCTTATTTCATGGAACAGTAAAAAGAAGAACTGTGTCGCAACCTCCATGGCTGAATCTGAGTACATCTCAGCAGGCAGCTGTTGCGCACAACTTCTATGGATCAGAAATCAACTCGAAGATTATGACTTGAAGTTCAAAGAAGTTCCTATGTATTGCGAATCCTCGAGCGTAATAGCAATTGCGAACAATCCAGTATCGCACAGCAGAACGAAGCATATTGAAGTGCGCTACCACTTTATTCGGGAGCATGTGGAAAACAAATATATATCTCTCTGCTATGTCCCCACGGAAAAGCAGATTGCAGATATCTTCACAAAGCCCCTAGACGAGGCCAAGTTCAGTCTCTTCAAAACTGAACTCGGCATGTTGAACTATGAAGATTGAAGACTGAAGGGCTCAAGGCTCTTGGATCAAGGGGGAACATCTGCTAGGAATTCAAGATCGGGCACGGATGCAAGAACTAAGGGGGAGCTTTATGCTCCAAGTGAAGTCCCAGATTTGCAGAAGCTGAAAAGGGGGAGACTACCCTCTCGACTAAGGCTAAGGTGACTGCCAATGGTTAAGTATGCTCTCAAGAAAATGGTAATGAATTTCACTCTCAACTGAATTTTCATTTTATGATTTTCATGTTGGAGTTACCATGGTGATCTAGAAGTGGTCAAACATGTAATCTCACTGCCAACGCGATATGTGCCTGTAGGGTCGCACATAAGAGCATGTAGAGAAGTTGGAAGATTGACTGTGTTGTTAAGGGTTACCAATCACCACACAGAATGGGGTCGGGCAAAAGTTGCCAAAGGAGTTTCATCGAGAGTCGTCGAGTATGACTCGCCGACTAAGGCAAAGTCGTCGAGAGTCGTCGGGATTTGTCGAGTATGACTCGCCAACTAAGGCAAAGTCGTCGAGAGTCGTCGAGTATGACTCGCCGACTAAGGCAAATTCGTCGAGAGTCAAACTGTTGGATTCTCGACGAATCTATCTACTGATTCTCGCCAATTCTGTCTTCTGATTCTCGCCGACTGATTCTCGCCGAACCTGTGCTGATTCTCGGCGAATGATTATGAAACCCTATTTTGGGTGGTCAGCGGATAGCGATACTCTCAGGTTTGTTTATGCCTTTGG
This sequence comes from Platanthera zijinensis, assembly GCA_039513925.1. Classification (NCBI taxonomy): domain Eukaryota; kingdom Viridiplantae; phylum Streptophyta; class Magnoliopsida; order Asparagales; family Orchidaceae; genus Platanthera; species Platanthera zijinensis. Next base: position 40,069,481 of record CM077098.1, read on the forward strand.
TATAAATTGAGACTTAGGGTTTTGGGAAAGGATCGGGCTTTTTCTCCTATGGCCGAATCGAACCCGATGGAAGCGTTCCGCCGCTCGTTCGCTCCGCCGATTCCCGAACCTCGCCGGACGGAAGTGTTCCGCTGCCTTGTTCGCTCTGCCGACCTCCTCCTCTCCGGCGACAGTCGCCGGTGTTGCTATTCCTGGCGCGGACCTAGCAGTCCGTGGAAGTGCAAGGTGTAGTCGATCTCCTTCCCAATCTTTCGTGCGACGAAGCTCGGTGTTCTCCCGCTCGTGTGGATTTCTGCAGAGACGTAGACGATATTCTACGAGGAACTCGCCACCGACAAGGAATCACATTTTGGAGCATCTCTGTTGAGTTTTGACTCAACACCGGAAAGGTAACTTTGACCTAGTTATTTCTTAACTTATTGATTCAATTTTCATGGCTCGATCCCAAATCTCTTTTGGGTTGTTCTTGATTTTATTACTTCTGTTGGGTATTGCATCCACAATGTACCTGATTTGAAGAAGCCCCTGTGCAAGCCAAGGTAAATAGACAATGTATTTGATGAAATATTTCTAGTTGTGCTTGCAGTCATTCCACGCTAAGTATACACCATTGTCAGGGTGCAGTGGGTCAATATACACGGGTCTGTGCAACGTAATCCCTCGTTGAGCAGATCAGTGTGTTGGCCTACGTGTACTCTCTCTATTGGGGTGTACTTAATTTCAAGTACAGGGCTATGATAAAGCAAGAGCAGACAAGGAGCAAGGATGAGCCAAAGACCAGCTCAAGGAAAGAAAGAGGAGAAAACCCAAGTAAAAATCGACGAGAATCACTAAGTGATTCTCGCCGATTCGGCGAGAATCACTAGTGATTCTCGCCGAGTCGTCGAGAATCACTAGCTGATTCCCGCCGGTTGGAGCCGGCAGTTTCGACACCGCCAGAAATTTCTCTAAGGCAGAATCGTCGAGAATCACTAAGTGATTCTCGCCGATTCGTCGAGAATGACTTTGCATTCTCGACGAATCGGCAAGAATCAAGTGTGATTCCCGCCGATTCTCCCCGGCTTCTGTATCTGTGCAGTCAGATTTCGGCTAAGCAGAAGTCGGCGAGAATCGTAAGTGATTCTCGCCGATTCGGCGAGAATCACCTTCGATTCTCGCCGATTTTGACTTAGGCAGTTTCCTGGTGTTCTCTGGACCGGTTCAATCTATGTGAACTGTGTCGAACCGGGCTCAAGTCTTCTTACTGGTGGGACCCACAACGGTCATATACTTGACCTAATGTATATATATATACCTCGTATGTATGAACAGAAAAGACACGGACATACGGAATTTCAAAAAGAACGAGCGGCCGACGACAAAACCCTAAACTCGCGATCTTGCTCCGCCGGTCATCTCCGCCGCTCGTACGGTTGTCGCCGCTGCTGATCTCAGGTTCTTCCAGATCTCCGGCGACTGAAGCTTAGGCTAGCATAGCGTCTCACGCGTCTAACAAGAGATCCCTTGTCTCTTGATTCGTTGATCGGGAAAATCTTTCCCCTTCCGAATCGATCGAGACGATCGATCCTTGTGTGACCGTTGGAAGATCTTGCTTCCTTTGCTACGAAGTTTGAATCAAGTTGGCACTGCTGCTGCTCTCCGTCGCCGCTGCTGATTCCGAGAACCTTGCCGCCGCCTCAAGCCGCCGCCGGTTTCGGGAAAGATTCACTCCAAGTGAGATCTAAGGCTGTGCACTCTTCGTTGACTTCAAGAACACGTCGTCAAACGAAGAGGGTCACCTTCTCTCCAAACGTTGTTTGTATTTCTTACAAGCTAGTTTTTAATTTCCTTGTAACGGACCGATTGGTCCCTAGTTGTAAGGGTTGGGTGCAACCCGGATTGTGGGAGTATTGACTCCTACGTGTGGAAGGGTTCCTTCCGTGAGTGCAAGGATTGGATTTCAATCCAGTTGGTGAAGTGACCGAGTCGTCCCGTGTTGGGAGATAGGTCGAAGGGGGAAAGTGGATGTACCCAAATCGGGGAACCACTATAATTTGCCTGTGTATTTTCTGTGCTTGGTTGTTTTGTTTTCTTGTGCAGGTAAAATCTTAATTCCGCAAATACGCTACAGAGACACCTATTCCCCCCCCATAGGTGAATATAGTTGACACTAGGTGAACTTTCAAGTGGTATCAGAGGGAGGTTGCTCATCAAAAAGGTTCACACCTTGAGTAGAATCCTGCCCCCAGTGTCAAGAAGCAGACAGATATCCTTCATGGACGGACTCAAGCACTCCGGCAAAATCCCAGTATGCACCAGACTGAACTTTCCTATCTGGAAGGAAAGAATCAGATTCTACATGGAAGCGGTCGACCCTCGGCTCTTCATGATAGTGGAGGAGGGACCTTACATTCCCACTAAGGCCTCCACCATTAATCCTACCAGGAAAGTACCCAAGCAACTTTCGGAAATGGACAAGGACGAAATGGTGCTGTTCGGACTCGACAAGAAAGCTCAGAACATCCTGGTGAGCGCAGTTGACGACTCTATGATGCAGAACTTCAGCAATTGCAGGACAGCCAAGGATCTCTGGAGCTGTCTGATTGTCTTAATGGAGGGCACAGATGAAGTGAGGGATGATCGGAGATCCCTCCTCAATCAGAAATATGCGGCCTTCAGACAAGGGCCAAAGGAGGAGATCAGAGTTACCTTCGAAAACTTCCTCAAGATCGTCAATGCACTCAAAGGATATGGAAGAGTGTTCACTGACGGTGAACTCAATGATAAATTCCTTAGGTCCCTCACTAAGGAATGGGACACAAAGATCTGCGCCATCCGCGAGTTTGGCAGACTTGCGGAAACCGACCCTCAGATTCTGTTCGGGAAGCTCATGTTCTATGAGCTTCAGTTGAACACAAGGAAGGCTGAAGAGGAAGCAGAGAAAGCCGCGGCCAAGGAAAAGACGGTGGCCCTAAAAGCCATTCACTCTAGAAAGGGTAAGGGTGTCGCTTCCTCCCGGGCATGGAAGAGGGATGAAGAGGAAGACTCTGAGCCAAGCTCCTCCGGATCAGAGTTATCTGAGGAAGATTTATCCCTTATCACAAGGGAATTCAAGAAGTTCATCAAGCTGAGGAATCAGAGAAAGAGAACCGGCTCCTCCTCAAGGGATCAGAAGAAGAACTATTCCTCTGACAGGTATGTTTCCAAACCGAACAAACACCGCTCTTCTGACATTATATGCTTTGGTTGCAACAAGCCAGGACACGTCGTGGCCGACTGTCATCAAGGCAAGAGGGAAAAGGGAAAGGGAGAGGAGCACAGGTCCTCAAGAGACAAGAAGAAGGAGAGGAGTTACATCGCAAAGAAGCCAAAGACGCTGAGTGAATCTGACACGTCAGACACCAGCGATGATGAGGAAGCCTACTTTGGGCTAATGGGTCGCTCTGACTCAGAAGGAGATTGCCCCCCATTTACTGGGAAGGTAAAAGCTCACACCCCTCTCTCCGACTCTGACTCTGATCCTGAGTCTCAGGATGATGATGCTGAGGATAGCCCCTCTGCCCTTGAAGCTGAGCTCCTAGATAAGTATGAGCTTCTGCTCAACACATTCCTGAAATGTCGAAAGAAACTGAAGGCGGAGAAAAAGGAAGTCAAATTCCTTAAAGGTGAGAGTGTCTCCCTGAGGGAAGAGATCACCAGTTTGATCTCCCTCCGACAGGAGCACTTGGACCTGACTTCAAAGCATTCAGAGTCTCTTAAGTTCCTTGATCTTAAGCAGGAGGAAGTCGACAAGTTGGAAGAACTACTTGCGGCAGAAAGGAAGATCGTCAAGAGCTTCTCTATGCCAAAAACTGTTCTTCCATTAGTTGACACCTTCTCTGCTCAAGCCAAAGGGGCAGGCCTGGGGCACGTAGGGGTATCTAGCTCCTCGTCTAGGAGAAACAGGAACAGGAGAAAGAATAAGGCTGCCAAGAAAGCCTCTGCTGATGAGAAAGGAAAGGCCCCACTCAGTCCTGTTGAGTTCAGAAAGCCTAGCTTTCCCTGTAACCCACATGACTTTGAGTCAACATATGGGCATCACTTCAGGCCCTCGGTTGCAAAGCCGAAGAGCCGATATGATGGGTGGACCTTTCCCCGTAACTTCAGTGAGAGTGTCTTCAAGGCACCCTATGAGGAAATCCACTTGGGAAATTATGGTCAATTCTCTAGCGGCCATAATAGGAAGCTGGCACCTAAGGCCAAACATGTTACACTGAAAAGCCAAGAGGTGAAGTAGTCATGTGACTGTGGTCATCATGTTGCCTCCACCTCCAGGTCTTCGGCCCCAGCTGAACCCCACGTTTCAAGGGTAAAGCAGGCGCCCAAGAGGAAGTATAACAGGTTTGACTGCTGGTGCTGTGGCAAAATTGGTCACTATGCCGTGGATTGTTGGTTTAATCCAAGGTATAACGAGACTCCTTATGTTAGCGATGCGAGGCCGACCACTCGTAGAGTTAACCAATCGAGGGGGAGTATGCTAACAAGGAATCTAGGACCCAAGTTTGATTGGGTTCCTAAGGCAAATTAATTCTATTTTGCAGGGATGTCCAAAGGCCAACAAAACTCCTATTTGGTATTTGGACAGTGGATGCTCCCGTCACATGACCGGGACAAGAAGCCTGCTGAGGGAGTACTCTCCAGTCGAGGATGGACCCAAAGTCATATTTGGGGGATCTGATCGGGGAATCACCAGAGGTTACGGTACGATTTCCAATGGTATACTCTCTATCACTAACGTAGCTTATGTTGAAGGGTTAAATCACAACCTGATCAGCGTAAGCCAGTTATGTGATAAAGGGTATGACGTTAAGTTCTGCAAGGATAAATGCCTGATAATATCATGTGACTCTTCGGAGACCGTATTAACAGGCATTAGGAGCAGAAATATTTTCTGTTTGGACTTTCTTAGTTTAGATTCTTCTACCCCAGTATGCCTCGTTGCTAAAGGCAGTGCATCTCTATGTGAACAATGGCACAAGAGATTGACACACATTAATTACAAGACAATTAATATGCTATTTTCCAAAGACTTAGTAAGGGACGCTCCCATTATTAAGTGCATTAAAGATAGTCCATGTCCTGCATGTCAAATGGGCAAGCAGACTCGGGCTACCTTTAAGGGCATCCCAGACAAAGATTCCTCCAGATGTCTTTATCTTCTGCACATGGACTTGTTTGGTCCTATGCAAGTTCATAGCTTAGGAGGGAAGTCATATACGCTAGTAATTGTAGATGATCACTCTCGGTTTACGTGGGTGTTCTTTTTAAAACGCAAGTCAGATACATTTGACATCTTCACTAATTTTGTCAAGCAGATACAGAACGAGCTTAACTGCTCTGTGGTCAAAATCAGAAGTGACCACGGAACAGAGTTTGAGTTTGGGGCTATGACAGAGTTCTGTGAAGAACTTGGTATCTTTCATGAGTTCTCCTCCCCTCGCACTCCTCAACAGAACGGAGTGGCGGAGAGGAGAAACAGAACACTCATTGAGGCATGCACGACAATGTTGAATGACGCCTCTCTCCCGGAATACTTCTGGGCCGAGGCTGTTAATACGGCTTGTCATGTACAAAACCGGGCATTGATTAACAAAAGCCATCGTAAGACTCCCTATGAGCTACTGAAAGGCAAGAAACCAACCATGTCCTACCTGAGGATCTTTGGCTGCAAATGTTATGTACTGAATAATGGGAAGTACCCGCGTACTAAGTTCGGTGAAAAATGCTTCGAAGGCATATTTATGGGTTATAGTAGCCGCAGCCGGGCTTATAGAGTTTTCAACAAGAAAACCCTAGTGGTAGAGGAGTCAATCAATGTTATATTTGATGAAGGAAGTTTGCTTAATTGCAAGACTTCTAGTCTTCTTCCTGAAGATGTAGGTGACAGACTCGAAGGGTTGCAACTGGATGAGCACGTGAAAGATGCACCTCCAACATACGTCAAGGTATCCACTGCTACGCCGATCGGAGACGTTGAAAATCAAAATGGAGCAAATCCTTTAGAAGAAGGAGATGCCCAAGAAGTAGTCGAAGCTCCTGACGCCAGACTTCTACAGCTCAGACACGTGAGGGATCATCCTAGAGATCAGATCATCGGAGATCCTCGTGACGGGGTCAGAACTCGACGAGGTACTATTAACGAGATTCTGCATCTTAGCTTCCTGTCACAGGTTGAGCCAAAGAAGTTCGACGAGGCAAACAAAGATGCTGCATGGATTTTGGCCATGCAAGATGAATTGCATCAGTTCGAAAGATGCAACGTTTGGACGCTTGTGCCCAGACCTCAAAAGCAGAATGTGATTGGCACCAAGTGGATCTTCAGGAACAAACTGGATGAACATGGTGTCATCATAAAGAACAAGGCCAGGTTAGTGGCTCAAGGTTACCGTCAGGAGGAGGTGATTGATTTTGACCAGACGTTTGCACCTGTTGCACGGCTCGAAGCTATCCGGCTATTCCTAGCTTATGCCTCCCACAAAGGATTCACAGTTTATCAGATGGACGTGAAATCAGCTTTCTTGAATGGAGATTTGAAAGAGGAAGTATACGTCGCTCAACCACCAGGTTTTGTCAATCCTACTTATCCTAGTCATGTATACTTTCTTAATAAAACACTATATGGCTTATAACAAGCTCCTCGAGCTTGGTATGAGACATTGTCTAGTTTTCTTCTTGAGAACAAATTCTCTAGAGGAAAAATAGACAAGACATTGTTTCTCAGGGAAGTCAAAGGCAAGATTTTGCTGGTGCAAATCTATGTTGACGACATTATATTTGGCTCCACGGACAACAATCTTTGCAAAAAGTTTTCCAAACTTATGCAAGGAAAGTTTGAAATGAGCAGTATGGGGGAGCTGAAGTACTTCTTGGGACTTCAAGTGAAACAGTCTGAGGATGGAATCTTCATCTCTCAGACGAAGTTCACAAATGAACTCCTCAAGAAATTCGGAATGGAGAATGCAACCTCTATGAGGACTCCAATGGGATCCACTATGTCTCTAGATAAGGATGAGAAAGGTAAACCTTTCGATGAAACCAAATACAGAAGCATCATTGGATCCCTGCTCTACCTTACTGCCAGTAGACCAGATATCATGTTCTCCACATGTGTTTGTGCTAGATATCAGGTGAACACTAAGGAATCTCATTATGTCGCTGCAAAGCAAATTCTTAGATACCTTAAAGGTACTCCCAATCTTGGCTTGTGGTACCCGAGAAACAATGATGTTGAGCTAATAGGTTTTTCAGATACTGATTTTGCAGGGAGTAGGGATGACAGGAAAAGCACTTCCGGGACGTGCCAATTCCTCGGAAGAAGGCTTATCTCCTGGAACAGCAAGAAGCAAAATTGTGTCGCAACCTCCACAACAGAGTCTGAGTACATCTCGGCAGGGAGCTGTTGCGCACAACTCCTATGGATAAGGAACCAGTTAGCAGACTATGATCTTCAGTTCAAGGAAGTACCCATGTACTGCGACTCCTCAAGTGCAATTGCCATCGCAAACAATCCAGTATCGCATAGCAGAACGAAGCATATTGAAGTGCGCTACCACTTCATTCGGGAGCACGTGGAGAACAAGGACATCTCTCTCTACTATGTCCCCACGGACAAGCAGATTTCAGATATTTTCACAAAGCCCTTAGACGAGGCCAAGTTCAGTCTCTTCAAAACTGAATTGGGGATGCTCAACTATGAAGAATAAAGACTCCAGACGCTCCTAGCTCGTGCCTCTAGGGGGAGCATCTGCCAGCATTTCAAGTGACAACATAAGTGCACGAACTGAGGGGGAGCATGGTGTCCGGTGCACCAGACCCAAATTTGCAGAAGCCAAAAAGGGGGAGATTACCCTCTCGGCTAAGGCTAAGGTAGCTCAATGCTCTAGTTTGCTCTCAAGTAACGGGTAATGCTTATCCCTATCACCTCATTTTTAAGTTTCGGTTTTTCATTCCTATATGCTCTATTCACCTTAGCTTGTAGGGTTTAGGCTTCTTCAAATAGGGGGAGATTGTTGGGTATTGCATCCACAATGTACCTGATTTGAAGAAGCCCCTGTGCAAGCCAAGGTAAATAGACAATGTATTTGATGAAATATTTCTAGTTGTGCTTGCAGTCATTCCACGCTAAGTATACACCATTGTCAGGGTGCAGTGGGTCAATATACACGGGTCTGTGCAACGTAATCCCTCGTTGAGCAGATCAGTGTGTTGGCCTACGTGTACTCTCTCTATTGGGGTGTACTTAATTTCAAATACAGGGCTATGATAAAGCAAGAGCAGACAAGGAGCAAGGATGGGCCAAAGACCAGCTCAAGGAAAGAAAGAGGAGAAATCACCCAAGTAAAAATCGACGAGAATCACTAAGTGATAATCGGCGAGAATCACTAGTGATTCTCGCCGAGTCGTCGAGAATCACTAGCTGATTCCCGCCGGTTGGAGCCGGCAGTTTCGACACCGCCAGAAATTTCTCTAAGGCAGAATCGTCGAGAATCACTAAGTGATTCTCGCCGATTTGTCGAGAATGACTTTGCATTCTCGACGAATCGGCAAGAATCAAGTGTGATTCCCGCCGATTCTCCCCGGCTTCTGTATCTGTGCAGTCAGATTTCGGCTAAGCAGAAGTCGGCGAGAATCGTAAGTGATTCTCGCCGATTCGGCGAGAATCACCTTTGATTCTCGCCGATTTTGACTTAGGCAGTTTCCTGGTGTTCTCTGGACCGGTTCAATCTATGTGAACTGTGTCGAACCGGGCTCAAGTCTTCTTACTGGTGGGACCCACAACGGTCATATACTTGACCTAATGTATATATATATACCTCGTATGTATGAACAGAAAAGACACAGACATACGGAATTTCAAAAAGAACGAGCGGCCGACGACAAAACCCTAAACTCGCAATCTTGCTCCGCCGGTCATCTCTGCCGCTCGTACGGTTGTCGCCGCTGCTGATCTCAGGTTCTTCCAGATCTCCGGCGACTGAAGCTTAGGCTAGCATAGCGTCTCACGCGTCTAACAAGAGATCCCTTGTCTCTTGATTCGTTGATCGGGAAAATCTTTCCCCTTCCGAATCGATCGAGACGATCGATCCTTGTGTGACCGTTGGAAGATCTTGCTTCCTTTGCTACGAAGTTTGAATCAAGTTGGCACTGCTGCTGCTCTCCGTCGCCGCTGCTGATTCCGAGAACCTTGCCGCCGCCTCAAGCCGCCGCAGGTTTCGGGAAAGATTCACTCCAAGTGAGATCTAAGGCTGTGCACTCTTCGTTGACTTCAAGAACACGTCGTCAAACGAAGAGGGTCACCTTCTCTCCAAACGTTGTTTGTATTTCTTACAAGCTAGTTTTTAATTTCCTTGTAACGAGCCGATTGGTCCCTAGTTGTAAGGGTTGGGTGCAACCCGGATTGTGGGAGTATTGACTCCTACGTGTGGAAGGGTTCCTTCCGTGAGTGCAAGGATTGGATTTCAATCAAGTTGGTGAAGTGACCGAGTCGTCCCGTATTGGGAGATAGGTCGAAGGGGGAAAGTGGACGTACCCAAATCGGGGAACCACTATAATTTGCCTGTGTATTTTCTGTGCTTGGTTGTTTTGTTTTCTTGTGCAGGTAAAATCTTAATTCCGCAAATACGCTACAGAGACACCTATTCCCCCCCCATAGGTGAAGATAGTTGACACTAGGTGAACTTTCAACTTCCGCTGCGTGCACAAGTGTTGTGCCATCCTCATAGATAAACCCAACAGTGGTATCAGAGGGTGGTTGTGGCCATGATTGTTTTATTGGAAGTTAGGTTATTCCAGTACGTGTAAACCTAGGGATTTAGAAGTGTTCTAAATGTCTAGATTTAATCCTGGATCATCAATTGTTGATGATTTTTCCAAGGTAAATCCGTGGGCCCATAACCAACAGGTTAGGGGCTCTTCCCCTTGGAACCCCGCCAGGAACGTCTGGGATTTCGTGGTTATTTCTAATTGTTAGAAATTATTGTCTCCTTAGCAGTAACCGTCCCTCGAGTGGTTAATGAACCCGTGTATTGTTTTTGATTTTGAATCAAACAATGAGAGACGAGCTTGTCTACTGCTTTAAGTTGAGTTTCCTTTGCCTTTGCCCAATGCATGTAAATCTGAAGATTTGGAAGAGTCTGGATGTTCAGATTTAGCCCTTCCTTCTATCAAATGTTGATAGTGCCATGTTGTGCACATAAGGGATGCATGTGGATTTTTGAAAAATGTTTTCTTTGGATGTGCACATTGATAAAATGTTGATCATGGTTAATTGTTAACCTATAATCAAAAATCCCTTGATCAAATATTAAGTGTTCGGATTCCTTCCGATGGATGACACACTTCCTGCCTCGATCGATGAAGTGTGGGCTTCCCAAAGAAAGGTGCATTAATCTATCTTGGTAAGGGTGCGAGCAGATAATTGTGATATCCCACTGTCGACATCGGGTATAACTTAACTAGGTGACCTCAAAGGTTGAGTGCCTAGATGCATAGGGTTGGCATGCACGATATGATGGATGAGAATAAGGAGTTATTCACTAACCATACAAGAATTACATGAGGATGCAATCGGAAAGCATTGCCTACTTAAATAACCACATCGTGAGAGAAAAGCCAAAGCTGACTCATTGTGTTGGTGAAATACGGATCTTGTCCACTAAGAGAGTAGCTCGCATGAACTCTCCGAATTGATAGTGAGGGCCATCATTTCGAATAAAATAGTGGGAGTTTTAATTGAAGTCCAAATTAAAAATAAATTGTATTTTGAAATTTTGGTACTGATATTATTCTGCATGAATTCTTGTAGAATTCTAAGGCAAGTGGTTCACACTCCACTCTGTCTCTGAGAGCCATCCTTGAGAAGGATAAGCTCAATGGGAATAACTACATGGACTGGTACAGGAACCTTAGAATTGTTCTCAGGCAAGAGCGAAAGCTCTATGTCTTGGAAGAAGAAGCCCCCGAGGTGTCGACCGGGAACTCTTCCCGTACTGATAAGGATACTTATAAGAAGTATACTGATGACGCTTTAGATGTCGAATGCCTTATGCTTGCCACAATGAACTCTGAGCTTCAGAAGCAACATGAGAACATGGGGTGCAAGGAGATTGACGAGCATCTCAAGAAAATGTTTCAAGGGAAGGCTCGTCAAGAGAGGTTCGACGTCACAAAAGCGTTATTTCAGTGCAAGATGGGAGTTCGAGACTCAGTAGGGACTCACGTACTCAAGATGATTGGGTATATAGAGAACCTTGAAAGGCTGGGTTTTCCTCTATGTCAAGAGTTGGCCACAGATCTGATCCTGCAATTGTTGCCGGACAGTTATGAGCAGTTTGTCTTGAACTACAACATGAATGAAATAGACAAGACACTGCCCGAGCTCCTATGCATGTTAAGAACTGCTGAGATCAACATGAAGAAGGCCAAGCCTGCCAGCCCCATTCTGATGGTGCATAAGGGCAAGGGCAAGGCCAAGGGATCTAAGAAGACGAAGGTGGGACCTAAGTCATATCTTGAGCCCAAGTCTTCTGCACTGAAGAAACAGAACAACACGGTGAAAGAAGGGAAATGCCACCACTGTGGCAAGGCTGGTCATTGGAGGAGGAACTATCCTTCTTACATTGAGGGTCTGCAGAAAATAAAGGGAGGTATGACTTCCGCTTCAAATATTTACATTATAGAGATAAACCTCTCTGCTCCTTCATCCTGGGTATTAGATACCGGATGTGGTTCTCACATTTGTACAAATGTGCAGGAACTGGAAAGGAGAAGATTGATGAGTAAAGGGGAGGTGGACATGCGCGTCAGATATGGAGCAAGAGTTGCTGCTGTAGCCGTAGGGGTTTACCGTCTTTCTTTTCCCAGTGGGCTTGTAATAGAAATATATAATTGTTATTTCATTCTGGCCATAACTAGAAACATTATATCCATTTCATGCTTGAACATGATTGGATTTTCTTTTATAATTAAGAACAACTGTTGTTCTATATTTAAGAATGATGTTTGTTATGCTGTAGCCCACTTGTTTAATGGTCTTTATGTTTTGAACTTGGACCATCTGATCTATAATGTAGAAAATAATAAAAGACTAAGAACAAATGACTCGAACCCTACATATCTCTTGCATTGGGGTTTGGGCCATATAAACGAGAAACGCATTTCCAAGCTCCATAAAGATGGACTTTTGGACTTATTTGATTATGAATCATTTGAGCGATGCAAATCTTGTTTGTTAGGCAAGATGACTAAAGCCCCTTTCACTGGTTATACTGAGAGGGTTGAGGATCTCTTGGGTGTTGTATATAGTGATGTATGCGGACCCATGAGCTCCATGGCTAGAGGTGGGTATTTCTACTTCGTTACATTTACTGATGATTTCAGTAGATATGGATATGTGTATCTTATGAAGTGCAAATCCGAGACCTTTGAAAAGTTCAAAGAGTTCAAGAATGAAGTAGAAAACCAGTTAGGTAGAAGGGTTAAAGCACTCCGATCTGATCGAGGTGGCAAATACCTGAGTCATGAGTTCCGTGATCATCTGAAAGAGTGTGGTATTGTATCACAGCTCACTCCACCTAGAACACCACAACATAATGGTGTGTCTGATAGGAGAAATCGTACTCTGTTAGACATGGTACTTTCGATGATGAGTCATGCGGACTTGCCTGTTTCCTTTTGGGGTTTTGCTTTAGAGACTGCTGCAATGACACTGAATCATGCTCCAACGAAAATGGTTCTGAAGACACCATATGAGATATGGACTGGGAAGCCTCCTAGTATGTCTTTCATTAAAATTTGGGGCAGTGAGGCATACGTGCGGCGTCAAATGCCTGACAAGCTAGAACCTAAATCGGATAAATGTTATCTGGTGGGATATCCTAAGGAAACGAAAGGGTTTTACTTTTACCTATCGTCCGAGGGCAAAGTGTTTGTCGCAAGGACTAGCGTCTTCTTGGAGAGAGAATTCTTATCAAGAAAGACTGAAAAGGTAGAACTTGAAGAAGTTCAAGAACCACAAGTAATGAACGAACCGGAATTGGAATTTGTGACAGGACTACAAGATGTTGTAGCTAGAGAACCTGCTCAAGAAACACAAGTCCTACGTAGATCTGGTAGACCTAGATTTGAGCCTGAGAGATATGGATTTCTCATGTCTCAAATAGGTAACGTGTTGCTTATGGATCATGATTATGAACCAGCAACCTACCAAGAGGCTATGAATGGACCGGACTCCGATAAATGGATTGAGGCTATGAAATCCGAAATGGACTCCATGTATGCAAACCAAGTTTGGAACTTGGAGGAACCACCTTAAGGGGTACGACCCATAGGGTGCAAATGGGTCTTCAAGAAGAAGACTGACATGGATGGGAATGTACAGACATTCAAAGGGCGACTTGTGGCTAAGGGTTTCAAGCAAATTAATGGTATTTGAAAGTCAGATCTATCCTAGAGATTAGAGCAAACACACACAACAAGAATACAAGAAATAAAAATTGCAATCCAGACGACACAAGAATTTTATAGTGGTTCCCCAACAACTTGGGTACGTCCACTCTTCTACCACCCTTGGTAGGAATCCACTCAGGATGAGTTGATCAGGTGTCCTGACACCAATGAGCTTTTGATCAGGTGCTCAAAAACCAAAGCTAGATTTTTTGATCAGGTGTCTTGCCACCACTGAGTTTTGACAAGGCTCTCAGAACCAAGCAGAACTTTTGAAGGGAGTTCAAGAACCCTTTTACAGCGGGAAAAGAAAAGTAAGAGTTGAAGGTGTCTTCTCTGTTCTCAATCAAATGAGAGAAGCACAAGTGGATTGTTGATGTCAAAGCTCCCCCTGAGATGTAGAATGGTTCAGGAGTGGAAGCTTTGCACAGGGTGATAGGCCTTCAGTGGATGACTGCTCCAGCAAAGGATGATTTCAGCAATGGCTGAAATGTTTGTTGTCTTGGAGAGTAAATAATGAAGCCTTGATGATGATCTTCCAGTAAGCCTTCAGACTGATGTAGATAAGTTGTCTCTTCAGGCTTCCTGGAACAGTAGATCTGAGAAGAGAACTTTGTTGTACAGGTGATGTTGAGTTCTTCCTGGAACTCGGATTCCTGTATCTTATTTTCACTGTATTCTCTCTCTGTTTTCACTATTATCTTGTTCCTCTGTAAATCTGTGTATATATATATCCTGATAGATGAGCAGCGGACATTTGAATAATAGCATTAATTACTGCTTCCTTTTGAATACTCCAACGGCTATAATACTCATAAAAGCATTCCTGTAATAGTCCTTTAATATAGCTGTATAATAACAGCTGGCTTTGATAGGACAAAAGATATCCTGAAAATCCGCCTGGAAACTTGCATTTAGATTTCTGGCAGAAAACGTCGAACGGAGATCGGAGAACGTCGACCGGAGCTCGACGTTCCAGCATAGGGAACGTCGACCGGAGCTCGACGTTCCAGCATAGTTGAGCTTGGAAAGCGTCGACCTGAGCTTTGAACAGAAAGCGTCGAACGCAGCTTGGACTAAAACGTCGACCGCAGCTCGAGATAAAACGTCGACCGCAGCTCGACGATCTTGCAGAGATGAGCTCGACGATCTTCGACCGGAGCTCGATGATCGTCGACCTAAGCTTAATGTTGAATTCTGATTTCTTTAGGCTGATTTCTCTGACTGATTTCTCTGAGCTGATTTCTCTTGGCTGATTTCTTCTATCTCTGAGAGCCTCTGACTTAGCACAACTTATGACCCTTAGCTATACATTGATGGGTCAATCTAATAAACTTAAATACATAGTGATCCTGACCCAAATCCAAATTAGGGTGTTCCAACAATCTCCCCCTATTTGGGTTAGGATTACTATTTACATGAAAATGAAAATATTACAATGAATATTACAAAGTATAAGATATAAAAAGAAAAACTTTGCAATTCTGGCTTCTAATTCTAACTGCTGCTGGCACTACAAACTCCCCATATGTTGATGGAGTAACTTTGATTGGAGGAGGCTGGGATGACTTTGAAAATTTTATTTTGATTGAGTCATCCAGCTAACTATTATAGATGGTACCTGCAGAAAGCTATGGTAGAGATTGCTCTCTCCTTAAACAAGGAGATATGTTAGCAGCAAAAGAAATGATATTTTGTTCACCAAATTCTAATTAAGATTCTGGATCTGAAAAACAAAATCAGATATCTTCCTTCCTATAGAATTTCTTTTCATTAGACGAGATTCAAACTCAGCTGACAAATGCAACTAGAGTAGAGGACTCAGTCTAAATGAAATTAGAAAAGGATCTATAAGAAATATAGTTATCTGACAGAGAATTTCTAATACAGAAATCCAAACAAAATTTTTGAACAGAATATCAATTAGATATAATCAACTTTTTATGAAAAGAAAATGCTTTCTAATAAATCTGTTCCAAATGATGAAAGGATTTGATATTATTTTAAGTAATTTATCCTTTTGTTTATAAAACAAATTTATGAAAAAACAAATTGAGCTCTCAAATCTGAACTCATTAAAATATAGAGAAAACATTTCTCTGAGAAGTGTTAATTCCTTCTCAGGTTTTGTTAAAACTTGGCAACAATCTTGAATATCTAAATTAACTGAACTAAAAATAGATTTTGATACTACCTGAACCTTTTCAGGTTTTGATTTTCCTTCTGTCAGTTCAGCTTCTGAATTGCTGCATGAAGTATTGATGGCCATTATGCAAAATTGTTTGGCCCTTGCTTCCTCCTCTTCATCTTCAAATGATGAGTCATCATCTGAGACATCCCAGACAACATCTAGGGATGTTGATTCTTCTCCTTCAGATGAGATGATGTGGCTTCCTTCTGATATTGCATCCATGGGCTCAGAAGCCATTTGATGAAGAGAATCCCATATTTCCTTAGCTGTTGAGCATTCAACAACTTCCTGAAACAAGTCATCAGATAATGACTGTGCTAGGATATTCATGGCTCTGGCATCAGCTAGCCTGGCCCTTTTAGTTATTATTGCTGAGGTTGGGAGACCTGTCAAAATAGAAGGAAAAATATGTTCATCAATAGAGTTCATATATAATTTAATTCTTGTCTTCCAAAGTGCAAATTTGTTTATGTTGCACTTAGGAGGTCTGGTGCTAGAATATTCCATATTCTTGCTATGTGAAAATTAGAATGATTAATCTAACTAGGATTGATCAAAAGAAGGATCTTTTGGTTCAGGTGTTAGCCTGTATGAACAACCAACCTAGTGATGGTTTAGTTGTTGTATAACCAACCTCCCTCTGATACCAATTGAAAGTCAGATCTATCCTAGAGATTAGAGCAAACACACACAACAAGAATACAAGAAATAAAAATTGCAATCCAGACGACACAAGAATTTTATAGTGGTTCCCCAACAACTTGGGTACGTCCACTCTTCTACCACCCTTGGTAGGAATCCACTCAGGATGAGTTGATCAGGTGTCCTGACACCAATGAGCTTTTGATCAGGTGCTCAAAAACCAAAGCTAGATTTTTTGATCAGGTGTCTTGGCACCACTGAGTTTTGACAAGGCTCTCAGAACCAAGCAGAACTTTTGAAGGGAGTTCAAGAACCCTTTTACAGCGGGAAAAGAAAAGTAAGAGTTGAAGGTGTCTTCTCTGTTCTCAATCAAATGAGAGAAGCACAAGTGGATTGTTGATGTCAAAGCTCCCCCTGAGATGTAGAATGGTTCAGGAGTGGAAGCTTTGCACAGGGTGATAGGCCTTCAGTGGATGACTGCTCCAGCAAAGGATGATTTCAGCAATGGCTGAAATGTTTGTTGTCTTGGAGAGTAAATAATGAAGCCTTGATGATGATCTTCCAGTAAGCCTTCAGACTGATGTAGATAAGTTGTCTCTTCAGGCTTCCTGGAACAGTAGATCTGAGAAGAGAACTTTGTTGTACAGGTGATGTTGAGTTCTTCCTGGAACTCGGATTCCTGTATCTTATTTTCACTGTATTCTCTCTCTGTTTTCACTATTATCTTGTTCCTCTGTAAATCTGTGTATATATATATATCCTGATAGATGAGCAGCGGACATTTGAATAATATCATTAATTACTGCTTCCTTTTGAATACTCCAACGGCTATAATACTCATAAAAGCATTCCTGTAATAGTCCTTTAATATAGCTGTATAATAACAGCTGGCTTTGATAGGACAAAAGATATCCTGAAAATCCGCCTGGAAACTTGCATTTAGATTTCTGGCAGAAAACGTCGAACGGAGATCGGAGAACGTCGACCGGAGCTCGACGTTCCAGCATAGGGAACGTCGACCGGAGCTCGACGTTCCAGCATAGTTGAGCTTGGAAAGCGTCGACCTGAGCTTTGAACAGAAAGCGTCGAACGCAGCTTGGACTAAAACGTCGACCGCAGCTCGAGATAAAACGTCGACCGCAGCTCGACGATCTTGCAGAGATGAGCTCGACGATCTTCGACCGGAGCTCGACGATCGTCGACCTAAGCTTAATGTTGAATTCTGATTTCTTTAGGCTGATTTCTCTGACTGATTTCTCTGAGCTGATTTCTCTTGGCTGATTTCTTCTATCTCTGAGAGCCTCTGACTTAGCACAACTTATGACCCTTAGCTATACATTGATGGGTCAATCTAATAAACTTAAATACATAGTGATCCTGACCAAATCCAAATTAGGGTGTTCCAACAGTATTGACTATGATGAGACCTTTCCCCTGTTGTCATGGTAAAGTCCATAAGGATATTGCTTGCTATTACTGCGTATTATGACTACGAGATCTGCAGATGGATGTTAAAACGGCTTTCCTTAATGGAAACCTCCTTGAGGAAGTGTACATGACAAGACCCGAGGGTTTTGTATTCCCAAATGAAGCCATTAAAGTATGCAAGCTGAATAGGTCCATTTATGGACTGAAGCAGGCCTCTCAAAGTTGGAATCTTCATTTTGATGAGAAAATCAAAGAGTTTGGTTTCATCAAGAATGAAGATGAGCCTTGTGTTTACAAGCGAATCAGTGGGAGCATTGTTGTCTTCCTGATATTGTATGTAGATGACATACTGTTGATTGGGAATGATATTCCTACCCTGAAAGTTGTTAAGAACAACCTAGGGAACTGCTTTTCTATGAAGGACTTGGGTGAAGCGACTTATATACTCGGTATTAAGATCTATAGAGATAGATCGAAGAAGTTGCTGGGTTTGACCCAGAGTACATACATTGAGAAGGTGTTGAAGCGGTTCAACATGCTTGGGTCCAAGAAAGGATTTTTACCCATGTCTCATGGTGTGAATCTCTCTAAGGACCAGTGTCCAAAATCTTGTGAAGATAAGGACCGCATGAAGTTGATTCCATATGCTTCGGCAATTGGATCAATCATGTATGCAATGTTATGTACTCGACCCGGTTTCTCCTTTGCTTTGAGCATGACTAGCAGGTATCAGTCAGACCCTGGTGAGTGTCACTGGATTGCAGTCAAGAATATCCTGAAGTACTTGAGAAGGACAAAGGATGTGTTCTTGGTGTATGGTGGAGAGTAAGAGCTCATTGTAAATGGTTATACGGATGCTAGCTTCCAAACTGATAGGGACGACTCAAAGTCTTAGTCAGGTTTTGTGTTTTGCCTTAATGGAGGAGCTGTGAGCTGGAAGAGTTCCAAGCAAGAGACAGTTGCTGATTCTACAACAGAGGCCGAGTATATCGCTTGTAGCTAACACAGCGAAGGAGGCTGTATGGATTAGGAAATTCATCGGTGAGCTTGATGTAGTTCCTAGCATTGTTGGTCCCGTAGTTCTCTATTGTGATAACAATGGTGCAATTGCACAATCTAAGGAACCTAGATCCCATCAGCGCTCCAAGCACATACTTCGGCGGTTCCATCTTATTATTGAGATTGTCGAACGAGGAGATGTGAACATTTGCAGAGTGCCGACTGAGGAGAATATTGCGGATCCACTGACAAAGCCTCTCGCGCAGAGAAAGCATGATGGTCATACTAGATCAATGGGTATACGATACCTAAATGATCAGCTCTAGTGAGAGTCTTGTGGGGTTGCATGTAAACATATATTTTGTTGGCTGTTTGTTGTTTATTCATATGATGAATTATGTACCGAAATTTAATTTTACAATTAATGGCAAGTTTTTTTTATTATGATTTCGCTATGCGATAGTTAAATGTTAATATAATAAATACCCTTAGAATGTTCGCTTATATAGGACATCAAGTACGTGACTTGAATGTGAGAGCCTATGATTTATTTGAAGCTTCATTCTTGAAAGGTCCCTGGTCGTTGTATCATCATAGAAACTAAGGGTGATGATGATACATTAATACTAGCACGTGTGTTGACTGATGACCAGTTCTCATAGGTCATGATATTGTGATATGAAGTCATCACGTGGGTACTTGTTAATGAGCAAGTTGTACTGGACAGACCCAACCTGAGACTACTTTGTTGATTGTTATCTAAACGTGTCACGAGTAGGTCTCAATTGATAATGGTGTTGTGGTCATTTGACCTGAAGTCACAACATTCATCAAGTGAGGAAGAGCGTGCTTTGATGCCATCTAAAGTCTTCCTTGAGAAAGGTTGATGATAAGGGTGGTTGTTGGGCACGTTACGAATCATTTTGGTGTTTGTGTGTGAGTAGATATGGGATTTGTCCTCCTATATGACAGGAGTTGTATCCATGGGCCCCTTGATGGAACTGGACTGAGATATGCATGACAAGGCTTGGTTGAGTCAATATGTGATATTGGACTCACCATTCTCTGGAAGTCCGTTCTAGATCAAGAAACTTGGATTGAGCTATTATGAGGGTGATACGATCCATGCCTCTAGTTCTTTCCGGATGTAAGGGACAAAGGGACAAAGACAATGCTGGGACATTGTTCATAAAGGCTTATAAGTTATGAACTCTTATTGTTTGGGTAGCAATGATGCATTGCTAGATGCCGCTCATTGTTTGTGAGGTTTTTGTTTTGATACTTTCAAGATCAAGTGGGAGACTGTTGGAGTTACCATGGTGATCTAGAAGTGGTCAAACATGTAATCTCACTGCCAATGCGATATGAGCCTGCAGGGTCGCACATAAGAGCTTGTGGAGAAGTTGGAAGATTGACTGTGTTGGTAAGGGTTACCAATCACCACACAGAATGGGGTCGGGAAAACGTTGCCAAAGGAGTTTCGTCAAGAGTCGTCGAGTATGACTCGCCGACTAAGGCAAAGTCGTCGAGAGTCATCGGGAGTCGTCGAGTATGACTCGCCGGCTAAGGCAAAGTCGTCGAGAGTCGTCGAGTATGACTCGCCGACTAAGACAAATTTGTCGAGAGTCAAACTGTTTGGTTATCGACGAATCTGTCTACTGATTCTCGCCGATTCTGTCTTCTGATTCTCGCCGAATATGTGCTGATTCTCGGCGAATGATTCTGAAACCCTATCTTGGGTGGTCTGCGGATAGCGATACTCTCAGTCTGTTTATGCCTTTGGTATAAATTGAGACTTAGGGTTTTGGGAAAGGATCGAGCTTTTTCTCCTGTGGCCGAATCGAACCCGACGGAAGCGTTCCGCCGCTTGTTCACCCTGCCGATTCCCGAACCCCGTCCGACGGAAGTGTTCCACCGCCTCGTTCGCTCCGCCGACATCCTCCTCTCCGGCGACAGTCGCCGGTGTTGCTATTCCTGGCGCGGACCTAGCAGTCCGTGGAAGTGCAAGGTGTTGTCGATCTCCTTCCCGATCTTTCGTGCGACGAAGCTCGGTGTTCTCCCGCTTGTGTGGATTTTTGCAGAGACGTAGACGCTATTCTACGTGGAACTCGCCATCTACAAGGAATCACATTTTGGAGCATCTCTGTTGAGTTTTGACTCAACACCAGAAAGGTAACATTGACCTAGTTATTTCTTAACTTCTTGATTCAATTTTCATGGCCCGATCCCAAATCTCTTTTGGGTTGTTCTTCATTTTATTACTTCTGCTGCGTGCACAAGTGTTGTGCCATCCTTATAGAGAAACCCAACATTTCATTCCCATCTGTTCTATTCACCTTATCTTGTAGGGTTTTGGCTTCTTCAAATAGGGTAAGATTGTTGGGTATTGTATCCACAATGTACCTGATTTGAAGAAGCCCCTGAACAAGCTAAGTTGAATCGACAATGTATTTGATGATCTTCTATCAAGTTGTGCTTGCAGCTATTCCATGCTAAGTACACACCAATGTCAGGGTGTAGTGGGTCAATATACACGGGTCTGTGCAACGTAATCCCTCGTTGAGCAGATTAGTGTGTTGACTCACGTGTGCTATCTCTATTGGAATGTACTTATTTTCAAGTACAGGGTTAAGGCAGATCAAGAGCAGAAGAAGGAGCAAAGATGGGTCAAAGATAAAGTCATCAAGGGAAGGAAGAGAAAATTCTTCTAAGTCAAAATCGACGGGAATCACTAAGTGATTCTCGCCGACTTCAACGAGAATCGTTTGTGATTCCCGCCAATTCGACGAGAATCAGTCCGCATTCCCGCCGACTTCTTCCAACTATCAGTTTTCCAAACAGAAATTCTGCCAAGGCAGAATCGACGAGAATCACTAAGGGTCCGTTCGTTTCAACGACATTGATATTGAAGTATTGGCTTTCAATCCAATTTCAATACACATGAGAAATGACATTGAATTTAAAACCAATTTTTTTTGTTCGGCGGCATGATGACTTTCTGTCATAGGAATTGACATTGATATTTTTTTATCGTTCGTTTGTACAAAGACTTTCAGTCATAGGAATTGACATTGATCAATACTATTAATGATCACAATTAAAAAGCACAAACGCAATTTTTTAGCCTGATCGTGATTTTTTCTCAGGGCGTGATTTTTTCGCACAAACTCAAGTTTTTCGACCCCAACGTGAATTTTTTGACCGGACGTGAAATTTTCGCCCAAAAGTGTTCTTTTCGCCAGGACGCGATTTTTTTCACTCTGATTCGATTTTTTCGGTCCGAATGCTAACTTTTCACATGAACGCGAATTTTTCGTCCGAACGCGATTTTTTCGTCCGCACGCGGATTTTATCGTCCGGACGCGATTTTTTCGCTCGGAAGCGATTTTTTTGCCCGAACACGATTTTTTCGCCCGGACGCGATATTTTTGCCCGGACGCGATATTTTCGGCCAAACGCGATATTTTCTCCCGGTCGCGATTTTTTTGCCCAGAGGCGAATTTTTTCGCCCCGACGAGATTTTTCGAGCGGAGGCGAATTTTTTGCCCGGACACGAATTTTTTGCCCAGACGCGTTTTTTTTCATCTGGACGCGATATTTTCACTAGGTCATATTTTTTCGTCTGGACGCGATACTAAAGCCCGGACGCGAATTTTTCGCCCGGGCGGGAATTTTTTACCCGTGCGCAAATTTTTCACCCAAGCGCATCACCCGTATGCGATTTTTCGCCCGGACGCGAATTTTTCGCCCCGACGCGAAAAAGTTTCATTGGGGCGAAAAAATCGCTTCCGGGCAAAAAAATCGCATCCGGGCGAAATATTCGCGTCCGGGCGAAAAAATCGCGCCCGGGCGAAAAAATTGCATCTGGGCGAAAATATCGCGTCCGGGCGAAAAAATCGCGTCCGGGCGAAAATATCGCGTCCGGGCAAAAACAACGCGTCCGGGCGAGAAATTCGCGTCCGGGCGAAAATATTGCGTCCGGGCAGAAAAATCGCGTCCGGGCGGAAAAATCGCGTCCGGGCGAAAAAATAGAGTCCGGGCGAAAAATTCGCGTCTGCGCGAAAAATTTGCGTCCGGGCGAAAAATTCGCGTACTTGTGAAAAATTTGCGTCCGGGCGAAAAATTTGCTTCGGGGCGAAAAATTTGCGTCGGGGAAAAAAATTTGCGTCGGCGTGATAAAATCACATCGGGGCGAAAATATCGCGTCGAGGCGAAATTATTGCGTCCGGGGGAAAAAACTGCGTCCGGGCAAAAACATCGCGTCTAGGTGTAAAAAATCGCGTCCAGGTGGAAAATATCGTTTTCGGGCAAAAATATCGCGTCCGGGCGAAAATATCACCTCCAGTTCTTAATATCGCGTTTGGGGGAAAAAATCGCGCCTGGGCAAAAATATCGCGTCCAAGCGAAAAAACCGCGTTCGGGCGAAAAAATCGCGTTCGGGCGAAAAAATCTCGCCCGGGCGAAAAAATCTCATGCTGGCGAAAAAATCGCATCCTCGCGAAAAAATCGCGTCCGGGCAAAAAAATGCGTCCGGGCGAAAAAATCGCGTTTGGCCGAATAATTCATGGTCGGGCTAAAAAATGTGTCTGAGCGAAAAAATTACGTCTGGATGAATAATTCGGCCCAGGCAACCAAAAATTTAGTCGCAGCGAAAAATTTCCGTACGGGCGAAAAAAACATATTCGGGCGAAAAAATTGCTTCAAGACAAAAAATTACGTCTGGGAGAAAAAATCGTACACAGACGAATAAAACACGTCCGGGCAAAAAAATTGCGTCCCGATGAAAAATTGCATTCGGCCGAAAAAATCACGTTCAGGCTAAAAAATGGTCTCATTTTGGAAAACCGGAGTTGGTGATCTCAATATCCGCCACTAGAGATAGATATTGAATCTTTGAGTTTTTAGATTACGGTGAATATCGACGACTTTTCCTTCAGAAAGCCAATTCCATTTTAAAATTGTTGGTACGAACACAAGAAATGACTTTCATATTCTCAAAGCCAATACTTCAATATCAATGTCTGTGAAACGAACGGCTAAGTGATTCTCGCCGACTTCGATGGGAATCGTTAGTGATTCCCGTCGATTCGACGAGAATCAGTATGCATTCCCGCCGATTTCCTCCGGCTGACAAAGTTTCCAACTAGAATTAGGCCAAGGCAGAATCGACGAGAATCGTGAGTGATTCCCGCCGACTTCGATGGGAATCACCAACGATTCTCGCCGATTTTGCCTTAGGCAATTTTCTTCTCTCGCTGAACCGAACCAAGATGTTTTGCGCTGTTTCGGCCGGGGCTAGGGCTTCTCCTTGTGGGTCCCACAACGGACTTTAGGGTTGGCCTCAGGTATATAAACATGCGTATTTCGAACCTCTACAACAACTATTCACGAGAAATCAAAAGCAGCCGACGCCGTGCCCTAGCCGATCGCGGAAACCGCTGATCGCTTGTCGCCGCTCGCAGTTCGTTGTCGCCGATAATCTCCGATCATCTTTGATCTTTCGGCGACAGCACCGAGGCTAGAAGTGTGTCTCACGCATCTCTCTTGAGATCTCTTGTCTCTCGATTCGTTGAACGAGACTAGTTCTCCATTCCGAATCGGTGAAGACGACTGATCCGACTGAGATCGTTCGTAGACCTTTCTTGCTTCGTCAAGAAGTTTTTATCTACAAAGTATCGCCGCCGCATTCACTTGCTGTCGCCAATCTTGTCAAGATCCTCTCCAAGAGAGAAATCCAGTTGTGGACTCTTCGTTACTTTCAAGAAAGCCTCAACGAACGAAGAAGGACATCATATTTTCCATAAGCGTTGTTTGTATTTTCTTATACATTCTATTTTGGTTTTGTTGTAAAAGAATTTTTATTCCTAGTTGTAAGGGTTGGGTGCAACCCGTGGTGGTGGAGTGGTGACTCTTTTGTTGGAAGGGTTCCTTCCGTAGTGTGAGGATTGGATTTCAATCCGTTTGGATAAGTGACCGAGTCGTCCCTTGGTGGGAGATGGGTCGAAGGGGGAAAGTGGACGTACCCAAATCAGGTAAACACTATAACTCTTTGTGTATTTTCTGTACTGTGTTTATAAATTTGTGCAGGTACATTTAATTCCACAAAAGACCGCACGACACCTATTCTCCCCCCATATGTGGATTTAATCGACACTAGAGAATTACACTTTTATTATATACCATACGACGGATGGGGGCATTACAATTTGGTATCAGACTAGGGTGCTGGTCGTCTGTAATCAAATTTAGGGGCGAATTCTTTTAAGGAGTGGTGAGCACTTGTATGTGCGTCATCGTTATAACATAAAAGAACCCATGAATGTCCACTTAGGAATGAAAAAAAATACACTTGTTTTGGGAACCTAAGTGTTCCAATGATTGCTTTTAGCAATTTGTGTGTCGCCTAATCATGGGTTTATGCTATTATAGGTGTCTATAAGCGGTGCGGGGCAATCAGAGCGTCCGCAATCAGCAGAAAGTAGTGCACCAAGAGACGTGCCTACAACACCTCCTTCAGCAGAAACCATCAGATTGGTGGTTGAAGCAGTTTTTGCCATGATAAATGCCCAGCAAGTGCAACACGCACCACCTGTTAATGACTAAGAACCGATTAGAGTGGCAGTGTCGGGAGTGATAGAGAGTGAGGCAGTTGATCCGGTAGCACAAGGAAGAGCCACGGAGAAACAGCTCAAGCACGTGATGAGCTTTAATCCTCCGGTATTCGATGGGTTTGGAACGCCAACTCAAGATGAGGATTGGCTCTCTACGATGAAGAGGGTCATGACCGCCATAGAAACTGCAGAGTGGCAGAAGACCACAATAGCGACCTTCCTATTGGCCGATGAGGCAAGGATGTTGTGGGACGAGTTGGAGGTTCATCTCTTAGTGGGAAGACAACTTGCTGACGTACCGATGGAGGAATTCTCAAGGTTATTCCTGGCTAGATACTTACCTTCTGCCCAAAAGCTTGAGATGGAGAATAAGTACTTTGGTTTGGCATAGGGAGAGAGAAGCGTGGATGAGTATCTCAACGAGTTTACTCAGTTAGGTCGTTATGTTGGTGCTATGTTTACTGAAGAAGAGAGGAAGACCAACTAATTTTATGAGGGTCTACGGACCGACCTACAACTACTCCTTACTAGGCCTAAGGCGCAGGGCTTCCTAGCCTTGGTAAATGCGGCTCGGTCTTTGGAAAGGGTTGCAAGGAAAGTGCAAGAGAAGAAGGACCCAGTTGAGAAGAAGTCAGAGTTTAAAGTGCTAAATACAAAGTCAGGTTTCCGCAGATGGAATAAGAAGCAAAAGACTTCGAGCTCAGCCCCTTCGCTTGGTACGACAGGGGTAAACCCTAGTCGAGCCCCAGGAGCCTGTTACAACTGTGGAAAGGTGGGATATTTTGCAAGAGAATGTTAGAGCGAACGTGCAAAGTCCGAGAGGAGGCAATGAACAACTTATGAGGAAAAAGGGAAGGCGGCGGAGTCGACTGCATCCCACAATGCTCCAGCCCAGCCTAGAGTTTATAACCTTTGCCTGCAAGAGGCCATCAAACAAGCTGACGTGGTGACAAGAATGAGTTAAATTTATTACAGTTTAGCTTTTTGTTGTAACTGTTACCTTTGTATGTGTTAGCTTATTTGTGTTGGTGCTAGACTTTATATTGATTTTCGATCGTCCGGCGAGAGCCTTGTTTGATACGGGAGCATCGCATTCCTTCTTGTCCAAAAGATTCGTATCACTCATCGGAGTCCCTTCTTTGATGGCAAAGGACAAGCTGGATGTGTTGTTTCCCAATGGGTGCTCAATGCGCGCGGATAGAATCTGCATGGTAAAGTTGCAGATTGGGGATCAGGAGTTTGATTTGCAAGCGTCGGTGCTGCCATTAGTGGAGTTCGACGTAATCTTTGGAATGGATTGGCTTTCGGAGCAGCGAGCCTGAATTGACTGTAGCCTAAAAGAGGTTAAGTTGGGACTGAATATTGAGCGGGAGACCAGGTTTGGGGGCTTGAAAGGTTCGAGCAAGATTATGATGTCGGCTCTTCATGTGATTAAGGTAGTTCGGTCTGGGGCTGAGCTGTTTGTCATTTCAGTATAGGCTTCAACGCTTAATCTTAGTATAGACATTATTGCAGTGGTGTTCGAGTATCCTGATGTATTTCCAGATGATCACCCGGGAGCCCCTCCTCAACGGGAGATTGATTTTACAATTGAGCTGGTGCCGGGTGCCAAACCAGTGTCACGCTCTCCATATCGGATAGCGCCTAAGGAGATGATGGAGTTGAAGGTACAACTGCAAGATTTGTTAGAGCAAGGGTATGTGCATCCAAGTTCGTCGCCTTGGAGTGCACCGGTCCTTTTCGTTAAGAAGAAAGATGGGAGTTTGCGACTTTGTATTGATTATCGGGAGTTGAACAAACTTACGGCAAAGAATAAGTATTCGATCCCAAGGATTGATGATCTATTTGATCAGTTAGTTGGGTCAACAGTATATTCGAAGCTAGATCTAAAATCCGGATACTACCAGTTAAGGATAAAGGAATGTGATATCCCTAAGACAGCGTTAAGCACATGGTTTGTACATTATGAGTTTACGGTCATGCCATTTGGGCTGATCAATGCGCCATCCGTTTTTATGGATCTAATGAACAGGACGTTCAGAGAGTACATGGACCAATTCGTGATAGTGTTTATCGACGACATCTTTGTGTACTTGCGGTGTGAGGATGATCATCTGCATATGGTGTTGGAGACGTTGAGGAAGAATCAGTTGTATGCTAAGTTCTCCTAGTCTGAGTTTTGGTTGTCCTCAATAGCGTTCCTTGGGCATATTGTTAGTGGTAAAGGGATTGCGGTGTATCCGGCGAAGATAGCGGCAATTCAGGAGTGACCTGAGTTGGCTACGGTGGCGGAAGTCCGAAGTTTTCTGGGGCTTGCCGGCTACTACAGGCGCTTCGTAGAGAATTTCTCACGGATCGTGCTACCACTCTCGACGTTGACAAGGGAGAATCAAAAGTTTGTATGGACATTGGAGTGCGGGCAGGCTTTTGAAGAGTTGAAGAGGCGGTTGATCTCGGCACCTATCTTGTGTTCGCCGAGTGGGTCCGAAGGATTTGAAATTTATAGTGATGCTTCGGGAAGTGGTTTGGGTTGTGTTCTGCTACAGCATGGGAGATTAATAACGTACGGATCGCGACAGTTGAAGGTCTATGAGAGAAATTATCCGGTCCATGATTTGGAATTAGTGACCGTGATATTTGCTCTAAAGCTGTGGAGACACTATCTGTACGGTGTAAAGGTTGACATTTACACCGATCATAAGAGCCTGAAGTACTTACTAGATCAGAAGGACCTGGACATGAGACAGCGAAGGTGGATGGAGTTATTGGGGGACCATACTTTCAAGATATATTATGTGCCTGGGAAAGGAAATGCAGTGGCAGATGCTTTGAGTCGTAGGACTCCAGCACAGGCCAACTGGTTGGCGGTGCATGATGAGAGATTAGTCCGTGATTTGGAGGCATTGGAGATCTCTTACATCGACAAGCAGTCTCGTGCTGAAGCAATATTGTGTTGGACAGAGGTGCAGTACGACCTAGCTGATAAGATTCAGCAGGCTTTGGTTCAGGATAGCACTATGAAGCAGGCATTGGATGAATCGTTGGATGGGTCAAATTCCCAGTTTGCAGTTGTGGATGGACTGCTAAGGAAGGACGGTTGCCTATGAATTCCTAGTGCGGATAGTGTTGGGTATTGTATCCACAATGTACCTGATTTGAAGAAGCCCCTGAACAAGCTAAGGTGAATTCACTATGTATTTGATGAATTTCTTCTAGTTGTGCTTGCAGCTATTCATTGCTAAGTACACACCAATGTCAGGGTGCAGTAGGTCAATATACACGGGTCTGTGCAACGTAATCCCTCGTTGAGCAGATCAGTGTGTTGGCTTACGTGTACTCTCTCTATTGGAGTGTACTTATTTCCAAGCACAGGGTCATGAAAGATCATGAGCAGACAAGGAGCAAGGATGGGCCAAAGACCAGCTCACGGGTTAAAAGACGAGAATCGTCTAAGTGTAAATCGTCGAGAATCACTAAGTGATTCTCGCCGATTTGTCGAGAATCACTAGTGATTCTCGACGAGTCGTCGAGAATCACTAGTGATTCTCGACGAGTCGTCGAGAATCACTAGATGATTCTCGCCGGGTTGGGCCGGCTGTCTCGACGCAGTCAGAAAATTCTCTAAGGCAGAATCGTCGAGAATCACTAAGTGATTCTCGACGATTCGTCGAGAATGACTTTGCATTCTCGACGATTCGGCGAGAATCAAATGTGATTCCTGCTGATTCTCCCCGGCCTCTATAACCTGTGCAGCCAGAATTCGCCAAGTAGAATTCGGCGAGAATCGTAAGTGATTCTCGCCGATTCGTCGAGAATCACCTACGATTCTCGCCGATTTTGCCTTGGGCGATTTTTCCGAATTCCTGGACCGGTCCATGTTACCTGCAGCTATTTGAACTGGACTTTGGTCTTTGCTTTGGTGGGGCCCACAACGGTCATCTCCATGACCTATTGTATAAATACACAGGTATTTGTGTACAGTGGTTCACGGATACAGAATACGAAAGCCGAGCCGCCGACTAACCCTAAAATCGCGAACCAGCTCCGCCTCCGTCGCCGCCGCTCGTGCAGTGGTCACCGTAGCTGATCTCGATCTCCTCCAGATCCCTGGTGATAGAAGCCAAGTCTTGCACAGCGTCTCACGCGTCTAACCAGAGATCTTTTGTCTCTTGATTTGAGATAGGGAAATCCATCCCCGTCCAAATCGATCGAGACGATCGATCCTAGTGTGACCGTTGGAAGACCTTGCCGACTTCGCTAAGAAGATTGAATCTCCAGTGCATCGCTGCTGTTTTCAGTTGCCGCCGCCAACACCGAGAGCCTTGCCGCCGCCCTTTGCCGCCGCCGGTCTCGGGGAGATTTTCTCCAAGAAAGATCAAGGGTTGTGGACTTTTCGTTGCCTACAAGAACAAGTAGTCTAACGAAAAGGGACACCTAGATCTTCAAGTTGTTTGTATTTCTTATACACTCCAATTTATTTTTCATTGTAAAGGAACATTTGGTTCCTAGTTGTAGGGTTGGGTGCAACCCGTGTTGTGGGAGTGTTGACTCCTACGTGTGGAAGAGTTCCTTCCGATAGTGCAAGGATTGGATTTCAATCCTGTTGGTGAAGTGACCGAGTCGTCCCTGGTTGGGAGATAAGTCGAAGGGGGAAAGTGGACGTACCCAAATCGGGGAACCACTATAAATTGCCTGTGTTATTTTCTATACTGTGTGGTTTGTTTTGATTCTGCAGGTACCGTTTTTAATTCGGCAAAAGCGACAAAAGTCACCTATCCTCCCCCCATAGGTGAAGGTAGTTGACACTAGGTGAACTTACAAGTGGTATCAGAGCCAGGTTGCTCATCAAAAAGGTTCACTCCTTGAGTAGATCCTACCACCAGTGTCAAGAAGAAGACAGATATCCTCCATGGACGGACTCAAGTACTCTGGCAAAATCCCAGTGTGCACGAGGCTGAACTTTCCTATCTGGAAGGAAAGAATCAGATTCTACATGGAGGCAGTCGACCCTCGACTCTTCATGATAGCTGAGGAGGGACCTTATGTTCCAACCAAGGCCTCCTCCCTTGACCCTACCCGGCAAGTGCCAAAGAAGCTGTCGGAAATGGACAAGGATGAAATGGTGCTGGTCGGACTCGACAAGAAAGCACAGAACATCCTGGTAAGCGCAGTTGACGACTCGATGATGCAGAACTTCTGCAACTGCAGCACATCCAAGGATCTATGGAACTGTCTGATTGTCCTAATGGAGGGCACAGATGAAGTGAGGGACGATCGGAGATCCCTCCTCAATCAGAAATATGAGGCCTTCAGGCAAGGGCCAAAGGAGGAGATCAGAGTTACCTTCGAAAACTTCCTCAAGATCGTCAATGCACTCAAAGGATATGGAAGAGTGTTCACTGACGGTGAACTCAATGATAATTTCCTTAGGTCCCTCACTAAGGAATGGGACACAAAGATCTGCGCCATCCGCGAGTTTGGCAGACTTGCGGAAACCGACCCTCAGATTCTGTTCGGGAAGCTCATGTCCTATGAGCTTCAATTGAACACAAGGAAGGCTGAAGAGGAAGCAGAGAAAGCCGCGACCAAGGAAAAGATGGTGGCCCTGAAAGCCATTCATTCCAGAAAGGGCAAGGGTGCCGCTTCTTCCCGTGCGTGGAAGAGGGATGA
Organism: Platanthera zijinensis; assembly: GCA_039513925.1. Taxonomy (NCBI): domain Eukaryota; kingdom Viridiplantae; phylum Streptophyta; class Magnoliopsida; order Asparagales; family Orchidaceae; genus Platanthera; species Platanthera zijinensis. The sequence goes on from CM077098.1 coordinate 40,100,483, forward strand.
AGAGGAAGACTCTGAGCCAAGCTCCTCCGGCTCAGAATTGTCAGAGGAAGACTTCTCCCTTATCACAAGGGAATTCAAGAAGTTCCTCAAGCTGAGGAACCAGAGAAAGAGAGAAGGCTCTTCCTCAAGGTATCAGAAGAAGAACAATTCTTCTGACAAGTATGGTTCCAAACCGAACAAACACCGCTCATCTGATATTATTTGCTTTGGTTGCAACAAGCCAGGACACGTCGTGGCTGATTGCCAACAAGGCAAGAGGGAGAAGGGAAAGGGAGAGGAGCACAGGTTCTCAAAAGACAAGAAGAAGGAGAGAAGTTACATCGCGAAGAAGCCAAAGACGCTGAGTGAATCTGATACGTAAGAATCCAGCGATGACGAGGAAGCCTACTTTAGGCTAATGGTCACTCTGACTCTGAAGGTGAATTCCCCCCATTTACTGGGAAGGTAAAAGCTCACACCCCTCTCTCCGACTCTGACTCCGATCTTGAGTCTCAAGATGATGACCCTGAGGATAGCCATTCGGCCCGTGAAGCTGAGCTCCTCGATAAGTATGAGCTTCTGCTCAATACTTTCGAGGAATGTCGAAAGAGACTAAAGGCTGAGAAGAAGGAAGTTAAATTCCTTAAAGGTGAGAGTGTATCCCTGAGGGAAGAGATCACCAGTTTGATCTCCCTCCGACAGGAGCACTCGGACCTGGCTTCAAAGCATTCTGAGTCCCTTAAGCTCCTCGATCTTAAGCAAGAGGAAATTGACAAGTTGGAAGAACAACTTGCGGCAGAAAAGAAGATCGTTAAGAGCTTCTCTATGCCGAAGACAGTTCTTCCACTAGTTGATACCTTCATTGCTCAGACCAAAGGAGCTGGTTTGGGGCACGTAGGGGCACCTAGCTCCTCATCCAGGAGAAACAGGAACAAGAGGAAGAATAAGGCTGCCAAGAAAGCCTCTGCTGCTGAGAAAGGAAAGGCCCCACTCAGCCCTGTTGAGTTTAGAAAGCCTAGCTTTCCCTGTAACCAACATGACTTTGAGTCAACATATGGCCATCACTTCAGGCCCTCGGTTGCAAAGCCGAAGAGCCGGTATGATGGGTGGACCTTTCCCCGTAACTTCAGTGAGAGTGCCTTCAAAGCACCTTTTGAGGAAATCCGCGTGGAACATTATGGTCACTTCTCTAGCGGCCATAATAGGAAGCAGGCACCTAAGGCCAAGCCTGTTACACTGAAAAGCCAAGAGGTGAAGAAGTCATGTGACTGTGTTCATCATGATGCCTCCACCTCCAGGTCTTCGGCCCCGGCTGAACCCCACATTTCAAGGGTGAAGCAGGTGCCCAAGAGGAGGTATAACAGGTTTGACTACTGGTGCTGTGGCAAAATTGGTCACTTTGCCATGGATTGTTGGTTTAATCCAAGGAATATCGAGACTCCTCATGTTGGCAATGCGAGGCCGACCTCTCGTAGGGCTAACCAACCGAGGGGGAGTATGCTAACGAAAAATCTAGGACCCAAGTACGATTGGGTTCCTAAGGGAAATTAATTTTGTTTTGCAGGAATGTCCAAAGGCCAACAAAACTCCTATTTGGTATTTGGACAGTGGATGCTCCCGTCACATGACCGAGATAAGAAGCCTGCTGCGGGAGTACTCTCCAGTCGAGAATGGACCCAAAGTCATATTTGGGGGATCTGATCGGGGAGTCACCAGAGGTTACAGTACGATTTCCAACGGTATACTCTCTATCACTAACGTAGCTTATGTTGAAGGGTTAAATCATAACCCGATCAGCATAAGCCAGTTATGTGATAAAGGGTATGACGTTAAGTTCTGCAAGGATAAATGCCTGATAATATCATGTGATTCTTCGGAGACTGTATTAACTGGCATTAGGAGCAGAAATATTTTCTGTTTAGATTTTCTTAGTTTAGATTCTTCTACCCCAGTATGCCTCGTTGCAAAAGGCAGTGCATCTCTTTGTGAACAATGGCACAAGAGATTGGCACACATTAATTACAAGACAATTAATATGCTGTTTTCCGAAGACTTAGTAAGGGATGCTCCCATTATTAAGTGCATTAAAGATAGTCCATGTCCTACATGTCAGATGGGCAAGCAGACTCGGGCTACCTTTAAGGGCATCCCAGACAAAGATTCCTCCAGATGTCTTTATCTTCTGCACATGGACTTGTTTGGTCCTATGCAAGTTCATAGCTTAGGAGGGAAGTCATATACGCTAGTGATTGTAGATGATCACTCTCGGTTTACGTGGGTGTTCTTTTTAAAGCGCAAGTCTGATACGTTTGACATCTTCACCAGTTTTGTCAAGCAGATGCAGAACGAACTTAACTGCTCAGTGGTCAAAATCAGAAGTGACCATGGAACAGAGTTTGAGTCTGGGGCTATGACAGAGTTCTGTGAAGAACTTGGTATCTTTCATGAGTTCTCCTCCCCTCGCACTCCTCAACAGAATGGAGTGGCGGAGAGGAGGAATAGAACACTCATTGAGGCGTGCACGACAATGTTGAATGACGCTTCTCTCCCAGAATACTTCTGGGCCGAGGCTGTCAATACGGCTTGTCATGTACAAAACCGGGCGTTGATCAACAAGAGCCATCGTAAGACTCCTTATGAGCTACTGAAAGGCAAGAAACCAACCATGTCCTATCTGAGGATCTTTGGCTGCAAATTTTATGTATTGAATAATGGGAAGTACCCTCGTACTAAGTTTGGTGAAAAATGCTTCGAAGGCATATTCATGGGCTATAGTAGCCACAGTCGGGCTTATCGAGTTTTTAACAAGAAAACCCTAGTGGTAGAGGAATCAATTTATGTTGTTTTTGATGAAGGAAGTTTGCATAATTGCAACTCTTCCAGTGGTCTTCTTGAAGATACAGGTGCCAGACTCGACAAGCTACACCTGAATGAGCCCGAGGAAGATGCAACTCCGAAGTACGTCAAGGTCTCCACCTCAACACCGATCGGAGAGGATGACGGTCAGGATGAAGCGGTCCTCCCTGAAGAGGAAGGGGCCCCAGAGATTGCTAGAGCTACTGATGCAAGACTTCTAGAGCTCAGACACGTGAGGGATCATCCCAGAAATCAAATCATTGGAGATCCCCGAGACGGTGTCAGAACTCGCCGAGGTACTCTTAACGAGATTTTGCATTTTAGCTTTCTGTCGCAGGTTGAGCCAAAGAAGTTCGACGAAGCTAACAAAGACGCGTCATGGATTTTTGCCATGCAAGATGAGCTGCATCAATTCGAAAGATGCAAAGTCTGGACGCTGGTTCCCAGACCGAAGACGCAAAATGTGATTGGCACCAAGTGGATCTTCAGAAACAAGTTGGATGAACATGGAGTCATCATCAAGAACAAAGCCAGACTGGTGGCTCAAGGATACAGACAGGAGGAGGGGATTGACTTCGACCAGACGTTTGCACCGGTTGCACGGCTCGAGGCAATCCGGCTATTCCTAGCCTATGCCTCTCACAAAGGATTCACAGTCTATCAGATGGACGTGAAATCGACTTTCTTGAATGGAGACTTGAAAGAGGAAGTATACGTCGCTCAACCTCCAGGTTTTGTCAATCCTACTTATCCTAATCATGTATATTTTCTTAATAAAGCGCTATATGGCTTAAAACAAGCTCCTCGAGCTTGGTATGAGACATTGTCTAGTTTTCTTCTTGAGAACAAGTTCTCTAGAGGAAAAATAGACAAGACATTGTTTCTCAGGGAAGTCAAAGGCAAGATTTTGCTGGTGCAAATCTATGTTGATGACATTATATTCGGCTCAACGGACAACAATCTTTGCAAAAAGTTTTCCAAACTTATGCAAGGAAAGTTTGAAATGAGCAGTATGAGAGAGCTGAAGTATTTCTGAAGACTTCAAGTGAAACAGTCTGAGGAAGGAATCTTCATTTCTCAAACGAAGTTCACAAATGAACTCCTCAAGAAATTCGGAATGGAGAATGCAACCTCTATGAGGACTCCAATGGGATCCACCATGTCTCTGGATAAGGATGAGAAAGGGAAACCTTTTGATGAAACCAAATACAGAAGCATCATTGGATCTCTTCTCTATCTTACTGCGAGTAGACCGGATATCATGTTCTCCACATGTGTTTGTGCCAGATATCAGGTGAACGCTAAGGAATCTCATTATGTCGCTGCAAAGCGAATTCTTAGATACCTTAAAGGTACCCCTAATCTTGGCTTATGGTACCCGAGAAGCAATGATGTCAAGCTAATAGGTTTTTCAGATGCTGATTTTGCAGGAAGTAGGGATGACAGGAAAAGCACCTCTGGGACGTGTCAATTCCTCGGAAGAAGGCTCATCTCATGGAATAGCAAGAAGCAGAATTGTGTTGCAACCTCCACAGCAGAATCATAATACATTTCGGCTGGGAGCTGTTGCGCACAACTTCTATGGATCAGAAATCAGTTAGCAGACTATGATCTCCAGTTCAAGGAAGTACCGATGTACTGCGACTCCTCCAGTGCAATTGCTATTGCCAACAATCCGGTATCGCACAGCAGAACGAAGCATATTGAAGTGCGTTACCATTTCATTCGGGAGCACATGGAGAACAAGGACATCTCTCTCTGCTATGTTCCCACTGACAAGCAGATTGCAGACATTTTCACAAAGCCCCTTGACGATGCCAAGTTCAGTATGTTCAAAACTGAATTGGGGATGCTAAACTACGAGGCATGAAGACTACAGAAGCTCAAGGCTCATGCGTCTAGGGGGAGCCTCTACTAGGAATTTAGTGAAAGCAAAGGTACAAGAACTGAGGGGGAGCATGGTGTCACATGCTTCAGTCCCCGATTTGCAGAAGCCGAAAAGGGGGAGATTACCATTACCCTCTCGGCTAAGGTGCTAAGGTGATAGCTCCACAAGCTCTAAAGATAACGGTATGGAATTTCAACTTTTTATTTTAAGTTCTGTTCTTCCAAGCCGTTGTATTCACCTTAGCTTGTAGGGTTTAGGCTTCTTCAAATAGGGGAAGATTGTTGGGTATTGTATCCACAATGTACCTGATTTGAAGAAGCCCCTGAACAAGCTAAGGTGAATTCACTATGTATTTGATGAATTTCTTCTAGTTGTGCTTGCAGCTATTCATTGCTAAGTACACACCAATGTCAGGGTGCAGTAGGTCAATATACACGGGTCTGTGCAATGTAATCCCTCGTTGAGCAGATCTGTGTGTTGGCTTACGTATACTCTCTCTATTGGAGTGTACTTATTTCCAAGCATAGGGTCATGAAAGATCATGAGCAGACAAGGAGCAAGGATGGGCCAAAGACCAGCTCACGGGTTGAAAGATGAGAATCGTCTAAGTGTAAATCGTCGAGAATCACTAAGTGATTCTCGCCGATTCGTCGAGAATCACTAGTGATTCTCGACGAGTCGTCGAGAATCACTAGATGATTCTCGCCGGGTTGGGCCGGCTGTCTCGACGCAGTCAGAAAATTCTCTAAGGCAGAATCGTCGAGAATCACTAAGTGATTCTCGCCGATTCGTCGAGAATGACTTTGCATTCTCGACGATTCGGCGAGAATCAAATGTGATTCCCGCCGATTCTCCCCGGCCTCTATAACCTGTGCAGCCAGAATTCTCCAAGTAGAATTCGGCGAGAATCGTAAGTGATTCTCGCCGATTCGTCGAGAATCACCTACGATTCTCGCCGGTTTTGCCTTGGGCGATTTTTCCGAATTCCTGGACCGGTCCATGTTACCTGCAGCTATTTGAACCGGACTTTGGTCTTTGCTTTGGTGGGGCCCACAACGGTCATCTCCATGACCTATTGTATAAATACACAGGTATTTGTGTACAGTGGTTCACGGATACAGAATACGAAAGCCGAGCCGCCGACTAACCCTAAAATCGCGAACCAGCTCCGCCTCCGTCGCCGCCGCTCGTGCAGTAGTCACCGTAGCTGATCTCGATCTACTCCAGATCCCCGGTGATAGAATCCAAGTCTTGCACAGCGTCTCACGCGTCTAACCAGAGATCTTTTGTCTCTTGATTTGAGATAGGGAAATCTATCCCCGTCCGAATCGATCGAGACGATCGATCCTAGTGTGACCGTTGGAAGACCTTGCCGACTTCGCTAAGAAGATTGAATCTCCAGTGCATCGCTGCTGTTTTCAGTTACCGCCGCCAACACCGAGAGCCTTGCCGCCGCACTTTGTCGCCGCCGGTCTCGGGGAGATTTTCTCCAAGAAAGATCAAGGGTTGTGGACTTTTCGTTGCCTACAAGAACAAGTAGTCTAACGAAAAGGCACACCTAGATCTTCAAGTTGTTTGTATTTCTTATACACTCCAATTTCTTTTTCATTGTAAAGGAACATTTGGTTCCTAGTTGTAGGGTTGGGTGCAACCCGTGTTGTGGGAGTGTTGACTCCTACGTGTGGAAGGGTTCCTTCCGATAGTGCAAGGATTGGATTTCAATCCTGTTGGTGAAGTGACCGAGTCGTCCCTGGTTGGGAGATAGGTCGAAGGGGGAAAGTGGACGTACCCAAATCGGGGAACCACTATAAATTGCCTGTGTTATTTTCTGTGCTGTGTGGTTTGTTTTGATTCTGCAGGTACCGTTTTTAATTCGGCAAAAGCGACAAAAGTCACCTATCCCCCCCCATAGGTGAAGGTAGTTGACACTAGGTGAACTTACAGATAGTCTTCGGGAGGAGTTGATGTACGAGGCTCATCATACCAAGTACTCAATCCACCCGGGGAGCACGAAGATGTATATGGACATGAAGAAGTTGTTATGGTGGCCAGGGCTGAAGAAGGATGTATCACTGTATGTGGCAAAGTGCCAAACATGTGCCTTAGTAAAGGCAGAGGGCCAGAAGCCCGGAGGTTTATTAAAGTCCTTGCCTATCCCGGAATGGAAGTTCGACGACATATCCATGGATTTTGTGCACGGTTTGCCAAAGTTGCAGAAGGGAAATGATGCCATTTGGGTGGTCGTAGATAGATTGACAAAAGTGTCGCATTTTATTCCGAATAAAAAGGAAGATCTGGTGGAAAAGTTAGCCAAGCTCTATGTGGATAATATTGTATGGTTGCATGTTGTGCCCCGCAGTATTGTAAGTGACCGAGATGGGCGCTTCACGTCCAATGACTGGAGGCTGGTGCATAAGTTGTTGGGAACTAAGCTGAGTTTCAGCACAGCCTTCCATCCACAAACGGATGGTCAGACTGAGAGGGTCAACAGGATGATGGAGGATATGCTCCGCATGTGCGTCCTAAATTTCGGAAAATACTGGGAGGATCACCTGTACATGGTAGAGTTTGCATATAATAATAGTTTTCAAGCAAGTATTGGAATGTCATCTTTTGAGGCCCTATATGGGAGAAGGTACCGCACACCATTGTCTTGGTTGGAGGCAGGCGAGTCAAAGTTATTCAAACGTCAGGCAGCGGAAGAAGCCACTTCAATGGTACATACGGTTCAGGAACGGTTATGAATCGCTCAGGACAGGCAGGCAAAATACTATAATGCCAAGCATAGGAATGTGGAGTTCAGTGTTGGCGATTGGGAGTATCTGAAAATCAAGCTGTTCAAGGGTGTCTCACGAATTCGACGCTTGAAGAAGCTGAGTCTGAGATACCTTGGACTGTTTGAGATCATTAAGCATGTTGGCGAAGCAGCGTATCAATTGAAGTTGTCGGTGGAGCTGAGTTGACTACACGATGTATTCCACGTATCGGTGTTGCGGAAGGAGGTTCAAGATCCTTCACAAGTCGTTGCTGTCGATCAAGTGCCGATTGATAGTGGGTTGACAACGAAGGTCAACCAAGTTTGCATTGAAGACTTTGAAGTCAAACGGCTCTGCAACAAGGAAATTTGAATTGTTAAGGTCTGTTGGGATAACTGCGGACGTTAGGAGATTTCTTTGGAGCACGAGCAGGCTATGTTGGAGGAATATCCCAAACTATTCAACTCAGGTAATATTTAAATTGTTTTGTGTACCCTTTTCTTAATTTCGTCGATGAAATTCTTTAAGGGGAGGAGATTTGTAACACCCCAAAATTTAGAGTTGAAACGGGCGGTGTTTGTACCAAGTTTGGATCTTGGTAGGGTGAACATGGACTGTGACATGGGCGTGTCACACCGCCGTATCATGCTCGGGTCTTCCAGTGAAGGACACGCCCCTGGACACGGGCGTGTCCCAGGGCGTGTCATGGCACACGGCATGGGATACGGGCGTGTCACATGGACGTGTACTTCTCTGGAATATTTTGGGTTTTGTGTCGACTGTCAAACACGGCCGTGTACTGGTTGACACGGGCGTGTCAAATCCGACACGGGCGTGTCATCACCCGTGTCCACCAAGCGACGTGACGGTTGGCGTGGCGGTTATTGGTGACACGGCCCCTAGTCACGAGCGTGTTGATGACCCGAAACGGGCGTGTTAGGTTGGGACACGGGCGTGTCCCAACCCGTGTCCTTTTCTGTGCTCGATTTGTGTGGCTGGATCGAGGCACATGGCCTGGAACACGGCCATGTGCAAAGCCGTGTTCGACCCAGGATTAAAGATTTCAGGCTAATATGAGCCGTTCGTTTTCTTTAAATAAGATCTAACGGCCCAGATGAGTTACTACTTGTGTTTAGTCCGGGATTAGAGGTTTAATTTCTCATTCCATCTTTAACTCCCTCTTTCTAAGAAATTAGAGAGTGAAGAGATCAAGGAAGAAGGAAGGGAGGAATCCGGCCACCGACGGAGCATCGGGGCACCAATCTGAGAACCGAGACTGGATCTATAACGACCCCGATTTTTCTGCGATTATTTAATTCTTGTTTGGCACTACGTCGACGCATTTTCTTGGCTTGTGCCATCTGTGGAGTGTGGTCTTAACTCCTTAGAACCGAGTGGCCTATTTCGTAGCCTATGGGCAAGATCTCCCTAGCAAGTCGAGTCGTTTTGGGTGACCCAGTGTGGCCTCTCGGGGAATGCTTGTGTTTTGGCTTCAGGTGGGTATAACTCGAGTTCTGTTCGTCAAAAGTTAATTTCGACTTCTCCGTTGTGTTTGTAGCATGGATGTTTAGCTACGGTGCGAATTTCGTCGAATTCCGAGGATGTTCGGTTTTCGCGTCGTTTTGTATTTTATAAAAAATAATACTATTTAATTAAAATTATATTAATTATTATTTTGGAGAGGTGCGGGTGCTTGACGGTTTTACCTTGTCTTATTATACCTTAATTAATTGATTAGCTAATTAGGTTAATCGGGGGCTATAAATAGGATAGGTTAGATTTTGAGAAGAAAGAAACCGCTCCTGTTCACTTTCTTCACCAGCCCGCAGCGCCTATTCGCGGAAAACAGAGGAACCGCCGAACCTGCTCCCCTTCGGACGCCGATTCCGGGAGCGTTTGTGGACGAAATTCAATTACGAAAGAAGATTTGGATTGCTCTCGCCTAGACCTTCATTCCTACGGTAAGAAATTCAATTTTCGTGGTGTTTTTCGGGGTCTCGAAATTTCTTGGGTTGTCCGTTTCCGCCATTAAAGCTCCAGATTTCTTCTTTAGGTGTTGTTGCTGCCGGTGCCGAGTGGGAATAAGGGAGGCCGACCAAGTTTTGCTGGAAATCGAGGCAAGTGGTGCTCTTGCCCTTGCCATATAGCTTTTCTTGTTCATTTTGTTCCTTGCTGTTAGTTAATCTTCTAGATTTCCTCTTGCTTTATATGCCAAGTTTTTCCTGAAAATCTTAACCAAGCCTGTTGATACTTCATGTTTAGTGTTCTTTCTCAAACAGCCTTATCTTCCAATTTTTTTTATTCCTGCTGTTGAATTGCCTTGTTCTCGGTTTGGGAGTAGAGTAATGTGTGTTGGAGTTCACTTTTCTTTGCAGTAGCTGTAGCCGGTTAGAGGAGAAAAGCTTTAGTTTTATTTTTTATGAAATAAATCTGTCTTGCTTAGGCTCGGGTTTGGGTGAATTTGTGCTTGCCTGTGTAGTGGCTATAGCAGGAGCCTTTCCGGTCCTTAGTCTTGATGATTAGAATATTTCAGGGCTTGGCGTTTAGTGTGGTGCACACACTCAATGCCGGATTTGCTTGGGCTTGGCGTTGAGTGTGGTGCACACACTCAACACCGGGTCTGCTTGGACTTGGCGTTGAGTGTAGTGCACACACTCAACAACATAGCCTCTTGGTCTGTTCGTTCGTGGCTAAGTATCTTGGCATTGAGTGAGTCGACCTCACTCAACGCCATGGTTGTCTAGGCATTGAGAGAGGTGGACTCACTCAACGCCGCAGCCAATCCGCGCGATTATATCGAGTGGCATTGAGTGAGTGGGCCTCATTCAACGCCATGGCGATTTAGGTGTTGAGAGAGGCAGACTCACTCAACGCCGCTGCCCATTCTTACGGTAAGTACTTTGGCGTTGAGTGAGTTGACCTCACTCAATGCCAAAGCTGTTTTGGCGTTGAGAGAGGTGGACTCACTCAACTCCACAGTTAGTTTTGCGGCTATGTGCTAAGGCGTTGAGTGAGTGAACCTCACTCAACGCCGTAGCTGTTTTGGAGTTGAGTGAGGTTAGCTCACTCAACGCCACAGCCAGTGTTGCAGTAGGCGTTGACTGAGTGAACCTCACTCAACACCGTAGCTGTTTTGGCGTTGAGTGAGGTTAGCTCACTCAACGCCACAGCCAGTGTTGCAGTAGGCATTGACTGAGTGAACCTCACTCAACGTCGTAGCTATTTTGGCATTGAGTGAGGTTAGCTCACTCAACACCACAGCCAGTGTTGTAGTGGGTGTTGACTGAGTGAACCTCACTCAACGCCGTAGCTGTTTTGGCGTTGAGTGAGGTTAGCTCACTCAACGCCACAGCCAAGTTTGCAGAAGGCGCTGAGTGAGTGAACCTCACTCAACGCCATAGCTGTTTTTGCATTGAGTGAGGTTAACTCACTCAACGCCACCGTCTGTTTAGGGGTTGAGTGAGTGGGGCTCACTCAACGCAATGCCATGTTGAGCCATCTCAACACTTTTCCCTTACTTTGATTTTCTCTCCCGAGTGAATTTCCTTTGGTTTTGAGGTTTCTTGTCGGCTATGTTTTTCCAAAGGCCGAAACATGGGTTGTGGTTAGTAGTGGTGGTTTGAAGATCTTAATAGGGGTGAAGTTGTGTGACTTATCCATGGCCACACTTTTATCTTGTTCCATGTACGGGTTGGGCAAGTTGGTGGGAGGTCCCTAGTGCTTTCACATGTAGACCCTTGAGCTTTGTTTCTTGGAAATGGTGGTTGGGGGACTGAGTTTGCCTCCAACCCGGATCTGCGTTGTTTTTGCTACTGCCATCTCTCACAACTTAGGGTGTTAGACGTCTCTTCCTTTGTAGAGTGCAACGTTTTGGGCTTATGGTAGCCTTGTAAACTCTACAGGATATTTTGGCAAGGTTGTTGCTGTTTCCTCGCACATAGTGCTTTTCCTTTTTGTCTTGCCTTGGACAGTGGTGCTTGTTACGGTTTACTTACTCTTCTGGCTTATCATTTAGATTAACATTTCCGTTCAACTTATTTGTTTTGCTTGCTGAGGTATTCTTTTCTTCTTTGAATGCCTCAGGTTCTGGTTAGTAGCCGATTAGGCGACTAGTTGTGCTGTGCTGTTGCTGGTGGTCTCTCGTTCTGTGGAGATAAGCTCCTTGGTCTTGTGAGGTAGTTTTGTGCTTCTTTCTTACAGTCATACATACTTTCCAGTGGGTTCGTGTCAGTTTGTTGGCGCCCACTGGTAGTTTTACCTTGATATTAGATATATTATCTTTTTGCTGCTACCTTTTTTGGAGATAGTCTACTTGCTCTTGGGATGATTTATGCTAGGTTTCTAGTTACTTTTAAACCTAAAAACACTATTATAAGTATATCTCATGATCAACATGTTTTATAAAACTCAACACTATTTTCCAAATAATGTAAAAAGATCATTTTCCTATATATAGTATAAATTAATGTAGGGTCCTATATAGTATAAGTTGTCATATAGGGGCACTTATGCACTCTTTTAGGATGTCAAACCTGAATAAAGTATTTTCCGCAGCGTATAAGTATAGTTTTAAACTGTGGACTAGATGATCCACTGAGCCGAGGGATACGACCTTTAAAATGTAACTGACTTTCTAATTATTAAACTTATGAATTTTCACAGTCTAGTTAAATGGTGTTTGCCCGAGCATCGACAGTTATCCCCTGCTCGACGTGGCAACACGATGCGTGTTTTCTCATACTCTGATGCTTCTTAAATTTGGAGAAAATGCGGGTTGTGATAGGATCCGTGGAGAGAATTCCTTTGCGAACCTTTCTATCCCACTAGTTTTTCATGGCGCCGAAGCAGACTTCAAGGGTAATGATTTTCAACTTGAGCACTTGAAGCTTTTCTTACTTTGCATGGGAAAATCCGCTCCCGCGAGTGTGCAGTGAGTGCGCGGTGTTCCTTGGGGTAGATATGTGAAGTCCCCCTTGTTAGAGTCCAGAATCGAAGTATGGGCATAGGCATTGTGTGTGAAGCCTACCCGGACGTGTTTGTCTGGATCGGTGATGATGCATTTCATGAATAGCCGGAGAAGACTCCGTGCGTTGTTTTCGAGTTTCTACGCGGTAGATTGCGGCAGGGATCCTTGGAGATTAACTCCAAGGCGCACCCAAAAAACTGGGCGGAAATGTAATTCTGCTAACTTGGCGGCCGGGGAGTCAGCCTTGAACATAACTAGGTTATGTGTTGTTTGGAAATGATTTAGGATCCCGGTGAAGCTTGGCCCGTGCGTACATTTTAAAGTGACTTGGCGGCGTGAGCAACGGGCGGGTGGATACGGACCTGGGCTATGTGGTTCAGTACTAGAGGCCCTAAAGTGGAACTGGCCGTTGGCATAGTCGGGAGTCTTAGAATACGGTCGGAAGGACTCAAAAATGTTCACATAGCTTGCCATCCTAAGGATGGTGGTGAAGCCACGGAATTGACCGGATTCACCGTGAATGTGCCTTGAGTGCACGTGGTGTTTGGCCGAGCGAGCCTACACCTGTGGCGAAAGTCTTTATATGCACTTTATTATTTAGCTAGGCTAACGTAATGCAGGGAAGGAGCACCGCCGCCCGAATAAGGGGGTGGGGTCGTTATATTTTGGTCAGCTTTAGCTGACCGTTGCTCTGTTTGCCACCATGCAGTGGAATGATTGCTTGCAGGTGCTGCGGAACCAAGCGCCAAGTAGCGGGTTGAAGCCTAAGCTGCTGTGTAGGCCCTCGAAGGCCGAAGTGAACTGCTATTTTTATTTTCTATCATGTATGGCCGGCCTACGAGCCGATGTTTGTAAGACATTACCTTATTAAGAGAAACTTTGTAAGGCCATAAGGCCATGTACTCTTTTGTGTATTCGTTTTAATTCATTCCTATTTTGGTTGCTGGACATGCTTGTGCAAATTTTGAATTCTATTAACCGTTTAAAAGCTTCCGCTAGAATGCTCTGTGTTAGGACGAGTAGTTGAGTATTTGGTATTATTCTGTAACCCCTCCGACTGTCCGTGGTATATGGCGTCGGGTTCCAGCTGGACCTTATGTTATATACCAAACGACGGATAGGGGCGTTACACAACCACACCGAGATGATCTTCCCAATTCTTTCCGAAATCCATCGCACACATTCGGAGAAAATCCTCCAACGTCCTGTTGGTCCTCTTGGTCTGACCATCCGTTTGAGGGTGGAAGGCCGTTCTGAAATATAATTTCGTACCCAACTGTTCATGGACTAATCTCCAATCATCCGAAGTGAAACGCCTATCTCGATCACTAACGATGCTACGGGGCACACCGTGCAATCGTACAATAGTATCCACGTACATCTTTGCCAACTTTTCAACTGAATCATCCTTACGGTTTAGGATGAAGTGTGACACCTTGGTTAACCAGTCCACAATAACCCATACCGCATCATTTCCACGCTGTGATCTCGACAATCCATGCACGAAATCCATGGAAATATCATCAAATTTCCATACAGGGATAGGTAACGGCTTCAGTAAACCACCCGGTTTTTGGCATTCCGCCTTTACCAATGCACACGTTTGACACTTAGCGACATAGTGTGCTATGTCCTTCTTCATTCCAGACCACCAGAACAGTTTCTTCATATCTTTATACATTTTTGTTCTCCCGGGGTGAACCGGATATTTGGTGAAGTGGCCTTCATACATCACCTCTTCACGAAGCTTACCCATATTTGGGATACATAGACGATCGTCCTTCCAAAAAAGACCGTCAATAAACGAAAATCTAGAGTCCGCATTTTCCGCTGCATAGCGTTGTAGACTTTCATCAAGTTTTGTTGCTTGCCGAACTCTGTCCGCTAGGTCACACTGTACCTCCGTCCAGTTTAAGCACGAATCTGCAGTGGCATTCCTTTTAACACAAGAAATATTTAATGCCTCAAGTTCTCGAATTAGGCTTTCATCATGCCTTAAAAGCCAACTTGCCCTTGTCGGAGTCCGACGACTCAAGGCATCCGCGACTACATTCCTTTTACCGGGAGTATAATGAATCTGGAAGGTGTAGTCACCAAGAAACTCCATCCACCTTCTCTGTCGCATATTAAGATCTTTCTGATCCAACAGATATTTCAGGCTCTTATGGCCTGTGAATATATCAACTTTCACGCCATATAGATAATGTCGCCACAGTTTAAGTGCAAATATCACCGCCGCCAATTCCAAATCATAGACGGGGTAATTCCGTTCATACACCTTCAACTGGCGCGAGCCATATGCTATCACTTTTTCGAATTGTAAAAGAATGCAACCTAAGCCGCTCCCTGATGCATCACTATAGACCTCAAAGCCATCTTAACAACATGGCGATGTTAAGATTGGCACCACGGTCAAATGACTCTTTAACTCTTCAAAAGCTCGAGTGCACTCCAGCATCCAAATGAACTTATGATCCTTTCTCGTCAGTGTGGTGAGAGGAAAAGCTATACTCGAGAAATTTTCGACGAAGCGCCTGTAGTAGCCCGCAAGCCCAAGAAAACTCCTGACTTCTGCTACTGAAGAAAGAACAGGCCACTCCCGTATAGCAACTATCTTGGAAGGATCCACCGCAATGCCCTCTCCACTAACACAATTGCCAAGGAAAGCCACTGACGACAGCGAAAACTCACACTTAGAGAACTTGACGTAGAGCTTATTCTTTCTCAAGGTGTGCAACACCATCCGCAAGTGATTTGCATGATCTTCTTCAGATTGGGAATATACGAGGATATCGTCAATAAAGATGATCACAAAGAGATCCAATTATTCCCTAAACGTTCGATGCATCAAGTCCATGAATACCGATGGCGTATTAGACAGCCCAAACAGCATTACCGTGAACTCATAGTGACCATAACGTGTTCCAAACACTGTTTTGGGTCTGTCACTTTCACGAACTCTCAACTGATAGTAGCCTGACTTCAAATCCAACTTGGAGTATACAGTCGAGCCAACTAACTAATCAAACAAGTCGTCAATCCATGGAATTGGATACTTGTTCTTTTTGTTAGTTTGTTCAGTTCTCTATAGTCAATGCATAGACGCAAGCTGCCGTCCTTCTTTTTCACAAAGAGAACCGGCGCGCACCAAGGCGATTAACTTGGGCGTATATTGTCGTGCTCTAGAATTCTTGCAACTGAACCTTTAGTTCGGCCATCTCCTTTGGCGCTACTCGATAAGGCGAGCGGGCCACAGGTTTCGCACCTTACACCTGCTCGATAACGAATTCGATTTCCCTTTGGGGTGGTAACCCTGGAAGATCTTTTGGAAACACATCAGTGTATTCCGATATAATCGACACCTCACTTACACTGGCCTTCAGCTCCACCGCCTCAATGAGTGTGAAGAATAACTCCACACCCTTCTGAACTGCCTTAACGACTTGGAGAGCAGATATCAATACCCTACTCGTCCATCGCATACCACTAAACTTGGTCTCTTGTTCGATATTTTTTCCCAGTGTAACCTCTTTTGAAGTGCAATCTATACAAGCATGCTGCTCTGTAAGCCAGTCAATAACAAAGATTATATCAAACTCTGATATCGGCAATACTAATGTTTCCACCATGAAATCCCAACTCCCTATCTTGACCTCAACACAAACAGACTTATCCACACACATCAAACATCCGTTAGGTAGTAAAACCTTCAGACTGTCTGTCGCGGTCTGTATAGGCACCCCGATTCGCAAGATGAAATCTTCCGACAAAAATGAATGTGAAGCACCTGTATCGAACAGTGCTCGTGCCGGAGAGTCCCGTATAAGAACAAAACCTATAACACCAAGATTAAAACAAGCACATCACACATCATACAATAAAATTAAAACTGCGCACACCTGTGATGACATCAGCCTACTTAATGGCCTCCTGTTGCCCAAGGTTGAAGACCCGGGGCTGCGCGTGCGATGCAGAAGACTCCACCACAGTCTTCTCTTTCTACGCATAAGACGCTCCCGTCTTCTTTTCACCCTTCGGAGGGCCAACTCGACAATCACGTGAAAAGTGTCCCAACTTCCCACACGTAAAACAAGCGCGAGATCCATACCCAGAAGATGCTTCAGTCACAGTCGTTGAAGGAGCTTGTACAGTAGATTTGGACTTCTTATTCCATCTCCTTCGGTATCCAGACTTCTCCGGACGCGGCAGCTTAAACTCTGGTTTCGTAACAGCCAAGGTCCCCCTTGCTTGTCCTCTTTTAATATCCTTTTCAAAAGATCGAGCCGTACAGACTGTAACACCCCAAAAATCTCAAATATGGATTTGAGGTGCAGGTTGGTGTACACGGCCTGGGACACGGGCGTGTCCCAGGGCGTGTCACTCAAATAATAGGCGTTCTGAGTCAAAAGATTACACGGCCCGGAACCAAGCCTTGAACACGGCCGTGTCAGATTAGACACGGGCGTGTCCGATGCCGTGTGCCTACCCATGTACTGCTGGTTGAGTTTGGAGCTCGATGAGGCAGGGGTGACACGGGCGTGTCTCATGACTGACACGGGCGTGTCAGGTTCGACACGGGCGTGTCGATGCCCGTGTTCTGGTAAAGATCATTCGGTACGAATACCGCGTGTGCCGCTTAAGGGTACACGGCCTGTGACACGGGCGTGTCACAGGCCGTGTCAGCCAAAAAAGTAGGTTTTTGGGAAAATCATGGCCGTTCATTTTTCTCTCTTTGGATCCAAGGGCTCAGGTGATTCCTGGCTGGATTAAAACAGCAGAGGCTGATGAAGAGTTCATTCTTCATTTGGTTAAGGAAGAGAGAAAGAGAGAGGAGGAAGAAGAAGGAGGAGGAGATCAAGCCACCGGCGGAGCTCCCGTGGTCCGATTCGTGATCCG
This sequence comes from Platanthera zijinensis, assembly GCA_039513925.1. NCBI lineage: Eukaryota > Viridiplantae > Streptophyta > Magnoliopsida > Asparagales > Orchidaceae > Platanthera > Platanthera zijinensis. Next base: position 40,117,824 of record CM077098.1, read on the forward strand.
AGGCCAGCGTTGTGAAGGCAAAGCTGCTGCGGTTCTTTCTCACCGGCTAGTTTTCGATGGCTCCCAAGAGATTGACAAGGGTAATGATCTCCCTTCTTGGACATGTGAAGTCCTTCTTTTCTGCATTGCATAGGGAAAACCCTTCCCCGCGAGTGGGCGGTGTGTTGTGGTGTCCCTTGGGGTAGATATGTGAAGTCCCCCTTGTTAGAGTCCGGAATTAGAGTACGGATCTAGGCATGCTGTATGAAGACCATCTGGACATGCTAGTCTGGATTGGTGATGCTTGTTTGCATATCGGAGAAGGCTCCGTGATTATGGCTTGTGTTGCCTTGTGCCTACCTGTTGCTTGGTGCAGCAGGAAGTACTGGATGAAGTCCAGGAAATGAAGAGGGTTGGATGCAACTCTTGTGCCCGTGCGTTGCCACTTTATGTGTGGTTGAGCTGTTGGGCTGCAACTCGATGAAAGGCAGATTGCCGAACAGGAAAGGTGAAACCGACCCGCGCCTATAAATTGCCATGGATACTTCCGTATTCGAGGTGGCACGGCGACTTGAGCAACGGGGGGTGGCTGATCCGTACCTGCGTTAGGTCCGTCCGACTTGGAAGCCTGGTTATGGGTTTTGTTGGAGCGCATAATGAGAGTCTTAGGCCCGCGCGCCGAAAAGACTAGAATGCTCAAATACCGTGTAGACGGTGGTGTTGACCCTGGTATTCCGGTACACCAAGAATGTGCCCTGAGTGCACGGACTGTCGGGCCGTGTGGCCGATAGTTGTGATGCCTTGAATGTGCCTGCGCGCACATAGTTGCTATATGATGATGCCATGCTATGCAGGGAAAGAATGCTAATGCCCCGAGAAAGGGGTAGGATTGTTATAATTGGGTCAGCTGAATGCTGACCGTTGCATTGTTTGCCACCGTTTGGGTGGTTTGTCCCTATGCAGGTGCTGGAGAGCCAAGTGGTAAATGAAGGGCTGAAGCCCTACTGCTGTTGCTGCTTCTGCTGCGGCTAGCCCTTGAATGCTGAGCAAATGTTTTTGCTTGTTTTCTTTTACTCATGTATGGCCGGCCTGCGCGCCGAGGTTTGTAAACCATACGGTGTGGAAAGAGGAACTGTAAGGCCTTAAGGCCAAACTCTATGTATTTGTTGTACATTCCGTGGCTATATATATAAAAGTGGTTTATATATTGGACATTCCTGGTTAGAGTTCAAATTACAACTTCAAGCTTCCACTAGCATGCTCTGAGTTAGGATGCGTGTATGGTTTGGTATTATCCTGTGACCTCACCGTCTGTTTGTGGCATATAGTGTGGGGCCCCGGCCGGACCTTCTACTATACGTCATTTAACGGATGGGGTCGTTACATTTTGGTATCAGCTTTGTTCGGTCTTCCTCTATCGAATTCGTGGTCGAATTCTTTTCTGGGGTGGCGAGCGCGTGTTTATGCGCCCTACTGTAACGCGAATGAACTCTGGAATGTCCACTAAGGAATGTACAAAATCTTGTTTGAGGAATCTGCGCGTTCCTTTTTATGTTGTTTTGCTTGCATACGATCGCTAATGTGTGTCTTGTCCACCTATAGGTGACGCGTAGTGGTGCTGGGCAGTCTGAGCCCTAGCGCTCTGATGAGAGTGCGACACCAGCTGAGGTGCCAACACCTCCTCCATCTGCGGAAACTGTTCGCTTAGTTGCTGAGGCTCTATTTGCCATGATTCAGCCGACCGGGCAAGCGCAGCCGGCCGTAGAACCAGATCGTGTTGTTGTACGACCCGAGCCGGTTGAGGCTGTAGATCCACGAGCAGTTGACCGACAGTTGAAGCAATTCATGAGCTTCAGTCCGCCTACGTTTACGGGACTGGGATCCCCAACGCAGGCAGAGGATTGGTTATCGCGTGTCAAGCGGATAATGACAGCGATCAGGGCGGAGGAAACTCAAAAGGTCACCTTGGCCACCTTCATGCTTGAAGGAGAGGCGCGGTTGTGGTGGGATGAGGTTGAGGTACACCATTTGGCGGGCAGGCAATTAACGCAAGTATCGATTGAGGAGTTCTCTCGAATATTTCTGGCGAAGCATGTCCCAACGGCGCAACGCATTGCCATGGAAAATGAGTTCCAACAGTTAAAGCAAGGAGAGGATAGCGTGGATATCTACTTGCATGAGTTTACCAGGTTGGGGTGGTATGCGGGAACAATCTTCACGGATGATCAAAGGAAAACTAATAGGTTCTATGAAGGATTGCGGGATGAGTTGAGGTTCCTGCTTTCGAGTTCAGTGAACCAAGGGTTTCAGGCGTTGGTTGATACTGCATGTGCGTTGGAGAAGGACATGCGGCGGGTGCAAGGGAACAAGGGCTTGGTTGTGTCGAAGCCCGAGGTTCAAGCACCTCGCCCGAGCAAATCGTTCTACCAGAAGAAAGGGGGAAGAGGTCCAAGCCGTCTGGGCAAGTGACTACGACCATTGTGTCGGGGGCGACATCGAGGTTGGATTCTCGTACATGCTATAACTGTGGCCGGGTGGGGCATATAGCCCGTGACTGTCGGGTTGTTCAGCCCAAAGGGGAAAAGAAGACGGGTGCGTCTTATGCTGAGAAGGGCAAAGCGGTGGTTGATTCCTCTGCGTCCCAGGCACAGCCCCAAATCTATCAGCTTGGCCAACATGAAGCGATTAAGCAAAGTGACGTCGTCACAGGTACGAGTTGATATAGCTTACTTGCTTAAGTGCTATTGCTTTTGTTATATATAGCTTGTGCATGATGTGTGTGCTGCAGGCTTTGTCCTGATTCAGAATAATTTGGCGAGAGCCCTGTTTGATACGGGTGCTTCACATTCTTTTCTGTCTGAGGATTTCGTATCTCGCATTGGGGTACCGAGTCATGTGACGGTGGATAGTACAAGGGTGCTATTGCCGAATGGCTGTGTGATGCTTGCGGTTAGGGCTTACGATGTGGATGTTCAAATAGGAAGTCAGGATTTCGGTTTGAGTGCAGCTGTGCTACCGTTATCGGAGTTTGATGTGATCTTTGGTATGGACTGGCTCTCGGAGCAGCGTGCCTTTATTGATTGCAACTCCAAGGAGATTACACTGGGCCAGAATACCGGACTTGTGACGAAGTTCGCTGGTATGCGAGGAGTTGACGGGACTCTGTTGTCTGCACTCCAAGTCGTCAATGCTGTTCGGAAGGGCGCGGAGTTATTCTTCACGCTAATTCAGGCTGTTGAGCCTAAGGCCAGTGTCGGTGAAGTTCTGGTTGTGTCAGAGTTTGCCGATGTGTTTCCTAAAGATCTTCCTGGGTTACCACCCCAGCGGGAGATTGACTTCTCTATTGAGTTGGTGCCAGGTGCTAAACCTGTGGCCCGCTCACCATATCGCGTCGCGCCAAAAGAGATGGCTGAGTTGAAAGTCCAATTGCAAGAGTTGTTGGAGCAGGGATACATACGCCCATGTATGTCACCTTGGAGCGCGCCTATTCTATTTGTGAAAAAGAAAGACGGTAGTTTACGGTTATGTATTGACTACCGCGAATTGAATAAGCTGACGGAGAAAAACAAATATCCGATCCCACGGATTGATGACCTCTTTGATCAGCTGGCAGGATCAACGGTCTATTCCAAGTTGGATTTGAAATCAGGATATTATCAGTTGAGGATTCGGGAAGGTGACATTCCCAAGACGGCGTTTGGAACACGCTACGGTCATTATGAGTTCACGGTAATGCCGTTTGGCCTATGTAATGCGCCTTCGGTATTTATGGACCTAATGCATCGAACGTTCCGAGAGTACTTGGATTTGTTCGTAATTGTGTTTATCGATGACATCTTGGTATACTCTCAGTCGGAAGAGGATCATGCAAACCATTTGCGGTTGGTCTTGCATACCCTGCGGAGGAATAAGCTTTATGCCAAGTTCTCAAAGTGTGAGTTCTGGCTCTCTTCAGTAGCCTTTTTAGGCCATGTGGTAAGTGGAGAAGGTATCGCGGTGGATCCGTTGAAGATAAGTGCCATTCGAGATTGGCCAGTGATGTCTTCAGTGGCCGAGGTCAGGAGCTTCCTTGGGCCTGCGGGCTACTATAGACGGTTTGTGGAAAACTTCTCACGGATTGCTTTACCTCTGACCACGCTGACAAGAAAAGATCAAAAGTTCATTTGGACGCCGGAGTGTGCGCGTGCTTTTGAAGATCTGAAGAGTCGTTTGACCATGGCGCCTGTGTTGACATCGCCATGTGGTACAGATGGCTATGAGATCTATAGTGATGCGTCCGGGAGCGGCTTAGGCTGCGTTCTTCTGCAGTTTAGTAAAGTGATTGCTTATGGCTCGCGCCAGTTGAAAGTGCATGAGCGGAATTACCCCGTCCATGATTTGGAGGTGGCGGCGGTAATCTTTGCGCTCAAGTTGTGGCGGCACTATCTTTATGGCGTTAAAGTGGATATCTATACAGATCACAAAAGCCTAAAGTACTTGTTGGATCAGAAGGATCTGAATATGCAACAACGAAGATGGATGGAGTTCCTTGGGGACTACACCTTCGAGATTCACTATACACCCGGGAAGGGAAATGTGGTCGCTGATGCTTTGAGTCGGAAGACTCCGGTACGGGCAAGCTGGTTGCAGAGGCATGATCAGCGTTTGATCCAGGAATTGGAAGCATTGGAGATAGCTTGTGTTAACAAGGGTTCGTCAACCGATGCATGCTTGAACTGGACGGAGGTGCAATATGACCTTACGGACAGAGTTCGGCGAGCAACGGAGCTTGATGAAAGTCTCCAGCGCTATGCAAAAGATGGGCCGGATGACCAATTCTCTTGGGATAACGGTTTGTTACGAAGAAATGGTCGAGTGTGCGTCCCGAGTGTGGGTAAATTGAGAGAAGAGTTGATGTACAAAGCTCACTTTGCAAAGTAATCAGTTCACCCAGGGAGCACAAAGATGTACAGAGATCTGAAAAAGCTATTCTGGTGACCCGGACTAAAGAAAGATGTAGCACGTTATGTGGCGGAATGCCATACTTGTGCATTGGTGAAAGCAGAATGCCAGAAGCCTGGCAGTTTCCTGAAGTAATTACCTATTCCGGAGTGGAAGTTCGATGACATTTCGATGGATTTCGTGCACGGGTTGCCGAGATCGCAACGCGGTCATGATTCAATCTGGGTGATTGTGGACCGGTTGACAAAAGTGGCGCACTTCCTTCCAAACAGAAGAGACGATTCAGTGGAAACCTTGGCCAAGCTTTATGTGGAGCAGATTGTTCGACTGCACGGTGTTCCTCGGAGCATCGTTAGTGACCGTGATGGTCGATTTACATCGAATGATTGGCGGCTAGTTCATCAAATGTTGGGTACAAAATTGGCGTTTAGTACGGCCTTTCATCCCCAAACGGATGGCCAAACTGAATGAATCAACAGGACGATGGAGGACATGCTCCGCATGTGCGCCCTAGACTTTGGTAAGAGATGAGAAGATTATATATTTCTTGTCAAATTTGCCTATAATAATAGCTACCAAGCGAGCATCGGTATGGCACTATTTGAGGCTTTATATGGTCGTAAATGCCGCACACCGTTAGCTTGGGCAGAAGCAGGCGAATCTAAGCTGAGTGGGAAAAAGGAAGTCGAAGAAGCTACCTCGCTCATACGCTCTATTCGGGAGAGGCTATTGATAGCCCAAGATCGTCAAGCAAAGTACTACAATGCCAAACACCGGAACGTGGAGTTCGCGGTGGGTGATTGGGTATATTTGAAGATCAAGCCCTTCAAAGGCGTATCTCGGATTCGGCGGTTGAAAAAGCTAAGTCCGAGGTATCTTGGTCCGTTTGAGGTGGTGGAGCGAGTTGGGGAAGCTGCTTATCGACTAGCACTTTCAGCAGACTTGGGTGGATTACATGATGTATTTCACATCTCAGTACTTCGTAAGGCTGTGAAGGATCCAGCTCAAGTAGTGGAGAATGATCGGGTACCGGTCGAGTATGGGCTAACGACGAGGGTTCGACCCATTCGGATCGAGGATCGAGCCGAGAAACAGTTGCGGAACAAAGTGATCGGGATGGTCAAAGTCCGATGGGACAATTGTGGTCGTGAAGAGCTAACATGGGAGCGAGAGCAGACCATGCGAGCTGAATTTCCCGAGTTGTTTGTATAAACTGTAGACCGTGTACCTTGTGTTATAACAGAGTTACCACGTTATAGCATTGGTTTTCCTTGTTTCCTTACCGTGCAAATTTCGGGACGAAATTTTGTTAAGGGGGGGAGGATTGTAACACCCCAAAAATCTCAAATATGGATTTGAGGTGCAGGTTGGTGTACACGGCCTGGGACACGGGCGTGTCCCAGGGCGTGTCGGGGGTACACGGCCTGGGACACGGGCGTGTCCCAGGGTGTGTCACTCAAATAATAGGCGTTCTGAGTCAGAAGATTACACGGCCCGGAACCAAGCCTTGAACACGGCCGTGTCAGATTGGACACGGGCGTGTCCGATGCCGTGTGCCTACCCGTGTACTGCTGGTTGAGTTTGGAGCTCGATGAGGCAAGGGTGACACGGGCGTGTCTCATGACTGACACGGGCATATCAGGTTCGACACGGGCGTGTCGATGCCCGTGTTCTGGTAAAGATCAGTCGGTACGAATACCGCGTGTGCCGCTTAAGGGTACATGGCCTGTGACACGGGCGTGTCACAGGCCGTGTCAGCCAAAAAAGTAGGTTTTTGGGAAAATCGTGGCCGTTCATTTTTCTCTCTTTGGATCCAAGGGCTCAGGTGATTCCTGGCTGGATTAAAACAACAGAGGCTGATGAAGAGTTCATTCTTCATTTGGTTAAGGAAGAGAGAAAGAGAGAGGAGGAAGAAGAAGGAGGAGGAGATCAAGCCACCGGCGGAGCTCCCGTAGTCCGATTCGTGATCCGAGGCCGGCGTTGTGAAGGCAAAGCTGCTGCGGTTCTTTCTCACCGGCTAGTTTTTGATGGCTCCCAAGAGATCGACAAGGGTAACGATCTCCCTTCTTGGACATGTGAAGTCCTTCTTTTCTGCATTGCATAGGGAAAACCCTTCCCCGCGAGTGGGCGGTGTGTTGTGGTGTCCCTTGGGGTAGATATGTGAAGTCCCCCTTGTTAGAGTCCGGAATTGGAGTACGGATCTAGGCATGCTGTGTGAAGCCCATCTGGACATGCTAGTCTGGATTGGTGATGCTTGTTTGCATATCGGAGAAGGCTCCGTGATTATGGCTTGTGTTGCCTTGTGCCTACCTGTTGCTTGGTGCAGTAGGAAGTACTGGATGAAGTCCAGGAAATGAAGAGGGTTAGATGCAACTCTTGTGGCCGTGCGTTGCCACTTTATGTGCGGTTGAGCCGTTGGGCTGCAACTCGATGAAAGGCAAATTGCCGAACAGGAAAGGTGAAACCGACTCGCGCCTATAAATTGCCATAGATACTTCCGTATTCGAGGTGGCACGGCGACTTGAGCAACGGGGGGTGGCTGATCCGTACCTGCGTTAGGTCCGTCCGACTTGGAAGCCTGGTTATGGGTTTTGTTGGAGCGCCTAATGAGAGTCTTAGGCCCGCGCGCCGAAAAGACTAGAATGCTCAAATACCGTGTAGACGGTGGTGTTGACCCTGGTATTCCGGTACACCAAGAATGTGCCCTGAGTGCACGGACTGTCGGGCCGTGTGGCCGATAGTTGTGATGGCTTGAATGTGCCTGCGCGCACATAGTTGCTATATGATGATGCCATGCTATGCAGGGAAAGAATGCTAATGCCCCGAGAAAGGGGTAGGATTGTTATAATTGGGTCAGCTGAATGCTGACCGTTGCATTGTTTGCCACCGTTTGGGTGGTTTGTCCCTATGCAGGTGCTGGAGAGCCAAGTGGTAAATGAAGGGCTGAAGCCCTACTGCTGTTGCTGCTGCTGCTGCGGCTAGCCCTTGAATGCTGAGCAAATGTTTTTGCTTGTTTTCTTTTACTCATGTATGACCGGCCTGCGCGCCGAGGTTTGTAAACCGTACGGTGTGGAAAGAGGAACTGTAAGGCCTTAAGGCCAAACTCTATGTATTTGTTGTACATTCCGTGGCTATATATATAAAAGTGGTTTATATATTGGACATTCCTGGTTAGAGTTCAAATTACAACTTCAAGCTTCCGCTAGCATGCTCTGAGTTAGGATGCGTGTATGGTTTGGTATTATCCTGTGACCTCACCATCTGTTTGTGGCATATAGTGTGGGGCCCCGGCCGGACCTTCTACTATACGTCATTTAACGGATAAGGTCGTTACACAGACTAATGTTTGGAATCCCTGATTCACATAACTCAAGAGCAAATACCGCAGCTCATCTCGTAGTCCCCCATAGAATTGACTGGTCTTACGCTCCTCTTCGGCGAAGATATTGCCCGCGTACCGTCCCAAACGTGTAAACTCATGCAGATAATCATCCACACTATGCTCCCCTTGAGTTAAACGTTGGAACTCCAACTCCATGGAAATTATTTGCTGCATCGGGAGATGCTTTGCTAAAAACAATCGAAAGAACTCTTCCATTGAGACTCCCGTGAAACGTCTGCCCGCTAAGTGATGCAGTTCTACCGCGTCCCACCACAACCAAGCCTCTCCATCAAGCAGGAAAGTGGTTAGTGAGACTTTCTGTTCCTCCGCTACTCAGATATCTATCAAGAGTCTCTTAATCCTTGAGAGCCAATCCTCCGCTTGGGCTGGGGAACCCGCCCCAGTAAATTGAGGAGGATTAAAGCTCATGAACAACTTTAATTGTTGATCTGCCGCCCGTAGATCAACTACAGCTTCCACTGGTTCTTGTCTTATCTCAACATGCATTGACACCATTACAGCCCGAGCCTGCCCAGCTTCCTGAGCATTCATTACTGCAATCACTATCTCCGTAAAAAAACAGACAGTTTCAGCAGATGGAGGAGGTGTGGGCACCTCAGCCGGTGCCGCACTTTTAATAGAATGCTGAGGTTTTGACTGACCCGCAACACTTGTAGTCACCTATATGTGTAGAAACTCAATTTAGCGACTAAACAAACGACAAACAAACAAAAATGAACACACAGGTTCACCAAACAAGTGTATTTACAAGCCTAAGTGGACATTCTTGAGTTCAATATGTGCGTTATAATGGCAGCACAGACACATGCTTGCCACCCCGCAAAAGAATTCGTCTGCGAATTCAGAAGAGATCGACCAACAAGCTGATACCAAATTGTAACACCTCTATCCATCACGTAGGATATAATAGAGGGTCCGGCCGGGGCCCCACACCCTATTCCACGAACAGGGGGAGACGTCACGAAATAATACCAAGAACCATCGCACCGTAACACAGAGCATTCTAGCGGAAGCTTCAGGGTTTAAAACTTGAACTCAATAATAACAGAAATGTCCACTTCTATAACAAAATAGGAATGTATACAACCATATACAACAGGTACACAGTATTATGGCTTTTACAAGTTTTCTGAACATAAGGTGTGGTTTACAAACATCGGCACACATACCGGCCACACATGAACAAGAGTAAGCAAAGCAAGGACTTCGAGGGCGGCAACGCAGCTTGGGCTTCAACCCGCTAAGTCCCGCTTGGACCAGCATCACCTGCACCTTCAAGAACCAATCCACCAACAAGTGGCAAATAGGGCAACGGTCAGCATTCAGCTGACCAATTATAACAACCCTGCCCCTGGCATGGGGCAGCGGAATTCCTTCCCTGCATAGAAATTTACATCACACACATATATATATTCAGCCACCAAGGAAATACATATCACAAATGCCAACACGACGGCCCGACATTTCGTGCACTCAGGTCACATTCTGGTGTACCGGAAACACTGGATCCCACCACCGTTTAGAGGTCCCAGACATGACGGTTCATTATGAGCATTCCAAGTCTTTATGGCGCCCAGGCCAAAGAATCTCATTATGCCCTTGAGGAAAGACCAATGCCTTGACGCTCTCTTATACAGCTGGCATAATGCAGGTACAGATCATCCACCCCTAATTGCTCAAATCGGCTTGACACAAAGGAATACCGAAGTACTCATGGTCAACTTACAGGCACGGGTCGGTTTAACCTTTCCTATTTGGCACTAAGTACTTTTTCACAGTTGCAGCCCTACGACACAACTTAATACCACATGGCGCTCACGACCACAAGAGTTGAACCCAACTCTCACAATTTCCTGGACTTACTGTAGTACTTCCTGCGGTACCAAGCCACAGGAATCCACCATAGATTTCATTCACACTAGCAACAAACACGAAGTCTTCCCCGATGTGCAAACAAGCATCACCAATCCATACCAACATGTCCAGATGGGCTTCACACAACATGCCTAACCGTACTCACACTTCCAATTCTAACTCAATACAACAAGGGATGAACTATCGATCCCTAGGGAATCTCTTCGCCATCCACCTTTTGGTGAAGGACTCCTATGCAAATGCAGGAAAGAAGGACTTCACTTGTCCAAGAAGGGAAACGTTACCCTTGGAAGACGCTTCAGAGCCATGGGGAGAAAAGTAAATGGATGAACATTCTCGCAGCAGCCTTGCCTTCGCAAATCCGAACTCGGCTCGCGATTTGAACCACCATAGCACCACCGGCAGCCGGCTTCCTCCTCTTCTTCCTCCTCTTGCTCTCCTTTCTCTCTTAACTTAATAAAGAGAATGACACAACTCAAATGAGCTTTCTCCTCCTCAAGGCCGGCCTTATCACCCCAGGGAAGAGCCAAGACCATTGGATCTTGGTTAAAGAAAATGAACAGATCAGATCAGCCCTTAAACTGATTTCCTGGATTGAACACGGGTTGTTACACGCCCGTATCATAGGCCGTGTTCCTGAAGCGGCTATAGAACTGACTCCCCCAGTGCAGAACACGGCTGTGTCAAACATCTGACATGCCCGTGTCAGAAAGAACACGGCCGTGTGACTGGCCGTGTCACTCTTTCAACACAAGACCAGATCACCCAAGAAGAACATGGCTAAGGAACACGCCCGTGTACTTAGCCGTGTGCCAAACATGCCCCTGTGACATGCCCGTATCATAGGCCGTGCTCCACACTCAACGCCACTCCACTCAATGCCACTCAACGCCACCCGGGTATTCACCCGAGCAGGACACGCCATGGGACACGCTCGTGTCCTAGGCCATGTCGCCTCTCGACGATCGTCGACCGTGCCATCTATAGAACTCGAGTTGACGCCTACAATAAAGGACACGCCCTGGGACACGTCTGTGTCCCAGGCCGTGTGCAATGGACACACCCTGGGACACGGCCGTGTCCCAGGCCGTGTCACCAAGCCTTACCCATTTTGGGACTTAGGGATTTTTGGGGTGTTACAGTCGGCTTCGCCCGCTTGCAACTACATTTGTCGTGAGCGGCAACATGTGTCATGGGCGACGATATTGATCGTGGGGGCGACATTTGTCATGAGTGGCGACATTGGTCGTGAACGATGATATTGTTCATGGGAGGAGACATTGTTCGTGGGCGTCGACATTGTTCTTGGGCGACGACATTGTTAGGAAAGGCGACAATGTTCGGGGGCAGAAAAATTCATCGGGAGTGTCCGTTCTCAATGCGGCATTGCGGACTGCGCACGCATCCACGCAGGCTTTACGCGCAAACCAATGACATTGATCATGAGCATCAACATTTGTCGTGGGCGGCGATATTGGACGTGGCGGCTATAAGACCCCCCTCCCGGAACATAGCACACGACACGAGAGGCGTCTTATTCCCAGAACAGCTGCCATATGGTAGCACTAGCACTTGGGCTAGCATGTACTACAAGACGCCTATTCTGCTAGCCTTAACAATATCAATCAATACCAACCCAACCAAGATATAGAGTTAGAAGTCAAAATCCACACAAAGCATATATTAGTCCAAACACAAGAAGTAAAGAAGCTACAACAAGCTTCTATAATTAGAGTACGTAAAATATTTTGCCCAAAAGGGCTACATCAAGTCTCTCAAAGACTCACATCAGTCACCGACAGTAACGACCGTACCGTCCCCTCAGGCCATGTCATCCTGGCCTGGTTGTCCTGCTGTAAAACCTGCTGCTGCTCCTCCTGTGGGGTTTCCTCCTAAAAAGGAAGACGTAGCAATCGTTAGTCATAAAGACGAAGTGGCTTCACATCCGCTCTCCCAGCGACTCCTCGGCACCGAGTGGAGAAATGGACAAAGGTACAATATATATAAAGTATGTAAGCATAAGTACAAGCATGTGGCATTGTGTGATCAGTAAACATGATAATAGTGTAGCAGCACAATAAATGAATAACCGTTACTCTAGCAATTCTATCAACTATAGTAGTATAATAATATAAGGCTACAACAGAAAGTAACTCAACTTATATGAATGCCCATATAGACGTATAAGGTTAGGATCGGCTCAACAGAAAAGTAACTCATCATATAAGAGTGCCTATACAAACTTATATGATGAGGATCTTGTGTATGCGATGAAATGCGATGCAAGGAATGCTATGCTATGACTCACCCATGAACATGCACAAGCAATTGTTGTGTCGACACAAACTCTTTAGTTCCCACTTTTAGAGCAGGTAGCTAACCCCTCAGGCGTCAACCGTCGTGGCCAGACGGTGATAGTAGAGAGGGCATCTCCACTACTAGGCTGGTCTCCACACTACCTGGCCTAGTCCTCCGTACGCCTCAACGCTAAGAACACATATCGGAGCTCACTCGCATACTACGGCTCAGCAGGTGTCTCGGGTAGATGTGCACCGAGATCCTAGCCCCAAACTGGCCTATGATGTGACCCGGAAGGAGCCTCGGAAATGAGCATGAGGACAAGGCCCAACCATTCACTTGGCATGGAAGGAGCCTCAGGACGTGAACACCGAGGACCAAGCCCAACCGCCAAAGGTCTAACTGTCAACTCCCATCGGTATGATGATTGGCGAGCCCGTAGACCTGCCACAAACACAGGTGGCGAACCACCTCATACAATGGACCAACTTAGACTTCCATATATGACAAGCCTCAAGACCATGCATCACTCTTTCGGCCAACATGATTATGTCTATGTTATGGTCACTTAACTGTAACATCTCTGATTACAACTCTTTCACCAAACTCAATCATTCGTGCTCACATGAGTTATTCATCTAACTATCAACAGCGACCGAATATACAAGTTCAAGACAATCTTGTTATTAATCGACAAATTATCATTCGTTCACTAACTCCCACCAAATCGTTTTGTTCAATTACATTTCATTTCACCATTTATTTGCGTGGGGTCTATCCAATAATTTCCTCACTCATTGAATTATCATGGTTAGACATATTATAATTCTCCAAAACCCCAACGACAATTTGTTACAAGATCTCCACCGATTCCAAACCCGATTCTACAACAACCCAGGAAATTCAGGTGCAGAACACCTTCTGGATAGCAAATTCGACCGGAGATTCTCAAGGCTACAGGAATCCGGTGAATGCGTGTAACCCCTCGATAGAAAGGTCTTTCCAAGGGTTACACTTCCATGTTCAGTCTGAAACCTTGATTAGACTGTATCACACATGAAATTTGCTCCAAAGCCTACTGCGTACAGAATACATTTTTTGCACGCTTAACGTGTCAGCCCTCTACTTCGATAAGACTTTCCCATGGAAACAGACTTCGCCTGAAGATGTGTAACCACTCAATGGAAATGTATTTCCAATGGTTACGACTTTCGTGTTTAGTCGAAAGCCAAGATCTGGCCGTTTCATATGTGAAAACGGCCACGAAGATTGCTGCGTGCAGAAAGTAGATTTTTGCATGCATCTTAAGGCGGAATGAACGACATTGGTTCGTCTTCCTCCTCCAGCCGATCTTCCCAATTCACATCACAAATTCCTCCTACCTTATTCACCCTCATCAGGCCATTCCTCTTCGCGATACAATCCCCCATCATCACATTGAATGAAGGAGAGGTTGAAGATGACTAAACCCTAGACCACAAGTCCTAGCATGGCATCTCCTAGAAATCTTCATCTCACACATCAAGACTCATTTGAGTCGATATCTCACATAGGATAACTATAGATCTAGCACCAAGGGAGAGGGGAGGAAGCTCACCTCATTTCCGGCGCTTCCGCTATTTCCGGCCATGGATCTCGTGACTCTTCGCAGCGACATCCTCTTTTCCTTGGCGACGGCGGTGGTTCTTCACGGAGTATAGTTGATTCCAGAAATTCCTTCCCTCCTCCAGTAGTTTCTCCACAGAAAAGAAAGCTTGGGAAGGGGTTGAAAAACGACCAAATCCTATATAAATAGGACCAACACGGGTAGGAACACGCCCGTGTTCCTACCCGTGTCCCGCTCGATGAAGCGCCGTCGATGGTTACAACGTCATATGAACACATACATGGGTAAGGACATGCCCGTGTCCACTGCCCATGTCACGGGACACGGCCATGTGCATGGCCATGTTCTTACCCGTGTCCTGCTCGGGATACACGTTCGTTTATCTTCACTCAATGCACATGGGTAGGGACACTCCCGTATCTCTACCCGTGTCCTGCTCGGGACAGGCCCTGTCGAATTCCACTCAATGTCTCTCGACATGGGTAGGGACACACCCGTGTCTCTACCCGTGTCCTTCTCGGGACACACCATGTCGAGTTCCTCTCAACGCCTTTCAACACGGGTAAGGATACGCCCGTGTCTCTACCCGTGTCCTTCTCAGGACACGCCCTATTGAGTTCCATTCAACGCCTCTCGACACGGGTAGGGACACACCCATGTCTCTACCCATGTCCTTCTCGGGACACGCCCTGTTGAGTTCCACTCAACGCCTCTTGACACGGGTAGGGACATTCTTGTGTCTCTACCTATGTCCTTCTCGGGACACTCTTTGTTGAGTTCCACTCAATGCCTCTCCAGTTCTACTCGATGCACACAGGTAGGGACATGCCCGTGTCTCTACCCGTGTCTTATGGACCAATTTCCCTTTTCCACGTGAGTGTAAGCCTAGTCGCCTGCACTCCCTATGCCCAAGTTAGCTCTCCTGACTCAGAAGAACGCACGAGGGTCCTAGCGCGATTCGGGACGTTACAAATCCTATAAACAAAATAAAAGATTTTGTCCCCCAAATCAGGCTAAGGCTATGGGGAGAGTAAAGCATTAAATAAAATATGCTTTTAAAGATTACCTTGATGAAACAGCTCCGGGTAGCGCTTTTGCATCAAGTCCACCGACTCCTATGTATACTCCTCCTTCCCATGATTAGACCACATCACCTTTACCAAAGGAACACTTTTGCGGCGCAAAATCCTTGTCTCGTTATCTACTATCTGTACAGGCTCTAGTCGCACCGACCTATCAATCGTAACTGCTCCGTTAGTGGTGGGAACATATTGATCGGGCCGCAACAACGCCTTTCGAAGTGACGACACATGGAATACGTCATGTAGATTCTCTAGATCTGGCGGTAACTCCAACCGACAGGCAAATGGGCCAATCCTTTCCAATATAATGTAGGGCCCAACGTACCTTGGGCTGAGCTTCTTCACACCATGTACCCGTGATACTCCATGTGTTGGCCTGATCTTCAGAAACACTTTGTCTCCCACTTGAAATTCCACCATCCGGTGCTTTGTATTATAATATTTTGCCTGCCGACTTTGAGCCTCAAGCATGCGGTCTCGTATTAGTCTCACAACTGCATCAGTATCAACAATGCATTCAATTCCCAAATGCCTTCGGGTCTTCATCCTGCACCCAAGACAAGGGTGTTCTATACCTTCTTCCATAAAGGGCTTCATGGGGCGCCATCCCGATGCTAGCTTGATGGCTGTTATTATACGAGAACTCTACCAGGGGTAAGAGCCTTTCCCACAGCTCTCCTCTATCTAACACACACAACCTCAATAGATCCTCCAATGTCCTGATAGTCCTTTCAGACTGACCGTCTGTCTGAGGATGAAATGCCGTGCTAAAGGTAAGACGTGAACCCAAATACGCCTGCACCGCCTTCCATTCTTTAGAGGTAAACCGACCATCCAGGTCATAAACAATCGTCTTTGGCACACGCTGATACCGTACAAACTGCTCCACAAAGAGGCGTACCAAAACATCCACATGAGCTTCTTTCTTCATAGTAATAAACCGGGCTACCTTCGTCCGACGGTCAAGGATTACCCATACTGAATCATTCCCTGAGCGTGAGCGAGGCAAACCGTGGATGAAGTCCATGGAGACATCCTCAAACTTCCACTCAGGGATGGGCAATGACTGTTATAATCCACCGGGACTCCTGCATTCTACCTTCACCCTTTTACAAGCCTCGCAGTGCGTAACAAAATATCGGACGACCCTCTTCATTCCCGGCCAACACATGGTCTTCCGCAGGTCGGTGTACATCTTGGAAATTCTAGGATGCACAGAATACTGAGTGTAGTATGCCTCCCTTAGGATATCTTCCCGAATTTTACCGCCCTCGAGAATGTAAATCCGGCCACGTAGATGAACGAGGCCGTCTTTTAGAGAGTACTCATCAGTTGTCCCATCTTCAATCGACTTGATTGCTGGGGCCAGTGCCGCATCCTTTCCTTGCTCTTCCCGGATCGGGTCTCAAATATCACAGACTATGCTCAACGCGGTTAGGTACTCTGTATACCCTTCTGATTTGTCTTTGTACACCAGAGTGATCTCCATCTCTTCGAGCATCCGAGCTAACTCCATACGCTTCAACCGGGACTCGGGGCTTGTTTCTTGTACCTTCCTGCTCAAAGCATCAGCTACGAAATTTACTTTTCTGGGGTGGTAGTTCAGGGTTAATTCAAAATCACACAAAAACTCCAACCACTGCCGTTGTCTTAAATTTAATTACTTTTGGGTATGGACGTACTTTAAGTTCTTGTAATCTTAAAAGATTTCGCAATGAACGCCATATAGATAGTGCCTCCAAATCTTCAAGGAGAACACCACTGCCCCCAATTCCAAATCATGTACTTGGTAGTTGATCTCATGCTTCTTCAAATGTCTTGAAGCATATGCAATCACATGCCCATGCTGCATCAGTACCACTCCCATCCCTTGATACAATGCGTCAGTGTAAACTTGAAATCCCTCCCTCCCGAATGGAAGGGCTAGGATGGGTGCGGATGTAAGTCGGTCCTTCAGTTCCTGAAACGCGGCTTTACACTGAGGTGTCAACTCATACAACACACCTTTCTTTGTCAGCGTAGTCAGAGGAAGGGCGATCTGTGAGAAGCCTTTTACAAACTTGCGATAATACCCGGCAAGTCTAAGAAAGCTCCGCACATCGGCCGCTGACTTCAAGGGAGACCACTCCTTCTCAGCACGCACCTTGTCCGGATCCACAGCTAACTCGACCCCATTGATCACATGGCACAAGAAGGCAACCTTTTGGAGCCAATATTTGCACTTGCTGAACTTGGCAAACAAGGCATACTCTTTTAACTTCTTCGATACCAAGGTATGATGTTCGACATGCTCTTCCTCCGTCTTAGAGAAGATCAAGATGTCGTCGATGAAAATGATGACGAATAGATAAGGCTCAAATACTTTGTTCATCAGGCTCCTGAAAGCTGATGGGGAATTTGTGAGCCCAAACGGCATCACAGTGAACTCGTACAAGCCGTACCTCGAGCTAAAGGCCGTTTTATGAATATTCTCCTCTTGTATTCTCAACTGATAATACCCCAAGCGCAAATCTAGTTTGGAAAACCAATGCACTCCTACCAATTGGTCGAACAAATCATCGATCCAAGGTAATGGATAGGTGTTCCGTACCGTTAGTCGGTTGAGCTCCCGATAGTCTATATATAATCGCAAGGTCCCATCTTTCTTCTTAACGAACAGAACAGGGGCTCCCCAAGGTGATGAGCTGGGGCGAACAAACCCTTATTCTACCAACTCTTGTAACTGAACTCTAAACTCCGCGAGTTCCTTTGGGGCCATCTGATAAGGGGTCCTGGAGACGAGCTTGGCTCCTGGTACTAGCTTAATCAGAAAATCCACTTCTTTATGCGGGGGTAATCCTAGCAATTTCTCAGGAAATACCTCAGGAAAATCCCGTACTATCCACACGTCCTTCATATCTATTTTTATCTCCTTCAGTTCGAAACATATCATGTAGACTTCATCCCCTCTCACGCGAGCTTTCAAGGTCTGAATCGAAGATAATAGTAAACGTGGTGCGAATTTTATACCTTTGAAGATTACATCGGTATCCCCATGTCTCAAGTAGATTCCCTTATCCGTGCAGTCAATTCTTGCATAGTGCCAATCCAGCCACGCCATGCCCAGAATGAGATCAAATTCTAATATTCTCAAAACTGTGGCAGGGGTATCAAAGATCTTTCCCCCAATGAGTATCTCCAATTCGCACTTGGCGGTTGCGGTCATCTCAGAGCCGTTTGGGAGGCATACTCTTCTAGCAATACCAGTGAAGTATTGCACTCTATTTATATCTTTAATGAAGTCTTCAGACACAAGAGTGCGAGGCACCAGTATAAAACAATGTGTAGGCCGGTTTCCTGCCGACCACTACAGTGCCTAAGTACCAATAACCATACTCAAGCTAGACATCAGTTGGTCTTCCTCCTCCAGCCGATCTTCCCAATTCACATCAGAAATTCCTCCTCTTTTATTCACCCTCATCAGGCCATTCCTCTTCGCGAGACCATCCCCCATCATCACATTGAATGAAGGAGATGTTAAAGATGACTAAACCCTAGAACACAAGTCCTAACATGGCCTCTCCTAGAAATCTTCATCTCACACATCAAGACTCATTTGAGTTGATATCTCGCCTAGGATAACTATAGATCTAGCACCAAGGGAGAGGGGAGGAAGCTCACCTCATTTCCGGCACTTCCGCTATTTTCGGCCATGGATCTCGTTACTCTTCACGGCGGCATCCTCTTTTCCTTGGCGGCGGCGGCGGTTCTTCACGGAGTATAGTTGATTCCAGCAACTCCTTCCTCCTCCAGCAGTTTCTCCACAGAAAAGAATGCTTTGGAAGAGGATGAAAATAGCCAAATCCTATATAAATAGGACCAACACAGGTAGGAACACACCCATGTTCCTACCCATGTCCCGCTCAGTGAAGCACCGTCGACGGTTACAGCATCGTATTGACACAGTCACGGGTTGGGACACGCCCGTGTCCACTGCCCGTGTCACGGGACACGGCCGTGAGCATGGCCATGTTCTTACCCGTGTCCTGCTCGGGAGACACGTTCATTGATCTTCACTCAACACACACGGGTAGGGACACTCTCGTGTCTCTACTCATGTCCTGCTCGGGATAGGCCCTGTCGAATTCCACTCAATGCCTCTCAACACGGGTAGGGACATGCCCGTGTCTTTACCCGTGTCCTTCTCAGGACATGCCCTGTCGAGTTCCACTCAATGCCTCTCGACACAGGTAGGAACACGTCAGTGTCTCTACCCGTGTCCTTCTCGGGACACGCCCTTTCGAGTTCCACTCAACGCCGCTCGATACGGGTAAGGACACACCCGTGTCTCTACCCGTGTCCTTCTAGGGACACGCTCTGTTGAGTTCCACTCAATGACTCTCGACACGGGTAGGGACACTCCCATATCTCTAACCGTGTCCTTCTCGGGGCACGCCCTGTTGAGTTTCACTCAACGCCTCTCCAGTTTTACTCGATGCACGTGGGTAAGGAAATGCCCGTGTCTCTACCCGTGTCCTATGGACCAATTTCCCTTTTCCACGCGAGTGCAAGCCTAGTCACCTGCACTCCTTAGGCCCAAGTCAGCTCTCTTGACTCAAAAGCACGCACGAGGGGACTAGCGCGAATTGGGATGTTACAGCGGCGATATTGGACGTGGGCGGCAACATTGGACGTGGGCGGCGACATTGTTCATGAGCAGCAACATTGGTCGTGAGGGGCGACATTGGTCGTGGGCGTGACTTTGGTTGTTTGAAGCGACATTGTTCGTGGACGGCGACATTGTTCGTGGGCAGAGATATTGTTCGTGGGCGGCGACATTGTTCGTGAGAGGCGACATTTTTAGTGGGCGGCGAGATTATTCGTGGGCATTCACATTGTTTGCTGAAGGCGACTTATTTAGAGGGTGAAGACATCGTTTGATGGTGGCGACAATCGTCGGGAGGGGCCGAAATTCGAATGAGCTCTGCCTGTACTTGATACGTCACTGCGCCCATAACAAGATGCTTCCGGGCGCACTGTGTAACGCCCTGAAACTCGAAAGAGGAACGAGCATCGTTTTTAGCCAAGTTGGGCCCTGTTAAGGGTCACACGGTTTGGGACACGAGCGTGTCCTGCTCGGGCTGTTTCCCAGGCTGTGTGGAAAGAGTTACACGACCTGGGACACGAGCATGTCCCAGGGGCGTGTTTGGAACATGGCATGTGACACGGGCATGTCACATGGTCGTGTTCGCTTCTGGAAGTTTTTGTTCTGTGTCGATTGGGGAACACGCCCCGCAACATGGGCGTGCACTGTATGTCACGGGCATGACCAGGTTGACACGGGCGTATCTAAGCTCGTGTCCTGCTTGGGTCGTGACGGTTTCAGCGCCAATTGAGGCACACAACCCCTGACACTAGCATGTCTATGGGTGATACGGCCGTGTCACAAGTCGTGTCATAGGTCGTGTCCTGTTCTGGATTTCCTGGTTTACGACGAGTGTGGAACACAGCCTTGGACACGGGCGTGTCGCAAGCCGTGTTCGGCCCAAAAATGTTATTTTCAGGGCGAATCGTGGCAGTTCGTTTCTTTCAAAAGGGATCCATGGGCCCTGGCTTGTCTTGGCTGGGTTTAAGGCTGGGAATAAGGTTTTCAAACCCTCATTCCATTGGACCATTCTCTTTCTAAAATCTTAGAGAGAGGGGAGAGTTAGGAGGAAGAAGGAGGGCAACTCCAGCCGCTAGTTGAGCTTCGGAGCTCCGATTCTCGATCCGAGTCCAGATATACGAAGGCGAGGCCGATCCATTGCTTTCCATCCGACTAGATCGTCATGGCACCGAAGAGAAATACTAGGGTAACGATTCTCTTCTTGGACATGTGAAGTACTCTTCCCTTTTTGCATAGGAAGCCCGCTCTCGTGAGTATGCGGTGAGTTTGAGGTATTCTTTCGGGTAGATATGAATAGTCCCCGTTGTTTTGTATGTAGAATCCGGAATCGAAGTACGGACATAGGCATGGTGTGTGAAGCCTACCCGGACAAGTTGGTCTGGATCGGTGATATTTTATTATTCATGAATGGTCGGAGAAGTCTCCGTGCCGATGGAAGTTTTTCGGGTTTTCTACGTAGTAGATTGCAGCAGGGATCCTTGGGGATTAACTCCAAGGTGCACTCAGAAATATGTGCAGAAGCGAAGTTCTTCCATAACGGTGGCCTGGGAGCCAGCCGTGTACATAACCGGGTTATGTACGGTTGTTTGATTGATATGTTGGGATTGGGTGAAACTTGGCCCGCGCCAATGTAACATCCCAATGTTACTTCTAGACCCCTTAACTTAGATTGGGTTAGGCATGGGGTGGGGGTTAGGGTAATGAGCTAGGTTTGACCCTAGATAGTGGGTTGTAGCCATGTGGGGCCCACCATGGGGCCAAAGTCAAATTAGGTCAAACTAGCACCCTAGCCACACCATGACCCCACCATGATGCCCTAACCCTAAGTACAATCTAAGTGGACCCTAAGGTAGGCCATGGGGTCAACCAGTTGACCCATGATGGGTCAAGTCAACACCTTTGACCTAAATAGTGAAAATGGTGCCCTAACCCAATTCACTGGGTTGGGTCCATCCAAATCAACCCAAATTCATCATGTGGGTCTAAAGTGACCCTATAAACCCTAGGGGAGAGAAAAATAGGGGCAAGCAATAGTAAATTTGGAAAATTATCTAGGAGAGAGAAAAGAGGAGGAATAGGAGAGAGAAAGTGCCTAGGAGTTATTTTGGGCCACTTGGGCTCATCCCACCAACCCATGATGGGTTGGCTGACCATGCATGGGTATTAGGAGGTGTAGGACCCCCACCATGCAGCCATGGGTCAAGCCTAAACCCAACCCAAGCCCAATATAGCCTATTCCACTTGTAGAACCAATTCCTCTCTCTCCACTCACCTAACTCAGCCCTAGCCTTGGCAACCCGACCCATTAAGGTTTAGTCAACCCACTTGGACCAGTGGGGCCCACTCCCAAGCAACCTAGCCGGCCACACCCTCCAACCCGAGCCCTCCTTGGTGAATTCGCCCCCTACCTTGGTGAAATCGCCCTCCCCCTCTTAACTCAGCCCCCAAACCTATCCACACCCTCATTCCCATTCACTACTACCCCAGAGACAGAGAGAGAAGGCCAGAGACCATCAGCTGCCATGGCTAATAGAGGAGATCGCCGGAGAGTGCATGCAATGGAGAGCCGCCGCCACCCTCACCCACAGCCGCCATTAAGGGTCCGTATCCTTTCCCCTCTTACTGTACTAGCTTCCTAGATCAACTAGGTTAGAGGTCGAGCTCAAACGAGCTCGACAGCAGGCCTCTAAAGCTTGGAAAAAGCTTCAAAAATGGCGGTTTCATGACTTTTCGGCTTGGTTGCGCCGCCGCCGTCCGCCGCTCTCCGCCGCCCAGCCGCCGGCCAGCTCAAGCCCCGACCACCGTGAGGCCGGGGGAATACTTGGCCGGAGGCCCCGCCGCCGGCGATGGCCGGAAATGGCCCCGCAAACCCGCCTGTATCGGGTTGGCCTGCATGCAGTGCATGAGGAAGATGATACAGCCGCCGTTAGATTCCTTTAAGATTCGTGCAACAATTGTTTAGTAAATCTCTATATTAATATCAAATGAATAGTACACTATTCTGTCACACTTTTACTGTGACTTTGCATGTTGTTTATGAGGTACTTAGAGGCCCCACCTTAGGATGGACCCTGAATGAAATATTTAGGTAGATGAGTTAACTTTAAAATGCCACAGAAATCATAGGTTTTGGACCAGTAGGCTACCCTGTAGGGCTGTTTTGCTAGGACTGCCCCCTAACTAGGGCAGAAACTAAAACTGATGCCCTGCTCAAACCCTAAGTCCAAATGGACTGAGATTTTGGGCATGTGGCTTATCTAGTCAAATCTAGGTCCTCCCCAAAAATCAGAATTTTTGGGGAACATTTTGCTATAGTTTTTACAAAAATACCCAAAACTAAATAAATGTGATTTTTGGAGTTCTCCAAGTCCAAATGACCCCAAATTTTGGTGGCACCCTCTCATGGGTATATTAGACCCATGGTTAAAATTTGGGCTAAATTGACTCACTTCATGATGAGGAATCTCACTTGCAAGTTTGTAAAAAAATAGGCTTAGGCTTGGGCTGCAAATAGTAATTTGGCAGGATTTTAAATGGCTGCCCAAGCCAAACCAGAAGCCCCCTTGACCTGAGATTTTGGTCAGAGGTATAATTAGGGCACATTTAGGCCCTGCCCAAAAATGGGCTTGATTGGGAAATAAAATATGAGGAAATTACCAAAGTACCCCTAGGGCTTAACTAGGTGATTCTTGGAGTTAGCTAACTCCAAATGGCCCCAAATTCTAGTGGCTCATCCTTAGGGGCATCATTGGTGCCTGGTAGAAATTTCAGAGCAATTGGACCCCTGCATGATGGGTTAATCCATGTACATGTGTTGACTAATTTAGGCCTTGGTGTGCAATTAGCAAGAAATTGTATATTGTGTATTTAGCCTAGCTGAGGCACCCAAAAACCATACAATAAATTCCAGTGATTCATTAGGGCATGTTTCACCCCTAGAATTATTTTTGGGACTTTTGGAATCAAAAATACCACTTATTGGAATTTTTCAAATTATAGGCCTTTTTGGAAAATAAATGGGAAAAATAGAATTTGGCTATAGAAAACTTTCAAAATTCAGCCAAGTCAAAGTATGGTGTCTTATTTGACTTAGGAAAATTTTAGACCTCTGTTTGGAAATTATTGGAAACAAAACCTTGAAATTACTATTTTACCCCTTTTTGTATTTATTTATGAATTGATGGAATTACATGTGGGGAAATTGTAAAAATATTTCTATAGATGTATAATAACAATATTAGTGTTGCATATTTATTTCAGAATTTTTGTATACACTGATAATTATTAAGGTAGGAAAATGGCATTTTGGTAAATAATTAGGAATGAATTTTGGTAGACCATTACACAGTGGAAATAAATGAAACTCTGCCATTAGTCATAAAATAGTAATATGAATGCTTAGTAATTTTCCTAGAATTTTGGTGAATACATTTCTTGTACTTCATTTGGAAAATGACACTTGTGTAGGAATTTTATTAATTATGGGATAAATAGATATAATAAAAGGAAAATTATGAAATCTTGTAGACAGTAATATTTTTCTCATATGCAATTCAGGAAAATTCCCATAAGTCAGAAGATTTTAATTGATGATACTTCATGTGTAAAATGACCTAGGGAATAATTCTAAAAGATTTAATTAAAGGCCTTAATGACCTAGGAAAATTATGAAAATCAATACACTCATTTTATTAGTCCATACCACCCTAGGATAAATACTTGGGGTCAGCTGGATCAAGAGTTTAGAAGTTCGATTTCAGGGTGGCAATAGGTCATGGGGTGCGCTTAGTAAAGAAGGTTGGACTATAGGCCGCCAGGGGATGAATCAACAACTGAGTTAGGGTCTAAGTTCGGAAGTATAACCCTGGGTGGCAGATGCATTCTAGAGACGAGGGTAACAGAGCGACATAAGACTTACCTAGAAAGAGTTGACGGAAGATCGCCACTCCTTAACCCATACCTTAAATCACTGGGTCACTCCATGTAACAGGAGAGAGAAAAAGGGGTTCGGGGTAGGCAACAACTAAACTAAATATCCTTGAGAAAGGGAGCTTGGGATTCAGCCCATCGTAGCTCCTAGTGCCCCTGAGAGCCCTTCACCGGGAATACCTTGGGCAGTCCTGGGATTAACCTTAAGATTTTAAGTATGATAAACTGTAGACAAGAGTAGTTTATTAGGTTCGGTGAACTGGACATGTGCTCACTCGTGCCGGGTTGGAGGGACTTGGAGTCTTTGACTACTTGCTCGCCCGTGCAGAGTTGGAGGATGAAATTGGTTTCATATATACTCACCCAGGCAGGGTTGGAGGTTTTGTAGCACATTCTCACCCGTGACGGGTTGGAGAGTTTTGGGACTGGTTAGACCTTCGAGCTGGAGGCTCAATATACTATACTTGCATGTGCATATACTAGTGGCGGGCCATGCGGTACTGGCCAGTCGTCACACCGACGGCAGTACGGTGGACCAGGCGGGTGCGAGGGTTAGAAGGACCAGTAGGATGTTTATACTGGAGTCTGGAAGGCTTTTCCTAATAACGCGCACCCAGCCCAACAAGACTGACAGGTAGTCAGCAAAGTTGTACGCAGAGACTCTATAGTGCACTGACGGTGTACAGAGGCGCACAAGAGAGGTCTAGGCCTGATAGTGTGTATACCCGCCTAGAAGGCGGAGACGCCCGCTCCGCTGCTGCCGTAGCCACAACGGTGGTACCTGAGAGTGATGCTAGCTCTCGAAAAGTGGGAACTAAAGGTCTGTGATCACGGAGTCGTGTGTGTGTGTTGCACTGCATGTTCATATCATACCCACCATATAGAAGCATAACATTAACCTTCATAATAACTTAAGTCACCTAATGTATAAGTGGTATGGGACGCTTATACATTAGGACCTGCTATACGAACCCTTAACCTATAAGCCTGAGTGGGCATGTTTATAGGTTAAGGTTATTTTTCCTTTATATATATGCTTGTGACTCTGACACCCCATTGTATAAATGGTATGGGACATTCTATACAATGGGAGCCTTGCAAAAGATCCCTTGCTTATGCGTAACCGCATAAGTGGAGGTTACATTTCATTATTTTCTTGATTATATACCCTGTTAGATTCCTGTCACCTGCTCTCTTTTGCCACCCCTTGTTGTCCTCCGCTTCGTCCTCCCGCACGGTGCCTAGGAGTTGCAGGAGGAGGTGCTGAGGATACGACTTAGTCTTTTTGACTAATGGTCGTTGACCTTACTATTTTAGGAGCTCGAGGAGGTGGACCAGCACGTCGAGGAGGCAGGACTTGAGGAGCAGGTACCGGCTACTACTACTGGAGCACATGTTCAGGTGCGATGATTTGAGATGATAGATTCCGCTGCTGTATGTGAGAGTGAGAGTGATCATGATGTACTGGGCATAAGCCCTATTTACTTATATTTGTTGTACTCATTGCGGACTGATGTTTCATTCTCTTTTGATATATATGTGTACTATGGCTGTGGACTTTTACTGCGTTTACTCTGATATTATATTTTATTCTCATATTGGCCGACATGATATGATCGTACTAGCCGGCAGAATCGGCGTCTTGCGGTGACGACTAACCCGTGAGTTAGTGTCACCGTAAGGCGGCGGTTCTAGGCATAAGATCCGGGTTGCCTCGGATTTGAGGAACAGGATCTTACAAACTGGTATCACTTGAACACACGATCATATGAGAATACAGTCCACCACACTGGAACACCCCGCGCGGGCATTAGTTTGCGGACAAACTATGCAGCGGAAGCAATGGTGTGCCCATGTGTAAAAGCCACATAAAACAGTCCATTGAACAATGAGTTAGGCCAATTTTGACATTACCTTACCTTTATGCAGCCTCCACAGGATGCGGTTCCTCCCCCTCCGGCTGCTATTCCGTTCATGCAAACAGAGATGGGACAAACGCTGACGGCGATCCTGGACGCATTCAGAGATCAGCAAGCCCCGGTACAGCTACCCAACCCAGGGTCGAACTGGCTGAGTGCGTTTAAAAGTCTGTCTCCGCCATTGTATCGCGGGACAGAAGATGCTGTGAAGACAGAGGAGTGGTTGGAGACCATCCAGGAGCTGCTAGCTGGCATCAGCTGCCCCGTCAGACAGGCAGTTCCTCTTGCCACCTCGGCACTAGATGCTCATGCAAAGAGGTGGTGGAAGTCGGTGCGAGACTCTACATTCGCCGACAGGGAGCTGATGGACATATCTTGGGAGGAGTTCAGTGACGTATTCTTGGAGCACTTTGTATCCTCCACAGACCGAGATGCTTTGGAGGCGAGGTTTCTGAACCTCCAACAGGGGAGCAGATCAGTCATCGAGTACCAAAGAGAATTCTCCCACCTGGCTAGGTTTGCAGGCTTCCATGACTGGGACGACCAGAAGTATGCGAAGAGATTCTATCACGGACTCCGCGACTCTTTGAGGCAGCCCTTGCTGTTCATTGCCCACGGTACCATGGCGCAGATCATCGAGATGGCAAAGAAGCTGGAGGCTGACCAGCTGTTGGTGCAAGGCAGAGGGAAGAGATCGTTGGATGGACAGTCGTTTGGGGAGAGCAGCAGATCGTCTCAGAGGGGCAAGACGATTGGATACAGGAGAGGTGGGGGACGTCGTCGTCCCAACTATAGGCAGGATCAGGGGCCTCCTCAACCTTTGGCTCCCCCACCTATGCAGATTCCCGGACCGATGAGACAGGATGATCGAGGTCAGAGGCAGATCACCTGCTTTGGTTGCGGCCAACCTGGGCACATCAGGACGCAGTGCCCGCTTCAGGTCCACCCTCCTCCTCCTCCACCTCCAGTGGCCCCTCCAGTTCACCAAGGCCGAGGACGAGGACGAGGACGAGGCCGAGGCTGAGGCCGAGGATATCACGGCCGAGGCCGAGACCGGGAGCAGGTATACGCGCTGGATCTCACGGAGCAGAGGGACCCAGAGGAGGTGATTACAGGTACTTAAATTTTTTTTTTTTAGGATTTATAAATTTTAAATTTTAAGAGTACCTTAGACATTAAAAGTAATACTATTCTTTGAACTCAAACAAACCCAGGCATAGTGATGATTAGCGGCAAGCCCGCTCACACCCTCTTCGACACGGGTGCGTCACACTCCTTCGTGTCGGACTCGTTTATTGAAGGATTAGAAGGAGTGGAGAAGTTTTCCGGTTTGGAAAAGAGAGTGCGACTCCCTGATGGTACGGAACTTCGAACCACAGACTGCTGCAATATGGATGTCGAGGTAGGAGGCAAAGCGTTTGAAGCTCCGACAACAGTTCTGAGCCTACCGGATTATGATCTGATCCTAGGCATGAACTGGCTTCATTGGAACTACGCGCAGATAGATTGCCCCTCGAAGAGGATCACACTCAGACACGGAGACTCCTACGTCACCATTGAAGGTATCCGTTCCATCCCCCGCCTTTCTTTATCTTCAGTACAGGCTGTCAAGGCCTATGAACAGGGGGAAGAGGTATATCTCATTTGCTTCGAGATGGCAGTAGTAGAGAGTTCCCTAGCCGATATTCCAGTGGCACGAGATTATGCTGATGTCTTTCCGGAAAAGTTACCTGGACTACCACCATCACGAGACTTGGACTTCAGGATTCAGTTGGTGCCAGGGGCGAGACCAGTGTCCCGGGCTCCCTACAGGATGGCACCTAGAGAATTGGCAGAATTCAGGACACAGTTACAGGAACTGGTGGAATCGGGTTTTGTACGACCAAGTTCTTCGCCTTGGGGAGCACCCGTTTTATTTGTGAAGAAGAAGGACGGTTCGCTGAGACTATGTATAGATTATAGAGAACTGAACCGATTGACGGTTCGGAATACATATCCACTGCCACGGATAGATGAGCTCTTCGATCAGCTTCAAGGAGCTTGCTGGTTTTCAAAATTGGATTTGCGCTCGGGTTATTATCAGCTCCGCATCAGGGAAGAAGATATACCGAAGACGGCTTTCAGCTCACGCTACGGGCTATATGAATTCACGGTGATGCCATTTGGGCTCACGAATGCCCCCTCGGCGTTCATGACGCTCATGAACCGTGTATTCGAGCCTTATCTAGATCGGTTTGTCATAGTTTTTATTGATGATATTTTGATTTACTCACGGTCTCGAGAGGAGCATGCAGAGCACCTAGCGCTAGTATTGCAGAAGTTAAGAGAATTCCAGATGTATGCGAAGTTCTCTAAGTGCCAGTTCTGGCTTCAGGAAGTGGCTTTCCTTGGACACACGATCAGTGGAGCTGGATTAGCAGTGGATCCGGCTAAGATAGAGGCAGTGCGGGATTGGCCACGACCAAAGACAGCGTCGGACATCCGTAGCTTCTTGGGCCTAGCAGGTTATTATCGCAAGTTCGTGGAGGGATTCTCGAGGATAGCCCTCCCCCTCACGTCCTTGACGAAAAAGGATGCCGCATTTGATTGGACAGAGCAGTGTGAGTCAGCATTTCAAGAGCTCAAGGACCGGCTCACTTCATCCCCCATCCTTGCACTGCCCTCTGGGAGTGAAGGATTCCAGATATATACAGATGCCTCCTATCAGGGGATGGGTGCAGTCCTGATGCAACATGGACATGTTATCGCTTATGCTTTGCGACAGCTGAAGAAGCATGAGCATAACTACCCAGTACATGATCTCGAGCTCGGGGCCGTAGTCTTTGCCCTCAAGACATGGAGACATTACCTCTACGGGATTCATTGTGATATATACTCCGACCATAAGAATCTCAAGTACATCGACACGCAGAAGGTTCTAAACCTGCGACAGAGAAGGTGGCTTGAGTTCCTTTGCGATTACGATTATAAGATGCACTATCACCCGGGGAAGGCGAATACTGTAGCAGATGCTTTGAGCAGGAGAGCCGGCACTTCTGGACCGGAGCCCCGGGTGATGTCTATGGAGCTGCTACGCATGATGGAGGATATGCAGATTACCATGGTTTCGGAAGCCGAGCCAGTGATCTATCAAGAGTACCTGAACTCTTTGGTCAGCGATGATGATATACAGAAGCGCATTCTTACACATCAGAGATTGGATACTGATCTAGAGCCTATCTTTGACGCTCTAGAAGGAGGCAAGTATGGGGATTATACGCTGGAGGACGACCTTCTTCGATTCCGTGGCCGAGTGTACATTCCAGCAGGAGGTGGGATCCGGGATGACATCCTCAGAGAGGCACACTACTCCAGATATTCAGTGCATCCCGGCATCACCAAGATGTGGGCTGACTTACGACGGACCATGTATTGGCCAGGAATGAAGAGGGAGATCATATATCTTGTGACACACTGCGAGACTTGCCAGCGAGTAAAGGCCGAATGCAAGAGCCCAGGCGGTGTATTACAGCCACTGCCAGTCCCAGAATGGAAGTTCGAGGATATTTCCATGGATTTTGTACACGGACTCCCTCGCTCCCATTCTAGGCACGATTCTGTCTGGGTCATTGTGGACAGGTTGACCAAGGTAGCACGGTTTATCCCGGTCAGAAAAGATGCCCCAGTTGCTGTGTTGGTGAGGTTGTTTGTAGAGCAGTTCATCCGGTATCACGGAGTACCCAGGTCTATTGTTTCAGATAGAGATGGTCGCTTCACCTCCAGGGAATGGAGGGCAGTGCATGCTTACTTGGGGTCCAGGCTTTCTTTTAGCACTGCCTTCCACCCGCAGACCGACGGTCAGACAGAGCGGACGATACGGACTATGGAGGACCTACTCAGGTTATGTATTCTGGATACAGGGAAACCCTGGGAGAGACTACTGCCGCTGATCGAATTCTCAAACAACAACAGCCACCAGGCCAGCATCGGGATGGCTCCTTACGAGGCGCTTTATGGGAGAAAATGCCGGACTCCGCTATCCTGGGTACAGGATGTGGACACTCGAGCCCTTGGGTCAGACTTTGTGGAGGATACGGAGACTCAGATTCACTTGATCAGGGATCGGCTTTTGGAGGCTCAGAGCAGACAGGCAAAATATTATGATACACGACACCGGAAGGTGGAGTTCCAGGTTGGGGACAGAGTTTTTCTGAAAATTCGACCGGTACACGGTGTTTCTCGGATACGGAGACACAAGAAGCTCAGCCCCCGGTACATGGGACCCTACTTGATTTTGGAGCGTGTGGGCCCCTTGGCTTACCGGCTGCAGCTACCTCCGGAGCTGAGCAGCCTACATGATGTCTTCCATGTCTCTTCCCTGCGAAGAGCTCTTCTTCGACCTGAGCAGCATATCACCACTGCAGCTGGACCGGTAGAGCCTGACCGTTCAGTTAGATTGGAGCCGATCCGGATCGACGATTCAACAGTCCGAACGTTGAGGAAAAAGAAGGTTCCACTCGTGAAGGTGTTGTGGTCCAACCATGGACGGGAGGAGCACACCTGGGAACCTAGGGATCTGATGCTGGAGCGCCATCCAGAATTATTTACATCAGGTACTCTCTATGATATCTTTTCAAAAGTTCCTTAAAGTTTCTGCAATTGGAACCCGTAGACCCAACTTAAATTTCGGGGACGAAATTATTTCTTTTGTTTATAGGATTTGTAACATCCCAATGTTACTTCTAGACCCCTTAACTTAGATTGGGTTAGGCATGGGGTGGGGGTTAGGGTAATGAGCTAGGTTTGACCCTAGATAGTGGGTTGTAGCCATGTGGGGCCCACCATGGGGCCAAAGTCAAATTAGGTCAAACTAGCACCCTAGCCACACCATGACCCCACCATGATGCCCTAACCCTAAGTACAATCTAAGTGGACCCTAAGGTAGGCCATGGGGTCAACCAGTTGACCCATGATGGGTCAAGTCAACACCTTTGACCTAAATAGTGAAAATGGTGCCCTAACCCAATTCACTGGGTTGGGTCCATCCAAATCAACCCAAATTCATCATGTGGGTCTAAAGTGACCCTATAAACCCTAGGGGAGAGAAAAATAGGGGCAAGCAATAGTAAATTTGGAAAATTATCTAGGAGAGAGAAAAGAGGAGGAATAGGAGAGAGAAAGTGCCTAGGAGTTATTTTGGGCCACTTGGGCTCATCCCACCAACCCATGATGGGTTGGCTGACCATGCATGGGTATTAGGAGGTGTAGGACCCCCACCATGCAGCCATGGGTCAAGCCTAAACCCAACCCAAGCCCAATATAGCCTATTCCACTTGTAGAACCAATTCCTCTCTCTCCACTCACCTAACTCAGCCCTAGCCTTGGCAACCCGACCCATTAAGGTTTAGTCAACCCACTTGGACCAGTGGGGCCCACTCCCAAGCAACCTAGCCGGCCACACCCTCCAACCCGAGCCCTCCTTGGTGAATCCGCCCCCTACCTTGGTGAAATCGCCCTCCCCCTCTTAACTCAGCCCCCAAACCTATCCACACCCTCATTCCCATTCACTCCTACCCCAGAGACAGAGAGAGAAGGCCAGGGACCATCAGCTGCCATGGATAATAGAGGAGATCGCCGGAGAGTGCATGCAATGGAGAGCCGCCGCCACCCTCACCCACAGCCGCCATTAAGGGTCCGTATCCCTTCCCCTCTTACTGTACTAGCTTCCTAGATCAACTAGGTTAGAGGTCGAGCTCAAACGAGCTCGACAGCAGGCCTCTAAAGCTTGGAAAAAGCTTCAAAAATGGCGGTTTCATGACTTTTCGGCTTGGTTGCGCCGCCGCCGTCCGCCGCTCTCCGCCGCCCAGCCGCCGGCCAGCTCAAGCCCCGACCACCGTGAGGCCGGGGGAATACTTGGCCGGAGGCCCCGCCGCCGGCGATGGCCTGAAATGGCCCCGCAAACCCGCCTGTATCGGGTTGGCCTGCATGCAGTGCATGAGGAAGATGATACAGCCGCCGTTAGATTCCTTTAAGATTCGTGCAACAATTGTTTAGTAAATCTCTATATTAATATCAAATGAATAGTACACTATTCTGTCACACTTTTACTGTGACTTTGCATGTTGTTTATGAGGTACTTAGAGGCCCCACCTTAGGATGGACCCTGAATGAAATATTTAGTTAGATGAGGTAACTTTAAAATGCCACAGAAATCATAGGTTTTGGACCAGTAGGCTACCCTGTAGGGCTGTTTTGCTAGGACTGCCCCCTAACTAGGGCAGAAACTAAAACTGATGCCCTGCTCAAACCCTAAGTCCAAATGGACTGAGATTTTGGGCATGTGGCTTATCTAGTCAAATCTAGGTCCTCCCCAAAAATCAGAATTTTTGGGGAACATTTTGCTATAGTTTTTACAAAAATACCCAAAACTAAATAAATGTGATTTTTGGAGTTCTCCAACTCCAAATGACCCCAAATTTTGGTGGCACCCTCTCATGGGTATATTAGACCCATGGTTAAAATGTGGGCTAAATTGACTCACTGCATGATGAGGAATCTCACTTGCAAATTTGTAAAAAAATAGGCTTAGGCTTGGGCTGCAAATAGTAATTTGGCAGGATTTTAAATGGCTGCCCAAGCCAAACCAGAAGCCCCCTTGACCTGAGATTTTGGTCAGAGGTATAATTAGGGCACATTTAGGCCCTGCCCAAAAATGGGCTTGATTGGGAAATAAAATATGAGGAAATTACCAAAGTACCCATAGGGCTTAACTAGGTGATTCTTGGAGTTACCTAACTCCAAATGGCCCCAAATTCTAGTGGCTCATCCTTAGGGGCATCATTGGTGCCTGGTAGAAATTTCAGAGCAATTGGACCCCTGCATGATGGGTTAATCCATGTACATGTGTTGACTAATTTAGGCCTTGGTGTGCAATTAGCAAGAAATTGTATATTGTGTATTTAGCCTAGCTGAGGCACCCAAAAACCATACAATAAATTCCAGTGATTCATTAGGGCATGTTTCACCCCAAGAATTATTTTTGGGACTTTTGGAATCAAAAATACCACTTATTGGAATTTTTCAAATTATAGGCCTTTTTGGAAAATAAATGGGAAAAATAGAATTTGGCTATAGAAAACTTTCAAAATTCAGCCAAGTCAAAGTATGGTGTCTTATTTGACTTAGGAAAATTTTAGACCTCTGTTTGGAAATTATTGGAAACAAAACCTTGAAATTACTATTTTACCCCTTTTTGTATTTATTTATGAATTGATGGAATTACATGTGGGGAAATTGTAAAAATATTTCTATAAATGTATAATAACAATATTAGTGTTGCATATTTATTTCAGAATTTTTGTATACACTGATAATTATTAAGGTAGGAAAATGGCATTTTGGTAAATAATTAGGAATGAATTTTGGTAGACCATTACACAGTGGAAATAAATGAAACTCTGCCATTAGTCATAAAATAGTAATATGAATGCTTAGTAATTTTCCTGGAATTTTGGTGAATACATTTCTTGTACTTCATTTGGAAAATGACACTTGTGTAGGAATTTTATTAATTATGGGATAAATAGATATAATAAAAGGAAAATTATGAAATCTTGTAGACAGTAATATTTTTCTCATATGCAATTCAGGAAAATTCCCATAAGTCAGAAGATTTTAATTGATGATACTTCATGTGTAAAATGACCTAGAGAATAATTCTAAAAGATTTAATTAAAGGCCTTAATGACCTAGGAAAATTATGAAAATCAACACACTCATTTTATTAGTCCATACCACCCTAGGATAAATACTTGGGGTCAGCTGGATCAAGAGTTTAGAAGTTCGATTTCAGGGTGGCAATAGGTCATGGGGTGCGCTTAGTAAAGAAGGTTGGACTATAGGCCGCCAGGGGATGAATCAACAATTGAGTTAGGGTCTAAGTTCGGAAGTATAACCCTGGGTGGCAGATGCATTCTAGAGACGACGGTAACAGAGCGACATAAGACTTACCTAGAAAGAGTTGACGGAAGATCGCCACTCCTTAACCCATACCTTAAATCACTGGGTCACTCCATGTAACAGGAGAGAGAAAAAGGGGTTCGGGGTAGGCAACAACTAAACTAAATATCCTTGAGAAAGGGAGCTTGGGATTCAGCCCATCGTAGCTCCTAGTGCCCTGAGAGCCCTTCACCGGGAATACCTTGGGCAGTCCTGGGATTAACCTTAAGATTTTAAGTATGATAAACTGTAGACAAGAGTAGTTTATTAGGTTAGGTGAACTGGACATGTGCTCACTCGTGCCGGGTTGGAGGGACTTGGAGTTTTTGACTACTTGCTCGCCCGTGCAGAGTTGGAGGATGAAATTGGTTTCATATATACTCACCCAGGCAGGGTTGGAGGTTTTGTAGCACATTCTCACCCGTGACGGGTTGGAGAGTTTTGGGACTGGTTAGACCTTCGAGCTGGAGGCTCAATATACTATACTTGCATGTGCATATACTAGTGGCGGGCCATGCGGTACTGGCCAGTCGTCACACCGACGGCAGTACGGTGGACCAGGCGGGTGCGAGGGTTAGAAGGACCAGTAGGATGTTTATACTGGAGTCTGGAAGGCTTTTCCTAATAACGCGCACCCAGCCCAACAAGACTGACAGGTAGTCAGCAAAGTTGTACGCAGAGACTCTAGAGTGCACTGACGGTGTACAAAGGCGCACAAGAGAGGTCTAGGCCTGGTAGTGTGTATACCCGCCTAGAAGGCGGAGACGCCCGCTCCGCTGCTGCCGTAGCCACAACGGTGGTACCTGAGAGTGATGCTAGCTCTCGAAAAGTGGGAACTAAAGGTCTGTGATCACGGAGTCGTGTGTGTGTGTTGCACTGCATGTTCATATCATACCCACCATATAGAAGCATAACATTAACCTTCATAACAACTAAAGTCACCTAATATATAAGTGGTATGGGACGCTTATACATTAGGACCTGCTATACGAACCCTTAACCTATAAGCCTGAGTGGGCATGTTTATAGGTTAAGGTTATTTTTCCTTTATATATATGCTTGTGACTCTGACACCCCATTGTATAAATGGTATGAGATATTCTATATAATGGGAGCCTTGCAAAAGATCCCTTGCTTATGCGTAACCGCATAAGTGGAGGTTACATTTCATTATTTTCTTGATTATATACCCTGTTAGATTCCTGTCACCTGCTCTCTTTTGCCACCCCTTGTTGTCCTCCGCTTCGTCCTCCCGCACGGTGCCTAGGAGTTGCAGGAGGAGGTGCTGAGGATACGACTTAGTCTTTTTGACTAATGGTCGTTGACCTTACTATTTTAGGAGCTCGAGGAGGTGGACCAACACGTCGAGGAGGCAGGACTTGAGGAGCAGGTACCGGCTACTACTACTGGAGCACATGTTCAGGTGCGATGATTTGAGATGATAGATTCCGCTGCTATATGTGAGAGTGAGAGTGATCATGATGTACTGGGCATAAGCCCTATTTACTTATATTTGTTGTACTCATTGCAGACTGATGTTTCATTCTCTTTTGATATATATGTGTACTATGGCTGTGGACTTTTACTGCGTTTACTCTGATATTATATTTTATTCTCATATTGGCCGACATGATATGATCGTACTAGCCGGCAGAATCGGCGTCTTGCGGTGACGACTAACCCGTGAGTTAGTGTCACCGTAAGGCGGCGGTTCTGGGCATAAGATCCGGGTTGCCTCAGATTTGAGGAACAGGATCTTACAGCCAATGTCTAAATGGCTGCGGCGAGGTGAGCAACAGGCGGGTGGAACCTTACCCACTCCAAGTGGTTCAGTGAAAGTTGGCTTGGAGAGGGAGTCTAGGCTTCAGCTGAAAGGACTAATTGCTCACGAGGTTTGCCATCCTGGGGGCGGTGGTGAAGTCGCGGAATGGACCGCGTTCGGACCTGCTTCACCGAGTAAGTGCCCTGAGAGCACGAGGTGCGTGGCCGTGCGGGCATGCACCTGTGGTATATTGTGCAAATGTTTGTACTTTCACTATAATGTTTGGCTATGCTAATGCAATGCAGGGAAGGAGCACCACCGCCCCGATCCAGGGGCGGGGTCGTTATAATTTGGTCAGCTTTAGCTGACCGTTGCTTTGTTTGCCACCGTGCGGTGGATTGTTGCTTGCAGGTGCTGCGGAGCCTAATGGAAAGTAGCGGGCTGAAGCCCTGATTGCTGAGCCTACCCTCGAAGGACATGCGAATGTTTACTTGTTTTAATCATGTTTGACCGGCCTGCGTGCATATGTTTGTAAGACATAGTTTAATTGAGTAAACTCTTGTAAGGCCATAAGGCCAGTACTTGTGTATTTTGTACGTTCATTCCAATTTGGGTATCTTAGTGGAAATTCATGCTTTTGGCTTGGTTTATTTGTTTATAACTTTTAAAATTCTTCCGCTAGAATGTACTCTGAGTAGGACGTGTTATTGGAAGGATGGTTTCATTTAGTAACCCTTCTGTCTGTCCATGGTATATGGCGTCGGGCCCCGGCCGAACCTACTATTATATGCTATATGACAGATAGGGGTGTTACAATTTGGTATCAGACTACCGGTTTTGGTCATGCTTTAATGAATTCGTGGGAAAATTCTTTTAAGGGGTGGTGAGCACATGTGTGTGTGTCATCGTTATAACATAAAAAGAACCCATGAATTTCCACTTAGGAATGAAAATACACATGTTTGAGGAACCTGCGTGTTCCTATAATTGCTTTTTGCAATATTGTTCGGTCACTTAATGGTGTTTTGTACGACTATAGGTGACCAGGAGTGGTGCAGGGACGTCAGAATGTCCGGTTTCTGAGGCAAGTAGCGCACCAAACGTTTAGCCTGCAACACCTCCCTCAGCAGAAACTATACGATTGGTGGCCTAAGCGGTGTTCACTATGATCAATGCTCAGCCTGCAAGACAAGTACAACAGCTTGCCCCTGCTATGGAGAAAGTACCGCTTTAAGCGGCAGAACCGAGGAGGGTGGAGCATGTGGTAGTTGAGCCATTGATGCCTAGGAGAGTAACTGAAAAGTAGTTGAAGCATATTATGGGCTTCAATCCTCCGGTGTTCTCGGTGACGGGAACCCCAACCCAAGCTGAAGATTAGCTCTCCCGGGTAAAGAGAGTCCTGACAGCTACGGAGATGGAGGAGTGGCAGAAGTTGACTATAGCCACTTTCTTGTTGGACAGCGATGCAAGGCTGTAGTGGGAAGGTTTGGAACTACACCACTTGAGGGGGAGACAACTCACAGACGTCTCGATGGAGGAGTTTTCAAGACTGTTCTTTACAAGATACCTCCCCTCGGCTCAGAGGATTGCGATGGAGAACAAATTCCAGAAGTTGCCGCAAGGAGAGAGTAGCGTGGACGAGTACCTCCACGAATTTACACGCTTGGGTCGGTATGCAAGCGCTACATTCGCTGATGAGGAGCAAAAGACAAACTGATTCTATGAAGGTCTGAGGGATGACTTAAGGCTACTGCTCTCGGGGTCTATGACGCAGGGTTTTCTTACCTTGGTCAATACGGCCCGATCATTGGAAAAGGATACGAAGAATGTGCAAGCGAAGAAGGACTCTACTGCTAAGAGTACAGAGTTCAAGGTGCCGACTACATCAAAGTCTGGTTATCGTAAGTTCATTAAGAAGGCTAGGACTTCGGGTCCAGCTCCTTCTTCTGGTGCTTCGGGGGCAACTACAAGCCGAACCCCGGGCGCATACTACAACTGTGGAAAGCCGGGGCATTTTGCCCGTGATTGCTGGAGCGGATGTCCAAAGTCCGAGAGGAAGCCGGGAGCAACCTACGAAGAGAAGGGCAAGGTGGTGGAGTCCACCACATCACACTATGCCCCAAATCAACCAAGAGTCTATAACCTTGGCTAATATGAAGCCATAAAGCAAGCCGACGTGGTGATAGGTACAGTTGAAATTTATAACAGCTTAGCTTTAAATACAGTTACCTTGCATTTGTTAGCTTATTATTGCTTGTATAGGCTTTGTTTTGATTTTTGATCATCCGACGAGAACACTTTTTGATACGGGAACTTCACACTCATTTTTGTCTTAAAGATTCATATTGCGCATCAGAGTACCTTCTTCGATGGCAAAGGACAAATTGGATGTGTTGTTGCCCAATGGGTGTTCAATGCACGCGGATAGAGTCTGTAGTGTAAAGATACGGATTGGGAGTCAGGAGTTCGACTTGCTAGCATCGTTACTGCTGCTGGTGGAGTTCGATGTATTATTTGGTATGGACTGGCTCTCGGAGCAACAAGCAAACATCAATTGTAATCACAAGGAGGTCAAGTTGGGAACTTGTCGTGAGACGACTTTTGCAGGCTTGAAAGGGTCGAGCAAGACGTTGATGTCTGCTCTTCAGGTGGTCAAGGTGGTTCATTCTGGTGCAGAGCTATTCTTCACACTAGTGGAGGATTCAAAGCCTAAGCCTACTTTGGACAGTATCTCAGTAGTATCCGAGTACCCTGACGATCTCCCTGGATCCCCACCACTGCGAGAGATTGACTTCACAATTGAGCTAGTGTCGGGTGCCAAACCTGTATCACGCTCTCCATATCAGTTAGCGCCTAAGGAGATGGCGGAACTGAAGGTTCAACTAAAAGAGCTTTTTGAATAGGGTTATGTGCGTCAAAGTTCGTCGCCTTGGAGCGCACCAGTCCTCTTTGTTAAGAATAAGGATGGAAGTTTGCAACTCTGTATCGATTACAGAGAGCTAAATAAGTTAACGAAAAAGAACAAGTATCTGATCCTAAGAATTTACGATCTGTTCGATCAGTTAGTTGGGTTGTCGGTATATTCGAAGTCGGATCTTAAGTCCAGGTATTATCAATTGAGGATACGAGAAAGCGATATCCCCAAGACAGCTTTCAGCACGAGGTATGGGCATTATGAGTTTACTGTCATGCCGTTTGGGCTAACTAATGCGCCATCAGTGTTCATGGATCTTATGAATAGAATGTTTAGAGAGTACTTGGACTACTTTATGATCGTCTTCATCGACGACATATTGGTGTACTCACAATGCGAAGAGGATCACTTCAAGAATTTGCATTTAGTGATGGAGACGTTGAGGAGGAACCAACTATACGCCAAGTCCTCCAAAC
The DNA here is from genome assembly GCA_039513925.1 of Platanthera zijinensis. Classification (NCBI taxonomy): domain Eukaryota; kingdom Viridiplantae; phylum Streptophyta; class Magnoliopsida; order Asparagales; family Orchidaceae; genus Platanthera; species Platanthera zijinensis. Next base: position 40,157,630 of record CM077098.1, read on the forward strand.
GCGAGTTTTGGTTGTCCTCGGCGGCATTCCTTGGTCACATAGTTAGTGGAGAAGGGATTGAGGTGGATCCGACAAAGATAGTTGTGATACGGGAGTGGCCTGTATTGTCTTCGGTAGCGGAAGCCCGGAGTTTTCTGGGGCTTGCCGGCTATTACAGGCGCATCGTAAATAACTTCTCATAGATAGCGTTACCCCTCACGACTTTGAGAAGGAAATATCAAAAGTTTGTGTGGTCGCCAGAGTGTGAGAAAGCTTTTGAGGAGCTGAAGAGACGGTTGACCATGACGCCTGTTCTATGTTCGCCGAGTGGGACCAAAGGTTTTGAGATCTATAGCGATGCTTCGGGCAGTGGTTTGGGTTGCGTTATACTACAACATGGCAGTGTGATAGCTTATGGCTCGCGTCAGCTGAAGGTACACGAGAGGAATTATCCGGTCCATGAATTGGAGTTAGCGGCCGTTATATTTGCCCTTAAGCTATGAAGGCACTACCTATAGGGTGTGAAGGTCGATATCTATACCGACCATAAGAGCCTGAAATACTTGTTGGATCAAAAAGATCTAAACATGCGGCAGCGGAGATGGATGGAGTTCCTGGGGGACTACACATTCAAGATTCACTATGTGCCTGGGAAAGGCAATGTTGTTGCAGACGCATTGAGTCGAAGGGCCCCTACGCGGGCCATTTAGTTTTTTGTTCATGACGAGCATTTGATTTAGGAGATGGAGGCATTAGAGATCTCTTGTGTGGACAAGTTGACTAGTGCCGAAGCGCAACTGAACTTGACAGAGGTGCAGTATGACCTGGCTGATCGGATTCAACAGGCTCTTGATTTAGATAACAACATGAAGCAAATCATGGATGAGGCTCTGGATGGGTCAAATTCCCAGTTTAATGTTGTTGATGGACTATTATGGAGGGACATTCGTTTGTGCGCCCCTGATGTGGGTAAACTGCGGGATGAATTGATGTACGAGGCGCATCATACCAAGTACTCGATTCACCCGGGGAGCACAAAAATGTATCAGGATATGAAGAAGTTGTTTTGGTGGCCAGGACTGAAGAAGGACGTGGCACTTTACGTGGAGAAGTGTCAAACGTGCTCCTTGGTGAAGGCGGAGTGCCAGAAGCCCGGAGGTTTCTTGATGTATTTGCCTATCCCGGAGTGGAAGTTCGATGACATTTCTATGGATTTTGTGTACGGATTGACAAGATCGCAGAAGGGGAACGATGCCATATAGGTGATCATAGATCATTTGACGAAGGTGTCGCACTTCATTCCGAATAGGAAGGATGATTCGGTGGAGAAACTGGCAAAACTGTATGTTGATAACATTGTTCGACTACACGGTATGCCCCGCAGTATCGTGAGCGACCGAGATGGATGGTTCACGTCCAATGACTGGAGGCTAGTGCAGCAAATGTTGGTAACAAAGCTGAGTTTCAGCACGGCCTTTCATCCGCAGACGGATGGTCAGACCGAGAGAGTTAACAGGACGATGGAGGACATGCTTTGCATGTGCATCCTGGATTTCGGGAAGCAGTTGGAAGATCACTTGTACTTGGTGGAATTTGTGTATAACAATAGCTACCAAGAGAGCATTCAAATGGCGCCCTTTGAGGCCCTATATGGTAGAAAATGTCGCACGCCGTTGTCGTGGTTTGAAACAGGCGAGTCAAGGTTGTACAAAAAGCAAGAGGTGGAAAGCGCCACGTCATTAGTACGAACCATTCGGGAACGGTTGCTGATCGCTCAGGACAGACAGGCTAAATACTATAATGCCAAGCATCAGAACGTTGAGTTCGCTGTTGGCGATTGGGTGTATTTAAAGATTAGGCCGTTCAAAGGCGTCTCACAGGTATGACAGTTGAAGAAGCTGAGCCCGAGGTACCTTGGACCGTTTGTGGTTCTAGAGCGTATTGGTGAAGCAGCTTATCAACTAAAGCTATCAATGGAATTGAGTGGTCTACATGACGTATTCCACATATCAGTATTGCGAAAGGCAGTGAAAGAGCCGTCACAAGTTATTGCGGTCGATCAAGTTCCCGTCGATAATGGGTTGACGACAAAGGTCAAGCCCGTTTGCATTGAGGACTCGGAAGTCAAATGACTGCGTAATAAGTACATCAGGATGGTAAAAGTCCGGTGGGACAACTGCGGTCGTGAGGAGCTTTCGTGGGAGCGACAACAGACCATGCCCGAGGTGTATCCCGAAATCTTATTCTCAGGTACCGTTTAAGTTTGAGTACTTTCTTTTCCTTTCTATAATTTCGGGACGAAATTCTTTTAAGAGGGAGAGAATTGTAACGCCCCGAAACTCAAAAGAGGAACGGGCAGCGTTTGGAGTGAAGTTGGGCCTTGTAAGGGTCACACGGCCTGGGACACAGGCGTATACCAGGGGCGTGTCCTGCTTGGGCTGTTTGCCGGGCTGTGTGGAAAGAGTTACACGGCTTGGGACACGGGCGTGTCCTAGGGGCGTTTTTGGCACATAGTATGTGACACGGGCGTGTCACATGGTCGTGTCCTCTTCTGGAAGTTTTAGTTCTGTGTCGATTGGGGAACACACCCCGCAACACGGGCGTGTACTGTATGGCACGGGCGTGCCCAAGTTGACACGGGCGTGTCTAAGCCCATGTCCTGGTCGGGTCGTGACAGTTTCAACGCTGATTATGGCACACGTCCCATGACACATGCGTGTCTATGGGTTACATGGGAGTGTCACAAGCCGTATCATAGGCCGTGTCCTATTTTGGATTTCCTGGTTTACGACGAGTGTGGAACACGACCTTCGACACAAGCGTGTCGCAAGCCGTGTTCGGCCCAGAAATGTTATTTTTAGGGCGAATCATGGCCGTTCGTTTCTTTCAAAAGGGATCCAAGGGCCCTGGCTTGTCTTGGCTGGGTTTAAGGTTGGGAATAGGGTTTTCAAACCCTCATTCCATTGGACCATTCTCTTTCTAAAATCTTAGAGAGAAGGGAGAGCTAGGAGGAAGAAGGAGGGTAACTCCGACCGCCGGTGGAGCTTCGGAGCTCCGATTCTCGATCCGAGTCCAGATCTGCGAAGGCGAGGCCGATACGGTGCTTTCCATTTGATTAGATCGTCATGGCACCAAAGAGAAATGCTAGGGTAACAATTATCTTCTTGGACATGTGAAGTCCTCTTCCCTTTTTGCATAGGAAGCCCACTCTCACGAGTATGCGGTGAGTTTGAGGTATTCTTTCGGGTAGACATGAATAATCCCCGTTGTTTTGCATGTAGAGTCCTGAATCGAAGTACGGACATAGGCATGGTGTGTGAAGCCTACCCGGACAAGTTGGTCTTGATCGGTGATGTTTCATTATGTATGAATGGTCGGAGAAGACTCCGTGCCGATGGATGTTTTTTGGGTTTACTACGTAGTAGATTGCGACAGGGATTCTTGGGGATTAACTTCAAGGTGCACCCGAAAATATGGGCAGAAGCGAAGTTCTACCAGAACGGTGGCCTGGGAGCCAGCCGTTTACATAACCGGGTTATGTACAGTTGTTTGATCAATATGTTGGGACTGGGGGAAACTTGGCCCGCGCCAATGGCTAAATGTCCGCGGCGAGGTGAGCAGCGGGCGGGTGGAACCTTACCCACTCCAAGTGGTTTAGTGAAAGTTGGCTTGGAGAGCGAGTCTAGACTTCAGCTGAAAGGACTAATTGCTCATGAGGTTTGTCGTCATGGGGAGGTGGTGGAGTCGCGGAACGGACCGGGTTCAGACCGGCTTCACCGAGTAAGTGCCCTGAGAGCACGAGGTGCGTGGTCGTGTGGGCTTGCACCTGTGGTGTATTGTGCAAATGTTTGTACTTTCACTATAATGTGTGGCTTTAGCTGACCGTTGCTTTGTTTTCCACCGTGCGGTGGATTGTTGCTTGTAGGTGCTGCGGAGCCTAGTGGCAAGTGACGGGCTGAATCCCTGATTGCTGAGCCGACCCTCGAAGTCCATGCGAATGTTTACTTGTTTTAATCATGTGTGACTAGCCTGCGTGCCGATGTTTGTAAGACACAGTTTAATTGAGTAAACTCTTGTAAGGCCATAAGGCCAGTACATGTGTATTTTGTACGTTCATTCCTATTTGGGTATCTTAGTGGACATTCATGCTTTCGGCTTGTGTTCTTTCTTTGCAACTTTTAAATTGCTTCCACTAGAATGTACTCTGAGTAGGACGTGTTATTGGAAGGATGGTTTAATTTAGTAACCCTTCCGTCTGTCCGTGGTATATGGCATCGCGCCCCGGCCTGACCTACTGCTATATACTATGTGACAGATAGGGGTGTTACACACTGCGCCCACTTCCTGGTGAAGAGGCGACATTAGGTTAAGAGGCGACATTAGGCGAAGCGGTGACATTAGACTGGGGAAGGGGGGCAGGAAACGGCGGTGGCGGTGACATTGGGCGAGAGCGGCGATATCCAAATCTCACACTCGCTATAGCCGCCTTCAGCTCCTAGTATTTAGAACAAAATATCCTAATTAGGAGATCAAAGATGTTTTGATTTGAGCATCAATTTAATGTGTCCTAAGAGCACCGAGAATGTGCCCTGAGAGCACGGGGCGTTGGGCATTTCCGCCAACGTTTATGGTGAATGGTGCTTAAGTTGCACGTTTTGATTGTCATTATATGATTATACTAAGGTCTGTAGGGAAGGATCACCGCCACACCGATTGAGTGTTGGGTTCATTATAATTTGGTCAGCTAATACTGACCGTTGCTTTTATTCGCCACTGTTATGGTGGAATGTTGCTTGCACGTGTAGCTGAGCCAAGCGGGAAATAGCGGGCTGAAGCCCCGGATAGCTAAGATGGCCCTTGAAGGCCAAAGCGAATTGCCTATTTTGTTTATTTATTTCTCATGTGTGGTCGGCCTGTGTGCCGATGTATGCAAGACAATTTAATTTAAGTTACACCTTGTAAGGTCTTAAGGCCAAGACTTAATAGTATATTTGTTTTACATTCCTAATTATGGTAGTGGACATTCATGTTGTTGTTGGGTTCTAATTATAACCTTTAAATTACTTCCGCTAGAATGCACTCTTTGTTAAGATGCGAAAAATTTGATTAAGGTTTCAATTTAGTAACTCCTTGGTCTGTCCGTGTTATATGGCATCGGGCCCTGACCGAACATTCTTTTATATGCTATGTGATGGATGGGGGTGTTACACTTTGACTCGACAAAATAGTTCAGTCGTAGTGTCCATGGCTTTGATAGAGGAGTTCATGGGAGAATATATGAGTTATTGGTGTAAGGAGCCATGGTAGTTACGTCTATTTCAACCCATTTAAGTTGCTTAAATGATTCAAGTTTCTGCACAAGTTGGCTTTTTTTTCTCATCAGCTCTCCATAGCAGTCCTTTTTTCTCCTCTCTATATATAAGTAGATAGATATCATTTGCAAATATTATGTTAAGTAGCTACATTTTTTTCTTAACAGATGAATGCTTCTCAATATTTTATTGTACACCTTACCTCATCACTTAAAGTAAATAAATAGTTGCATATGCCAAGTTCAACCTCAAACAAAGTCCAACAATTATTTTTTATGCTCACAATCTGCTTGTTGTAAAGCCCAAGAGATGTGTGATTAAAGTTATGCATGCTACATGATTTGTATTTTTGGCCACTATGCTTTCATCTTTGTGCCTATAATTTATAGAGGTTCTTATTATTTCTTTTCTTATAAATGCAAATTTTGGTTGTGGCTTTGGCAGCCTGTTGGAGTATCTGTTGGATAATAAAATTATTTTAGAAAATGTAGCTGGTGTTGATATTTTATGGAAAGGACTGCTTCGTACTACAAAGGTATAATCTATAAACATTGGTATTTTTAGTTAATCTTTTGAAGATGTTTCTTGAAGTAGTTTTTAAGCTTATCTTCATGAAGGTGCATATTTTTATTTATGGATAGATTCTTATTTCATCCAGGTTTTTTATTACATCAATTCCTCAAAATATCAAAACAATTTGTGTTCTAAAATTGTCTTTGTTCATGCTTTTTATGTTTTTTCAAAATCTACATTTGAAATTGAGTGCATGAGTGCATTCATGTTTTGGGGGACTTCTCATTTAATCCATGAGTTTATTTTGGGAAACTTCTCATTTAATCAATGAATTGTTTTAATATAAAATAGTTCTCTTAGTCTTCCTTCTTCAATATATAAAGAGTTGTTCCAATACTGAGTATTATGAAGGAATGTGATGTGTTTTCCGCCAAATAGCTTAATCAGAATCTACATTTGAACTTGGATTATATTATATCCTATTATCCGTAAATTTGATCCTAAGATTGGAAAGTCCTTGCTAGTATTTCAAGCTCTTCCAGATTAGATGTTATTTTTTTAATCATCTTATAGTGCCAATCTAGATTATTCGTCTGATTTATGTTTCTAGAATGCAACTATTTTACAGAGCCATGTCTTGATTATACTCATTCGGGCTATTCAGACTTTTATCTATTAGGTGTAGAAGCTGTATTAATTCCAACAACTGCTTTTAAGTTATCTAGGTCATTGGAGCTGTAGGTTTTATGAATTAGTGGTTGGAGCTACCAAAAGAATTCAACCCTAGTATGGCGGTGATCATCGAGAGCTTCTGGCACGTGTAAGTTGTAAGACCCCATTTTTTTCTTTATAAAACAACTGGTGTCTTAGGCCCAGAACCACCGCTTTGCGGTGACACCTTCACACCGGAGAAGGTCTCCACTACAAAATGCCGATCCTGTCGGCCAATTCTATCACAAGACAGTAGCAAAATAAAGATGAAAGCGAGTCCACAGCAATCACATATAAAGTAAATAGTCTCCACGAAGGGAGTGTCAACAGATATAATAAAAGTACAGAAAGTAGGGCTCATGCCCGGTACATCAAAATCCTCACTACGTATCCCTCATAGCAGAAGCAAAACTAAATAACTACTAGCGATCGGGACTCATAGTCCTAGTTGTCTGAACTTCGGTACTAGACTGCCCCATCTCCAAGCGTGTCGAACTCCGGGGGTGCTCCTCCATGTTTGGCTCCACTGTCCCCTAAAATGATGTGGTTCGAAAACCGTCCGTCTAAAAGACTAAGCCCTATAATCCCCCGCCCCTTCCCCCATGGCTCCTAGGCACCGAGCGGGGAGGAAGAAAGGAGAGGGCATGATAGTGGATAATAGCAAAAGCAGATGACGACGGAACTAATCTAGTAGTTCTATGAGTATATAAGGCAATAATAAATGTAAGAAAAACTGAACAAGAATTATGTAACCTTAACTTATATGAAAACACATAAGCTAAGGGATCTTCTGCAAGGCTCTTATCGTATAAAAAGTCTCATACCGATTTATACGATAGGGTGTCGGTTTTCTAGCAAACATACATATATATTTACTGAATAAAAACCTTAACTTATAAGCACGCTCGCGCGAACTTATAAACCAAGGGGTCGTTTTGCAGGGCCTATTGTATAAAGATTCCCATACTACTTTATACAATAAGTGTCAGGGTATATGTAATGGTTATGTTATGACATGCAATTATGCCATGATGTAAACATGCAAGTGCAACTCACCCACTCGACTCTATGTACACAGACCTTTAGTTCACCCTTTCTGGAGCCGAACCTCCCAGGATACCTCCGTAGTGGCAAATGGAAGCGGTGGGTTGGGCATCGCCCACCTCTAAATCAGTAATTGCACTACCAGTCAGAGCTACCGTACGCCTCAACGCTAGTGCACTAAGCAGAGCTCCCGCGTCTCTTGCCGATTGGCGCACCGAACTTTTATGGCGAAGTGTTAAACCACACTTGCCGAGTCAACGTATTGGCGTCGGTGCATCGACCCTCCAATACCGAAGACCCACCACCATATACTTTATGCACATTCAACCTTAATGTGTCATCCAACGAGCCAAAGCTCCTCGGACTATCCCGTCCGTCACAACCAACAATCGAGCCAAAGCTCACCAGACTATCCTGTCCGTCACAATCAATTGCCGAGCCAAAGCTCGCCGAGCCAACCTTCCCATCACCAAAATCCCCCGGGCCTACAGCCCGTGTGAACCAACATAACATCCCGAGACATCGAGGTGAGTGAAAGTGAAACCCTAGTTATACTAGTTGCTCTTGAAGTTTATTATTCCTACTATTTAGGTTAGCCCAGGACTGCCCCCGGCATACCCCGTGAAGGGCTCTCAAAGGGCACTATGAACTACGATGGGTTGAAGCCCAAAGCTCCCTTTCGCAAGGCACTTAATGTTATTGGTTAATACCTGATTACTGATCCCTTAGTATTACCTTGGACCTAATCCTAGTGTGTTTCTACTCTTTCTCTCTCTCCATGGGGAAGATAATGTTTCGTCGATCCCGAGCACCACCTAGGCTTAGACGACTCCACTACCTACTCTTCCCAACTTCAAATGGTATCCCCTATCCACTTACCAAGTCAAAACACTAACATCCCAACTCTCTGGGTTCATTTTGCACCATATCATGATTTCTGCAATTTTTACTAAACGCAGACCATCCTAAGCTATATGTTGTATACAATGGGAGGTACTCAGAATTATCATCCTATATCCCTATAATAAATATTGGGGGTCTACCATGCCATGATTAGCCTAAATACAGAATTTCATAATTTTCCTAACTTAATTAGTAATTTATTTAATTTTTCCTAAGTAATCCAAGACCCAAGTTTGAACATGAGGTACCCCTTTCAGACATGCAAATGCTCTACAAAATTTATGATAATTACATGATGACTATTGAATAGCAAAATCAGAGTCTCCCAATTTTTCATCAAGTTTTAGTCCTATAAATCTAATTTTAAATACAACCTACATTAATAATTTTAAAGAGACAAGTACTGCCAATATACTTCCAAAAATTATGAGAAAATTTAAGGATGATCATAATGACATACAAACACTCCAGGTCAAGTTTCATAATTTATCAGTGAATAATGAACTCTTAACTTGATCTTCTCATAGTAATCAAAGTTATCAGGTTAATGAACTAAGTACATAAATTATTCATCTAAAAATTGTAATAATTCTCATATGAGTATATTAACCTAGGAACACTACTGATCAAGTTTCACAATTTCACAACAAATAATGAGCTCTGAATAAATTATTGAACAAGATTCCATTTTGTTGAGCTTGTGAAGTATGTACTATAAATATGTATTTAAAAATTCTAATAAAATTCATACATGAGCATAATGGTCTAAAACTCCCTCTGCCTAATTTTTTATAACTTTCCAATGGACAATGAGTTCACAATATCCAATTAATTAAGTAGGGCTAACTCATGCATTATAAATGAAGTACTAAGATTAGTGTTCCAAAGTTCTCAATTAAATTTTCAGAGGTTCATACTAACCCTACGACAACACAACCCAAGTTTCATCACTGTTCAATTAGTTTTAATAACATATTCTACCACTACAAGGTTTGTGCCCTAAACTAGGGTTAGGGTTTTGAGGGGTTTAACAACTTCTAAATCCAATAAGATTTCTACCAGAGGACTTTAAATACCCTAGAGTCCTCTCCACCAAATTTCAAATCATTTCAAGGTCATTTGACCACATGCCCTTCACAAGACACCAAAAACCATCCTCGGGGTTTGGTCTTGGATCCTAGGTCAAATCTACCCCAATACACCCCATCTTCCATGGGAGGGTGTTAAAAGTCATGCCAAGTCAGTGGACAAAATTCCAACCTCTGTTGAGGTGATTTGGCCACCTAAACCCAAAAGTGCACTTTTTGTTGGAGTTGCCATGGTGATCTAGAAGTGGTCAAACATGTAATCTCACTGCCAACACGATATGAGCCTGCAGGGTCGCACATAAGAGCATGTGGAGAAATTAGAAGATTGACTGTGGTTGTAAGGGTTACCAATCACCATACAGTATGGGGAGTCAGGCAAATGTTGCTAAGGCAAATTCGTCGAGAATCGTCGAGTATGACTCGACGACTCTCGACGAGTTCGTCGAGAATGATTCGTCGAGAATCGTCGAGTATGACTCGACGACTCTCTACGAATTCGTCGAGAATCATTTGTCGCGAATGATTCGTCGAGAATCGTCGAGTGATACTCGACGACTCTCGACGAATTCGTCAAGAATCAAAAATGTTTGATTCCCGGCGATTGGTGATACTCGACGATTCTATCCTTGATTCTCGACGAATCGGCAGATGACTCTCGCCGAATCTGTCTGCTGATTCTCACCGAATCTGGATCTGATTCTCGCCGAATGACTCTGAAACCCTAACTTGGGTGGTCTGCGGATAGCGGTGTTCTTTGGACTGTTTATGCCTTTGGTAAAATAGGGGACTTAGGATTTTTTTGGACTGTGAGATAATCTATTCACGGGATTCTCCTGTAGACGAATCGAGCCGACAAAAAGAGTTCCGCCGATCCCCGATCCACCGAATCCCGATTCCGCCGACGGAAAGTGTTCCGCCGCCGTGTGTGCTCCGCCGACCTCCTCCTCTCCGACGATCGTCGTCGGTATTGCCTTTCCTGGCGCGGACCTAGCAGTCCGTGGAATCGCAAGGTGCAGCCGATCTTCCTCCCGACCCTTCGTGCGATGAAGCTAGGTGTTCTCCCGCTCGTGTGGATTTCTGTAGAGACGTAGACATTATTCTACGTGGAACTCATCACCGATAGGACTCAGATCTTGTAGCACCCTTTGTTGAGTTGTGACTCAACACCGAAGAGGTAATTTTGTCTTGTTATTTTTGATAACTTCTTGATTCAACATTCATGGCCCGATCTATTTCTCTTTGGGTTGTTCTTATTTTATTCCTTCCACTGCGTGCACAAGTGTTGTGCCCACCTCCATAGAAAACTAAATAGTGGTATCAGAGGCAGGTTCCGGCCATGATTGTTGTTTTGAAAGTTAGGTTATTCCAGTGCGTGTAAACCTAGGGATTTAGAAGTGTTCTAAATGTCTAGATTTATTCCTGGTACATCAATTGTTGATGGTTTTTCCAAGGGAGATCGGTGGGCCCATAACCCACAGGTTAGGGGCTCTGCCCCTTGGAACCCTGCCAGGAACGTCTGGAATTTCGTGGTTATTTATAATTGTTAGAAATTGTTGTCTCCTTAGCAGTAACCGTCCCTCGAATGGTTGGTGAACCAATGTATTATTTTGGATTTTGTATCCAACCATGAGAGACGAGCTTGTCTACTGCTTTAAGTTGAGTTGTCTTTGTTTTTGCCCAATGCATGTAAATCTGAAGATTTGGAAGAGTCCGGATGTTTAGATTTAGCCCTTCCTTTCTATCAAATGTTGATAATGTCAGGTTGTGCACATAAGGGATGCATGTGGATTTTAGAATTGTTTTTCTGTGGATGTGCACATTGATCAAATGTTGATCGTGGTTAATTGATAACCTATAATTAAAATCCCTTCCTCTAATATTAAGTGTTCGGATGCCTTCCGATGGATGAAACACTTCCTGCCTCAATCGATGAAGTATGGGCTTGCCAAAGCAAGGTGCATTAATCTATCTTGGTAAGGGTGCTAGCGGATAATTGTGATATCCCACTGTCGACATCGAGTATAACTTAACTAGGTGACCTCAAAGGTTGAGTGCCTAGAGGCATAGGGTTGGCATGCACGATATGATGGATGAGAATAAGGGGTTATTCACCCATCATACAAGAATTGCATGAGGATGCAATTGACAAGCGTTGCCTACCTAAATAACCGCATTGTTAGAGGAAAGCCAAAGCTGACTCATAGTGTTGGTCAAATACGAATTTTGTCCACTAAGAGAGTAGCTCGCATGAACTCTCCGAATTGATAGTGAGGGCTATTATTTCGAATAAAATAGTGGGAGTTTTTTAATTGAAGTCCTAATTAAGAAAATAATTGTATTTTGAAATTTTGGTACTGATTTATTCTGCATGAATTCTTATAGAATTCCATGGCAAGTGGTTCACACTCCACTCTGTCTCTGAGAGCCATCCTTGAGAAGGATAAGCTCAGTGGGACTAACTACATGGACAGGTACAGGAACCTGAGAATTGTTCTCAGGCAGGAGCGAAAGCTCTATGTCTTGGAAGAAGAAGCCCCCGAGGTGCCGACCGGGAATTCTTCCCGTGCTGATAAAGATACTTATAAGAAGTATACTGATGACGCCTTGGACGTCGAATACCTTATGCTTTCCATCATGAACTCTGATCTTCAGAAGCAACATGAGAACATGGGGTGCAAGGAGATTGACGAGCATCTCAAGAAAATATTTCAAGGGCAAGCTCGTCAAGAGAGGTTTGACGTCACCAAAGCATTGTTTCAGTGCAAGATGGGAGTTCGAGACTCAGTAGGGACTCACGTACTCAAGATGATTGAATATATAGAGAACCTTGAAAGACTGGGTTTTCCTATAGGTCAAGAGTTGGCCACAGATCTGATCCTGCAATCGTTGACAAACAGTTACGAGCAGTTTGTCTTGAACTACAACATGAATGAAATAGACAAGACACTGCCCGAGCTCCTAGGCATGTTAAGAACTGCCGAGAACAATATGAAGAAGGCCAAGCCTGCCAGCCCCATACTGATGGTGCATAAGGGCAAGGGCAAGGCCAAGGGCTCTAAGAAGATGAAGGTGGGACCTAAGTCACATCTCGAGCCCAAGTCTTCTGCACTGATGAAAAAGAAGAGCACGGTGAAGGAGGGGAAATGCCACCACTGTGGCAAGGCTGGTTATTGGAGGAGGAACTGTCCTTCGTACATTGAGGGTCTGCAGAAAATGAAGGGAGGTATGAATTCCGCTTCAAATATTTACGTTATAGAGATAAACCTTTCTGCTCCTTCATCTTGGGTATTGGATACCAGATGTGGTTCTCACATTTGTACAAATGTGCAGGAACTAGGAAGGAGAAGATTGCTGAGTAAAGGGGAGGTGGACCTGCGCGTCGGCAATGGAGCAAGAGTTGCTGCTGTAGCTGTAGTGGTTTACCGTCTTTTTTTGCCCAGTGGGCTTGTAATAAAACTAGATAACTGTTATTTTGTTCCGGCAATAACTAGAAACATTATATCAATTTCATGCTTGGACATGATTAGATTTTCTTTTATAATTAAGAACAACTGTTGTTCTATATTTAAGAATGATGTTTGTTATGCTGTAGCCCAATTGTTTAATGGTCTTTACGTTTTGAACTTGGACCATCAGATCTATAATGTAGAAAATTATAAAAGACTAAGAACAAATGACTCAAACCCTACATATCTCTGGCATTGTCGTTTAGGCCATATAAATGAGAAGTGCATATCCAAGCTCTATAAAGATGGACTTTTGGACTCATTTGATTATGAATCATTTGAGCGATGCGAATCTTATTTGTTAGGAAAAGTGACTAAAGCCCCTTTCACTGGTTATACTGAGAGGGCTGAGGATCTCTTGGGTATTGTACAAAGTGATGTATGTGGACCCATGAGCTCCATGGCTGGAGGTGGGTATTTCTACTTCGTTACATTTACTGATGATTTCAGTAGATATGGATATGTGTATCTTATGAAGTGCAAATCCGAGACCTTTGAAAAGTTCAAAGAGTTCAAGAATGAAGTAGAAAACCAGTTAGGTAGAAGGGTTAAAGCACTCCGATCTGATCGAGGTGGCGAATACCTGAGTCATGAGTTCCGTGATCATCTGAAAGAGTGTGGTATTGTATCACAACTCACTCCACCTAGAACACCACAACATAATGGTGTGTCTGATAGGAGAAATCGTACTCTGTTAGACATGGTACTTTCGATGATGAGTCATGCGGACTTGCCTTTTTTCTTTTGGGGTTTTGCTTTAGAGACTGCTGCAATGACACTTAATTGCGCTCCAACGAAAACGGTTCTGAAGACACCATATGAGATATGGACTGGGAAGCGTCCTAGTATGTTGTTCATTAAAATTTGGGGCTGTGAGGCATACGTGCGACGTCAAATGCCTGACAAGCTGGAACCCAAATCGGATAAATATTATCTGGTGGGATATCCTAAGGAAATGAAAGGGTATTACTTTTACCTACCGTCCGAGGGCAAAGTGTTTATCGCAAGGACTGGCGTCTTCTTGGAGAAAGAGTTCTTATCAAGAAAGACTGAAAAGGTAGAACTTAAAGAAGTTCAAGATCCACAAGTAGTGAATGAACCAGAATTAGATTCTGAGACATGACTACAAGATGTTGTAGCTAGAGAACCTGCTCAAGAAACACAAGTCCTACGTAGATCTGGTAGACTGAGGTTTGAGCCTGAGAGATATGGATTTCTCATGTCTCAAATAGGTAATGTGTTGCTTATGGATCATGATGATGAACCAGCGACCAACCAAGAGGCTATGAATGGACCAGACTCTGACAAATTGCTTGAGTCTATGAAATCCGAAATGGACTCCATGTATGCAAACCAAGTTTGGAACTTGGTGGAACCACCTGAAAGGGTACGACCCATAGGGTGCAAATGGGTCTTCAAGAAGAAGACCGACATGGATGGGAATGTACAGACATTCAAAGGGCGACTGGTGGCTAAGGGTTTCAAGGCAATTCATGGTATTGACTATGATGAGACCTTTTTCCCTATTTCCATGGTAAAGTCCATAAGGATATTACTTGCTATTGCTGCATATTATGACTACGAGATCTGGCAGATGGTTGTCAAAACGGCTTTCCTTAATGGAAACCTCCTTGAGGAAGTGTACATGACACAACCCGGGGGTTTTGTATCCCTAAATGAAGCCACTAAAATATGCAAGCTGAATAAGTCCATCTATGGACTGAAACAGGCCTCTCGAAGTTGGAATCTTCGTTTTGATGAGAAAATCAAAGAGTTTTGTTTCATCAAGAATGAAGATGAGCCTTGTGTTTACAAGCAAATCAGTGGGAGAATTGTAGTATTTCTGATATTGTATGTAGATGACATACTTTTGATTGGGAATGACATTCCTACCCTGAAATTTGTTAAGAATAACCTAGGGAACTGCTTTTCTATGAAGGACTTGGGTGAAGCGACTTACATACTCGGTATTAAGATCTATAGAGATAGATCGAAGAAGTTGCTGGGTTTGACCCAGAGTACATACATTGAGAAGGTGTTGAAGCGGTTCAATATGCTTGAGTCCAAGAAAGGATTTTTACCCATGTCTCATGGTGTGAATCTCTCTAAGGACCAGTGTACAAAATCTTGTGAAGATAAGGACCGCATGAAGTTGATTCCATATGCTTCGGCAATTGGATCAATCATGTATGCAATGTTATGTACTCGACCCGATGTCTCCTTTGCTTTGAGCATGACTAGCAGGTATCAGTCAGACCCCGGTGAGTGTCACTGGATTGCAGTCAAGAATATCCTAAAGTACTTGAGAAGGACTAAGAATGTGTTCTTGGTGTATGGTGGATAGGAAGAGCTCGTTGTAAGTGGTTACACGGATGCTAGCTTCCAAACTGATAGGGACGATTCAAAGTCTCAGTCAGGGTTTGTGTTTTGCCTTAATGGAGGAGCTGTGAGCTGGAAGAGTTCCAAGCAAGACACAGTTTCTGATTCTACAACAGAGGCCGAGTATATCGCTGCAGCTAACACAGCGAAGGAGGCTGTATGGATTAGGAAATTCATCGGCGAGCTTGATGTAGTTCCAAACATTGTTGGTCCCATAGTTCTCTACTGTGATAACAATGGTGTAATTGCACAATCTAAGGAACCTAGATACCATCAACACTCCAAGCACATACTTCGGCGGTTCCATCTTATTCTTGAGATTGTCGAACGAGGAGATGTGAACATTCGCAGAGTGCCGACTGAGGAGAATATTGCGGATCCACTGACAAAGCCTCTCGCGCAGAGAAAGCTTGATGGTCATACTAGATCAATGGGTATGTGATACCTAAGTGATCAACTCTAGTGGGAGTCTTGTGGGTTGCATGTAAACATATATTCTGTTGGCTGTTTATTGTTTATTCATATGATGAATTGTGTACCAAATGTTTCTTTTTACAATTAATGGCAAGTTCTTTTATTATGATTTTCCTATGTGATAGTTAAATTGTAACATAATAAATACCCTTAGAGTGTTCGCTTCCATAGGTCATCAAGTACGTGACTTGAATGTAAGAGCCTATGATTTATTTGAAGCTTCATTCTTAAAAGGTCTCTGGTCGTTGTATCATCATAGAAGTTAAGGGTGATGATGATACCTTAAGACTAACACGTGCGTTGACTGATGACCAGTTCTCACAGGTCATGATATTGTGATATCAAGTCATCACGTGGGTACTTGTTAATGAACAAGTTGTACTGGACAGACCCAACCTGAGACTACTCTGTGGATTGTTATCTAAACGTGTCACGAGTAGGTCTCAATTGACAATGGTGTTGTGGTCCTTTGACCTGAAGTCACATCATTCATCAAGTGAGGAAGAGCGTGCTTTGATTCCATCTAAAGTCTTCCTTGAGAAAGGTTGATGATAAGGGTGGTTGTTGGGCACGTTACGAATCATTTGGGTGTTTGTGTGTGAGCAGATATGGGATTTGTCCTCCTATATGACAAGAGTTGCATCCATAGGCCCCTTGATGGAACTAGACTGAGAAATGCATGTCCATGCTTGGTTGAGTCAATATGTGATATTGGACTCACCATTCTCTAGAAGTCCGTTCTAGATCAAGAAACTTGGATTGAGCTATTATGAGGGTGACACGGTCCATGCCTCTAGTTCTTTCTGGATGTAAGGGACAAAGGGACAAAGACAACGCTTGGACATTGTTCATATAGGCTTATGAGTTATGAACTCTTATTGCTTGGGGAGCAATGATGCATTGTTAGATGCCGCTCATTATTTGTGAAGTTTTTGGTTTGATACTTTCAAGATCAAGTGGGAGACTGTTGGAGTTACCATGGTGATCTAGATGTGGTCAAACATGTAATCTCACTGCCAACGCGATATGAGCCTGCAGGGTCGCACATAAGAGCATGTGGAGAAATTAGAAGGTTGACTGTGTTGGTAAGGGTTACCAATCACCATACAGTATGGGGAGTCAGGCAAATGTTGCTAAGGCAAATTCGTCGAGAATCATCGAGTATGACTCAACGACTCTCGACGAGTTCGTCGAGAATGATTCGTCGAGAATCGTCGAGTATGACTCGACGACTCTCGACGAATTTGTCGAGAATCATTCGTCGCGGATGATTCGTCGAGAATCGTCGAGTGATACTCGACGACTCTTGACGAATTCGTCAAGAATCAAAAATGTTTGATTTCTGGCGATTGGTGATACTCGACGATTCTATCCTTGATTCTCGACGAATCGGCAGATGATTCTCGCCGAATCTGTCTGCTGATTCTCACCGAATCTTGATCTAATTCTCGCCGAATGACCCTAACTTTGGTGGTCTGCGGATAGCGGTGTTCTTTGGACTGTTTATGCCTTTGGTATAAATATGGGACTTAGGGTTTTTTTGGGAGTGTGAGATAATTTATTCACGGGATTCTCCTGTAGACGAATCGAGCCAACGAAAAAGAGTTCCGCCGATCCCCAATCCGCTGAATCCCGATTCCGCCGGACGGAAAGTGTTCCTCCGCCGTGTGTACTCCGCCGACCTCCTCATCTCCGACGATCGTCGTCGGTATTGCCTTTCCTGGCGCAGACCTAGCAGTCCGTGGAATCGTAAGGTTCGGCCGATCTTCCTCCCGACCCTTCTTGCGACGAAGCTAGGTGTTCTCCCGCTCATGTGGATTTCTACAGAGACGTAGACATTATTCTATGTGGAACTCCCCACCGACATGACTCAGATCTTGGAGCACACTTTGTTGAGTTGTGACTCAACACCGAAGAGGTAATTTTGTCTTGTTATTTTTGATAACTTCTTGATTCAACATTCATTGCCCGATCCATTTCTCTTTGGGTTGTTCTTGTTTTATTCCTTCTGCTGCGTGCACAAGTGTTGTGCCCAGCTCCATAGAAAACCCAACACTTTTGACCTAAATACCCCTTATTGAGCCAACTTAGGGTTTGCTTGCTTCCAGCCTAAATCATCTACAAATGATATGAAAATTTATACAGAGCCTCATGATAACCCCATGGACCACTCATCAAAATTTGGGAGAGTTTGGAGGTCATTTGGTCCCTTCATCAATTTTCCCTAAAGTAATTAAATAATTTAAAAAACTATAAAAATATTGTCCACAAAAATTATCCTTTTTAGGCAGGACCTAGGTATAGATAAGGGTGACACCCTGTCCAAATTTCAAGTAAGTTAGACAGGGGATGAAGTGGGGGCACTCATTTTAATTCCTATCTAGCCCTAGGTATAGACCCCACCAAAATGGGTTCCCTGGTCAAACCAATTGACCAAATGGGCCCATATCAATTTTTAAATAAAGTAGACCCATATGGATACAAATTATATGTTGACCATTTCCTCATATAGAGCCTCTAAGTATTTTTCATTTATTTTCTAAAGTGACTGTTATCATAATACAGAAAATTCATTTAAAATGAAAAAGATTTAAATGATCTGCACAGATCTTGATGCAAGATCCGACTGTTGCTCGATCGTCTTCTTCCTCCAGCCGAGGGCCATGATTGGCCGAACCTGGAGCTTATTTCAAGACATTTTCCCAGCCACCTGGCCACCTCCCTGGCCAGCCACCGCAACCATCACCTCCGTCGAGGTGGTGGCAGTGGTTGGGCAGCGGCACGGCCGCCGGAGTGGCGGATTCCGGCTAACACGACCACACATTTTTTTCACGAAAAAACAAGTGATTTTCATCACCCGACCGGGCTCAATTGAGCCCGTTCCATAGCCCAAACAATGTAAGACCCCACCTTTTTTTTCTCTTTAAACACCAGGGTCTAAGGCCCAGAACCGCCCCTTTGCGGTGACACCTTCACGCCCTGAAGGGTCATCACCATAAAGCGCCGATTCTGCCGGCCAATTCCATCACAGAAAGGTAGCACAATGAAGTAAAAGCAAATCCACAATAAAATCACATATATAGAAAAAGAAGTCTCCACAAAGGGAGTGTCCACAGAATAGTATATCAGAGTACTAAAAATAGGGCTTATGCCCGGTACATCATGTCCTCACTATAAATCACTCATGCGGAAGAAAAAACAGAACATCTACTCAAGTTCGAGACTCATGGTCCCGGCTGTATGAACTTTGGAGCTAGACTGCCCCATCTACAAGCGCACCGATCTCTGGGGCTGCTCCCCCGTGCTGGGCTCAACGATTTCCTAAAATGATGCGGTTCGAAAACTATTTGTCATAAATACTAAGCCCTATCATCCCCTACCCCTTCCCCAATGGCTCCTAGGTACCGAGCAGAAAGGAAGAAAGGGAAGGACATGTGGGTGGAGATTAACTCAAAAGAACAGGTGGTAGCGGAACTAATCTAGCAATTCTATAATAAATATGACAGAAACAGAAAGTAGGAAAAGTAACCTTAACTTATGTGCGGAAGCACATAAGCCAACAGATCTTCTTCAAGGCTCTCATCGTATAAAGTGTCCCATACCACTTATACGTTGGGGTGTCGGTTATCAAACATCAGCATATATATATAGAATTTAACCTTAATTTATAAACTTGCCCACACAAGCTTATATACCAAGGGGTCGTTTTGCAAGTCCTAATGTATAAGCGTCCTATTCCACTTATACTTTAGGTGTCAGGGTTAAATGAATCGATTATGCTATGACATGCAAGTGGGTATGATGGAACATGCAAGTGCAACTCACACACCCGACTCTGTGCACACAGACCTTTAGTTCCCCCTTTCGGAGCCGTTACCTCCCAGGATACCTCCGTAGTGGCAGACAGAAGCGGTGGGTTGGGCCTTGCCCACCTCTAAACTAGTAAAGCACTACCGATCAGACCTATCGTACGCCTCAACGCTTGGTGCACGAAGTAGACTCATGCGTACTCTTGCCGGCTGGCGCACCGGACTTCTGTTGGCAAAGTACTAACCATACTTGCCGAGTAAGCGTATTGGCGTCGGTGCATCGACCCTCAAATACCGAAGACCCACCACCTTAATTTTCTTTCTTTTTATTCACATGCAAATTTAATCGTAATCAAACAAAAACCGAGCCGAAGCTCCCCAGACCAAAACGTCCGTCTCTTAACCAATCGAGCCGAAGCACCCCGGACCATTCCGTCCGTCTCTTAACCAATCGAGCCGAAGCTCCCAACAATATTAATGTGCTAACAGTGTTTGTGAAATGTGAGAGCCTAATTACTAAGTTACTCTTTTCGGTTTGTTATTACAGTTTACGTTAACCCAGGACTGCCCCCGGTATTCCCTGTGAAGGGCTCTCAAAGGGCACTAGGAACTATGATGGTAGCTGAAGCCCATCGTTCCCTTTTGCAAGGCACTTATTGTTATTGGTTGATTCCCTTTACCCATTCCCTTCTCATATTACGATAGACTAACCTAGGGTTATTTTAACCTTCCTCTCTTCGGGAAAGACGATCTTTCTTCGAACCCGAGCACCTCTTAACTCTAGCCATCACCACTTCTCACTACTCTTCATATCATTCTATTATGAAACCATCCACATCTATCCACCCAGACAAAATGAATAACTTCAACAACTATCCAGATCATGTCCTATTGCAATTTAACAATTTGCTATATGTAGACCAACCTAGACTATATGTCGAACCGGCTAGGAAATGATCCAATACTCATCCAAATGCCCTAACTTATTTACTGGAGGTATATCATGATATGATTAGCCTATAATCAGAAAACTATAATTTTCCTAATTTATTTGGCATTTAATTAATTTCCTCAAAAATTCCATGGGCTACCGGTTTGAACATGAACTACCCTAAGTACTCATGCAGGATGGCCACCAAAATTATTATAAATATTTTGCTATCTCAAAATAATAAATCCTAAGCATCACAATTTTTCTATCATCAAAAGAGCACTAAAATTATTTTAGCAATATTTTCTATCTTTCGTTATTTATGAATCAAATACAGAGAATATCCATCCAAAAATTATAAATTAATTATATTATGCAGATACAACCTTAAAAATAGCATTAGTCAAGTTTCATAATTTTTCGGCAGCAATATCATCCATGATTAATTTTTAAACCATAAAATCCCTTTTTAACATTTGTGAAGGAAGTACTAAATTTACTCAACTAAAAATTATACGAAAATTCACGAGCAACCATTCTGACCTAAAACATTTACTTCCATGATTTCATGGGGTTTTTATGAATCAAAAGATTCAAATAATTAAAACATCAATAAGGTCTATAACAAACGTTACAAATGAAGTGCTTGAAAAATACTTCATAAAATTCCATTAAAATTGCTATAGAATCTACCCTCCCCAAAACATACTCTACCCGAGTTTCACAGGTTTTAGATAATGTTTAGTGACAGATTTTACTTATTTTGTATTTTACCCTAAAGCTAAGGTTAGGGTTTTTGAGGTATCTACCTGTATCCAAATCCTCCAAGATTCCATCTAGATGATTTATATCATGCTAATGTCAACTCTACTGAATTTCAAGGCAATACGAGAGCAATTGCCCCCCATGTCCTTCACAACCCTCAAAACCCTCCATTTAGGGTTTGAGTTTGGATCCTAGGGTAAACCAACCCTAAACCACACCATTTTATCCCAATGGGTTATAATAACCCCTCTAAGTCAGTGGTCAAAATATCAGCCTCTGTTGAGGTGATTTGACTGTTCCAACCTCTTAGTGCACTTTTTACTCAAAAACGCCTCATTAATGCCTAGTTAAGAATAGGTGACTTCATATCCAAAACTCATCCAAATGAGTTGAAATTTTGTACAGAGCTACGTTTATTTGCCAGGGGACACTCACCAAAAATTGGGAGGGTTTGGAGGTCATTTGACCACTTAAATAAATTCCTCTATCTTAATTAAATTAAAACAAAAACCTTAGGCAAAGTGTCTCCAAAAATTCCCATTTTTGGACCGCCTCTAGGTATGTCTATGGGTAACCTTCTGCCCAAATTTCAGGTCATTTTGACAAGGGACAAAGAGTGGGAATCCATTTTAGTTTCTGCCAAACTCTAGGTATAGCCCCCACTAAAACAGGTGATGCAATCAAACCATTTACCCAAACTAGTTGAAATAAATTTTAAATTAATCTTGACTCGAAGGTCTACAACTTTTGTGACTGGACATTGTTCCTAAATCGGCTTCTAAGTGCCTCGTTTTGCCATATCAAAATGGCCTATTTAATGTATATTTCCTTTATATACTATATACATAATTTTATATCATAAAAGGTTTTACTGTTCATCTTCTACAGAACCCATAACTAAACTCAGAAACACTTATTTTTCCTGTAGATCTTCCGTGATTTGTCGCCGGCCGTCCTGTCACTTCCCTGGACGGCCACCACCACCACCACCTCCGTCGAGGCGATGGCTATCGGTCGGCGGTGGTTTGGCCGCCGGAGGTGGCGGTTTCCGGCATACCCGAAAATATATTTTTTCCTGGTTTTTCCATGAAAACACGAGATAGGTCCGGCTCCTTTGAGCAAGAACTTCCTTTCTATGATCCTAAGATCTACCCATAAGAGAAGAAGTAGAGGAGGAACTTGTTCGCGGTTTGGAGGCGAGATGAACGTCGGGTTACCATGGCGCGGTGGTGGCGTTGCTGAACTTCTCCTACAGCAAGAATAATAATCCAATCCATTTGGTCAAGAGTGTAAACTTCTCATCTTGCTTTAAGGGGGCTTTTATAGATCTCCAAGTGGGGAGGGGAAAGGCTAAAGCATTCATGGCCATGAATGCTCTCTCTCTCTCTTAATAATATTTCGGTTATGATGGAGGGAGAGGAAAAGGTGGAAGGTGAAAAGACTGATCTAGGTGGCGATTTCCTATTGGACCAACACTTCCTCATTTTATTAAGTAATTAGAGAAGGAAACGGCCCATAAATACTCCTGGTGTAACTTTCCATACCAAAATTTATTATAACGCATGTTAGAATAATTTTTGGCCTGAACTGATGTTTCAGCCTTTGTCACGGGCGTGACACGTAAGTCACCGGCGTGACAGGACCTTGTGGAAAATTCTTAGTTCGCCGATCGCCTTCCTGAGATCGACGATCATCGAAGGGGGGTCACGCCCTAGGTCACGAGCGTGACACATCGGTCACGGGCATGACACATCAGTCACGGGCGTGACACATCGGTCACGGGCGTGACGAGCCCGGGTTGAAAATTCTGCGCTCGCCGATCGTCGCCCTGAGATCGACGATCATCGAAGGGGGGTCACACCCTAGGTCACGGGCATGACATATCGGTCATGGGCGTGACGGGCCTGGGTTGCAAATTCTGTGCTCGCCGATCGTCTTCTTGAGATCGACGATCATCGAAGGGGGTCACGCCCTAGGTCATGGGCGTGACATGTCGGTCACAGGCATGACAGACCCATGATGCAAATTCTGCGCTCGCCGATCGTCTTCCTGAGATCGACGATCGTCGAAGGGGGTCATGCCCTAGGTCACAGGCGTGACGGGTCGGTAACGGGCGTGACCAACCCGTGACCCGAAATCTTGGTCGATGTACTTCAATTCTTGGGCTACCTAGGGTTCTGTCATGACAGACCGACTCCTAGGGGTCTTGCCGGAAATGGGATGTTACAAATCCCAATAAATAAAACAAAAATTTCATCCCCGAATTTGAGGTTGAGCCTACGGGGATTTCTACCGAAATAAGATAAACTTGTAACATCCCATATGGTTTTCCTATTGAGTCGAAGCGAGATTACTTGTTTGTTAAACGAAGGCAATCTCCCAAATAAACAAAAGATTAGCCCCTACTTTCCTGCGTATGCCTAGGTTCTCAATTTCCCTTATCTAGTCCTACCGGTTCAATACAAGAAGGTAATTTATAGTATACCAAGAGGTGGTGAGGTATACCTGACTGAACAACTTCGGGTATTTTTGCCTCATCAGGTCCTGCGGTTCCCAGGTGTGCTCCTCCTGACCATGGTTCCTCCACAGAACCTTGACTAAGGGGATCTTCTTGCAGCGCAAGATCCGTACTCCTTTGTCATCGATCCGAACCGGCTCCAAGTGAACAGATCAGTCTTAAGCTACCGGCCCTTCGGTGGTCAAAATCTGCTGCTCCGGGCGTAGTAGAGCCCTCCTCAGCAAAGAAATATGGAAGATGTCGTGCAGAACTGCCAGCTCTGGTGGAAACTCCAGCCTGTAAGCTAGGGCTCCGACCCACTCCAGGATCCTGTAAGGTCCCATATACCTAGGGCTGAGCTTCTTTCTCCGACCACGTACCCGTGAAACTCCAAGCATGGGCTGGATATTCAAAAACACTCGGTCCCCCACCTGAAACTCCACCTGACGATGTCGGGCGTCATAGTACTTATCCTGTCTGCTCTGCACCTCTAACATCTTGTCTCTGATTAGTCTCACCTGAGATTCGGTGTCTTCAACAAAATCCGATCCCAACGCCTTCGGATCCTCATCCTGAACCCAAGAAAGCGGGGTCCTACATTTCCTTCCATATAAGGCTTCATAAGGCGCCATCCTGATGCTTGACTGGTAGCTGTTGTTATAGGAGAACTCGACCAGGGGTAGGAGCTTCTCCCACGATTCACCGCGGTCCAAAATGCATAGCCTCAAAAGATCTTCCAGCGTTCGATTGGAGCGTTCCGTCTGCCCATCCGGCTGGGGGTGGAATGCGGTGCTGAAGGTCAATCGCGTGCCTAAGTAAGCCTGCACGGATCTCCACTCCCTGGAAGTGAACCGGCCATCCCGATCCGACACGATCGTCTTGGGCACCCCGTGATATCGAACGAACTGCTCCACAAATCTCCGCACTAGTACTCCCACAAAGTCATCCTTCCTGATCGAAATGAATCTGGCCACCTTCGTCAGCCGATCGACAATGACCCAAATCGAGTCGTTTCCCGTCCGTGATCGGGGGAGTCCATTAATAAAATCCATCGCGATGTCCTCAAATTTCCACTCCGACACCGGGTGTGGATGTAGCAATCCAGCGGGGTTCCTGCACTCCACCTTCACCAACTGGCATGCCTCGCAATGAGTCACGAAGTATGTAATGTCCGTCTTCATCACTGGCCAAAACATCGTCTTCTTCAAGTCTGCCGTCATCTTGGTGATCCCAGGGTGTATAAAATATCTGCTACAATGTGCCTCCGCCATGATGTCCTCCTGAATCTGGCCGTCTGCGAGTATATAGACCCTGCCTATAAAGTATAGCAAACCATCTCTCAGTGAATAATCTCCCGGCGAACCCTCCTCCAAGGCTTAGAATATCGGCTCTGCCCATGCATCTGTCCTCTGTCCGTCCAGGACGCGGTCCCGAATATCATCTATGGCCACCATCGATGCTAGATACTCCCTATAAAGCTCTGGATCATTCTCGGACACTAGGGATATCTGCATATCTCTTAATGACCAGACTAGCTCCATGGACATCAGATGTGATCCCTTACCCTAAGGTATCTCCTCTCCGACTCAAAGCATCTGCCACCACGTTCGCCTTCCCGGGATGGTAGTGCATGGTGTACTGGTAATTCGATTGGAACTCCACCCAACGTCTCTGTCTGATGTTGAGTTCGTTCTGCGTGTCCACGTATTTAAAATTTTTGTGATCTGAAAAGATGTCATAGTGAACCCCGTATAGGTAGTGTCACCAAATCTTCAGAGCAAAGATCACTACACCCATCTCTAGATCATGCACCAGATAGTTCTTCTCATGTATCTTCAGCTGTCGGGAGGCGTAGGCTATCACGTGCCCATTCGGCATCAGAACGACACCCATCCCCTGGTAGGAGGCATCCATGTACACCTGTAATCCCTCCCTTCCTGACAGAAGAGCGAGAATGGGTGCCGAGGTAAGCCGACCTTTCAACACCACAAAGGCCGCCTCACACTGTGGTGTACAAACGAAAGGGGTTTCCTTCTTTGTCAGGGATGTAAGAGGGAGTGCAATCCGGGAAAATCCTTCGATGAACTTCCTATAATATCCGACAAGTCCCAGGAAGCTCCGTACATCCGTGGCTGTCTTCAATGGTGGCCAGTCCCGCACTGCCTGAATCTTGGCCGGATCTACTGCTACCCCGCTCCACTGATAATATCACCTAAGAAGGCCACCTCCTTTAGCCAAAACTGGCATTTGCTGAACTTTGCAAACAACTGGTGCTCCCGTAGCCTCTCTAAGGTCAATGTCAAGTGTCGTACATGATCCTCCTTCGTCCTTGAGTAGACGAGGATGTCGTCAATAAATACTATGACGAAAACATCCAAATACTATTCGAATACCCGGTTCATGAGGATCGTAAATGCTGAAGGTGCATTTGTGAGCCCGAAGGGAATCACTGTAAACTCGTACAGTCCGTACCTACTGCTGAAGGCTGTCTTTGGAATGTCCTACTCTTGAATCCGCAGCTGATAATAACCTGACCTCAAGTCAAGTTTCGAGAAGAAGTGAGCGCCCTCCAGTTTATCAAACAACTCGTCAATTCGTGGCAGCGGGTATGTATTCCGGACCGTCAGTCTGTTCAGTGCTCGATAGTCAATACACAAGCGGAGACTTCCGTCCTTCTTCTTGACGAATAGCACCGGGGCTCCCTACGGTGAAGAGCTTGGCCGGACAAACCCTGCCTCTACTAGTTCCTGCAACTGACTTCGAAACTCTGTCAACTCTTTCGGGGCCATCCGGTAAGGGGCCCTAGATGCTGGCTTGGCCCCCAGCATAAGATGTATCTTGAAGTCTGAAGCAGGCCCATGGTTTCTACGGATTATACTACGCGTTCTTAGATTTGACAATAAAATAACTAGCGCGCTGTTGTTCTACTTAGCACTATCGGATATCCAAGCAGTTAATGGCACAATTTCAATATTAACCAATTAATCAATGCAAAGGGACACTACCCCTTATTTTTGATTGAACAAGGGCTATATGCCAATGTTCGCTCAAGCAAAAAGGACCCACCCGATCCGAAACAATTAGCCAATCAAACTAAATTACGCGCAAACATTCACAAGGCCAATACAAAAATATCCAGACTAAATAAGTGATTTAAAACTTAGTCCAAAATAATCCCCAAAAATTAATTAACAAGAGGGTTGCTTACCCGCTCCAATTTACATAAAAATATTCGGACGATTTAGGCTTGAAAATTTAGATTTTAATTAAGCACAATATTCAATATAAATCAGAACAATTTACCAGCCTTCTGATTCCACCAAAATCTCACAATAATAAGAAGAAGAACACAAGGAAGAGTTTAGAAATCGTTACCCAAAACCCAAGAGATCCGTCCACAAAAATGAGTGGAGGACGCACACACGAAGGTGGTAGATTCTCTATTTCCACGCAAGTCCTCGGATCCGCACCGAACGATGAAGGCGCGAGCCGTTTTACTTTTGCAAGCCCTAGGAGAGGGATAAACCTTGAAAAACACAAATATGGAAATAGGAGAGAGGAAAGGTGGTGGTAAAATTTTGAAGGGCAAGGGGGAGGGCTCGGGTTTGATGTGGGGGAGAGAAAAGAGGAGAAGGGTGAAGCTCTCACTAGGAGGAGGAGAGGAGGAGGAGAATGAGAAGTAGAGGGGAGGGAGATTGCCGGCGGCCAAGAGGTTGGAGGCTATACGGGGGACCGAAATTTGAGAGGAGGAAGAAGGAGGGGGAAAAGATCTCAAGAAAGATTTTAGGGGATTTCAAATTGTTTTCTTCATTCACTAATTAATCATTCATAACATGGCTATATATAGCCTACACCACTCAATCTCCCTCCAATCAACATTCAAAATTCAAAATTCAAAAATGAAAATTATGATGGTTATAAGCACCCATCATAATACAAGAAATTAAATAATTAAAACAACCTATGATGGTTATAAGCACCCATCATTACATGAATTAATTAAATGCAATAAACATAAAGATGCTTGAAATAAAATTGCTTAAAATAATAAAATTATTAAAAATATATAGTTATAATTATTTAATTTATAATTATATATTTTTATAAAATGGCGGCAAACGTCGAGCAAAACATGTGGCGGAGGTGGCGGTGGCGTCGTGGAAGAAAAGCCATCCTCGAGCTTGCGACAGCGATCGTCCCAGTCCACAAACTCTCTTCGATGGGGATCAATGGAGGCCGCATCATCAACGTCTCCATCAAAGTCCTTCTCTCAGTGCAGAGGTGGTCCTAGATGTTTCTCTGGAAAGATGTCAGCGAAATCTTGCACCACCGGGATGTCTGTCACAGACTCCTTGACTTCTGCCATCTCAAATAGAATCTTATAGACCTCCTCTCCCTACAGATGGGCCTTAACATCCTGTACTAAAGATAAGAGTATACGAGAGGCACGTCTTATACCTTCGATGATAATGAAAGTGTCCCCGTGTCTCACGGTGATCATCTTCGCTTGGCAATCAATCAGGGCATGGTTCCAGTGTAGCCATGCCATGCCTAGGATCAAATCATAGTCCGTCAGCTTCAAAATCATCGCTGGAGCCTCGAACGCCTTTCCACCAATTTCTGCCTCCATATTGCAGTGGTCCGAGGTAAGGAGTTCAGATCCATCCGGTAGTCGCACCCTTATCTTCGAGCCCGTGAATCGCTCCACGCCTTCCAGTCCTTCTACGAACGTCTCCGACACAAAGGAGTGAGTAGCTCAGGTATCGAAAAGTGTGCGGGAAGGCTTGCCGCTGATGAAGACTATACCTGTGGTGATTAGATGTCTTAGGGTTCTATAATGAGTTTTCTTTCCTTGTTAATCTATCTAGTGCGTTTCTAAGATTTAACAACTGAGAGGGAAATTCTATGAAAATAATGAAGCATTGCAGCGTACCTGTTATGACCTGCTCTGGATTCCGAGGCTGCGCCAGGTCCAAAGCATACACCTGCTCCCTTTCCTATCTACGATCTCCTCCCTGGTATCCACGACTTTGGCAGCGTACTCGGCCTCCGTAATGCTAAGCTGGTGGGCCACCCTGTGGTGCTGGAGGTGGTGCCCCCCTCATGGGGATAGTTCCTCCGGAGGTGCCCAATCTGATGACAATGGAAGAACTCTGGTGGGGGATACGCCATACCCCCGGGTCTCGGTATCTCCTGCATCCAAAGAGGTTGAGGGGCCAATATCACCTGCTCCCTCGGCTCCTGCCTCACTTCCTGACGAGGCTGGTCCTCTGTCCTTCTTTCCTCTAGTATAGCACCTCGCCGCTGGTCATTTCTGGCTCTCTGGCCCTGATCCTCGCTTGCCGCTTCCGGCCCCGAGTGGTGTGCCAATCAGCCTAAATCCTCTTTTCCATCTCCAAAATCCGGGAGATAGGCCCGTCAGATACAAACAACAAAGCCTCCCTCAAGTCCTCCCACGGGCCCTTATAGAACCTCTTGATGTACCCTGCTTCGTCCAGCTGGTAAGAATCTGTATATCGAGCCAAATGGTCGAACTCTCGATGGTACTCCACTACAGTCCGGGTGCCCTGCTTCAGCTGTAAGAACCGCTCCTCCAACTCATCCCTGGCCGACTGCGGAACAAAATACTCTAGCAATGCAGCCCTAAACTCTTTCCAGGTAACTTCCGCAACCTCCCTATCGGCAAACGTCGTGTCCAACAGCGTCTTCCACCACCTCTTGGCATGGTACTCCAGGCAGGAGACAACCAGAGCCACTCTCTCCTCCCAGAGGCACCGTATCCCGGTCAGCATCTCGTACATAATATCCAGCCACTCTTCCGTCCGAACCGCCGACTCTGTCCCCAAGTAGGACGGGGGAGAAAGTCCTCAGAAGATGCTCAACCAGTTGGCCCCCAGGTTTGGCTGCAGGACCGGAACCTGCTGGGCCCTGAAAGCCTCTAGAATGGATGTTAGAGTCTGTCCCATGTCTGACTGAAGGAAAGGAGTGGGGACCGGTGGAGGTGGTGCAACATCCTGAGCCTGTTGAACTCCACCTTGTAGCGTAGGCCGTGCTGGAGGCTGCGTAACAAAACCCATACTGAGAAAACGTTCAATCTTTAATAAAAGTGGACAATTTATATGTGATCCCCATATGGGCACACCACTGCTTCCGCTGCTTAGTTTGTCCCCAAACTAAACTTGAGCGGGGGTGACCCAGGGTAAGTGGATTGCTACCTTTTCCAGATCGATGTTTCCCTATGATACCACTTGTAAGACACCACATTTTTTTCTTTTTAAACACCGGGGTCTTAGGCCCAGAACCGCCCCTTTGCGATGACACCTTCACGCCCTGAAGGGTCATCACCATAAAGCGCCAATTCTGCCGGCCAATTCAATCACAGAAAGGTAGCACAATGAAGTTAAAGCAAGTCCACAAGAAAATCACATATATAAAAAAAGAAGTCTCCACGAAGGGAGTGTCCATAGAATGGTATATCATAGTACTAAAAATACAGGCTTATTCCCGGTACATCATGTCCTCACTACAAATCACTCATGCGGAAGAAAAAATAGAACATCTACTCAAGGTCGAGACTCACAGTCCTGGCTGTATGAACTCCGGAGCTAGACTGCCCCATCTCCAAGCGCACAAGTCTCTAGGGCTGCTCCCCCATGATGGGCTCCACGATTCCCGAAAATGATGCGGTTCGAAAACTGTTAGTCATAAAGTCTAAGCCCTATCATCCCCTACCCCTTCCCCTATGGCTCCTAGGTACCGAGCGGAGAGGAAGAAAGGGAAGGACATGTGGGTGGAGATTAACTCAAAAGAACAGGTGGCAGCAAAACTAATCTAGCAATTCTATAATAAATATGACAGAAACCGAAAGTAGGAAAAGTAACCTTAACTTATGTGCAGAAGCGCATAAGCCAAGGGATCTTCTGCAAGGCTACCATCGTATAAAGTGTCCCATACCACTTATACGTTGGGGTGTCGGTTATCAAACATCAACATATATATATATATATATATATATATATATATATAGAATTTAACCTTAATTTATAAACTTGCCCACACAAGCTTATAGACCAAGGGGTCGTTTTGCAAGTCCTAATGTATAAGTGTCCCATTCAACTTATACTTTAGGTGTCAGGATTAAATGAATCGATTATGCTATGATATGCAAGTGGGTATGATGGAACATGCAAGTGCAACTCACACACCCGACTCTGTGCACACAGACCTTTAGTTCCCCCTTTTAGAGCCGTTACCTCCCAGGATACCTCCGTAGTGGCAGACGGAAGTGGTGGGTTGGGCCTCGCCTACCTCTAAACTAGTAAAGCACTATCGGTCAGACCTATCGTATGCCTCAACGCTTGGTGCACGAAGCGGACTCCTGCGTACTCTTGCCGGCTGGCGTACTGGACTTCATTTGGCAAAGTGCTAAACCACACTTGCCGAGTCAGCGTATTGGAATCGGTGCATCGACCCTCCAATACCGAATACCCACCACCTTAATTTTCTTTCCTTTTATGCACATGCAAATTTAATCGTAATCAAACAAAAACCGAGCCGAAGCTCCCCGGACCAAAACGTCTGTCTCTTAACCAATCGATCCGAAGCTCCCCGGACCATTCCGTCCGTCTCTTAACCAATCGAGCCGAAGCTCCCAACAATCTTCCTGTACTAACAGTTTTTGTGAAATGTGAGATCCTAATTACTAAGTTACTCTTTTCGGGTTTTTATTACAGTTTACATTAACCCAGGACTGCCCCCGGTATTCCCTATGAAGGGCTCTCAAAGGGCACTAGGAACTATGATGGTAGCTGAAGCCCATCGTTCCCTTTCGCAAGGCACTTATTGTTATTGGTTGATTCCCTTTACCCATTCCCTTCTCA
This sequence comes from Platanthera zijinensis, assembly GCA_039513925.1. Classification (NCBI taxonomy): domain Eukaryota; kingdom Viridiplantae; phylum Streptophyta; class Magnoliopsida; order Asparagales; family Orchidaceae; genus Platanthera; species Platanthera zijinensis. The sequence goes on from CM077098.1 coordinate 40,189,421, forward strand.
TATTACGATAGACTAACCTAGGGTGATTTTTAACCTTCCTCTCTTCGGGAAAGACGATCTTTCGTCGAACCCGAGCACCTCTTAACTCTAGTCATCACCACTTCTCACTACTCTTCATATCATTCTATTACGAAACCATAAACATCTATCAACCCAGACAAAATGACTAACTCCAACAACTATCCCAGATCATGTCTTTTTGCAATTTAACAATTTGCTATATGCAGACAAACCTAGACTATATGTCGAACCGGTTAGGAAATGATCCAATACTCATCTAAATGCCATAACTTATTTACTGGAGGTATATCATGATATGATTAGCCTATAATCAGAAAATTATAATTTTACTAATTTATCTGGCATTTAATTAATTTCCTCAAAAATTCCATGGGCTACCGGTTTGAACATGAACTACCCTAAGTACTTATGTAGGATGTCCAACAAAATTATTATAAATATTTTGCTATCTCAAAATGGTAAATCCAAAGCATCACAATTTTTCTATCATCAAAAAAGCACTAAAACTATTTTAGCAATATTTTATATCTTTCGTTATTTATGAATCAAGTACAAAGAATATCCATCCAAAAATTCTAAATTAATTATATTATGCAGATAAAACCTTAAAAATAGCATTAGCCAAGTTTCATAATTTTTCAGCAGCAATATAATCTATGATTAATTTTTAAACCATAAAATCCCTTTTTAACATTTGTGAAGGAAGTACTAGATTTACTCAAATAAAAATTATACAAAAATTCAGGAACAACCATTCTGACCTAAAACATTTACTTCCAAGATTTAATGGGGTTTTAAGGAATAGAAAGATTCAAATAATTAAAACATCAATTAGGGCTATAACAAACGTTATAAATGAAGTGCTGGAAAAAGACTTCATAAAATTCTAGTAAAATTGCTATAGATTCTACCCGCCCTAAAACTTACTCTACCCTAGTTTCACAGCTTTTAGATAATATTTAGTGACAGATTTTACTTTTTTGGTATATTACCCTAAAGCTAAGGTTAGGGTTTTTGAGGTATCTACCTGTCTCCAAATCATCCAAGATTCCATCTAGATGATTTATATCATGCTTATGTTAACTCTACTAAATTTCAAGGCAATACGAGAGCAATTGCCCCCATGTCCTTCACAACCCTCAAAACCCTCCATTTAGGGTTTGAGTTTGGATCCTAGGGTAAACCAAACCTAAACAACACCATTTTCTCCCAGTGGGTTATAATAACCACTCTAAGTCAGTGGTCAAAATATCAGCCTCTGTTGAGGTGATTTGACCGTTCCAACCTCTTAGTGCACTTTTTACTCAAAAATGCCTCATTAATGCCTAGTTAAGAATAGGTGACTTCCTATCCAAAACTCATCCAAATGAGTTGAAATTTTGTACAGAGCTAGGTTTTTTTGCCATGGACCACTCACCAAAAATTGTGAGGGTTTGGAGGTCATTTGACCACTTAAATAAATTCCTCTATCTTAATTAAATTAAAACAAAAACCTTAGGCAAAGTGTCTCCAAAAATTCCCATTTTTGGACCGCCTCTAGGTATGTCTAAGGGTAACCCTTTGCCCAATTTTAAAGTCATTTGGACAAGGGACGAAGAGTGGGCATCCATTTTAGTTTCTGCCCAACTCTAGGTACAGCCTCCACTAAAACGGGTTCTGTGGTCAAACCATTTACCCAAACGAGTTGAAATTTATTTTAAATTAATCTGAACTCAAAGGTCTACAACTTTCGTGACTGGCCATTTTTCCTAAATTGGCTTCTAAGTGCCTCGTTTTGCCATATAAAAATGGCCCATTTAATGTCTATTTCCTTTATATACTATATACATAATTTTATATCATAAAAATGTTTTACTGTTCATCTTCTACAGAACCCGTAACTGAACTCAGAAAAACTTATTTTTCCTGTAGCTTTTCCGTGATCCGACACCGGCCGTCCGGTCACTTCCCTGGCCGGCCACCACCACCACCACCTACGTCGAGGCGATGGCTATCGGTCGGCGGTGGTTTGGCCGCCGGAGGTGGCGGTTTCCGGCGTACCCGAAAATATATTTTTTTCCTGGTTTTTCCATGAAAACACGAGATAGGTCCGGCTCCTTTGAGCACGAACTTCCTTTCTATGATCCTAAGATCTACCCATAAGAGAAGAAGTAGAGGAGGACCTTGTTCGCGGTTTGGAGGCAAGATGAACGTCAAGTTACCATTGCGCAGTGGTGGCGTTGCTGAACTTCTCCTACAGCAAGAACAATAATCCAATCCATTTTGTCAAGAGTGTAAACTTCTCATCTTGCTCTAAGGGGGCTTTTATAGATCTCCAAGTGGGGAGTGGAAAGGGTAAAGCATTCATGGCCATGAATGCTCTCTCTCTTAATAATATTTCGGTTATGGTGGAGGGAGAGGAAAAGGTGGAAGGTGAAAAGACTGATCCAGGTGACGATTTCCTATTGGACCAACACTTCCTCATTTTATTAAATAATTAGAGAAGGAAACGACCCATAAATACTCCTGGTGTAACTTTCCATACCAGAATTTATTATAACGCGTGTTAGAATAATTTCGGGCCTGAACTAACGTTTCGGCCTTTATCACGGGCGTGACACATAGGTCACGGGCGTGACAGGCCCTTATGGAAAATTCTAAGTTCGCCGATCATCTTCCTGAGATCGACGATCGTTGAAGGGGGGTAACGCACTAGGTCACGGGCGTGATACATCTGTCACGGGCGTGACAATCCCGGGTTGCAAATTCTGCGCTCGCCGATCGTCATCCTGAGATCGACGATCGTCAAAGGGGGGTCACGCCCTAGGTCACGGACGTGACATATCAGTCACGGGCATAACGGGCCCGGGTTGGAAATTCTGCGCTCGCCGATCGTCTTCCTGAGATCGACGATCATCGAAGGGGGTCACGCCCTAGGTCACGGGCGTGACATGTCGGTCACAGGCATGACAGACCCATGATGAAAATTCTGCGCTCGCCGATCGTCTTCCTGTGATCGACGATCATCGAAGGGGGTCGCGCCTTAGGTCACGGGCGTGACGGGTCGGTCACGGGCGTGACCAACCCGTGACCCGAAATCTTGGTCGATGTACTTCAATTCTTGGGCTTCCTAGGGTTCTGTCACGACAGACTCACTCTTAGGGGTCTAGCCAGAAATGGGATGTTACAAACAATTCCTACGATCTACCCATAAGGAAAGAGGAAGGGGAGGACCTTGCTTGCGGCCTGGAGACGTGTCGATTGTCGGGATGCCATGGTCGGTGGTGGCACCGCTCGATTTTTGCAACTGCACAGTGGGCTTCCTCGGATCCTTCGGGTTTTGTGTGGAAACCGCTCCTCTAAGTCCAATGAGTCTTTTAAAATGATAAAAATGGGGGAGGAGAGGGGTCTAGCTGGCGGTGGGCATTAATGCCCCTTTAAGAGCTTTTCGGCCATGGAGGAGGAGGATGAATGTGGGCTCAATCCAGCCAGGAAATGGATGGAAACTCCTCCTCTTCCCCTAAGGAGTTGAATTCAGCCATAAAAGGGGGAGGGGAATGAGGCCAAGACATTCAAGTGCAATTAATGGCCATGAAAGCCAAATTTCGGCCATGGCTTTGGGCCTTTTTCTCTCTCCTCCATTAACATGAAATTCGGGTTAAACTGTCTGCCACATGGCATTCTACCATTGGACCGCTATTATTGTTTAAATAAGTCTTAATGAAAGGACCGGGGCCAATTAATCCATCTTGGCGTAATTCCCGAAAAGATCCGGTTCAGCCCCTTCATACGAACCAGCAAACAGGGCTGAGAATTTCTCTAAGGCAAAAGCGTTGAGACAAGCCTCCACACTCAACGCCAAATTCACCAGGAATTTTCTAAGTATAATTACATTGAGTGAGCTCAGCACTCAGCTGAGCTTACTCAACGCCATTTAGTCTTTGGCGTTGAGTGAGCTCAACTCACTCAACGCCATAATTCCAGAAAATCCTTCCTCAGTATGATGGCGTTGAGTGCACTCGACGCACTAAATGCCATTCAGCCCATGACGTTGAGTGGACTCAGCGCACTCGATGCCCCGAACTCAAAATTATTTCCAAGTAAGATGGCATTAAGTGCACTCAACGCCATTTAGCCCATGGCGTTGAGTGGACTCGATGGACTCAATGCCCCGAGCTCAACATTTTTCCAAGTAAGATGGCGTTGAGTGCACTCAACGCACTCAACGCCATTCAGCCCAAGATGTTGAGTGGACTCGACGAACTCAACGCCCGAAGCTCAACATTCTTCCCAAGTAAGATGGCGTTGAGTGCACTTAATGCACTCAACGCCATTCAGCCTATGGCATTGAGTGCACTTGATGGAGATTTTCTAACAGTTAAATTACATCCAAACTAGAATCTCGATTAGGCAAGCGTACCTATCGAAATGCAGTATAGGAAGTGTCGTATTGCAACTCGGGGCTGACGAGTACTTGTACTCACAAGAAAAGCTATTATCTTATCAGACAGAAAAGTTGGTTTTTGTTTAAAAATGGAAAAGGAAAAACTAAGCGTTAAACTAAGAAATAGAAATACGATTTTGAGGAAGCTAGCACTTGATCTAGAATTCCCTTGGGATAAAATAAACCTTCTTATAAAATAAAGCAATGCGAGCTCATATCTACTCACTCGACCGTGGAGGTTCCTAAAGTATAGTAGCATCTCTCTCGAGCTCATGCTTCTAACTAACCTTAGGTTGATCGATTAAGACCTCTCGGCCAGTCGAAACCCTTAAGCTTACTTTAGGTGGTGAACCCCACTATTGGATTTGACTCCAATCCGGAAGATTTACGTCATCCTCTCTTGAGGAGTGCATTAAACTCCATTTATCTTTGAGTGATCTCCTCGTATCCACAACCTCTCGGTCATTTAGGATACGGATCTAAGATCGAAACCCATATACGCGTAATATGAATTCGATGAAATGGAAATCAAAGATAAATCGTAGCGAGTAAAAATTAAGAATAAGACATTTGATAAAAGAAGGAGAAGAGTTTATTTTATTTCAAGGTTCATCATGATCAAGTGCTAAAGAAGGTTAGCTACTTATCATTATTTGAGAATTACAAAATAAAGTAGGGAAAAACATGCTTGAATTAAAAACAACTAGAATTAAGAGTAACAACAATAGTAAATCTAGACTAGAAATGAAAAAATACAGCAAAAGGAAATAGCAAACTACAAGACTCCAACTCCTAAAATTCGACTCAACATCATAAGCTGTCTGGAATTTATAGGAAAAAATTCTTGTTTGGTCACGCCCTAGGTCAAGCCCGTGACCTAGCGTGTCAGGCTCGGAACCGTCGTCTTGAAACCCCGGGAACGTTGGAGGAGAAACTGCCAAAATCTGTTAACTGACGGGTCACGCCCCAAGGTAACGCCCGTGACCTAGGGCGTGTCAAGGCTGTTTCTGGAAAACGGCGGGAAACTGAAAATGGCGGGAGTAAACTGATCATCATGGAGGTGTCACGCCCCCTGGTCACGCCCGTGACAAGGGGCGTGTCAAAGCTGCAACGGCTTCTGGCGGTAACGGCTCGAATGGAAAAATAATTGGCTGGAAAGGTACCTAACACGCCCTGGGTCACGCCCGTGACCAAGGGCGTGTCATATTAATCTGACGTGGCACGGCTGGCAGTTTTTCCACTGGCTGGCACGCCCCGTGTAAGGGTGACACGCCCATGGATGGCGTGTCGGAGGGCGTGTCGGGCTTTTTCGCCCGCTTGTCGACGATTTCACTGAATGGCTTCGATCGCGTGTGTAACGCCCTTGGTCACGCCCATGAAGGGCGTGTCACCGGGCGTGTCTAGGCAGAAAACAGGAAAATTCTTGTTTTGCTCCAAATAACCTGTAGATCAGCCCTGCAAGATTGAAAATGATTTTATTAGAACAAATAGATATAAATTATAGAAACAAGTTAAAAATTAACTTAATATTATAAAATTGATATAAAATATCTAACCATTAATATAAAATAGTAAATAAAAAGATAGAAATAATTAGAGTTATCAAATACGCCCATACTTATCCGTTTGCTAGTCCCGAGCAAACAACTTCCTATAGGGAGTAGAAAAATTTTAAATGCTAGAAAAGAACATTGAACCTAAGGAGTAAAATGCGAAGTCTTATGCCTATTCTTGTAGATATTTTTGTAGAAAGACTTACTCAACATACAAATTAGGTTTTCATTTTTCTTAAAATGTGTTTCCACTATTATTTCTACTTTTTTAAAATGAAAAATCTGGTAAATCTTAAAATTATATTTAGGGAGAGTGTAGCGTGTGTACTAAGATAACATTGCACGAATGAAGATTAAGATACTCTCCAAAGAAATCCATCAATGTCGATGGCCATAGGCTTGCCCCTTGACACTCTCGCCACGCACTAGTTTAACTTAAAAACATAAATCAACAGGACTTAATTAGGTTGAAATGTAGGCTTAGGTTTTCGGTGAGGAAAATCAAAGATAAAAATGATGGCTAGACACACCCAAACCTAAAGAGAGCTTGCACAAAAATAAATTGTCATGGCTTTAAAGAACGTAGCCAATTCTTAAATTCCTTTGTTTTTTTTCATCATGTTGAAGTTTTTTCAATTTCCTCTCTCTTTTTTTTCATGTTATTTTAGTTTTTTTTCTTTTTGAGAGGAGGAGAATTAAATCAACTCTTTTTTCAAATTTTAATTAACCACCGAAATAAAGTGGCTCCTAATCACTCCCAAAACATTTCTACATTTGTTCTTTCAAGCTTGGGTTTAGGTGTGTAATTAGGATGCTTTTTAGGCTTTGGTAAAGTATTTGGTAGAGCTAAAACAAAAGATAAGATAAGAGGCTCAAATTGGCTTAGCAAAGGTAAAACGTTAGGTATGGATGCAAAAGCTCAACAAAAGAAGTGCTTAAATCATATTTATGCTAATGAGTTTAACCTATGCAAAGTCTTGAGAATAGCTAGAGGGCAAGTTCTAGACATCGAGAAAGAATACCTCTTTCTTGATCCGTGAAATATCTCTCTAGCAAACTTCTACTTACTCACCTAAAGTATTTTAGATTTTACCGGTTTTCATAATTAAAGTAAAATAAGTTGTTTCTACACATTTAGAAAAACAAAACTTTAATTGTATGCTGAATATTTAATTCTACTTAAATTCTACTTACATGTGCATTTAACTAGAAACACAGCATGGCCAACAGTTCTACTCCAAAATTCAAAATTCAATTAAAACATTAAAATTCTCTAAACACTATAAACAAGTTGAATTACTAGGAATTTTGCATGTGAACAAATATAGAACTAATGATTTCTCTAATTAAAATTTAATTTTTGATTTTCTAATTTTTTTGTAATTTTGATAAAAAAAAGAAAACAAATGAGAAAAGAAATATTTTTTAAATTTATAAAGATTTTTATATATATATATTTTGATTTTTAAATAAAAACAATAACTAAGAACCCACCCCCATACTTAAAAATAAACATTATCCCCAATGTTTATAAGTCAAGTACGAGGGGGGAAAAACAAATCGAAAAATTTTTAGAAGAAAAGAAAATAAATGCATAAAAATTAAAGATAAGCAAGGGGTGTCTCCCAAGAGCGCTTTTCTTTTTTCCGTCTTTAAGCTAGACGGTATTGGTTAGGAAAAAGGGAAATAAAATTTTAAGTGTAAGGGCAACTCCCTTAATTCCCGCTTGGGTGAATACGTCGAAGACGCTTGCCCAACTACTCCTCCGCTTGCTTCTTTATTTTTCTTCTTGGAATGGTGGTCTTGAGGATGTATATTCAAATCACCTATATATACCTGAGGTGATGTTAATTTTTGCAGATGAGCGGCAAAGGGATCGTATACAACATTGGATTGCAACAGCTCATTGTCTACATGAAAATCATTAGAGTAAGAAAAATAAAAAAGAAACGTATTAGAAACAATTTTACACGGAGGAGAGTCGTGTGAAAGAAATTGATCAAGCACCGGTTGTTTATTTTCTAAAATTAATTTTTATTCCGTAGATTGAATTAAAATTAAATCATCGGACGCATCAGGTTCATAAATTTTTGCTCCTAAATAATTATAAATTGTGTTTGCAAATTCATAAATAGGAGAACAATTAGGAGTAGTAAGAGGAGAAATATATTCTTCTTCTACTCCCCCAGTGCGTCCATAGACTTAACAAATTCTTGAAATAAAAGTTTTTCTTCTTCTTCGGTATAAGAAACTAAAGGAGAACATGAAGAATCATGTTCTGCATTAGCAACATTAGCCGAAGAAGGAGAAAAATAGCTAAAATTAATAAAATTCTCATCCAAATTTTGGGGAGAAGAATCACATGAAATTTGAGAGAAATCCACAAAATAATGAGAGAAGGCTTGCGGCTCTGAAAAAGAAGAATAAGAAGTCGGATCTAAATAAAAATCCTCATTACTCGGGAATCTTTCCGGGTGATCATGCCGGAAAGCAACATCCGAGGAAGAAGAAAAACTATTAAAATCAGAAAAATTGTTCTCATTGAAGCTTGAAAAGTATTTTCATGAAAATTATTTTCACCAAAATTTGAAAAATTAATTTCATTAAAATTGGAAAAATTATTGGAAAAGTTATTTTCATGAAAATTCGATAAAGGGTTCTCATTAAAGTACGAATAATTATTTTTTTAATTATTGTGAAAATTATAAGAAAAATTTTGATGATAAAAATAATAACATTCCTCACTTCGATGAGTTGCACCGCAAAAATTACACAAAACTTGGCACTGTCTTGCGGCTTGCAAAAGATTAATTTTGTGTTGGAGCTCGACAATTTTAGCGGCCAATTGTGATAACATATTTTTTTTATATTTTAAGAAGAAAAGAAAACAACCGGTACTTAATAAAATGGAATTTAGAAATAAAATAAAAAAATGAATATGGGTCAAGAAAGAGAATGATAAAATAAAAGTTTTAAAATTAAAAATGAATAGGGGTCAATAAAGAGAATGATAAAATAAAAGTTCTAAAATTAAAAATTTATAAAATAAAATTTCCCGGACTTCCCAAGGGCTACCCAATGACGGGTTCGCAAGGTACTAGGCGGTATTGCGGGATGAAAACTCGGCACGGCCCTTTCACAAGAAATTTTAATTATAAAAAATTAAAGTTAAAACCTTAAAAGAAAAAAAAAGATTAATAGATTCTTGCTTTCAAAATATCGACAAAGAAAGTCCCCGACAACGGCGTCAAAAACTTGATGGAGATTTTCTAACAGTTAAATTAAATCCAAACTAGAATCTCGATTAGGCAAGCGTACCTATCGAAATGCAGTATAGGAAGTGTCGTATTGCGACTCGGGGCTGACGAGTACTTGTACTCACAAGAAAAGCTATTATCTTATCGGACAGAAAAGTTGGTTTTTGTTTAAAAATGGAAAAGTAAAAACTAAGCGTTAAACTAAGAAATAGAAATATGATTTTGAGGAAGCTAGCACTTGATCTAGAATTCCCTTGGGATAAAATAAACCTTCTTGTAAAATAAAGCAATGCGAGCTCTTATCTACTCACTCGACCGTGGAGGTTCCTAAAGTATAGTAGCATCTCTCTCGAGCTCATGCTTCTAACTAACCTTAGGTTGATCGATTAAGACCTCTCGGCCAGTCGAAACCCCTAAGCTTGCTTTAGGCGGTGAACCCCACTATTTGATTTGACTCCAATCCGGAAGATTTACGTAATCCTCTCTCGAGGAGTGCATTAAACTCCTTTTATCTTTGAGTGATCTCCTCGTATCTGCAACCTCTCGGTCATTTAGGATACGGATCTAAGATCGAAACCCATATACGCGTAATATGAATTGGATGAAATGGAAATCAAAGACAAATCGTAGCGAGTAAAAATTAAGAATAAGACATTTGATAAAAGAAGGAGAAGAGTTTATTTTACTTCATGGTTCATCATGATCAAGTGCTAAAGAAGGTTAGATACTTATCATGATTTGGGAATTACAAAATAAAGTAGGGAAAAACATGCTTGAATTAAAACAACTAGAATTAAGAGTAACAACAATAGTAAATCAAGACTAGAAATGAAAAAAATACAGCGAAAAGAAATAGCAAACTACAAGACTCCAACTCCTAAAATTTGACTCCTTAACATCTGAAGCTGTCTGGAATTTATAGGAAAAATTTCTGTTTGGTCACGCCCTAGGTCACGCCCGTGACCTAGGGCGTGTCAGGCTCGGAACTGTCGTCTTGAAACCCCGGGAACGTTGGAGGAGAAACCGCCAAAATCTGTTAACTGACGGGTCATGCCCCTAGGTCACGCCCGTGACCTAGGGCGTGTCAAGGCTGTTTCTGGAAAAAAGTGGGAAGCTAAAAATGGCGGGAGTAAACTGATCATCATGGAGGTATCACGCCCCCTGGTCAAGCCCGTGACCAGGGGCGTGTCAAAGCTGCAACGGCTTCTGGCAGAAACGGATCGAACAGAGGAATAATTGGCTGGAAACATACCTAACACGCCCTGGGTCACGCCCGTGACCAAGGGCGTATCATATTAATCTGACGTGGCACGGCTGGCAGTTTTTCCTATGGCTGGCACGCCCTGTGTAAGGGTGACACGCCTATGTGACACGCCCATGGAGGGTGTGTCGGATGGCATGTCGGGCTTTTTCGCCCGCTTGTCGACGATTTTGCTGAATGGCTTCGATCGCGTGTGTAACGCCCTTGGTCACGCCCATGGAGGGCGTGTCACCGGGCGTGTCTAGGTAGAAAACAGGAAAATTCTTGTTTTGCTCCAAATAACCTGTAGATCAGCCCTGCAAGATTGAAAATGGTTTTATTAGAACAAATAGATATAAATTATAGAAACAAGTTAAAATTAACTTAATATTACAAAATTGATATAAAATATCAAACTATTAATATAAAATAGTAAATAAAAAGATAGAAATAATTTGAGTTATCAGCACTCGACGCACTCAACGCCCGAGCCCAAGATTCTTCCTAAGTAAGATAGCATTGAGTGCACTCAACGCACACAACGCCATTCAGCCCATGGCATTGAGTGCACTCCACGCACTCAATGCCCGAGCCCAAAAACATGTCTAAGTAGATACCTGATCTACTCGTCGAGTCTTGTCGACTCACTCGATGCTTCCCAGACTTGAGTCAACTTGGACTCTTTTGGTTTACCCCAATGGGTCCGTAGCGACATATTGTCCTCCCTTAGGGTTAGAGATGCCATGACGGGATCATGGAACCAAGTTAAAACCCTAATGTCATGCCTATGATTGTAATTGGGATTCTACTACTTGCAGACCAAGGTGATTTTCACATTGAGCCTTGTTCACTTGGTCTTCTTGGGCTTTCTAGGGTTTTGTCATGACTTAGTCATGACAATAACCACTCCTAGGTTTCTAGTTGTTTGAGGGATGTTATAAATCCCAATATATAAACAAAAAATTTCATCCCTGAAATTCTAGTTAGGCCTATGGGGTTTCAAGTATGAAGGTAAATTGTAATATCCCGAGAGGTTGTGTGTAATACCTGACTAAAAAGCTCTGGGTACCTTTATCGCATCAAGTCCTATGTCTCCCATGTGTGCTCCTCTCACCCATGATTTCTCCACAGGACCTTGACCAATAGAACCTTCTTGCAGCGTAAGACTCGTATCCCCTTGTCATTAATCCGGACCGGTTCTAGGTGACTTGACCGATCAGATTGTACTGGCCTATCCGTGGCCGTAATCTGCTGCTCCGGGCATAGTAGAGCCCTCCTAAGAAAGGATACATGGAACACGTCGTGCAAGCCTGCCAGCTCCGATGGCAACTCCAAAATGTATGTTAAGGGACCGATCTGCTCCATGATCCGATAATGCACCATATATCTTAGGCGGAGCTTCTTATTCCGACCACGCACCCGTGAAACTCTATGCATTGGTCAGATCTTCAAGAATACTCGGTCCCCCACCTGAAACTCCACCTGACGATACTGAGCGTCATAATACTTGGCCTATAGGCTCTGTGCCTCTAACATCCTATCCCGTATCAGCCTCACCTGAGCCTCGGTGTCCTCAACAAACTCTGAGCCCAAAACCTTCGGATCCTCATCGTGTACGCATGACAGCAGAGTCATACACCTTCGTCCATATAGGGCCTCATAAGGAGCCATACCTATGCTGGACTGGTAGCTATTATTATATGATAACTCAATCAGTGGCAATAGCTTCTCCCAAGGCTCTCCGCAGTCCAGAAAGCATAGTCGCAGTAGATCTTCCAAAGTTCGATTAGTGCATTCCGTTTGCCCGTCGATCTGGGGATGAAAGGCTGTATTGAATATTAGTCGAGTGACCTAATAAGTTTGCACTGATCTCCACTCCCTGGACATAAACCTTCCATCCCGATCCGATACACTTGTCCTGGGTATGCCAAAATAACGGACGAACTGCTCCACGAATTTTTGAACCAGCAGACCAACCGAGTCATCCTTCCTAATAGGGATAAATCTAGCTACCTTCGTCAGCTGGTCAACGATTACCCAGATCGAATCATTCCCTGTCCGTGATCGGGGAAGCCCATGTATAAAGTCCATCGCGACGTCCTCGAGTTTCCACTCCGGCACTGGGAGTGGTTGCAACATACCTGTAGGGTTTCTGCACTCGGCCTTCACCAGATGGCATGTCTTGCAGTGGGTCACGAAGTAGGTGATATCCTTCTTCATGCCTGCCAGTACATGGTCTTCTTCAGATCCGCAGTCATCTTCGTAACTCCCGGGTGTACTGACTAGCGGCTACAGTGGGCCTCCGTCATGATATCCTCCCGGACCTGGCCTCCCTCTGGTATATAAACCCATCCTCTAAAGCATACCAAGTCATCTCTCAATGTGTAATCCCCAGCAGTACCTGCCTCTAATTCTCGGAATATCGGCTCCAGCTTGGCATCCTGCCTCTGCCCATCTCTGACTCGGTCTCAAATGTCATTTGTGGTACTCATCGCCGCTAAATACTCCTCATATAGCTCGGGGTCATTAGATGACACCAGCGTGATGTGCATATCCTCTAATCTCTGTACCAGCTCCATGGACATAATCTAGGGCTCCGCTGTAGTGGTGGTGGCTCTCTGACTCAGCGCATCGGCTACCATGTTCTCCTTCTCTGGGTGGTAATGCATCTCATACTGATAATCTACTAAAAATTCCACCCATCGCCTCTGCCTGATGTTCAGCTCTTTCTGCGTGTCCACATACTTCAGATTTTTTTGATCGAAGTATATATCGTAGTGGACATCGTACAGATAATGTCGCCAGACTTTCAGAGAAAACACGACCGCTCCCATCTCTAAGTCATGAACGGGGTAGTTCTGCTCATGATTCTTCAACTGGCGAGAAGCATAAGCAATCACATGCCCCTTCTGCATCAGCACTGCTCCCATGCCCTGGTAAGAAGCGTCGGTGTAGACCTGGAATCCTTCTTTACCCAAAGCAAGGGCAAGTATAGGAGCCAAGGTGAGTCGATCCTTCAGCTCTTGAAAAGCCACCTCGCATTATAGGGTCCAGACAAATGGCACATCCTTCCTCATCAGGGATGTGAGTTGAAGGGCAATTCGAGAGAAACACTCCACGAATTTCCGGTAATAACCGGCAAGTCCTAGAAAACTCCGTACGTCTGTGACCGCCTTTAGCTGCGGCCAATCCCGAACTGCCTGAATCTTGGCCGGGTCCACTGGCAACCAAGCTCCACTGATGATATGGCCTAGGAAAGCCATCTCCTTCAACCAGAACTAGCATTTGCTGAACTTCGCATAAAGACGGTGCTCTTATAGTCTCTCTAGAGTCAGCATCAAATGTATTGTGTTCTCCTCCTCTATCCTCGAGTAAATGAGGATGTCGTCAATAAACATGATGACTAACACATCCAGATAAGCCTCGAACACCCGGTTCATGAGGCTCATAAACGACGACAGTGCATTCGTGAGCCCGAAGGGCATCACGGTACAGTCGAACAACCCATATCTTTTACTGAAGGAAGTCTTCAGAATGTCCTCCTCCTGAATCCGCAGCTGGTAATAGCCCGACCTCAAATCCAACTTCGAGAATAAATGTGCACCCTATAGCTGATCAAATATCTCATCTATCCTTGACAATGGATAGGTATTCCGGACTGTCAGCCGGTTCAGTGCTCGGTAGTCAATTCACAATCTAAGTGTCTAGTCCTTCTTCTTGATGAATAACACTGGGGCTCCCCATGGTGAAGAGCTCGGCCGGACAAATCCGGCTTACACTAGCTCCTACAGCTAGTTTCAAAACTCTGTCAACTCCTTAAGGGCCATCCAGTAAGGGGCTCTAGATATCGGCTTAGCCCCTGGCACAAACTGTATCCGGAAATCCTGCTCCAGGTGTTGGGGGTAGCCCTGGCAGCATCTCTGGGAATATATCAGCAAAATCTCGCACCACCGGGATATCAGAGATGGAATCCTTGGCCTAAGCCATTTTGAACAACACTTCATAGACTTCCTCCCCCTGTAAGTGAGCCTTGACGGCCTGCAAGTATGATAGCAAGAGAGGGGGAATAGGTCTAATACCTTCGATGACGATGTGCAAATCCCTATGCCTCACGGTGATCCTCTTTGATAGGCAGTCAATCTAGGCATGGTTTCAATGCAACCATATCATGCCCAGGATCAAATCAAAGACTGGCATCTTTAGGATCGTTGTTGGTGCTTCGAATGCCTTTCTGCCGATCTCTGCCTCCATATTGTAGTGGGCAGATGTGAATAGCTCTGATCCATCTGGTAGCCGTATCCTCATAATCAAGCCCGTGAATCGCTCCACGCCTTCCAACCCTTCCACGAAAGCTTCCGACACGAACAAGTGTGAAGAACCCGTATCAAACAGTGTATAAGCGGGCTTGTCGCTGATGAAGACTATGTCTGGGGTAGTTAAATGTCTTAGAAAATCTAGTTAAGGTTTTCTTTCCTAGTTTGTAAATTTTATATCAATGAGTCTAATTATTTAGGAAAGAAAACTTAAATTTACTGGCGTACCTGTGATCACTTGCTCCGTGTTCCATGGTTGAGGCAGATCCAGAGCATACACTTGCTCCCTCTCCTACATGCGGTCTCCGCCCTAGTATCCATGTCCTCGGCCACATCCTCGACCTCCATAATACTGAGCAGGCAGGGCAGCCGGTGGTGCTGGTAGTGGTGCTCGCTTCATGGGGAAGTTCCTCCGAATATGCCCCACCTAATGAAAGTTGAAGCACTCTGGCGGGGGATATGCCATACCCCCAGGTCTCTGCATCTCCCGCATCTGGAGAGGCTGAGGAGCCATAACCACTGGTTCCCTCTGCCCTGTCTCACCTCCTGACGAGGCTGGTCCTCTTCCCATCTACCATCTCTCCCATCAGCAAAGCGGCCCCTTCGTTGATCCTCTCTGGCTCCCCGGCCCTGATTCTCAGTTGGCCGCTTCCGGCCTTGAGTAGTGTGCCAATATGCCTCAATCCTCTTCGCCATCTCCAATATCCGAGGAATAGGCCCGTCAGACACGAACAACAGAGCCTCCCTCAGATCCTCTCGCAGACCCTTATAGAACCTCTTGGTGTATCCAGCCTCATCCAACTGATAGGAATCCACAAATCGGGCTAGATGATTGAACTCCCGGTGGTACTCCAGCACCGTCTTGGTGCCTTGCCTATACTATAAAAATCTATCTTCTAGCTCATCTCTGTCTGACTGCGGAACAAAATGCTCGAACAGTGCGGTCCTGAACTCATCCCAAGCAATCTCTGCAACCTCTCTATCAGCAAACGTCGTGTCCAGCGATGTATTCCACCATATCTTGGCATGGGACTCCAAGCAAGAGAAAACCAAAGGCACCCTCTCCTCCCAAGGGCACCGTATCCAGTCAGCATCTCATACATGATGTCCAATCACTCCTCCATTTGAATGACTGACTCTATCCCCAAGTAGGATGGGGGAGAAAGTCCTCGGAAAATTCGCAGCCAATTGGCCCCCGGATTTGGCTGCGGAGCAGGAACCTATGGGCCCTGAAAGCATCCAAAATAGCTGTCAGGGTCTGCCCCATCTCTGACTATAGGAACAGAGTGGGGACCGGGGGAGGTGGTGCAACATTTGGAGTCTACTGAACTCCACCCTTTGGTGTAGGCTGTGCTGGGGGCTGCGTAACAAAAGTCATTTGTAAGTAAACGTTTGTGAGAAGTAGCGAACAAAAGACTAAAGTAGCGAACAAACGACTAGAAAACAAGCCAGAACTTTGAATAATTGAAATTTTATTATCCAAAAAGATACCATTTACAAAGGTATGACCTCCCTTTTATAGAATGGAGGAGAGAGGATAGAATACAAACTAACAATGTGGGACTAAAGCTATACAACAGATCCGGGCGGCTAGAACAATAGACCGGAACAGGCCGCGCGGTTAGATAATGTTCTAACAGCTCGGCAATACCAAAAGCAATAGAGAGATGCGGTAGGAGACCGCTAGACCGCCCGGTTTCCAAGCTGCCGGAGATAAACCGTCAGACCGCCGGACACCACACAGCAACACTCTGGATATCAACCCGCCGGACTCAAACCGCCAGGCTGCCCGGTCTATAACCCACCAGGCTCAAACCGCCAGACCGCACGGTCTCATACTTCGACACTCCCCCTCAAGCTGGAGCATAGATAACAATCATGCCCAGGTTGTCATAGATGTGGAAGAAGGAAGTAGAAACTGGCTTGGTGAAGATATCTGCCAACTCTTTGTCGGAGGTGACGAACGGAGTGCAAATCTGTCTCTTCAAGACCTCTTCTCGGATGAAATGATAGTCGACCTCTATATGTTTCATTCTCTCATGGAAGACCGGATTTTTGGATATGTATATAGCGGCCTTATTGTCACAGAACATAGGTAGAGGATAGTCGTAGACCTCTCCTAGGTCAAGCATGAGAGCCCGCAACCATTTTAACTCACACGTGGTTGACGCCATACTCCGGTATTCGGCTTCTGCACTGGACCTTGAGACAACAGACTGCTTCTTGCTCTTCCAGCTCACAAGATTACCTCCAACAAATGTGCAAAAACCCGATGTAGATTTACGGTCACCTTTATCATCCGCATAGCTTGAGTCTGAGTAGGCTTCAACTCTCCGATGACCATGCTTCTGAAAGAGTAGCCCTTTTCCTGGTGCTGCTTTGACATACTCTAGTATCTTTAAGGCAGACTGAAGATGACATTCCCTGGGAGCTTGCATGAACTGACTGACCTTGCCTACAGTATAGGCGATGTCGGGTCTGGTCACCGTGAGATAAATGAGTTTTCCCACCAGACGTCTATACCTCGTGGCATCGGATATAAGAGGTGAGTCATCTGTCCATGTTTTGTCCTCTCTAGTGGCCATGGGGTACCGGGCCGATTTGGCACCGGTCAATCCTGTCTCTTGTAGAAGATCAAGAGCATACTTCCGTTGGGAGAGAACCAACGAGTCGGGCTTCCGAGAGATTTCTATCCCCAAAAAATATTTCGGGGAGCCCATATCCTTCGTGACTAGGTGTTGACGGAGGTGTTTTTTTGTAAAGTCCACCCCAGCCTGGTCATCGCCGGTAAGAAGAATATCATCCACATACACCACCAAAACCACAAGGCCCGATACGGTTTTGCAAATAAACAATGAGTGATCGGCTGAACTTCTTGTAAAGCCAATGACAGCCACAATGCCACTAAACTTGTCGAACCATGCCCGAGGGCTCTATTTTAGGCCGTAGATGGCCTTCTTCAACTGGAATACTCGTGTCTCCCCCTGAGCAACATACCCAGGAGGTTGCTTCATATAGACGTCCTCCTGAAGATCCCCATACAAAAAAGCATTCTTTACATCAAGCTGGGAAATAGCCCACTCCCTGTTGACGGCCACAGAAAGAAGAACCCGGATGGTGCTGAGGAGAGCAACCGGGGAGAAAGTATCAAAACAGTCAACTCCATAAGTCTGAGTAAAGCCTTTGGCCACCAGTCGGGCTTTGTAACGATCCACAGTGCCGTCTAGGTGAAACTTCACAACGAACACCCAGCGACAGCCAACTACATCAGTACCTCTCAGTGGAGGAATAAGGGTCCAGGTACCCCTTTCAGTAAGAGTGGGGATTTCCTCATCCATGGCAGATTTCCAATGAGGAATAACAAGAGCCTCCTGGTAAGTGCGGGGAGTGGTAGTAGCCGAGATAGCCAAATCAAAGCACCTGCGAGAGGGAGTAAGCCGATCATAGGAAACAACAGCCGCAAGAGGGTGTTGGGTACACGCCCGCACCCCTTTGTGAAGGGAAATGGGAAGATCCAGGTCGTCTTATGCCTCATGGACCGGAGCGTCCGTGGCAGAGAAAGCTGGCCTGGGACTAGAGAGAGACGGCTGCAGAGAAGAAGGAGAGGAGATAATAGGGAGAGGAGGAGACAGAGGAGGAGATGATATAGGAGGGGAGACGTCGATATGCGTGGAAGGATCACAGAGAGATGGAGGAGAGTCAGAGATAGCAGGAGGAAGCGGGGATAGAGAAGAAAAGTAGGATGCATTTTCGAAGAAGGTGACGTCCGCGGAAACAAACTGTTTGCGCAGAACGGAGTCAAAGCAACAATAGCCTTTTTGAGTGGTCGAGTATCCCAAAAAGACACATTTTGTGGAACGGGGGGAAAGCTTGTCACGGGTAGCAGACGGAGCATGCACAAAAGCCGTACACCCAAAGATACGGAGAGGAAGAGGAAAGGGTTCCTTGCTTGGGTAGAGAATGGAGAAGGGGGTCTTGCCGTGAAGAACCGAAGAGGGAATGCGATTGATGAGATAGCAGGCAAGAATAATAGCATAGCCCCAGTAGGAGCGAGGTACCTGCATCTGCGTCATTAGAGTGCGAGCGATATCGAGGAGATGACGGTTTTTACGCTCCGCCACCCCATTTTGCTGGGAGGTGTAAACACAGCTGGTCTGATGAATAAGACCATGTTGCATACAAAAAGACGAAAACTCATGACTGAGGTATTCTTTAGCATTATCAGAGCGCAGTACTTTAATAGAAATAGCAAACTGAGTTTTAATCATATTATAAAAAGATTGCCATACAGATAAGAGTTCAGAGCGATCTTTTAAAAGATACACCCAGGTACATCTAGAGAAATCATCAATAAAAGTTACGAAATAAGAACTACCTCGACCAACGGTGAGAGTAGGAGCAGGACCCCATACATCGGAATGAATGAGATCAAAAGGGCGGGAGGAACCACGACCTTGCTTCGGCGGGAAGGAGGAGCAGTGATGTTTGCCAAGCTGACACGCATCACAGTTGAGCGGAGGACTAGTCTGAGGTAAGTGGGGAAGAAGCTGATGAAGAATCCGAGGAGGAGGATGTCCAAGGCGAAGATGCCATTGAAGCAGATCAGTAGACGAGGAAGAGAAGGCGGACAGAGCGGAAACATTGTCGAGGAAGTAGAGACCGCCGCTCTCAGTCCCAGTAGCAATCGTCCGTTGGGTCCTCGGGTCCTGAAAACAATAAGAAGTAGGAGTAAATAAGACAGAACACTGAAGTTGCTTGCATAAAGTAGTAACTGAGAGAAAATTGCAAGGGAACTTCGGGACATAGAGAGTGTCCTCTAAGCAAAGCGACGGGGCGACTTGAACCATGCCCGTTCCGTGAACCGGGGAGGGCGAACCATCCGCAACAAGAACTGGGGGTAACCGATCATGCGTCTCTAGGAGAGAGAAGCAGTGAGGGTTTCCGGTCATGTGATTTGTAGCACCAGAGTCAATCAGCCATTTACCTTGGGTAACGACGTGTGCACTACCTGAGGTCGTGGCCACAGAAGCAAATGGCCGAGAGGAGGCGGAGGTTGAGGAAGAAGTATCACTAGAGGGATGAAGATGAGGATGTTTCTGCCAGCAGCGGTCAACAGAGTGGCCGGTACAACCACAGTGAGAGCAGAGGAATCTTGACGGACCACGCGTGCCAGAGTGGCTGCGACCACTATTTCCACCCCGCTGAACTTGGTGTGCATAGGAGTCCTGTGGAGGAGGGGAGGACAATAGAGGACGGTGGAGCAGTGAAGTAACAGCGGTGATGCGAGCCGCGGTGGCATCCAAGGTGGGAGACTCGACTTCGCCCAAGATCTGCTGGCGGATCATATCAAAAGACTCAGGGAGCCGTAGAAGATAACAAACAACCAGGAGTTCCTGGAAGTGTTTGTGCTGCTCGGCCAAGTCCACGGAGAAAGGGCGATTCTGGAGTATTTCAGCGCCAAGAGCCTGAACTTGCTGATAATCCGCAGCAAGAGACATGGAAGGGCGAGCGAAGAGATCCGCGTAGAGAGTATAAATACGGGATGTCTGGGCCCCCTTCGAGTAGAGAGCAGCAAGATGAAGCCACGTGGTCTTGACCATCTCATCATTGCGTATGACAGGAAGACATTCATCGGAGAGGCTGTTAGCCAACCACGTTCGTACAAACGCATCACTAGCATCCTAGTCATCAAATTCAGCAGAATCTAGAGGAGGAGGGTCATCGGTGAGGTGATGGCGTTTGCGCTGAGAGCGAAGAAGAAAGGTGAAAGAAATGCTCCAATCCGGATAGTTGGAGCCAACAAGTTTAGAAACCGTGCCAAGGTTTCCAGAGGCAGTAGGAAGCGGCGTCGGAGTGGCGATAGGAGTTGTGGTAGTGGAGGTTTCAGAAAGGGCCATAGGAGAAATCTGTGAGAAGCAGCGCAGTTAGAATACAAGCCGTGTGGATAGGAAGAAGAAGAGCTGCGGTGGTCACGATGACAGACACCCGCGGCCAGAGAAGCCACGACCAAGCCGCAGATCCAAGCAGGGAAAGAAGTCGAGCGGCTAGAAGATAGACCGCGCGAACAGAAGGGATGAACAAACAAGGCAAAAGACAGCAGGTCGCGGCGAGCAAAGATACAGGTTGCTGCGATTGAAAGGCAGGAAAAGACCGCTAGAACAGGTCGCAAGAAAAAGAGGCAAGCCGCGCGGACAGGACGCACAGAATCAGGAGGAGAAGATCGATCCCTCTGATACCATGTGAGAAGTAGCGAACAAAAGACTAAAGTTGCGAATAAACGACTAGAAAACAAGCTGGAACTTTGAATAATTGAAATTTTATTATCCAAAAAGATACCATTTAAAAAGGTATGACCTCCCTTTTATAGAATGGAGGAGAGAGGATAGAATACAAACTAATAATGTGGGACTAAAGCTATACAATAGATCCGGGCGGCTAGAACAACAAACCGGAACAGGCCGCGCGGTTAGACAATGTTCTAACCGCTCGGCAATACCAGAAGCAAGAGAGAGATGCGGTAGGAGACCGTGATGGGCGCAGAACAGAGACCTACTGTGGTTGGTTCGAAATGGTCAGATTCCGCGGGCCAGTTAGAAGATCGAGTTTTCTAACGAAAGGAGGCAAGCGCACCTATCGCAAGTAGTACTCGGTATTCGGGAAAATACCGAGGTCGTATTATTCTCGGGGACGTGTTGATTATATCTACTCTTCCAGGAACACTATTATCTTACTAACAGTAAGGTGGGATTTTTTTTTAGTTTAATTAAAGCGGAAAGAAAGAAAGCGGAATTTTGCTAAATTAGTTCGATGACGGGTTAACGCTCGGCATCGAATCGGATTAAGACTAAAATAATTCTTAACAATTATTAAACTTTGTTTTTATATTAATAAAAGGCACTTGGCCGTGGAGGTTCCAAGAACATGAGCTCACCTTGGTCTAGGGATATCGCTCACCTGGGCGCTAAGGCTATTCGACCGAACGTTAGTCCGACGAAGGATTCCCCTTAATGCCCGCATTACGCTAAGAACCCCGTTATTGGGTGGGGAACCCAATCCGGCAGAACTACGCTTCTCCTCTTTCGAGGGGGCGTACGCAGTTCTCTTTACCCAAGGGGGATCGATCCATACGTGCAGCCTCTCGGCGTCGCGTATGGATAACGGAATAGAGCCCACACATCGATTATGTGGTCCTATGCGTCGTTAACCCGGGGTAAACCTTAAGTCCTTAAATAAAAATAAAAATAAAGTTCTTTAATTATTTCAAATCATTTTTTATGTCCCAATGCTCTTCGATGCCGAAGGCTAAAAGAGATTAGCCACTCATCGGTATGGGGACGGCTTTATGTTTTTAGGTGAAGCGTGAGTGTTAAATTAAGCACTGAACAATTATAAGAGAAAACACGAAAAATAGGACAATTAGATAAATTTAAGGCTAATTGATGCAGGCACTCACGCAAACTTCAAAACCATAAAGAAAATTAAATAAAGCAAGACCTACTCAAATGAGTAGGCGGAAATAAATGCACACACGCACACACTCTTCTTAATTGAAGAAAGCGATAAATAAAGCGGTAAAATTATCTCCTACACGCACGCACTCTACATAATTGAGAAAGCGATAAAATTGCAAGTCCCGGCTCAAATGAGTGGGCGGGAGTAAATCTATCTCATACACGCACGCACTCTACTTGAAATTAAAACACACACACACACACTCTACAGAAATGAAAACACACGCACCCACACAAAGTTTTCC
Organism: Platanthera zijinensis; assembly: GCA_039513925.1. Classification (NCBI taxonomy): domain Eukaryota; kingdom Viridiplantae; phylum Streptophyta; class Magnoliopsida; order Asparagales; family Orchidaceae; genus Platanthera; species Platanthera zijinensis. Next base: position 40,211,984 of record CM077098.1, read on the forward strand.
TACTCAAGTGAGTAGGAAGAAAATGAAAGCAGTAAAAAGACAAGTCCCACTCAAACGAGTGGGCGGGAAATGAAAGCAAAGTGCCATTTAACTCTTAACGAGTAGGCGGAAATAAATGCATACGCACACACGCACTCTACAGAAATGAAATAAAGCAGTAAAACCTAACTCATACACGCACACACACTTGCAAAAATAAGAAAAACAAAGAGCTCAGAAAATTAAAACGACTGCATTTCTACCGCTAGAATGCGGTAGAAATGCATAAAAAGTGAAAATAAAAATTAACCGGAGCGAAATTTTTTGCAAATAAACGCAAAATGGAAGTACTCGAAAAATTAATACAACTGCATTTCTACCGCTAGAATGCGGTAGAAATGCATAAAAAGATGAAATAAAAATTAACCGGACTAAAAGTTTTGAAATTAAAAAGCTAAAATGAAGTGAGCGAAAAATTATAACGACTATATTTTCATTCTTATATTTTTATAAAAACTCCTAAAAAGTGAAAATAAAACAAAAAGGACAAAAAGTTTTACAATCCTAAAGAGCCTAAGTTAAAGAAAAATGAAAATAACACTTTTAGATGAGTTTTTATAAAGCCTTATGAATGAAAAAATAGGAAAAAGGAGAAAAGCTAAATCTAAAAAAGTGCAGAAAATGAAATTTAAATGGACGGCACAACGGCTAGAAATGCCGATAAATCCTAAATCTAACTAAGTTATGAAAGCAAAAAAGATGAAAACATAAAAGAAATACAAAAAGATGAACGAAAAATTGCTTAAGTGGGCGCATTCAAATGGATTATTCATACAAATTAAGAGAGAAAAATTCATATTTTATTAAAGTAAAAACCCTAATACAAACTAAGAGAGAGAGAGGGGGGAGAAATTCTCCTTACATAAGTATGGAATCCAATTGGGCAGCACCTCCCCTAAGCAAAGTGGTCAAAAAGTGGACAAAATAAGCTTCCTGGAAGCTCTTATTTATAGGCAAATTTTCGGGTTGGTCACGCCCTAGGTCACGGGCGTGACAGGGGGGCGTGTCACTACTATTCATGAGCTGACCGGTTGACTTGACTGGAGCTTTGACTTCGGGGCAAAAACGTGGCGGTCACGCCCCAGGTCATGGGCGTGACAGGGGGCGTGACCGGGGGAGCTGGCAGTTCGATGTCGGCAGCGTTGACAGGTTGACTAATCTTGCGGGTCGGCCTCGACACGGGCGTGACAAGCCTTGACACGGGCGTGACGTTGGGCGTGTCGGGCTCGGGACAGTGGAATTGTTGAGTTTGACCGGCTGGTTGCATTTAGAGCCTGACACGCCCGTGTCGGGGGTGACACGGGCGTGACATGGCCGAAAAAATATTTTTCTGCAAAAAATTAGAAAAACAAAAAAAGCTAAGTTAGAAATAAAAAATTACAAAAAAGAAACAATTTATTAAGTAAAACAAACAAAAAAAGACAAAAATAAAGTAAAATGACATAATTAAAATACAAAAATATAGGTATATTTACAACTCATCAAACACCCCCATACTTAAGTTTTTGCTATTCCAGAGCAAAAGTTTGAGGTGAACTTATAAGGAATAATAAAAAAAACTAAGTTCTGCAACCGCTAGATTAATTATAAGAGAGATCAAATAAAAATATACGGGGTATAAGAGTTAAGTCCTAAAATTATTTAGATGATTTAAACAGGGCAAAAGTTTTGGCCAAAAGACTTCTTGATGTAATCAAATAGAAAGCAATAATTGTATTGGTTAGATTAACAGAAAATAGTTTGGAGTTATACGAACTTTAGCTTATAGGAGTGTTATTGGAAATAATGCAATTTACAAATTATGCTCTCAAAAAGATTTTTGAATTAATTCTAGAGTCATGAAATTGGCTAAGGGGGGTTGATGTTAGTTTATGAAGATGCTTGGATTTTGAGGCGAGGTTTTTTTTTCTCGAACCTCCAATTTTTTGATTTGGATGTTAAAGGAAAACGAAATCTTATTTTCCTTAACATAAAAATTTTTTCTTCTTCATAAATAACCCAATGTATATGTGTTGGAGTAATGAATTTTATCCTCTTACTCCGTAACGTATAATCTTTTAATTTATTGGGTGCCTATGTTTACAGAATGAAATCTTATTCCCATTGACATAAGATCTTTTTTCTTTTTGGGGAAATAATTTTATCACACCAAGTAGGTTATGATAAGTAAGGGGAGAAAAGAGAACTAGATTTTTAATTGAAAAATAATTGAGAGCAACCTTTATAAATTGTACGTTCCAATTTTTCAGAAAGCTAAAAGCAAGCATAATTGAATTCTATAGTCGTTATTTTCTAACATGGTACACATTCTCCTATCTATGAAAAATTAGAAGTAGTGCCTAAAGCGAGTCCCCTATTTTTAACAAAGTATAATAAATTCTTTAAAACTTAACCCCGGCTATTTAGATTTTTCAATCTATAATTAACAAACGAATAGTGAACAAAGAATTGATCAAATTCGCATATAAATAAACTCAAAACGAAAGTTTTGGATAACAAGAAACTTAAGAATGAAATGTTTGATTTATTTGTTTCAAAACTTATAAAAAATTTTTTTTTGTTGTTTTTTTGAAGTTATGCTCTTTTTTTGTAGTTTTGTAGTTATATCTTTAATATATACATGCTAAAAAGAAGGAAAAAAATGCGAATTTTTTTTTTGGATTTTTAAGTTTTGTGAATTTTTTTGTATTTTTAAATTTTGTGAATTTTTTTGTATTTTTAATGAAATTTTTATTCTATTTGCAAAAATTTGGGAAAAAGAAAAAATATTTACAAGGATGAGAGGAAAAAAGGAAGAGGGGAAAGAGAAAGAATATTTACAAAAATTATTTACAAAAATATTTACAAAAATATTTACAAAAATATAAACTAGGTAGCCGCGAGATGACTCGTTATGTGGATGGCTCGATGAGCCGGATCTCGCGGACCGAGTTAAAAATAAGACAAAGTTTCAAAAATGAAACTTCAAAAATTTTTAATTAAAATTTTTTGGAATTTTTTTTTTGTTATAAATTTTTTTTTTGAAGTTTTGTTTTTAAAATTTTTTGTTTTGTTTTTTTGTTTTTTTGTTGTTTTTTTTTGTAAGTGAAAAAGAAAGTACGAAAATATGAAAACACCCCCATACTTAGATCCAACATTGTCCCCAATGTTGTATGCTAAGCATGAGGAACAAGACAGCAGGTATATGTACAAAAAAAGAAAAGAGAGGGGGGCAGAAGACGTCCCTGATCCGCGCGCGGGGAAGCCCATTAGAAACCCTGCATTTATTAGAAAAATAGAAAACATAATAAATAAAGACGTAAAAAAGGATAGACGTGGGGTGCCTCCCAGGAGCGCTTTGTTTATAGTCGCGTAGCTTGACTATAGTGGCGGGTTTATAAGTCGAGGAGGGATATGGTTTCGCTATACTCGATCACAGGGTTGCCTGCTATGTAAGTCTTTAATCGATGACCGTTTACTTTAAACGAGCCTTTTTCTGGGTGGGAGACGAGTACGGTCCCATATGGAAAAACTTCTTCAACTAAGAAGGGACCGGACCAACGGGATTTGAGTTTGCCAGGAAAAAGTTTAAGACGAGAATTATAAAGAAGGACTAGATCGCCCGGAGAAAAAATTTTGGGGGTTTTAATTTTTCGATCGTGATAAAACTTAGAACGCTCCTTATAGAACTTATTGCTCTCGTAAGCGTTCGCACGCCATTCATCGAGCTCGTTTAGTTGCAGTTTTCTATTTTGAGCGGCTAAGTTAGAGTCGAGGTTTAAGAGTTTTAATGCCCAAAGTGCGCGGTGCTCCAGTTCTACTAGTAAATGGCACGCTTTGCCATAGACTAATCGAAATGGGGTACAACCGGTAGCGGTTTTGTACGCCGTACGATACGCCCATAACGCGTCGTCAAGCTTAGCGGACCAATCTTTCCTATTAAGTGAAACGGTTTTTTCTAATATGCGTTTTATTTCTCGATTTACTACCTCAACTTGGCCACTTGTTTGCGGGTGGTAGGGGGTGGCAAGCTTGTGCGTGACTCCGTATTTAGCTAACGTCTTAGCCATTAGAGCGTTACAGAAATGCGTTCCCCTATCACTAACAATAGCGCGAGGCGTGCCGAAGCGAGAAAATAATTTTTTTAGAAATGTAACGACGACTCGCGCATCGTTGGTGGGGAGAGCCTGCGCTTCCGCCCACCGTGATACGTAGTCAACCGACACTAAAATGTACATATTTTTATAAGAAGGAGGTAGGGGGCCAACAAAATCTATGCCCCATAAATCGAAAACTTCGCATTCTAAAAACATATTTTGGGGCATCTCGTCACGACGTGAGATGTTACCCGACCGCTGACAGCTATCGCATGCGCGCACAAAATTGTGCGCGTCTTTGAAGAGAGTGGGCCAAAAGTAGCCCACCTCTAGCGCCTTCCTAGCGGTCCGGTTGGCTTGATAGTGCCCCCCGGCCGGACCCTCGTGGCAGTGCCTCAAGATTTGCGTGCACTCCACTCCCGCAACGCATCTTCGAACCGCTTGGTCCGCGCAGATACGGAAAAGAAAGGGGTCATCCCAAAAGAAATTTTTCAAGTCAGAAAAGAATTTCTTCTTTTGATGACTTGAAAAATCTTTTGGAAGTACCCGCGCGACTAAGTAGTTCGCAAAATCTGCGAACCAAGGCGAAGATGACGAAGACGAATGAATGGCGAGATGGCGTTCCTCGGGGAATCTGTCATTTATTTCAGATTCGACGAGCGCTTCCGCACCCGGATTTTCTAAACGGGAGATGTGGTCTGCCGCTAGATTCTCCGCGCCCTTCTTATCTCGGATCTCCAAGTCAAACTCTTGTAGGAGGAGAATCCATCGAAGAAGGCGGGGCTTCGCGTCGGCTTTAGCTAAAAAATATTTAAGGGCGGAGTGATCGGTAAAAACGATAACTTTAGATAGCGTAAGATACGAGCGAAACTTATCGAAAGCGAAAACGACGGCTAAGAGTTCCTTTTCCGTCGTCGTGTAATTCACTTGTGCGGAAGTGAGCGTCTTGCTAGCGTAATAAATAAGATGAAAATGTTTTTCTATGCGTTGGCCAAGAATGGCGCCTAAGGCAATATCACTAGCGTCGCACATGATTTCGAACGGAAGGGACCAATTAGGGGCCACTAGAATCGGAGAATTGATAAGTTTTTGTTTTATAAAATTAAAAGCAGACTCGCAATCGCTACTAAAGACAAAAGGTGATTCCTTTTCCAAGAGGTGAGTAAGCGCCTTTGTTATTTTTGAAAAATCTTGAATGAAGCGCCTATAAAAGCCCGTGTGGCCTAAGAAACTCCTAATGAATTTTATGTTTGTCGGCTGAGGAAGCTTTTCTATGATTTCAACTTTGGCCTTATCGACCGCTATCCCCTTAATCGAAATCTTATAGCCGAGGACCAAACCTCCTCGAACCATAAAGTTACACTTTTCCCAATTTAAAACAAGATTCGTGTCCTCGCATCGCTGGAGGACACGATCGAGATTACGAAGACAATCCGGGAATGAGCATCCGAATACAGAAAAGTCATCCATAAATATTTCCATAATATCTTCTACTAGCTCACCAAAAATTGCTAGCATACATCTTTGGAATGTAGCCGGCGCATTGCAGAGGCCAAATGGCATTCTTCGATAGGCGAAGGTGCCAAAGGGGCAAGTAAAAGTTGTTTTCTCTTGGTCCTCGAGGGAAATGGGGATTTGGAAAAACCCCGATAAACGGTCGAGAAAACAATAAAAAGGATGACCGGAAAGACGCTCAAGAATTTGGTCAAGGAACGGTAGTGGAAAATGGTCTTTGCGGGTGGCATCATTAAGTTTGCGATAATCGATGACCACACGCCAACCCGTAACAGTACGAGTTGGGACGAGCTCGTTGTGCTCATTCGCCACTATGGTTAGACCGCCCTTCTTGGGCACGACATGAATGGGACTAACCCATGCACTATCAGAAATGGGATAAATAATCCCCGCATCTAATAATTTAATTATCTCAGCTTTCACGACGTCTTTCATGTTTGGGTTAAGACGCCGCTGCGGCTGAATGGTTTTGCGGCAATTATCGTTTAAGAAAATTTTGTGAGTGCAGAATGAAGGGTTAATCCCCTTTAGGTCAGAAATTTGCCACGCAATTGCGTGGCGATGTTTAAGCAAAACCTCCAATAACTCGGAGGTCTCCGAATCGCTTAAATACGAAGAAATGATTACCGGGAGCGTATCATTTTTTTCCCAAAAAGGCGTATTTTATGGATTCGGGTAATGGTTTGAGTTCTAGGATGGGCGGTTCTTCTAGTGAGGTTTTAGTGCTAATGTCTTTTGAACCAATTGGTTCAAAAGGCACATTTGTAGACTCGTCCTCATCGCAATAAAAATTTTCGAGTGAAAAAATATTTTCGTTTAAAAATTCGGACTCGAAAACCGGAGAAGAACTATCTCCATAAAAAGAATCTAAAGAATAGCAGAAATCGTCGCTCGACGACGAGTCTTCCATAGAGGAGTTAATAGAAAAAGTAACTTGGTCGTCTCCTACCCGAAGGAGAAGCTGACCATTACTTACATCAATTAACGCACGTGAGGTCACGAGGAAAGGGCGACCAAGTATTATCGGTACGTTGGCATCTTCCTCGATGTCCAAGATGACGAAGTCCACCGGGAAGGTGAACTTGTCTACTCGGACAAGGACATCCTCAACAACCCCGATGGGGAACCTAACCGAGCAATCCGCTAGTTGGATGCGCATATTGGTAGGAGCAGGAGTACCCAAACCTAAACGCAGGAAGAGCGAGAACGGCATCAAATTAATGCTCGCGCCTAAGTCTGCCAAGGCGTATTTTACTAATACATCGCCAAAAAGGCACGGGATGGAGAACCTTTCCGGGTCGTTTTGTTTTAAGGGCAATTTACTAGTAAGAGCCGCCGAGCAGACAGCATTGAGAGATATATGCGAAATATCCTCGAGTTTGCGTTTATTAGAAAGTAGTTCTTTTAAAAATTTCTCATATTTAGACATTTGCGAGATAGCCTCGCAAAAAGGAACATTAATATGAATTTGTTTAAGTAATAAAATAAATTTTTCATATTGCGCGTTTACTCGCTCATTATCTAACTTATGCGGGTAGGGCAACACCTTGTTTAAAATAGTTTTATCGTTAAAGATCGGTAAGGGTTGTGTAATCGAAGAAGAGGGAAGAGGGGTCGGAGGTGAAATATGTACCTGAGGATCGATCTGTTTTGGATCGACCACCTCCTTACCGCTACGGAGGGTTATAGCGTTGGCGGTTTCCCTTGGATTGGGCTCCGTGTTCCCTGGCAGTGCCCCCATAGCGCGTTCTGACATGAGTCGCGCCAGCTGTCCAACCTGGAGTTCTAAATTTTTTAGCGATCCGGTGATGTTCCGGATATTAGACTCGTTGGACGCGACATAACGATTAAAATTTTCCTCCACCAGGGATGGCTTCATAGGAGGGGGAGGAGGAAACGTTGGCGCAAAAGGAGGGGGAGGGGGACGCTGCGCATTGTTCGGGTTGCTCCAGGAGAAATTCGGATGGTTCCTCCAACCCGGATTATAGTGGCTACTATAAGGGTTGTTTTGAAATGAGGGACGCACCGGATTTCCCATGTAGTCCACGAATTCGTCGACTACGCAGATGATGGAGGGGGGGGGGGGGGGGGGACAAAACAAGGCGGAGTGGAGGAGGAAACAGACATCTCCACCACCTGCTTAGTTAGCCTTTCCACTTGGTGGGCTAGCTGAGCAGTGACATCCACTTCAAAAATGCCCGCCTGCTTAGGGCGCGCCCGCGGGACGTTCCACTGGTAGGCGTTGACCGCCATTTCCTCGAAACTGGGCGGCCTCGGGGGTCTTATTGTTCAGAGTGCCCCCGGCAGCCGCGTCAATCATTTGACGCGTCTGACTATTCAGTCCATTATAAAAAATTTGTACTTGCAACCACGTTGGCAGAGCGTGGTGCGGGCACCGGCGGAGGAATTCCTTAAAGCGTTCCCAAGTCTCGTAAAGAGACTCGGAGTCGTTTTGGGCGAACGAAGGTATGTCCGCCCGCAGTCTTGCAGTTTTCGCGGGCCGAAAATACTTCGTAAGGAATTTCTCAGCCAATTCCGCCCAGGACGTGATGGATCCCCGCGGGAGGGAGAGTGTAATGTCCCAATTCGCGCTAGGCCCCTTGATTGCGTATTTGAGTCAAGGGGGCTGTGGTGAGCCCAATGGGGGTGTGGGTGAACAGGTGCGAACGTATGGGAAATGAGGAAAACAAGGCAAAACGGTGATTTTGGCCGACACGGGTATGGACACGGCCGTGTCCATACCCGTGTGCCTCATGCCAATATTAAGTTTCCAGTCAGAGAGGTACATGGGTATTGGGACACGGGCGTGTCCCTACCCGTGTGCCGAGGACACGGGTCGAGACACGGCCGTGTCTCTACCCGTGTGCCGCAACCCCGACACGGCAGAAAGATGTTCTGGGATGAACACGGCCCTAAACACGGCAGGCGACACGGCCGTGTCACCTGAACACGGGTAGGAACACGGCCGTGTGCCTACCCGTGTCTGCGGTGTATAAAAAGGAAAAAGTTGTGAAACCCTAGCATTTCATCCCCTTTTCAGCCCCAAAACTTCTGAGAGGAAGAGAGCTTGCTGGAGGAGGGGAAAGGAGCTTGCCGGAGCCACCCTTGGAGGAATCGAAACGCCGCCGCCGTCAAGGGAAAAACAATGCCGCCGCGAAGGAGTGCGAGGCTCATGGCCGGCCATGGTGGTACCGCTGGACTTGAGGTGAGCTTCCTCCCCTCTCCCTTGGTGCTAGATCTATAGTTATTTTAGGAGAGACATCGACTCCATAGAGTCTTGATGGTGAGGAGGAGAGCTCTTAGGATAAGCCATGCCTAGGTTTTCTAGGCTTAGTCTCCCTCAACCTTCTCATCATTCAAAGTGGAGATGAGAGGGGTTTTCGTTGAGGGTTTGGCTTTGAAAGGAGAAATAAGGTTGGGTGTGAATTCTGGAGGAGTTTATGCGAGGTCGTTGCAAGGAAGAAGATGAACGGATGCCGTTCATCTCGCCTTAAGATGCGTGCAGAAATCTGATTTCTGCACGCGGCGACCTTCGTGGCCAATTTCAGAGGTGTTCAGGCCAAATCTGGGTGATCGACTCAACACAAAAGTCGTAGCCCTTGAAATTACCTTTCCAACGAGTGGTTGCACGTTTCCATGCAATACCTGTAGCCACAGGAAAGCGGGTTCGAGTCCGCTGCGTTCGGGAAAATCCTGTACAGGAAACTGTTTCCTGTACGTATTCGAGTTGAATTTCTGGTATGTTGCGACCAGATCTGGGCGATCGACTCAACACGAAAGTCGTAGCCCTCGCGAATACCTTTCCAACGAGGGGTTGAACATTGTGATCGGATTCCTGTAGCTCCGGGAATCCCAGTTTTAGTATTGGACTATCCTATGTTAATGCACTTGTTAATTTATAATGCTAGCACTCTTGCAATGGTTGTGATTTGCTCATTTGTTGTCTTGCTCCCATATATCTATAATGTTGTTGTTACTATAATTTAGCATGGTTACTCATTTAGTTGTGTAATAAGGTATAACCATGTATTGGTAGAGAAATGAAGTGGATGAGAAGGCTAGAAACTAAGGGTTGAGAGTGGTATAAAATATATTTATATAGTTGGGAGTTGAACATATCTATTATGCGTAGTGTTGAGGTGAATTCATTGAATAGGTGGGCGTGAATATGATGAACACTATGTGAAGAGTACTTTGTAACCGTAATCCGAGCCCAAGGGGATTATTAACAACCGATGCTTAGAGTTGAAGTCTCCCTACGGGTAGCATCGAGTGAGTTGTTTTGGGGCATGTGATGTGCGACGATTCATCGTGTCGCGATATTGAGATAATGACTGTGGCAGGTCTACGGGTTCGCCAGTCGTCACACCGATGGGAGCCAATGGGTAGACCTTGGGCGGTAGGGTTAGATACTTGGTGTCCATAACCCGAGATCTCCTCCGCGCCATGAGAACGGTTGGGCTTGCACCTCGTGCATTTCCGAGGTTCCATCCGGTTCGAAATCAAAGGCCAGGTTGGGCTGTGTTCTTGGTGCACATTTACCCAAGACCCCTTCTGAGCCGTAGTACGCATGTGAGCTCCGCTGTTGTGTTCTTAGCGTTGAGGCGTACGGGGGCCTAGGATAGGTAGTGTGATACCACCTAGTAGTGGAGACGCCCGCTCCACTATCGCCGTCTGGCCACGACGGACGACGCCTGAGAGGTTAGCTACCTGCTCGAAAAGTGGGAACTTCAAGTCTATGTCGACATAGCAACTTGCATGTGCGTGCGCATGATTCGGTCATAGCATAACATTCATATCATGTCATTCATTGCATACACAAGATCCTCATCGTATAAGTTTGTATGAGCACTCTTATACGATGAGTTACTTTACTGTTAAGCCGATCCTTAACTTATAAGTTTGTATGGGCACTCTTATAAGTTAAGTTACTATTCTGATTACTTATACCTGCTGTCATATATTATTGATATTTGTAGAACTGCTAGTTGTATAGCGTGGTTTATACTCCACCATATCTACAGTCACCTGCTTGTTTACTTGCTTATATATATATATATTGTACCTTCGTTCCTTTCTCCGCCCGGTGCCGAGGAGTCGCCGGGGGAGCGGATGTGAAGCCACTTAGTCTTATGACTAACGGTTGCTACGTCTTCCTTTTTAGGAGGAAACCCCGCAGGTAGAGCAGCAACGGACTATGCAGCAGGACAGCCAGGCCCGGACGATAGGACCTGAGGTGGTGGTGCCATCGGCACCGTCAGTGACAGTCGTGAGTGTTTTCATGTAGCCGTTTGGCAAAACATTTCTAGACTCTTGTTCTTTTGTACAAGCCTGTTGTGCTTGTTATCTTCCGCTATTTTTGGACTTAACATTAGCTGTGAATTGAACTGCTTTACTTTCCTGTTATGGTTGGGTTGGCATAATTGTTATGATATGGATTGTAGCCGGCGGAATAGGCGTCTTATGGTAAAGGCTAACCCGTGTGTTAGTGCTACCGCTAGGCGGCTATTTCGGGCATAAGACTCCCCTCGTGCCGTGTGTTGTGTTCCGGGAGGGGGGGTCTTACAAATGGTATCAGACTTAGCCGATCTTCAACTAGAGCAGTCATGTAACAATGGGCCACTCTCGTCCGATTAGTCGGTCTGGGGACAAACCGACTTAGCGGAAGCAGTGGTGTGCCCATATGTAATTCACACTAAGTTGTCCATCTTTGACATTAGTTTTAGCCAACCTGACCCTAGTTTGTACCTTGCGTATAGGTCCCAGCGCAGGTGGAGCCGGTTGGGGGCACTCCTACCCCTTCCGTCCCTTCACAATTCCAGCAGTCGGAACTGGGACAAACGCTGTCAGCCATATTGGATGCATTTAAAGCCCAGCAAGCTCCGGTGCAACAACAAGCGCCAGGCTCCAACTGGTTGAGCACCTTCCGTGCCCTGTCCCCTCCTGCCTATCTTGGGACGGAATCGCCGGTGCGCACCGAGGAATGGCTGGATACCGTGCAGGAATTGATGGCTGGCATAAGATGTCCGAACAGCATGGCGGTGACATTGGTAGTGACGCTGCTAGAGCTGCACGCCAAAAGGTGGTGGAAGTCCCTCATGGGCTCCACCTTTCAAGGGCTGTTGTATACGGACATCAGTTGGAACGAGTTCATCGAGGCTTTTCTGGATCACTTCATCCCTTCTTCTGCTCGGGATGGACTTGAAGAAAAATTTCTGCAACTGAAGCAGGGATCGAAATCGGTAACGGAGTACCAGAGGGAGTTCCAACACCTCGCTAGGTTTGCCGATTCCTATGATTTGGACGATAGAGGCTACGTGAAGCGCTTCTACAAAGGATTAAGGGACCCCCTGAGGCAGGCCCTTTTGTTTATAGCCGATGGAAGCCTGGCAGAAATCATCGACATGGCAAAGAGACTGGAGGCGGACCACATGGGATGTGGCAAGAGACCTGCGGAAGGAGTAATTGAAGTCGGCCCTAGTAATAGAAGGCGGAATGATCATGGCAGAGGAAGGGGAAACCACAGAGGCGGTCGGTGGGTCAACCGGAACTATCGGGTGGAGTACCCAATTCCGCAACCACCAGCTTTACCTCCACCACCGCAGCAGCAACATTATCAACAACCTGGGGGCCGACGCGAGGTGATATGTTTTGAGTGCAACCAACCGGGGCATGTCCGACGAGTTTGCCCGCGACTGATCGGGGATGCTCCTATTGCTCCCCCTCCAGTAGCTCCACGGGGGCAAGGGCACATGCGTGGCCGAGGAAGAGGACCACCAGGGAGAAATCAAGGACATGCACGGGAGCATGTATTCGCATTGGATATGACTCAGGAGAGAAATCCGCAGGAAGTCATCACCGGTACGTGTAAAATTTATTAATATTATATGACTTGTTAGATTTACGATACAAATGATACGCGCAATTCTGGATAGTGATTACCCTTTTTGGAACCTAGGCACTGTCATGGTTAGCGGGAGGCCCGCCTATACGTTATTTGACACGGGTGCGTCTCACTCGTTCATTTCGGCGGACTTCGTGAAGGACTTGGAGGGAGTGCAACACTTCACGGGCACTACTCAAAGGGTGCGCCTTCCGGACGGCTCTGAGATGACGTCGTCAGCAAGTTGCGACTTCGACACCCTTATTGGAGGAAAGTTCTTTGAAACTCGGGCTACAGTGTTAAGAATCCCGGAGTTCGATCTCATCCTGGGCATGAGGTGGTTGAACTGGCACCACGCCAGGATCAATTGTGCGGAGAAGCAAGTTATGTTGAGGCATGGAGACTCGGAAGTCATCTTCCAAGATATTAAATTCGCACCCCGTAAATTATTATCTTCAATCCAAGCTATGAAATCTCATATGGAAGGGGACGAGGTCTATGTAATTTGCTTCGAGTTGAAGAAATTGACATTAGAGGTCAAGGATGTGCGGGTGGTGCGAGAATTTCCCGAGGTATTCCCCGAGAAATTGCCGGGACTACCCCCGCATAGGGAAGTGGACTTCCAAATCAAGCTAATTTCGGGTGCCAAGCCCGTCTCGCGAGCTCCATACCGAATGGCTCCGAAGGAACTTGCAGAGTTTAGAGTCCAGCTTCAGGAATTGGTGGAAGCAGGGTTCGTTCGCCCAAGCTCGTCGCCTTGGGGAGCGCCCGTTTTGTTCGTCAAAAAGAAGGATGGCACCCTGCGGTTATGTATTGATTATCGAGAGTTGAACCGGTTAATGGTGCGGAACACCTACCCCCTACCGCGCATTGATGAATTATTTGATCAATTGGTGGGATCGTATTGGTTCTCCAAGTTAGATCTGCGTTCGGGATATTATCAGCTGAGGATACAAGAATATGACATTCAGAAGACGGCGTTCAGTTCGAGATATGGTTTGTATGAATTCACCGTGATGCCGTTTGGGCTCACAAACGCCCCTTCCGCCTTTATGAGCTTGATGAACAAGGTGTTCAGCCCTTATTTGGACATCTTTGTCATCGTGTTCATCGATGATATCCTAGTCTACTCCAAGACTGAAGCAGAACACGCCGAACATCTAACTTTAGTGCTGAGGAAGATAAAGGAGCACACTTTGTTTGCCAAGTTCAACAAATGCGAGTTTTGGCTTCGAGAGGTCGCGTTCTTGGGCCATGTGATTAGTGGGGCGGGGCTAGTAGTAGATCCGGCCAAGGTGCGGGCCGTGAAGGAGTGGTCGCCATTGAAGTCAGCGGCCGACATACGGAGCTTTCTTGGACTTGCCGGGTACTATTGCAAGTTCGTGAAAGGCTTCTCGAAGATCGCCCTTCCCCTTACTACGCTGACCAAGAAGGGTGTGCCGTTTGAATGGACACCCCAGTGCGAAGCTGCATTCCAAGAGTTGAAGGACAGATTGACGACTGCACCCATCCTAGCTCTTCCATCTGGGAAGGAGGGCTTTCAAGTTTACACGGATGCGTCGTATCAAGGGATGGGAGCTGTGTTGATGCAGAATGGGCATGTGATTGCTTATGCTTCAAGACAGTTGAAGAAGCATGAAGCCAGCTACCCGGTGCATGATCTAGAGTTGGGAGCGGTGGTATTCGCCTTGAAGATTTGGAGGCATTATTTATATGGCGTCCACTGCGAGATCTACTCGGATCACAAAAACCTGAAGTACGTTCACACCCAAAAGGAGTTAAACTTGAGACAGCGGCGGTGGTTGGAGTTCTTGTGCGACTCTGAATTCACCTTGAACTACCACCCCGGGAAGGTTAATTCCGTAGCTGATGCCTTGAGCCGAAAGGCACCGGGAGCGAGCACGGAATCCCACTTGATGAGGATGGAGTTAATCCAGACACTGCAAGAGATGGAAGTCACTTTGGTCTTTAAGAATCAATCGGAAGAGTATACAGAATATTTGGCCGCGATGAGTATAGTTTGCAACATACGAGACCGGATCCGGACGGAGCAAAAGAAGGATGCGGCTTTAACCCCGGCTTTCAAGTCAATGGAGGATGGGACTACGGAAGAATACTCCCTAAAAGACGGCCTCGTCCATTTTCGTGGCCGGCTTTACATCCCCGAAGGTGACAACATTCGGGAGGATATTCTAAAGGAGGCCCATTGCTCCAAGTACTCGGTGCACCCGGGGATCGCGAAGATGTACACCGATTTGAGAAAGACAATATGTTGGCCGGGCATGAAGAGGGATGTCAAGTACTTTGTTACTCATTGTGTGGTCTGCCAAATGGTGAAGGCGGAGTGCAGAAGCCCCGGTGGAATGCTACAGTCGTTGCCCATCCCCGAATGGAAATTTGAGGACATCTCCATGGACTTCGTCCATGGGTTACCTCGCTCGCGCTCGGGGAATGATTCTGTGTGGGTGATAGTTGACCGGTTGACCAAGGTAGCCCGATTTATCCCAATGAAGAAGGAGGCGCAGGTGGGCGTCCTAGTGCGTCTCTTTGTGGAGCAATTTGTGCGGTACCATGGTGTGCCGAAGACGATCGTCTCCGATCGGGATGGTCGGTTTACTTCAAGAGAATGGAGGGCTGTACAGGCTTATTTGGGCTCGCGCCTCGCCTTTAGCACAGCCTTTCACCCACAAATGGACGGGCAATCTGAACGAACCATCCGAACATTGGAGGACCTTTTGAGGTTGTGTGTGCTAGATAAAGGAGAACCATGGGAGAGACTCTTACCTCTCGTGGAGTTCTCCTATAATAACAGTCATCAAGCCAGTATTGGAATGGCACCTCATGAAGCTTTGTATGGAAGGAGGTGTAGAACACCCTTGTCCTGGGTGCAAGACGAAGATCCGAAGACATTGGGAAATGAGTATATTGATGACACGGACGCGGTGGTTAGGTTGATCCGGGATCGAATGCTAGAGGCTCAAAGCTGACAGGCGAAATATTACAACGCAAGGCACCGTATGGTGGAGTTTCAAGTGGGTGATAAGGTGTTCCTGAAGATTCGACCGATGTACGGAGTGTCGCGGGTACGTGGAGTCAAGAAGCTCAGCCCAAGGTATGTCGGGCCCTATGTCGTAGTGGAAAGGATTGGCCCTCTGGCCTATCGATTGGAGTTACCACCGGAGCTGGAGAACCTTCACGACGTGTTCCATGTATCATCGCTTCGGAAGGCTTTGTTGCGACCTGAACAGTATATCCCCACGGCGGATGGTGCCGTGGCGTCTGATAGGTCTGTGCGACTGGAGCCGGTGCGGATCGTTGATAACGAGACAAGAACCTTGCGCCGCAAAAGTGTTCCCTTGGTGAAAGTGATATGGTCTAATCATGGGAAGGAGGAGTTCACATGGGAGCCAAAGGATTTGATGCAAGGGCGCTACCCGGAATTATTTACTCCAGGTAAGAATTTTATTTGAAAGCATAGTTCCCTTTTATGTGTTTCACTCCCATAGCCTTACCCTGATTTCGGGGACGAAATCTTTTATTTTGTTTATAGGATTTGTAACGTCCCAATTCGCGCTAGGCCCCTTGATTGCGTATTTGAGTCAAGGGGGCTGTGGTGAGCCCAATGGGGGTGTGGGTGAACAGGTGCGAACATATGGGAAATGAGGAAAACAAGGCAAAACGGTGATTTTGGCCGACACGGGTATGGACACGGCCGTGTCCATACCCGTGTGCCTCATGCCAATATTAAGTTTCCAGTCAGAGAGGTACACGGGTATTGGGACACGGGCGTGTCCCTACCCGTGTGCCGAGGACACGGGTCGAGACACGGCCGTGTCTCTACCCGTGTGCCGCAACCCCGACACGGCAGAAAGATGTTCTGGGATGAACACGGCCCTAAACACGGCAGGCGACACGGCCGTGTCACCTGAACACGGGTAGGAACACGGCCGTGTGCCTACCCGTGTCTGCGGTGTATAAAAAGGAAAAAGTTGTGAAACCCTAGCATTTCATCCCCTTTTCAGCCCCAAAACTTCTGAGAGGAAGAGAGCTTGCTGGAGGAGGGGAAAGGAGCTTGCCGGAGCCACCCTTGGAGGAATCGAAACGCCGCCGCCGTCAAGGGAAAAACAATGCCGCCGCGAAGGAGTGCGAGGCTCATGGCCGGCCATGGTGGTACCGCTGGACTTGAGGTGAGCTTCCTCCCCTCTCCCTTGGTGCTAGATCTATAGTTATTTTAGGAGAGACATCGACTCCATAGAGTCTTGATGGTGAGGAGGAGAGCTCTTAGGATAAGCCATGCCTAGGTTTTCTAGGCTTAGTCTCCCTCAACCTTCTCATCATTCAAAGTGGAGATGAGAGGGGTTTTTGTTGAGGGTTTGGCTTTGAAAGGAGAAATAAGTTTGGGTGTGAATTCTGGAGGAGTTTATGCGAGGTCGTTGCAAGGAAGAAGATGAACGGATGCCGTTCATCTCGCCTTAAGATGCGTGCAGAAATCTGATTTCTGCACGCGGCGACCTTCGTGGCCAATTTCAGAGGTGTTCTGGCCAAATCTGGGTGATCGACTCAACACGAAAGTCGTAGCCCTTGAAATTACCTTTCCAACGAGTAGTTGCACGTTTCCATGCGATACCTGTAGCCACGGGAAAGCGGGTTCGAGTCCGCTGCGTTCGGGAAAATCCTGTACAGGAAACTGTTTCCTGTACGTATTCGAGTTGAATTTCTGGTATGTTGCGACCAGATCTGGTCGATCGACTCAACACAAAAGTCGTAGCCCTCGCGAATACCTTTCCAACGAGGGGTTGAACATTGTGATCCGATTCCTGTAGCTCCGGGAATCCCAGTTTTAGTATTGGACTATCCTATGTTAATGCACTTGTTAATTTATAATGCTAGCACTCTTGCAATGGTTGTGATTTGCTCATTTGTTGTCTTGCTCCCATATATCTATAATGTTGTTGTTACTATAATTTAGCATGGTTACTCATTTGGTTGTGTAATAAGGTATAACCATGTATTGGTAGAGAAATGAAGTGGATGAGAAGACTAGAAACTAAGGGTTGAGAGTGGTATAAAATATATTTATATAGTTGGGAGTTGAACATATCTATTATGCGTAGTGTTGAGGTGAATTCATTGAATAGGTGGGCGTGAATATGATGAACACTATGTGAAGAGTACTTTGTAACCGTAATCCGAGCCCAAGGGGATTATTAACAACCGATGCTTAGAGTTGAAGTCTCCCTACGGGTAGCATCGAGTGAGTTGTTTTGGGGCATGTGATGTGCGACGATTCATCGTGTCGCGATATTGAGATAATGACTGTGGCAGGTCTACGGGTTCGCCAGTCGTCACACCGATGGGAGCCAATGGGTAGACCTTGGGCGGTAGGGTTAGATACTTGGTGTCCATAACCCGAGATCTCCTCCGCGCCATGAGAACGGTTGGGCTTGCACCTCGTGCGTTTCCGAGGTTCAATCCGGTTCGAAATCAAAGGCCAGGTTGGGCTGTGTTCTTGGTGCACATTTACCCAAGACCCCTTCTGAGCCGTAGTACGCATGTGAGCTCCGTTGTTGTGTTCTTAGCGTTGAGGCATACGGGGGCCTAGGATAGGTAGTGTGATACCACCTAGTAGTGGAGACGCCCGCTCCACTGTCGCCGTCTGGCCACGACGGATGACGCCTGAGAGGTTAGCTACCTGCTCGAAAAGTGGGAACTTCAAGTCTGTGTCGACATAGCAACTTGCATGTGCGTGCGCATGATTCGGTCATAGCATAACATTCATATCATGTCATTCATTGCATACACAAGATCCTCATCGTATAAGTTTGTATGGGCACTCTTATACGATGAGTTACTTTACTGTTAAGCCGATCCTTAACTTATAAGTTTGTATGGGCACTCTTATAAGTTAAGTTACTATTCTGATTACTTATACCTGCTGTCATATATTATTGATATTTGTAGAACTGCTAGTTGTATAGCGTGGTTTATACTCCACCATATCTACAGTCACCTGCTTGTTTACTTGCTTATATATATATTGTACCTTCGTTCCTTTCTCCGCCCGGTGCCAAGGAGTCGCCGGGGGAGCGGATGTGAAGCCACTTAGTCTTATGACTAACGGTTGCTACGTCTTCCTTTTTAGGAGGAAACCCCGCAGGTAGAGCAGCAACGGACTATGCAGCAGGACAGCCAGGCCCGGACGATAGGACCTGAGGTGGTGGTGCCATCAGCACCGTCAGTGACAGTCGTGAGTGTTTTCATATAGCCGTTTGGCAAAACATTTCTAGACTCTTGTTCTTTTGTACAAGCCTGTTGTGCTTGTTATCTTCCGCTATTTTTGGACTTAACATTAGCTGTGAATTGAACTGCTTTACTTTCCTGTTATGGTTGGGTTGGCATAATTGTTATGATATGGATTGTAGCCGGCGGAATAGGCGTCTTATGGTAAAGGCTAACCCGTGTGTTAGTGCTACCGCAAGGCGGCTATTTCGGGCATAAGACTCCCCTCGTGCCGTGTGTTGTGTTCCGGGAGGGGGGTCTTACAGAGAGTAACCATGCCTTAGCCTTGGACTTAAGAGAGAACGGAAAAAGGCACAAACGAATGGCGTCATCAGTGACGCCATTAATCTTAAAAGTATCGCAAATTTCAAGAAAATTAGACAAGTGATTATTGGGGTCCTCATCCGGCTGTCCGTCGAACTGCACGGCATTTTGGATCATTTGAATCACACTTGACTTAATTTCAAAATTATTGTTGGCCACAGCGGGCCGAACAATACTCGACCCCGTATCATCCAAGTTGGGCCAAGCGTAATAAGACATAGTACGCTCGGCCGGTTGGGCATTATTCGGGTCGGCCATAGAAGAAGAAGAGGGTTCTCCGATAGATTCTGCGGGGTCTAAAAAGGGAATTCGACGGAGAGATCGGATACGCGCAAGAGAGCGGTCGATCTCAGGGTCGAATTCAAGATTTTCAGAACTCGAAGGTTGTCCACGAGTCATGCACCCTAAAAAAAATTAAAGGGGGAAGGATTTTTTTTTTGTATAAAATTTTTTATTTGAAAATAAAGTAAAATTAATAGAGTTCCGGATTCAATATAACAACCGAGATTCCCCGGCAACGGCGCCAAAAACTTGATGGCCGCGGAACAGAGACCTACTGTGGTTGGTTCGAAATGGTCAGATTCCGCGGGCCGGTTAGAAGATCGAGTTTTCTAACGAAAGGAGGCAAGCGCACCTATCGCAAGTAGTACTCGGTATTTGGGAAAATACCGAGGTCGTATTATTCTCGGGGACGCGTTGATTATATCTACTATTCCAGGAACACTATTATCTTACTAACAGTAAGGTGGGATTTTTTTTAGTTTAATTAAAGCGGAAAGAAAGAAAGCGGAATTTTGCTAAATTAGTTCGATGACGGGTTAACGCTCGGCATCGAATCGGATTAAGACTAAAATAATTCTTAACAATTATTAAACTTTGTTTTTAATTTAATAAAAGGCACTTGGCCGTGGAGGTTCCAAGAACATGAGCTCACCTTGGTCTAGGGATATCGCTCACCTGGGCGCTAAGGCTATTCGACCGAACGTTAGTCCGACGAAGGATTCCCCTTAATGCCCGCATTACGCTAAGAACCCCGTTATTGGGTGGGGAACCCAATCCGGCAGAACTACGCTTCTCCTCTTTCGAGGGGGCGTACGCAGTTCTCTTTACCCAAGGGGGATCGATCCATACGTGCAGCCTCTCGGCGTCGCGTATGGATAACGGAATAGAGCCCACACATCGATTATGTGGTCCTATGCGTCGTTAACCCGGGGTAAACCTTAAGTCCTTAAATAAAAATAAAAATAAAGTTCTTTAATTATTTCAAATCATTTTTTATGTCCCAATGCTCTTCGATGCCGAAGGCTAAAAGAGATTAGCCACTCATCGGTATGGGGACGGCTTTATGTTTTTAGGTGAAGCGTGAGTGTTAAATTAAGCACTGAACAATTATAAGAGAAAACACGAAAAATAGGACAATTAGATAAATTTAAGGCTAATTGATGCAGGCACTCACGCAAACTTCAAAACCATAAAGAAAATTAAATAAAGCAAGACCTACTCAAATGAGTAGGCGGAAATAAATGCACACACGCACACACTCTTCTTAATTGAAGAAAGCGATAAATAAAGCGGTAAAATTATCTCCTACACGCACGCACTCTACATAATTGAGAAAGCGATAAAATTGCAAGTCCCGGCTCAAATGAGTGGGCGGGAGTAAATCTATCTCATACACGCACGCACTCTACTTGAAATTAAAACACACACACACACACTCTACAGAAATGAAAACACACGCACCCACACAAAGTTTTCCTACTCAAGTGAGTAGGAAGA